>CM039589.1:12566318-13175730 GCA_022457205.1 Saccharum spontaneum
AAGAGAGAAGGCGTTAGGCTCGTGATGCCTCTCTGCGCGCGTTGACCGGACGCGCGGGTCTGATCGACTGGACGCGGCTAGCGTCCGGTCGCACTAGTGCAACATCGCCGATGCTCGCCATGTGTACCTTTTTGTATCTCGCTCGTTAGATTTCCAATGGTCACGAAACGTTACGCTCTCAGGTAAAGTGTGACCGGACGCGCTTCACGCCACGACCAGACGCGACAGTGCCAGTGTCCGGTCGCTGTCCAGAGAGGTTCCAGAGAGCGACTTTGTCGACCGAACACGTTCGGTCGCATGTGACCGAACGCGCCACCGTGTCCGATCAAACTTCCCTCCGCGCTGCTCTCCTGGGTGCATGACCAGATGCGCCGGTCCCGCGAGTGATCGGACGCGCAAGTTGCAAACCCTAGCGCCCCGCGCCGCGCACAGCTGCTGCCACTGACCGGACGCGCCGGTCGTGCCGAGACCGCGTCCGGACCAGCGTCCGGTCGCGCGTCCGGTCACCCAGTGACTTCCTTTCGGCTCCGTTTCTTTGTCTCCGGCGCAGTGAAAAATAGACATTTCACTTCCACAAAAGCGTCGAATCACCTCCTTTGCAAATGTGCCAACACCCTCTCTACCGCTCAAACTTCACCTCCTTTGCAAATGTGCCAACACCAACAAGTGATCACCACCTTGTGCACGTGTGTTAGCATTTTCACAATCATTTTCTTCAAAGGAGTTAGGCACTCACTAGATCCTAAATGCATATGCTCAAGAATATGGACCTAGTAGCACTTGATTCATGAGATGACCGTGATTGCCCCTCTTGATAGTCGGCTATCAATCCTAAACCCGGTCAATCGCTTCTCTACTCATCTTTAGACTGGCAAAAGAGAATCATATGATTATACATTTGCTTGATCCTCTCATTCCTTGTCCATCACCTATGTGCATGTTCACCATCATCTTTATCTTCATGCACTTGTGATCTTATGGCCATCACCATCATGCTCCTTGCTCCTTCATCACATGTGTTGCTACGCCTAACTCAATTCACTTGAAACAATGGCATTAGAAACTTTTTGTCATTAATTACCAAAACCAAACTTGGGCTTCCAGCGGCGGGTGGAGAAAGAAGTTGGAGGGAGAGCGTGCGATGGATGAGATACGCGCAACCCGCCGTGCGATATCGTCGTCCTTATTGCAAGGACTCAATGGCTGGTAAATCCTCCTCTCAAAGACTCGCCTATTATGCTTGTTTTGTGATCCTCTGCAAAGCTGCTCATATTAGGAGCCAGTGGCATGTCAGTACTAAAAACAATCATGTCATTGTGTGTTGCAGCATGCTAAGATTAATTTACCTACAATGTTAACCAGCATATAACTAAATGCTGATGTGTAAGATTAGCTTACAAACATAGAAAGATATGATCACAACACTTCAAATGTAAATTTATGAGAAATTTTGCACCTACCAAACTATAGAGATCCAGTAAGCTTGCATCCTAGTTTATTTTTACGTTTCTAATTAACATGAAGCTGAGACAATCACAGCTGCAATAAAATAAAACTGCTTCGGCCACGCAAACACTGTGCGAGAAGCAAACTGAGCATAGTTCATGAAGAAACAAAACTATGACGACAACAGAGACAATCTTTAGGATCTTGATTGAAGCAATAATAGTTCCATGGAATGGATGACATGATCTCGTAGCAGCAGAGAGGCGATCTCCCAGCAAAACATTGCCTCTGTATTCATGCTTCAATCATACTCCGTCTGTCCCTAAATATCTGTCGTTTATGTTTCCTGAAAAATAATTTTAATTAAATATATATTAAAAATATTAATATTTATAGTATATAATTAATATTATTAGAAAAATCTTTGAATCTAGTTTTTTTAATAAATTTATTTGGAGATATAAATGTTGCACATATTTTTTATAAATAGAGCTAAATTTGTGGTACGTACATCACAACGACAAATATAAAGGGGAGGAGGGAGTAGTGAATAAACTTGCACGGACACCGCCACGCCCACCGTTGCAGAACTTGCACGGACAAAAAGCAAATTGGTATTGCTCATCAAAAGACTCGCAGAATTATTTACGATAGCGACGAGGAATAATCGTCACGCTCACGCCAAACGCCAAACGAGAGCAGAAAAAAGATTGCAAATTTGCAAAGCATATTCCTTTCCGGTGCCGTACAGAACTGCCATTTGGTTGAGACGGGGCGGGCAAGCCAAGTCGGAATCAGCCGACCCGTATCTACAGAGCAACGGCAACAACCACGTCGACAGTTTCTATACACCATAAGCGTTAAAATTCATGGATGAGATGTTAGAACCAAAACAATTGCTCAATCGCCACAATATGTTTTGTCAGAAGTTTCTGTTATCACTGTGAATCTTGAATGATAATGACTTACTAGTACAAGGAACTTCCAGGAAAAATGAACTCCTACTTTCACATGAACAGAGAGAGATACTGCCCCCTAGAAGAACTGAAAACTGGAGCAGTAAAAGGGCGAGTGGGGAACAATGGAATGAAAAAACTGACAGGTAAACAAAAGGGTTACAACAACTATGACAGATGGTTGAGAAGGAGCAGACTGGATGCACGGGCGGCATCTCTTCTTTCTGAACCCAGAGGTTCTCTGCTTTATTCTGTGATGAGGAAACCTGGTTGTGGGCATTTGATCTGTGAACCTGCATGTACTTGTGGTAAATGCTTACTAAGCAGAGAGGGCCTTTTGGTCAGCTGTACAGAAGTGATTGGTGTCGATGAACACACACAGTGTGCTATAGGGTTGAGGCGCCATTATTAGGAAGCATTGTCAGGAAATGTCTCTTAGTCCCCCGTTGGAGTCAAGGCATTCTTGAGGATTAGCATAGAAATAGTCCTCTTCCTTAGGCTGGCCAGGGAAGACCTTTCTTTCTGTAGGTTGCCCCATGCGGCTCTTGTGTGCCTCCTTCACTGCATCTGAGAATTTGTCCCAAGATAGAGCACCTCCTTGGAAAAGGTCCAAGAGCTCAACAAGCTTCTTTCTGTCCAAAACAATGGTCTTGCGAAAACCCATATACCTGAAATAGATCAGCAATGATGTTTACAGCCATAGCAGCGGTAGATTTGAACTTGTGAAGGCAGAGACAGTTTTTCTCACAAAGAATTCAAAATTACCATAACATATACTTCTATTGACTAGTAGTAATGAACAATGTGCAATATGATAAATAGACAGGTAAAGTTCTGGTCAGAATCCAAAGATGCAGACCTGCGGTGGCCTTCAACAACCCTTGCCATATTTCCATCATAGCTGGGAATGAAAATATCGCTTTCTAGAGAAACCATGTAATCCAGTGCTGCCATCTGGGTTGAATGGTTCTGGAATGGTCGCAATTCATCAGGAGATAAAATTTTCTCCTTCCTTACCTAATACAGAATAGAACTGAGCAAGTAAGCATCCAAGTAAAAGATATCCAGAATGTTTAAATGATAGAAAGGTGCTCACTAGTTTAGGGTACGCATCCTTGAGCACCGCCAAGCGCTTTTCACCACCATAGATTTCACCAGAAGCAATGTATATCAGCGTATCCTTTGTGAACCCTAGAGCTTTAAGCACTAGAGTAATTTCCTCTGGTGTGAGGGGGCAAAGTCCCTGAAGCCTCTTCACTTCAGAATCGATCTCTTTTTCTTTCCACCATGGATAAGCATATCTATAGTACAAACGTGATTAGTTTATACCCAGTGAAGCATCAAAGTAGCACAAACAGTAAGTAGTGTGTAACGGTGAAAAATACAAACCTCATTCTAGTGAGCTCCTCAGTTTCTTTACTAGAGCAGCCATGTGTGCAGCCTGAAAAGGAGAGCATGTCCATCTCATAGCGCAAGTGAAGCACAACAAATTGTCCACTTCTCTGGAGAGTGGAGATAAGCTTTCTCCCAAGGGCTTCGATCTGTGGGGTGAATCTCAAAGCCTCAAAGTTTACACGGCAACGCAGCATCTGGAGCTGAATAGGAAGGCCATTGTTTGCAAGGCGAGCGTCTGATTTCTCAAAATAGATTACTTTGTGCTTCCTTGCAAGAGGTAATATCTGCAAAATTTGTGATTTCAGATCACTTGCCATCACTCTCCCGATGCTGCTAAATGTAGCCTACACTCTGCGGTATGAAAGATCGAAGATTACCCGCTTTAGGTAGTATGTTTCATTCGACCAACTGACAGGAGGCATCGAGTATAGTCTCTTCTTAGTTCTTAACTGGAGTTTTAAAGGCAGCTCTTTAACTATCATCAGCTCATCTCTTAAGGAATTAATGAAGTGGTCCACGTCGAAAATATCTCCAAAATCACTGCAAACTCAAAACAACAAATTAATTCGCAAGGAGTAGAAAACAGAAGAACTACCTCTGATTTAGTAGCATTTCTACGCACACAATTCCTAGTTTGTTCTGAAATACTCCCTCCATTCTCTTTTATAAGATGCGCACACAAATCAAGAGTTGAACTTTAAAATCTTTGACCAATAATTTAGCTTACAATTTTAATTATTATACTATAAACTTGATATGGTTAGATTGGTAATTAATATCCGATTATCATAAATTTATAGATATAAATAATATAATATAAAATAAATAAATGGTCAAAAGTGTAGTTTGGGAGACCGTGTCATGTCCAGCCATGCCTTATAAAAGAGAATGGAGGTACATAAGAGGAATGCACTTCATAACACACAAGATCATATGTCACGGTTAATTGGTTTCCTGAAGCAAAAGATAAACAGCCCATTGGACATGTAAAAAAACATTTATCCAGTGGGAAATCGTACCTTGGGTCAGCCCAAAACGACCTTTTATCCAGTTCAGGGACCACAAGTGTTAGATTCAGATGGCGTGCTATAGTCACCATATCACATATCTGCAGCATACCATTTCATATGAACTTTCAGACAGAATGAAGAACGAACAGCAGCGCTGGTTCGCAGCATGAAACCAGGTGACAAACCAGCACGAAGTTGAGGTACGAACCCCGGCTCGCATTTGATTGAGGCCCCCATTGCATGTCACCAGTAGGTAGCCATTGCTTTTGTAAATTCCTGTAGAAAATAACAGCAAAACCCAATCAGCTCTAGTGCCAATGCCAACAGGAACAGGACGGCTGAGACAACAAGATATGCCAATTGGCGTCTTAGTGATGTGTGACTAGAAGGAATCGGCCTGATCGCCACATCTCTTAAGGAACAGAACTATACTCAATCTTGAATGTACTGAACGAATAAGTCCCCTGATCACTACATGGTATGAATAACAGAGTTTTTTGGGTTATTCTAAGCATCGGGATAAGCTCTAAATATAGCATACGCAGGACAGGGATGAAGACCTGAAGCCACATTTTTGTCAAGCTCACAACGACGCCCCCCTTTAACCTACCAAAGGATAAAGCATACTATTCGTTGCCATATGAAGCAAGGAATCGCGAATTCAGAGCGTCTGCACCGCAGGTGAGACCCGAGATCCCCAAACGGGCGAAGAAAAACCACCCCGAAACCGCTAATTTAGTAATCTGAGCCCACGATGGAGCCGGATCGTCCCGGGAATGCGGCCACGCAACCGCCGCATTCGACTCGGTCTCCGCCCAAACAGTGGGGGGTCCCGAGCTTCCCCTAGATCAGCGCTACGAAGGAAGGCGAGGCCACTCACTCTTGGGCAAAAGCGCCGGCGGCGACAGCCTCGCCGCGGCGTTGTCCTCGCCGGCGAGCGCGGCGAGCCCGGCCGCGGCGGCGCCACCGCCTTTCCCGCCGCCGCCGCCGCCGCAGTCGGCGACGACCCGCGGGCGGAACAGCCCAGCGATGGAGGCGACCTGCACGACCGCGGTCCACACGACGGCGCTGGCCACCGCCCGCATGGCCCACCGCCACGCCCGCCTCCGCCGCCCCCCGCCGCCGACGGCCACCATCCCTGGCGGCCGCGGCCTCCACCTACCTACCTCCCAATTAGTACCGCCCCCTAGCTGCAGCAGCAGGAGGAGGAAGAGGCCAGAGGGGGAAGGCGATGGAAAGGGGAAAGAGAGCGGCCAAGCAGAGGACAGTGGGAAGGGTCGGTCAGGGAGGGGAAGCGACGGTGGCCGCCCCGATCAGCGAAGCTTTTGGGTGATGAGTGCGTAGTTTAATGCGGAATCGGCATCGGGCGTCGCGGTGGGGCTGGACTGGACTCGCTGCTGCAGGTGCAGGAGGAGCTGAGGAAGAAGACACCGAGGAGTAACGAGACGGGACGGCCCGGACGGGGAAGGGATGCCGGAGCCGCCTGCGTGTGTGCCGTGCGGCGGTAGGCACGACGTGGGCATTTGGCGCAACCACGGTGGGTGGTAAGTCGAAACTCGCAAGCTTCGCCCTCAAACACGGCGATTAATAAATTAATTAATAATCAGCTAATTTAGCTCTGCCATTACTGAGGAGTGAAAGGTACTCCTGGCCTCAACAATGCCCTTGCTCATCGGTCTTGGGATCGCGATACATACGTACAAACGGTGGGTTTATTTTATTTATTTCGATATGTGTAGTATACACGCACTAACACACGGCATGTGTCTGCACGCTACAACGGAATATACAGCTTGTGTCATATATTCTAATATGTTTTGAAAATCAATGTTTGCACCATGACTGGACACACGTTGTTCTAATTCTAACTCCTATAAAGCACGAGTCATTAGTTCGGGTTATGGGTTAGACAATAAACCAATTTAGACCCTTATCATCATGTACTATTACTCTCAGTAAAATTCTTATGTTCGAGGAAGTGGAGGGACCGACACACTTAAGAGAGTGATGGAGGACGAAAATTTGGGAAGAGAAATTTCACTCTTTGATATTATATATAGATAGTTATAGATATTGTAATTAAAAAAAGAAGAAGATATAGATATAGAATAGCTATAGGTATAGATATATTACTCCGTCCGTCGAAAGAAAACACATGGAGTGTTTGGCAGATATTATTCACAGTCGCTGCTCAGTTGCATAGGCACAAAACGTTGTCGATACAGTACATAGCTGCAGCCAAAACGTTGCCTACTATTTTTTGTCTAACCAAATATATATAAAAGAATTCTAATATTTATATTGTGTAATGAGTATCATTAGATCAACGGTGGATTTTATTTCATAATAAATATATTTAGAGGCACAGATGTTAATATCATTTTTTATAGGTCTAGCGTAGGGAATGCAAGATGTACTCCCTCCGTATAAGAAAGAATGCAATTCTAGCACAGTGTCATGGTTTTGTATCTTAAGTTCGATCAATTATAGATAAAAAAAGTATCAATATTTATGATATCAAATAAATATCATTAGATTAATTACGAAATGTATTTTTATAATAAATTATTTTGGAGCCGTAAATGTGAATAGTATTTGCTAGAAATTTAGTCAAACATGAACTACTTTTGCTGGCACGCAACACGTAGTTGCATTCTTTTTTGACGGAGGTAGTACATTCTTTTTGAACCGATGGAGTACGCTGTTACTGTTTATACAACTAGAGTGTACAACTGGGTTAAAAGCAGCAAACAGGGACTGAGCTGACGCCAGAGTCGTATGATAGTAACACTTGGCATCACAACTGGACCTTGCAGCCTAGTTGTATGCACGTACTTCTAAACGGTATGGCTAGCTAGAGTGCAGCCATACGTCAAAGCTCAGTGCAGGAATTGGGTTGTTACTTGTATGAATAATGAATTGTGGCGGCTTTGGATAGTGTATGATCATCCAAACCATACTTTTTTTGCGTGGAGAAGAGATAAGGGACGGGGTCTTAAACTACCATAGCTAAGAGCCTAAGAGTTGACTAAAAATACATCAGTGACGCCACTTATATAGATAGGAGTATGAGTGTGTTTAGTTTCTCATTTCACTCAAAATTTTTAGATTTTGGCTCATCATTTTACAGAATAGAATTAAACACTATGCAAAATTTTTAGCAAAAAGGTATTCATTCTCCATTTTGAATTTTGATCTCAAGAGGCAAAAAAAAAAGCCAAAAAGTCCTCACCCACCCCATAAAAAATTTGGCATTTTGGATGGAACTAAATACACCCATAAAAATTTTGACATTTTGCATTTTATCGTTCTAAAGTAGTTGGTATTTTGCATTTTGTATTTTATGGGAGCTAAACAAGCCTATATATAGGTAGGCTGTGCGCGCGTAGGATCATGTGGCCTGATGATCATCATCAAAGTCAGCGCTTCAGCAGTAAACAAGTGCCAAAATGTGCCTCGCGATGGAAGAGAAGAGAGCTGGCATCCGATCCCCAGGCGCAGAAGCTTCGGAACTCTGCACATGTATGTGTCGCTTGTCCCGTAATCCTCCCTTCGATCTTGCCCCATCTTCTAGGGATGTGATGCGAGGTTGCGTCTACAAGTCACTGTCGCAGTCAGTTTCTTAGCTGCAACTGATGACTTGCTCGCTGTTGCTGCCCTCAACATTATGATAAAACGTTTGCCCGTGGACCGTGCCGGCGAGCTCTTGGCCTCACATCTGGGTGACTGGGCCTATACGTGATTTCGCAGGCAATAATACCCAGCAGGCATCAGCACATCTGGAAGACCGGGTGGTAGCGACGGGACGGGAAATTAACACGCAACCGCTGGAGGTGGACGTGCCTGCTGGACGCGGAATGGGCTGCTTGTCGGCCAGGCGGCTAAGATTGGTCAGGTCAAATGTTCTTTTCATGAAAATCTGCGGTAACAATGATCAGGGAACAGTGTGCTTTATCTTTTATATGTAGGGACGTGCTTTTTTATTTTCTTTTCTTTTTTAATCGTCCTGTTCGTTTGAGCTTATCAGCTAAAATCAGTCAGTCATTTAGCAGTATTTTCTCTCACAGCGAATCAGCATCAGTAGCAGCCGCAGAAACCATCAGCCGAATAGAGCCATTTATTAGGCCCTCTTTGGCATGCCTTTTGCAGGGGCTTCTCCACCGACTTAATTAAAATCTACCAAACGAGTACATACAAGAACGGCTTCTAAATCAAAAAACAATGAAGCCGAAGCCATCAAAGTACATACGAGAATAGCTTCTAATAAATAAATCCAAAAAAAACAATGAAGCCGAAGCCATCAAAAGGTGGCTTTTTCTGGCTTCATCGTTTTTTAGAAGCCCAAGCCCTGAAGAGGGCCTAATTTGTCTTTCGTGTATTAACAAGCCAAGGAGTGATAAAAAAAATGCCAAGGAGGCAAGGACTTGCATATATTCGAAAAAGTGCTTTTCCCATGCATGCCCAAATCAATGAAAAAGTAGCGAGCGACGTCAGGCCGCAAAGACAATAATCCTATCGGATCACTATTGCTGATAGGAAAAGAAAGTATATAAGGCGGCCCTTCATGCAATCAGGAGCTTGTTAGATCCAAATAATGGTCAGCCTGGAGCAACGCGTATTAAACAATCAAACAAACAGATGGCGCATGTTAATCATATACCTACCAGCAACGCAAACTCAGACCATGCAGAACCAGATTGCACTTCCACACTACGGTAGCACGTAACAGTCATCAAGATCAATAATAAGCCACAGGCAAGAACAAGTTTGAGGTTTGTTACACGGACTCGTTATTGAACTTTTATGTTATATGTACCAATGGGTGTTCTCATCTGAAGAAGAGAAACGGCAAATAATGCTTGCAATTTGGATGGGACACCAACCGCTTCAGAAATCTGAACGTTGAAATCCTGTAGGTTGCGATCCAACAGCCAGCTCTCCTTATTCCGGCTGCCTATAACTTAGCCGGCGAGAAGATGATATGTACAATGGACCGGGCACAACCTTCGGTATTTACAAGGTGGGATGATCATCATGCAGGTCAAGCGGCTGCGGTCCTGAAAGGTGGGCTGTCAGACTTCAGAAACCGGAAATATTCCTTCTGCAACATCTGCCCTCCATTCACTTGGTCAAAGCTGCACCTGTAGAAACTGGAGATAGAAACATGATTATTGAAACAAGTGATGCTTGGGAGATGGTGGCACTCGCTAGATAGGAACAGAATCTGCCAAATCAACCCTACAACTAACTGAAACTATTCCAAGAATCAATCTGCAAAATCAACTGTCCCAAGAATCAACCTGAAACTGTTCTAGGCATGACTTTCCACTGGCTGATGTATTTTTCATAGCTATAAATAACAGGCTATTGCTGTGGCATTCTGAAATGCAACTACCACATGACTCAATAAGTACACCTGTTCAATGAACATCGGTGGCCCAAACGATCGATGAATAACAAGGGCTCCAGTATGACCCCAGTGGCTCAAACAGGACATGCAATAATGAGGGCCACAGATTATATTTCATTTATGGTTCAGTTTGCAAGAACGAACTCAGGTGGGGAAAAAAATATTTGCTCACAACCAGGACTAAAAATGTAGATATTCCAAATTTGCTGAAAGTAAAATCTTGAAATTATAATAAAATTTAATTTGCTAAGGTAAGTACCTGCCATCCAGGCCAACCATCATCACAGTATTCTGGGCACCAAAGGCTACTATGTAACGAGTGACTTCTGGTAAATGGAACTGAGCAAATGACCACTCTGAACTGAAATACTTCGGCAGGATCCCTGAAGAAAAATCAGCAGAGAGAACTTAGTAACTTGCATTCCTTGAGAAACCCAGCCCAATACTCTCTAAATATTATAAAATGAGATGGAAGGATTTGGCTAACATGTAAATAATCCATTAGGTTTAACAAGATGTATGGTTATATACTTATATATGAGTTTAGCTGCTAGAAAATAGCTTGTAGATTGCTTAATTTTTTCATGCTAAAATAGCAGAATAGGAGGTTGCATGATTTTATGTTTTGTGTGAATCCTAAATACCTGCACACTACTCAGTTAATTGCTTAGTACTTGTACACTTCCAGGAGTTAGAAAAATTTAGAGCCAGTGGTCTTCTGTTAGCTAACTTGGGAGTTCAGAATGGCTCTTTTACTGGATGAGTGGATCACCTCAAGCCATATGCTAGCAAACAAACTTTATGTTTCAATAATTGAGAAAGCAGGCAAGAGAGTGTATGCTCCCATGAGTGCATGCCTGCCAGTTCCATAATGTGACTAAACAATATCAGAGGGAAATGTTGAGGTCATTGCAATGATATCACAAACAATCAACATATGAACTCCATAAAACTGACCCCAATACCAGGAAGAAAACAATTGCATCTAGTCAGGTACTCAGGTCAGAAGTCTAGAAGATCATGAGAATGCATGACGCCAATGGACAATGAAACCAACATAGATCATCTAATATCCTTGTGACTGGAAGTGAAGAAAATAGCCATCAATTAGGTTCAAAATAACTTACAGATAGACAATTCCACAGGTATCGCACTGATATACATCTCATCTAATTAACTTCACAACAATAGTAAGTTTAATGGCATGACTTCCAGTAGTGAGATGCAGAACAGATCAAACAAGAATGGGTGCAAACCGGAGTAGCATGTGTACCTCTCATAAAAGACAGTGATGAACTCGCATTGGATCCAGTGTTCGCCTGAATAAGAGGATCAATAGAACTGGAAGAGTTCTGGTGATCCATTCGTTCAAGAGCGCGTTGCTCATTGCTTGCATCCTCCCCAGCAACTCTGACTCTCAGGGAGAAAATATGAACAGTCCCTTTGTCGCTGGACACTGCCAACCACTGCACGTTGGGTGACAACGCAATGCTATATATTTCTGCTTTGTCAAGCCCTCTGCGTACCTATGTGTCATTTAGATTTGAGATCATTATGCATACATCCTAATATTTATGAATTATTATGACATCGTAACCGAAGAGGCAACAGAACAAAGAAGAAGACCATGCTTTTTATTCACAAAGGAGGATGTCATGCAATACAACAAAAGAAAAGGATCGCCAAAGATACAATTCTAGAGAGCAATAGAAATTATGCTCACCTCTTGTAGGCGAGTGCCATCCATTGTGTTGAATATTCTGATCAAAGTGCCCTTCGTGCTTGCAGTTGCCAGTAGAAGACCATCCATTGTCAGTGACATGCAAGAGATGTGTGAATCATGAGCTGGGATTGTCTTTGCCATCTTCAGCCCGAAATGCTCCACGCGAACATGCCCCTGGTGCACCCCAGGACAGGCCAACACTGAAGTATTGGAATGATGAGAGAGACAGCAAAGTCCCTTGGGATTTGACAGGGTGTCGATCTGGTAGAGCAGCTTCAAATCGGTGAAGTTGTAAACAAATATCTTGCGCTCGAGGACAATCACGATGTAGTCCTTTGCCAATTTTACAGCCCGGACATCAGAGCGGAAGGCGAACTCTCCAATGCAACGGCTCTGGTGATCATCCCAGATCATCACCTTGTTCGGCGGGTACTGCACATTGGAGCCGCCGCCTACAAGAGCAAGGATGTTGCAACGGAACAGCATCTCGACAATCCCGAACCCGCCGCTCTTAAGGTCCCTCCTGAAAGTCTCCTTGAAAGGCTCGCAGTTAAAGATCCTGAACCCGTTGCTGGTACCAGCAGCGAAGCATCCACAATCCTGGTTCCAGGCAACCGACAACAGCCTGACCTCCTGGTCATCACCGCGGCCCGCTTCGGGCTGGGCCGTAGGCGCTGGCAGTGGCCAGGAATGGGGCGACTCAAATGTCCCAAGCTTGCCCGGGGGGTGAAGACCCCGTGATGTGGAGACTTGGGAGCTCATTAGGCGTCAGTGAACCCAAATCAATCGCCTTTGAACCACAAATACTCAGCTATCACAAAGGGCAAAAGCGGTCGCCACTGACGAAATTCAGGGTGTCCTGCAGCAAGTAGAAAGCATCAATAGCAGCCAAAGAAGAGAAAACCTTGGATGAAGTGTAATCTGCTAAACAAGTAAAGAAGCATCAGGTTATGGATTGCCGGAGCTTGCTAATATAATGGAGTGGAGTGTTTGGTTTGGGGAAAGATCGGCGGAGCTTATATCTATAATGGAGTGTTTGGTTTGGGGAATCAACCAATTCTACCTAGGTGATGTATCATGACTCCATTCCCCAAATTTAGTGGAATGACCTCATTCCTCATACTAGTACTAATTATTAGCTCGTGAGGAATGAGGTGATTATGGATCAACTCATTCTATTCCACAAACCATACAAAAAAAAACTAGAGAGTAACATGATGATGGACCACTTCGTTCCACAAACCAAACACCCTCTAATTGTTTTAGCACTTAATTTGTCAGTAGCACAGGTAAAGGCATACTGCATAGCACTCAATTTGTCAGACGCTGGAGGTTTGTAACCAAAGGCGAGGCGAGGCGTCATTACGGCCTTGCCTACTGGGGTTCAGGATGATGCCCCCAAAGAAGCTGGGAATGACAAGCTAACGCTAATAGCTACGCCGCCGCACGGCAAACGAAATTCACCAGAAACCGGGTGGGGCAATTGGATTCGGAACGGACGGAGGGCACATCCATGATCCATCGGGGGAAGCTCCCTTCCTCACCAGCGAGAGGGAAACGGAAACCCTATCACATCCCGGCCCGGACGGATCTCGCGACGAGGGAACAGAATCGCAGCCGCGGCGGATCTGGGCGGAGCCGGGGTAATCGACCGCCGCTCGAGGAGCGCGCATCGCGATTGCCCACCAACAACGGAAGAATGGGACGCGAGCGTTACCTCTTGCGCCGCGACGCGGGAGGGCGGCGGGGACGGGTCCAGGCGAGGCGAGGGGAGGCGAGCACGCGTGCGTGGCGTGGGCGCCACGGAAGCAAGGGGAGTGGGGCAAGCGACGGGCGAGCGGGCGGGGGAAGGGCAGAGACGGAGGGGGGAGGTACGAGGGAGGAGGAGTCGGGGCTCGGGAAAGCGCTCTCCTCCGCCGGATGCGTGCGCCGCAATTAACCCCCGCTCCGTTCGACCGTGCTAATCCCATCACTAGAACGTCATTACGGGGTTCGCGGGACCTGTTATGTTGTGTTGTCAGTTGTCACCGCGGGATGCTGTTTCGTTGACGGCAGCCTGGGCGACGCAATCCCCAATCACTATTCGACCATGTACCAACGCGTGGCGCGAGAAAAGTAGAGACAAGGAACGAGCGTGGAGAGTAAACACTGGAGAGTGCAGACGTGTGGCGCAAGCAGAAGCCAGGTCCAAGCGATAAGCGTGTGAAAGGAGAGGGTCAATGGGTTCTGTGTCAGAGCTATTTTTTATTTACAAATGGTATACAAACTTTAAAATATGATAACTTTCTTATGAAGCATCCTTTTATAATTCCGTTTGCACCAGTACGTTTATTACAACGAGAACCATAAAACTAGACCCATATTGGATATGTTTTGAGATAATTTACATGTTCATAAAGTTTTACACTCAGATATATAAAGTTTCGAATATGGTAGTAAAAAGTTTTCAAAAATTTGGTGCAAAGTTTTAAATTACAAAGTTCCATTTTAGGTGTACAAAGTTCATAGCATCTTAGTACAAAGTTTCATACGACTCAGTATAAATAAAGTTTAAAATTATAAAGTTTTAAATCTTTGAATTACAAATTTTTAAATATGCTAATATAAAGTTTAAAATTACAGAGTTTTTAAGTTTGAAATACAAAGTTTTAAATGTGCTAGTATAAAGTTCCTCAATTTTAAAAACAAAATTTGAAATATAAATTTTTAATTCTTAAAGTACAAAGTTTTTAAAGATGCTACTACAATGTTTTTTAATTTAAAATGTAAATTTTAGAATTATAAAGTTTTGAACCTTGCATTAGAACAAAAGTTTATAATGTGTTAGTTTAAAGTTTTGAACCTACCACTACAAAGTTTGTAATGTCAGAGTTTAAAGTTTGTAAACTCTAAGTGTAAATTTCTAAATCTAGCAGCATAAAGTTTATAATATGATTGTTCTAAGTTTTGAACCTAGCAGTATAAAGTTTGTAATGTCATGGTTCAAAGTTTATAAATTTTGAGTGTACAATTTTGAACCTAGCATTATAAAGTTTGTAACGTGATAGTTCAAATTTTATAAATTATGATTGTAAAGTTTTTGGACCTCATTATAAAGTTTGTAATGTGATAGTTCAAAATTTTTAACCTAGCATTACAAGGTTTATAATGTGATGGTTCAAAGTTTATGAATTTTAAATGTAAAATTTTGAACCTAGCAGTACAAAGTTTGTTGTGTTATAGTTGAAAATTTATAAATTCTTAGTGTAAAATTTTAAATATGGCAGCACAAATTTTAAAATATCATAGTTCAATGTTTTGTAGCTAGAAGTATAAAGTTTGCAATATTAAATTTCAAAGTTTTATAAATTCTGAGTATAAAGTTTTAAACCTAGCAGTGCAAAGTTATATAATGTGATAGTTTAAATTTTTTAATCTTGCAGTACAAAATTTTGAACTTAGTACGAAGTTTATATAACTTCATGCATTTTTTAATTTGTGTACCTTATATTGTTTTTTTAGATATTAATGACAACTATTTTGGTATTGAAGAAAACGGAAGCCATATGTGCTTTATATTAGCTATTTGTATGTTGACAAATAAGATGTACTTTTTTCCTCTTTTTTATGATAATCAGTTTTAATTTTTCTATATCGGTTGAATTATCAATCTTGTATAAAGTATTATGGAACATAAGGTATATGAATTTTTAAAAATAATACTTCCACTTCTATATGGATGTCAAACCATCTCCCCGCCCTTTTCATCTCCCACAAACCTGCTATCCCGAAAGAGAAAAAATAGCTCGTATAATCTAGACGGAAGAAAAACTGGACAGTGAAAAGTAAAAAGTGGAAAGTGGATAGTGAATAGTCAAAAGCTAAACATGAGAAAGAAAGAAGAAAATATGTCAGAATACGTACGTGCGCTGTTCAGTCTACATGTACACGCACGTCGCTATTAATTTAGGGGCTGTTTAGTTCCAAAAAATTTTGCAAAGGCCTTGTTTAGATCCCAAATTCCACCCCAAATTTTACTATGCAAAAAGAAGATTCCCCATCACATCAAAATGTCGGCATATATATGGAGTACTAAATGTAGATGAAATCAAAAACTAATTGCACAGTTTTGTTATACTTTACGAGACGAATATTTTAAGTCTAATTAATCAATATTTGGACAATTATTACCAAATAAAAACAAATTTGCTACAGTGTGACGGGACATTTACTATGCAAAATTTGCATCCCAAATTTGGGATCTAAACAAGGCCAAAAATTTTCAGATTCCCCGTCACATCGAATCTTTGGACACATGCATGAAGCATTAAATATAGATAAAAAATAAAACTAATTACACAGTTTAGACGAAATGGACGAGACGAATCTTTTAAGCCTAATTAGACCATGATTGGACAATATTTGCTAAATAACAACGAAAACGCTACAGTAACGTTTTGCTAAAATTTTTGACATCCAAACGGCGCCTTAGGCAGACGCACGCCGAGTAAGACTCCGGAGGCAATCCGGTCAGGTCTGCAATGGCTGGCACCGGCACGGGACGGGGCGCGATCTGAATCGCGGGATGGCTACGGTCCAGGAACGTTGGTTCCCTCGATATTATTGTTAGTGGCACTGCCGCGTGCGGCGTGCGTGGCCATCGTCTGTCGCCGTCGAGAATCTCCTGAGCATTTTCCACGCTAGTTAACGGCACTAACACTCTACTCCCGAACATTCGACGCTAGTTTAGTGTATTACTACGTCTCAGAAAGAATGTAATTATGAGTTGCATGTCACATAAAGTGATTTACATTTGACCAAATTTCTGATAAATAGTATTCACATTTATGACTCTAAATTAATTTATTATAAAAATATATTTTATAATCAATTTAATGATATTTATTTGATATTATAAATAATTATACTTTTTTATTTATAATTGATCAATGTTGATATACTAACACACGACATTGGCTGTGTTTAGTTCCAAATTTTGGATCGCCAAAATTTACTGTAGCATTTCGTTTGTATTTGGTAATAATTATCCAATCATTGACTAATTAGGCTCAAAACATTCGTCTTGCGAAGTATAACCAAACTGTACAATTAATTTTTAATTTTATCCACATTTAGTACTTCGTGCATGTATTGCAAGTTTGATGTGACGGAGAATCTTTTTTTTTTGCATAGTGCACTTTTCAAGTGATCTAAATACAGCCATTGTTCCAGAATTACATTCTTTGAGGGAAAAAGTCTACTTAACCCCCTGAACTATCAGCTAGTGTCTAACTTACACCCCCAACTATAAAACCGTCTGTTTTACACCCTGAACTATTCAAAACCGTTCAAATTACACCCTGAGGCGGTTTTGGACGGCGGTTTTGCTACAGTAACCATGGTTTTGCTACAGTAACGGCGGTTTTGACTTTTTCTTTTTCTATTTATTTTCGCTGAATCTTTGAAAAATCATAGTAAATCACAGAAAATCATAAAATAGAAAATCTAATTTTATTGGACTCCACATGAGTAGATCTATACGATGAACATATAATATAGTATGCTTTAGTACAAATTTTTTTTGTAGCTTTAAATTAGTTAGAAAATCAAATTTTATCTGTAATTAATTGGAATAATTCATAGCTACAGCTTCTATGGTCCGATTGTGGTGAAATTTTTATGATGGGGTTATTATTATATGCTTGAACTATAGTAAAAATTTCATACTCATTGGATCATGTATAATTTAGTTATAGATTTATTTATATTTAACAAGTATAAACCTAAACATAAACCTAAATAAATCTATAATTAAGTTATATATGATCCAATGAGTATGAATTTTTTGCTATAGTTCAAACATATAATAATAACCCCATCATAAAAATTTCACCACAATCGGACCATAGAAGCTGTAGCTATGAATTATTCCAATTAATTACAGATAAAATTTGATTTTCTAACTAATTTAAAGCTACAGAAAAAATTTGTACTAAAGTATACTATATTATATGTTCATCGTGTAGATCTACTCATGTGGAGTCCAATAAAATTAGATTTTCTATTTTATGATTTTTTTGTGATTTACTATGATTTTTCAAAGATTCAGCGGAAATAAATAGAAAAAGAAAAAGTCAAAACCGCCGTTACTGTAGCAAAACTATGGTTACTGTAGCAAAACCGCCGTCCAAAACCGCCTCAGGGTGTAATTTGAACGGTTTTGAATAGTTCAGGGTGTAAAACAGACGGTTTTATAGTTGGGGGTGTAAGTTAGACGCTAGCTGATAGTTCAGGGGGTTAAGTAGACTTTTTCCATTCTTTGAGGGAGTATTTTACTTGCTCCTATTCCTTACACGTGCCTCTGTCTCAGTGCAATGATTTTGAGTCTTTGCTGCGAAAATAGTTCACCGGAGCAGGGCAGCAGGCACGTTACGCAGCAACCGCTAATAGGAGTTGCCGAGCACTATTTGAGAGTGAAAATAGTATGGTGCCCAGCAAAGCCAAGAGAGGCGTATTTTATTGACACATTCTAATAAAGTACTAGATCATTTCATTTCCCAGCTTGAAGAGCACAGCATAAACAAGGATCATAAGCATTTATCGACAACTTCTAAATTCTAAAACACTATTTCTTGATTTATTTCCCAGCTTGGTAGCACAGCATAAACAAGGATCATAAGGATTTATCTGACAAGTTCTATATTCCAATACAATATTTGATGATTTTATTTCCCAGCTTGAACAGAGCACAGCAAAAACAAGGATAGTAAGGATTTATCGACTGCATTCAAATCCGTTGTATATACTCACCATTTCTATTAATGTAGTGATTTCTACCGTATATGGTCAGGTAAATCCTCAGGTGCTCAAGCATCCCGCGAGAGCCTATACAGGGGATGGAAATATGCACAGTCACAATACACAATCATGTACGCCTTCAGCTTCAGCTTGGTGTACACTCTCCCAGCACCGCATCAGGGCCGCACTGCTCGCAGGCGCTGCCAGCAGCAACACACGCACACACACACCCCTAACATATGCATAGAGTGGAGCGCTCCAACTTGCCGCTCTTTTGGCTCTCTTAGATTAGAATAGCTGGAAGAAGAGGCTTGTTGAACCGTCACCAAACGACCGGAGGTCTGCTGGCTTCACCAAGGCCCTGCACAGCGGGCATGTTCGCTCCCTCTCAAACCTGCCATAGTCCAAACAATGCCAAGAAAGCAGATATAGGTAATGAAATCATTGGAAAGGTCGCATGGTATACGACGGGGAAAGGGATATGTGAATTACCATTCGGATACACAATCTTCACAAAAGATGTGTTTGCAGCGTAAAAGGATGGGAACATGCATCTTTTCTTGGCATATCGCACACAAATCTCCAGCAGCAACCACCTGAACACAGAACACAAAGGTGTGTTTTGAAAGATCGAATGTGGAATGCATATCTCAGAACTTTTCATCGGTTTGTGTTTCTGACAATGGAAGAAGTGAAGAACACATTAGCTACCTGCTCACTTGTTGCATGTGAACCATAATGGAAGTCTTTATGAGATAATGCTCTCAATGCCGTCAAAAATGATTGAACCTGACAAAGGTACAATATGTGTCAGATCATTGGCGGTATCAGTTCAGCAATTAGATAAGTGAAATGTATAGCACCTTTTCCACAACTGATGTCAACTTGAAAGTGAGATACAAGCCAGTGGTTAGAGATGAAAATAGGCTTCCATACTCCTTGTTCAGGAAAAAACGGTACCACACAGGTGTAGGCAATAATGCACGGTACAAAAGTAGAAAATATTCCACAATCGTCAACATTTGACCCTGAGCAACAGAAAGAATTGGTTATAGCTTCACCTGTCTACAATTATGCAGAAGTAACCAAAACACACCATGAGCTATCGAGGAAAATCACCAAAATGTATCACAGAAAATGTAGGATAACAAACGTAGATGGCTTACCTGCCTACGATAGCTACGGCCTCTACTGTTCTTATAGTACATCAGCAGCAAACATTTAACAACCATAGCAGTTTGGCGCACCATTGTATCTGCAGAAGATTAAGGGACACATGTGACCAAAGATTATACAAGAAAGCATCAGTATTGATGGTTCAACAAATATAAAACGAACACGATGTTGAAATATATGTGACAGGTTACCCACTTACAACCTAGGAACAACCTAACTATTTGTAGAAGGCAAGTACATATGCAAACGTCAAGTAAAGCCAAAGCGAACACCTAAGCCTAGTTGACAAAATGGATATTCCAGCTCCAGATACTTAATTTGTTCAGGCAGTATATAACTTCAACTGATGCCAGCACTATCACTTTGCGACCATTCTAGAGACAAAATGTAAATATGTACAAGCACCATACCATTCACCAAGATGATGAATATTGCATGCCAAAATGGTGGTATTTCTTTTGGAGGAAGCATCATGAGAGGTCTTATAAGGTCCCCATTCTTGTAACACCAATAAAATCCAGATACATGAACAACAAATAATATTGTAATCCCGACAAGAACCGGAATTTTTCTCTCCCTCTGCATGAAAGGGAAACAAAAAAAATCAAATTAGTCAATATGGTACAAGGGTAATTTGAAAGCACTATATTGTAAGTAATAGAGAAAAATTGTATAAATTATTGACAGCAACTAAGTTCGAAGATTTAAGGTATCAGAAATTCGCTATGGAAACAGGACTCCCAATCAATACCAGAACTAATCAATTACTGCAGCATTAGAAAGGTTAATCCTGTTTCTGTAAACACACACACATCATGCTTCACACTTGTTGAGTCTCGAACAAAGGTTAAATCATCCAAGAAATCCACCTAATTAATCCTTAGACAATAGCACACTCCAAACAAATGAAAGGACAGGCATAGCCTTGGTGATTGCTTATACGCATGCACTGAATTATAATGCCTTCATGTGCAGGAAATCCATAAAATCTATCCATATGATGGTTATGTTACCAAATAGTTAAACGTTCACCATGTTTGTTGACTAAAAATATCTCCATGTTTAGAACACTTGAAAACATTCATTAGATGAGCAAAAACAACTCTAGCCAAAGCACTGGCATTCAGTGAAACCAGAATTATTTAATGGCAACTAACACCCAGGAAAATAATGGCACATAGCGAAACGATTTTTTTTAATCTCATTGCTCTCGAGACACAAATCTTAGTAGAATTACACCAGAAGTTCAACAAAACAATCACCAACCTTCAGAGCAGTCTGCTTACGCAGGATATCATTGGACTTGAACATCACTGCAGCAATCCAAATTGTCACGAAGAAACCTGTGCAAAACAACCCAAAACAAATTTAGCCAACATTCCCCACACATCCACATTACTTCAATTCGCAAATAGTGTGATCATCTGTCATGTACATGTACATATTAATTTGCGCTCTGTTGACAAGGGAAATAAGTGAGCAGCACCTTGCAGATGTTGTCTGATGAAGACGACGAGCAGCAGCAGTGAGAAGGGCAGTATCTGCTCCACCCACCTTGCCACCTGCTGTATGTCGTACCGCTGGTACGACGACGAGGATTCCCTGCCGCCCTCCCCACCGCCAGCAGCAGGTGTCGGTTCCTCCGGTCGCGTCCTCGTTGCGTGTCCATCCTCTTCCTCCTCCTCCTCTACGATCGCCTCCTCGGCCCTCTCAGAGGACGTCCCCGCCTCGCCAGGCGCCACAATCCGGATCGACACCTCGCCCGGCCCAGCCCCGGTCCCCGGCTGTTGGGTTCCGCCACCGGGATCGGGACGGAGGATGCCGGAGTACTCGAGCAGCGCGGTGAGCGGCGCCTGGATGAAGCTGGACGCCGAGAAGTGCACGCCGTACCTCCTGGACGGCGCGGGCGGCTGGGGCGAGGGCGGCGGTGATGGGGCGCGCTGCGGATGGGGCTGCGGAGGCGGCGGCGCGTCCATCGGGGCCGGGCGGGACGGCGCGCAGGCGGAGGGGAGCTTCCAGAGGAGACCGCCGCGGCGGCGGCGGCGGAGGGCGGGCGGCGCCGCGTCGGGGGGCGAGGGGGAGGGCGGAGGGGACGACGTCGGGGCGGCGCGGAGGCCGCACGCGGCGAGGCGGAGGCGGAGGCGGTGGAGGGGCCCCGTGCTCGTCGCCGTCGTCGTCGCTGTCGCGGTCGCGGTGGGAGGAATTTTTTTC
This sequence comes from Saccharum spontaneum, assembly GCA_022457205.1. Lineage (NCBI taxonomy): Eukaryota > Viridiplantae > Streptophyta > Magnoliopsida > Poales > Poaceae > Saccharum > Saccharum spontaneum. The sequence goes on from CM039589.1 coordinate 12,588,423, forward strand.
GGGAGGCTTGGAGGATATTTTGTGGCCCGTCCTTTTGATGATCCTCTCTCTTTTTTCCGGGCATGGGTTTTGTTTATTTTGTTTGTTTCGTTGCTTTTGCTTGCGTGCGCGGTTGGTTTGGTCGCGCGTGACTGTGTCCTTCGTTCGTTAATCCTTTGTGTGGTGCGGTTTCCTTTTTTTAATTAGGTACCCGATTTTTAACTTAAGTTTCTTTTTATTATTATTAGGTGGCCAATTTTTAACTTAATTTGTCGGCATCAGCGCTGGATGCCGGATGGGAAGGATAGAGGCAATGCTTCAGCGCTAAACAAAATACCATGCTCTTTATTAATTAATTATTTATATATTTTATAGCATAGTTTAGAGCACATGATAAGTTATACTAGTGGCTTGATCGATGCGGTGTCTCAAGCTACTGGTTTGCGTCTTCATGCTTTTAATCCATAGACAGTAAGAGGTATCAAAGTCTCGTAATATGTCTACCACGCATGGTATGTGCATAAATATTAGCATTATTAGTTTATTACATTGTGGTGCTTTTTAAAAGCTGTGATTACTTGTTTGAACTTATCAGGCCAGTTTATCGGTTATGGTACAGTATTTTTCTCTCACAATAAAACAACATCAACCGACTTATCAGCCGCAAAAACCATCAGCCGAAACCTACGATCATTGTGCATTGCTACATCAATAGTACTCCCTACGTTCCAAATTATGAAATGTTTTGATTTTTCTACATATACATTGCTTTAATTATATATTTAGATACATTTAGTGTATATCTAGGTATATAGCAAAATTTATGTATTTAGAAAAAATAAGACGTCTTATTATAATTTAAAATATAGGAAATAAATTCCCTTCTCAGCCACGGTAAAGCATCGAAAGTGGAAATAAGGAGAAGAAAGGTTCCGGGTGGTGTAAATTGTACAAGATCCTAGTTTCAAAAAAAAATGTACAAGATCCTTCGGCTGTTCAGCACGCATCACGCGAGTTGGCGAGTTGCGATGGCTACCGAGACCATTTCTTTTTCCTTTTTATGCAACCTACCCGTGGCTACGCAAAATTTAGTAACCAATATCATCTATTGAATATACAGTAGAGCTACTATTTTTATATGAAAAGAAAATTTAAGAGTTTGGTAACCACGAGCGCAAGGAGCATGTACCGGCCGTAGCCATGCAAAAGGGGGACTACTCCATTTATTTCAAAAAAGTTGTTTTAGTTTTTGTCTTAGAAGTCAAATTAGTTTATTTTTATTTTCAAAATAAAAGTTTATTTTTTGATAAATTTATAAAAAAATATTTTAACAATTAAATATAATCAAACGAATGTATTTTATAATATATTTCAGGATGTGTTGTTGATGAATCTTATTTGATGTTATAGATGCTTATGTATTTTTTTCCATATATAATCTTGATCAAAACCAAATGTTTTAATCTAATCTATATTTATATATCTTATATATCCTAAAATCAACTAGCCATTCTATTTGGAAATGCAAGCAGTCCACCTCACTAGTTCACTATCACATGCATTTGATTGTCATCATTAGTATGCCACGCCATCCACTAACATTAATCTATATCTATATATATATCTTATGATTATAAAATCAGCTAGTCATTCTATCTCGACATGCGAGCAGTCCACCTCATAAGTTCACTATCACATGCATTTAATGGTCATCATTAGTATGCCACGTCATGCATTACCATTAATTTATAATAGTTCATTCCTTCATATAAGTAATTTAATCTAATTTATTTCATTCTAATTTATCCACGATTCTCGAAGTGACATGCGAGGTATGCTTATAGTTTAAGATAACGATAAAACAACTACAAAGTACCAATATTTTTACAAGATCCCAACGACTAGCTAGCAAGGCAAAAGAGCACTGGGCTCACTGTCTAACCCAATGCATTGTCATCGTTGCTCGTTGGTAACCTCTACCTAGCCCTTGTTATCGAAGAAAATTTCAACTCGATGAATAGTAACATTTTCGTCTTATTTGGCAAATATTGTCCAATCATGGACCAACTAGGCTCAAAAGATTCATCTCGTGATTTCCAACTAAACTGTGTAATTAGTTATTTTTTTACCTATATTTAATACTCCATGCAAGCGGTTAAAATTTGATGTGATGGAGAGAGAGTGAAAAAACTTGAAACTTTGAGGCAAACTAAGGCCCCCTTTGGAATAGAGGATTGGCAAAGGACTTTTGGAGGATTCGCATTCCTAAGGAATTTTTCCTATACACCCCTTTGGTTCATAGGAAAGAATAGGAAACATTCCATAGGATTGTATTCCTTTGGCTTGATTTCACAGGAAAGGAAGCAAGAGGTCTGATCTCTTGGAAAAAATCCTGGCGGGAAGTTACCTCCTTGTGTGGGTGTGATTGGCTCTCAGTCACTTGTGTCTTTTGGCGGGAAAGGTGGCCATGCAAGCAAAAGTTGTTCAAATTCAAAGCTGAGAGCATTAATCCTCTATTTTTCCTATAGTGCTGCTAAAGGCCATCTCATCTTGTTTCCTGTGTTTTTCATTCCTATAGGATTAGATCTACATGCCAACTTAATTTCTATAAAATTACTATTCCTATCCTTTCCCTATCATGGGTTCCAAAGGGGCCTAAACAAGGCGCTAGTACGGTACTCGGTACACGCGCTCAGCCACGTGCGCATGGAAAGCGCGCTGTCAGCACGCACATGGGCAGTAGAAGCTACAGGAAACAGTGATCTAGAACAGTACAGTACGTCCAACGGTGGCCTTATTTAGTTCCCTATTCTTCACAAATTCCACTATGCAAAAAGAAGATTCTCTGTCACATCAAAATGTCGGCAAATGCATGGAGTACTAAATGTTGATGAAATCAAAAACTAATTGCACAGTTTTGTTGTACTTTGCGAGACGAACATTTTAAGCCTAGTTAGTCAAAATTTGGATAATTTTTACCAAATACAAACGAAATGCTACAGGAATTCTGATACAGTGTTTTTCTCCCCAATTCCGTCAACTAAACGAGGCCGGTGCATAAATAGCGACCGGACAGGGTGCAACAGTGTTTGAGCAATGGCTAAACAGTATCGTGAACCGTACGTGCCTAAACAGTGCTGTGAACGGTCACTGAGGGCCCCAGGTTCACGGAATTTTTTCCGTGGCGAGGGATCCTATTATGCGTTAAAAAAATAGAGTAGAAGTGAATTCTGGCTAAATTAACAAGCGGTCAAACATTTGGACCAGATGATCCTAGCGATTGTAGTGGTAGGCCGTAGGCCCCCTGTCCACCTGAAACGACTGAGCGTATCCAACTAACTGTAAGCATCCAGATTAATAAGGAACCATGTAGTTGCACGCCAAACACACTTGTTAACAAACCTGATTTGACAGACGAATGGTGAGACACGGTCTGTTTGTGCATTGTTTATACGGTTACGTTAACAAGCTACTCCGTACTACGGGAAGTAGTCTAGAAGCCCTAGCTTATTCGCCTAATCCAGTTTATCTATCTTAACGGCCTGCCGCCTACGGTACCATCAAACAGCGACTTGCGCCATCTCTGTAAATCTTGGCTTTTATCTCCATTTTGTTTGATGCATGCTCTCTACAATACTAACGTGCCATTGACAGTTATTCGCTTGTTCTCCTTGGCCGTGTTTAGTTCCCAACTTGGGGGTGCCCAAGTTGGGAAAAACACTGTAGCAAACACTGTAGCAACTTTTGTTTTTATTTGGTAAAAATTGTCCAAACTTTGACTAATTAGGCTCAAAATGTTCGTCTCGTAAAGTACAACAAAACTGTGTAATTAGTTTTTAATTTCATCTACATTTAGTACTTCATACATGTGCCGACATTTTGATGTGACGGGGAATCTTCTTTTTGCATAGTGGAATTTGGGTGTTGGATTTGGGAACTAAACAAGGGCTAAGAATGTAAACTCTTTTTTTCCATGACCATCCAATTATACGGTTTGTTTTATGTGACGACTTTGATGGCGTCAACAATATATTGTAATATATTAGTGGCCTCGAGCGGGTGAAAGCTTTCAGGCCTGGATTAGTTTCTTCTAAAAACTTTACACCATATTACATCATATGTTTGATACATACATAAAGTATTAAATGTAGACTAACAAAATAATTAATTGCACAGATTACGTGTATCTTGCTAGATGAATTTTTTTGAGCCTAATTAGTCCGTGATTAGACAATGTCGTGCTACAGTAAACATGTGCTAATGATATGTTAATTAGTCTTAATAAATCCGTCTCACAGTTTACAGGTGAGTTCTGTAATTGGTTTTTTTTATTAGTATACAAACACCCCTTTCGATATCCTATAAAACATCCGATGTGACACCCTAGAACTTTAAACTCTGGAACTAAACCAGGCCTTAATATCCACGTGAGTGTAACATCACATCACCTTTCTCATTTGAGACTTGAAGGTTAGGTATCGACGTATCGTTCAAGCACCCTCAAAAGTCACCTTAAACTCATAGACTTTCCTTTGAAATTTTAGCGCGATGAATATTCAGGCCTCTCCATTAATCCCTTCAAAAGAGTATTATATCTGATGAGGCAAATTAAAGCAGCATGAGGTGATCGACGTCAGTGAGGAGGCCTGGGGGTTGGTACTTGGTATCGTAAAGTAAACATCCGATGATCCGATCCTGCTACAAAGGGGACAGGTCACCGTGCTTTGCCCTCGCGCTGAGGCATCGAAGAAGCCACGCCGCCGACGCCGCAATCGGCACGCGCGCGCGCCCGCCACCGACTGCTTATTCACGTCACCGTCGTCCAAGCCAAACGTCTAGGATCCCTTCCTCGTACTATCCGCATTCATGGATCTTTATATTCATTCTCTAAAAATAATATTTCATCTTAGTCACCATAAAATATACAGTTTTTTTTTGCATCCATCCATCCATCCTCTATTCATTGTAGGGCTCACTTGTCACTTTATCTAAATATATCAATGTGACATCTTGTTTTAAAATATTTATTGATACGAATTTAATGGTACAATCAGAATTTAATTTGGTTTTTTGTTTTTGAGTTATAGCATTTTTTAGTGAAAAAAAAGTGGAGCCCGCTGTTGTCTCTCTCCCACACATGCTCTGCCACCGGCGTGGGGCCTGCCAGAAGCTTTACCGCACGTCCTGTACCCCACTAGGAATAGCGGATGCGCTCTTGTACCGAATCATTTATAGGACACCGGTGTGACACTTTTCGTACTGTAAAGGCTGTCGTGAATGGGTAGCGGATGGCTATACCGTCTCCGATGCGGATAGTCTGAGCAACCAACCTGTATCTGTACTGCAATCAAGCCCCAACCCAATGCCCAATAGGTAGGCAGTGGCCCTGCAAGCTGTACTGCAGCCCAAGCCTGGCGACGCACAGCGCGCGGTCGGAGGCGCCGGCGCGACGCGGAAGGAGCGCGGCAGAGCCGTGACCTCCGCGCTCGTGGCCGTCTCCTTCATCATCACGGCTTCCGCAACAGAAGCCAGAAAGGAAGGCGTTTCTGGCCGGGTTCGGCAATTTCGGCAATCGACACGATCATGGAGGGCACACGGCCCACGGGCATGTGTGTCCAAGCTCTTGCCATCAACGACCAACCAACCAGAAGCACTTATATATTCAGCCGGTATAAAGCAAGCACAACAGACAGGCAAACTGGCAAAGCGATATCCATATCCTTTCCTCGTAATTAGGTCAAGACTCCCTCAGCCCGCTATATGCAATTGTTGGATGGAAAAGTTATATCTTAAAAAAAATGTAACTCTAGGTGGTGATGGGTAGTTACGATCTACGTAGATGGTGAAGACATACAACCTAACGATACAAATCACTTAACATGAGTAGGCTCATTCCTATGCTTGCATGAGGATTAACAACATACTCTTAGTGTTCTAAAATGGACATTAGAGAATTGTGCATGAATACTGTAACACCCCGGGTGTTATAGTGCTAATTAATCTGCCATATCATCATAATGCATTGCTCATCATACATGTTAGGTTAACCTTGTTATGCATCAACTAAAACAAGTTTACTTATTTAGGTTGAATGTGTTTCTCAGTGGTGTGCTCCGGAATCGAAAACCCTAATTTCGAATACCACCGCAAATACTGAGTCCATGCCCTGCGTAATTTGAAGTGCACGACTGTGTTGCACACTAGTGTCAAATGTAGGGTATGAGCTCAAGTACAACATCTAAAATGAAGCTCCAAATTTGAGTTTGAATTGGAGTCCCAAAACTTGTCACGAGTTTTTCGATTCGAATTCAAATTCAAATCTGGGGAGAACTGTAAAACAATTTCAAAAGTAAATTGGTCAACCAAGAGTGACATTTGGTCAACTATGTCATGTTGGTCCAAATGATGCCCTTGGGTGAGGTTTTGATCACTAAGTAATCACAAATCAAAGTAGAGACAAATTCCAATTTGAAATCCCTCCGAAAACCCTAAATTTCAAAACCCTGTTTTACCCCTTTTGAAATAATTCAAAATCTAAGCAAAATTTGGAAAAAAGTTCAAAACCAAGTTTGTAGAACTTTTCAAGGGCTACAACTTTGGTGTTTTGAGTTTTCAAAGTTTTAGTGTAAAATGTGGAGCAATTTTGAAAATAAATAAATTTTAGTTTTAATTCATTTTTGTCTCCAAACTAAGATTTCAAAATGGAGGCTGAATTTGAAAAAGTTTTGAACAGCAAAGTTGTAGGTCTGGTCAAGATAAACAACTTTGATGTTTGGAGATTTTGAAGTTTCAATGTAAAATCAAAAGTAATTTCTAAATTTCCAAATCTGAAAAATGTGTCCCTTTTTGAATTTAAACTCAAATTTCAAAATCCAAGCAGAATTTGAAAATGTGTTCAATACCAAACTTGTAGAGCTTGAAATTCTGAAGATTTCATACATTGGAAGATTTTCAAGTTGTTATACAAATTTGAAAGTAATTTAAGAAAACAGTTTGAATTTTAAAATTTGGGGGGGGGGCAGCTACAGTGCACGACGTATCACCGCCGGCCACCGCGCGGTATGGGCGCCGGCGAGACGCCGGACGGCTTCGGCCGGCTTCCAGGCGTGTCCTCGATCGCCAGCACGACATCGCACGTCTTCCAGTGAAGTAAACCGTGGTCGTTGCCTATATATACATGAGTTCACCGTGACGTTTTCCATTTTCGCCATCGCCGCCACCGCAGCTCCGCCGCTCGCCGCTGCCGCCACCAAGCCGCCTCCGGCCACGCCAACCGCACCACTAGTTCCGCCTCGGCCTTGCGCACCTCGTGGACCACCGGAGTTCACCGTTCTCGCATCCGAAACACCGCACCGCCTGTTCCCGTGCTCAACTCCGACGACTGCCCGCCATCCTCGCCTTCCCGTGGCCAGGCCACTCCAGCCGCTCCCCGTCGCCACCGAGAGCTTCACTGCAACCGCGGTGAGCCACTGATGCTTCCCGACCCTTCAATTTAGTCTCTACCGCTTTGTAGTCGCCGGCGTGCTGCTCCCGCGGCCACCGTGCCGCCATCGCCGTCGCTCGCGGGTCACTAGGGCCTGAACCGTGGCGCTACCGAGCAAAATGAAACCGTGGGATAGTGTAGATGGTGATGGTGGAGTCGGATTGTCGACCGAAGCGTCGGTCGTCGGCCGGCCACCGTGGGGAAGCAAGCGAGCGCGCGGGAGAGCGAGAGGGAGACGGAGGTGAGGGATGACAGGTGGGGACACCGTGTCAGCGAGAGTGAGCGGGCGGGCGCGAGGCAGGCCAGCGCTGGGCTGGGCCGCGGCTGGGCCGAACGCGCGTACGTGCGCGGGCGCGCGCTGCTGGGCCGTTCGTTGGGCCGGACCGCGGGGAAAAAGAAAAATCGGCCCGATTTCGTTTTTGTTTTTCTTTTTCAAATAAATGAATAGTATTATTATTTGTTTATTTCATTAAAAATTGTGTAGAGTTCTAAAATTCATGAAAATTTTTGTGTAAGCTTCTCAATGTATAAGCTATCTAGGAAAAATATTAAATCATGAATTTGAATACTTTATGCAGTAGAATTAATTGGTTCCAATAAAGATTAAATGCAACTTCCAGTAATTTTAATAATTAATTTATTTATCCAAAAATTATGAAATTTATTATGGCACTGTTATAAATCATTGTTAACCCATAGAAAAAGTTTGAGCTTGTTTAGATAAAGTTTGATCAACTTCTAATTATGCCCTAATTATTTAAATAGAAAATAAATGTTAATTTGAGAACTTTAAGTGTTGTGTGCCTTTTGATTGAGTGATGTCCTTAGGTCACTACCCTGTGGTGATCTCTGGCACCTTAATTTTATGACTGAGCTCGTTAGTAACTTGTTAGGTTAAGAGCTGGTATCGCGGGAACTCGTCGCTGCTAGTTAGTAGGTTTTCTGTTTACGACTGTACCGTGAAGGGAAGTTGTGCTCGAATCGTAACCGTGGCATGTTATCATCAAGCATCATGTTTATCATCGAGCATCATGTTAAAGCATGTTATGTATTCGTGTAGTCACCGCTTTCGAGGAAGCCGAAGTCGTCGAGCAAGCTTCCGGAGAAGAGCGATCGTCAGTGGGTTCCGGACCAGACGTTGGAGTCTCCGAGTCTGAGTCAGTCGTCGTGTCCGAGCAAGGCAAGCCCCGGTGCATTTAAACCCTACCTTGAATTTTACAAATGTTTTATTATTTATATTATGGTTTATTGCATTAAGTAATTAGGAGTTGAGTGATAACCTAATTGCTGCATTATCATCCTTGATTATTGTAATATTACCCTTGATACCTGTTTTACGGAAAATGCGTAGTATGCTTCGCTATGCTTAGAAGTTAAGCTTTTAAATGAAATGTTTGCATAGCCATGACGGCATCCTTAATGAATATTGAAATATGTGAATGAACTTGTAAGATCGGGCGGGTGGTTTGGCCACTGCTAACGTGCATTGGGAGAGGAGTCCCAATGTATTGTTTCCGCCTTATCAGTTAAGGACCGTACGTTGTTGGCCCTCGCGTCATGGAGTTTTTATTAGTACTAGCCATGTGCCCATGTCGGGTAAGCCTTACTTTGGTTAGTCCATTACGAGAACGTCTAACCTCGCACTGGGAGTGGAGAGATGGCGAGAGTACTGTGTACCCTCGGGGCTAGAATTTGGCCGGGTTCGAGGAGTACTGTGCTCTCGGGTGGCGATGAACACGTTCTGATTTTGGGTTATTCGGGTAAGAGTTGATATATGCTAGATTCGGTTCTACATATGTCGTGTGGTTAGGAATCCCCAGCTGGGTAAATGAAGCGGTTCGAATCGTCGTTACTCTACGAGAAATGAGTCTTGGCCTTGCACCAACATCGTAGTTAAGAATTGAAATTGAAAGTAAGAATGAGAAAGGTTTTGATGATAATTACTTTGATCTAGATTAGGATCACCTAGATTTGATTAATGAACCATCAATGGTAAAAGTAAAATGTTGAAGATAAGGACTTACTCTAGTAAGCTTTTTCTGCAAAAGAAAATCTTGATTCTGATTTACCCGTACCTTGATTCCCTAAAGCTAGCATGCCCTTGGAGTCTTTGTTTTAGTCGGGTAAGTCTTGTTGAGTACTCTCGTACTCAGGGTTTGTTGAACCCCTTGTTGCAGGTGCGGTTCATAAACAAGTCTGCTTCGAGCCTTGTTGCATGACCGTCGTGGTTGAAGAAAGCGACGACGAGTAGACTGTGTGGCCTTTGGGCAAGGCATCTCGTTTGGGTGTTGTAATAAAGTTACTACCGATACTTCTCTACTAATGGTTTGTAATAATGTACATAAGGTTTGAAGTTTGAAAACTGGTTTGTAAACCTATGTTATTGTAAGACTTCCGCTACTTTACTCTGTTGAATATTTTAAATAAACTGTTGTAATATTGCAATACTCCTGTGATTGGATCCTGTTCGGAGGAAAGCAGGCCTTTTGAGTTATGGTAAACATAAGTACGACTGTCAGAGGTCATTATGGCAATGACGTGTACTTGTGGGCCATCATAATTAGGAGGTTCTGTGACAAATACCAAGGTCTTGTTCGGCTGATGGTTTCTGTGACTGATAAGCCGGTTGATGCTGATTCGTTGGGAGAGAAAAACGTTGTACCATACCTGATAAGCAGTTCAAGTGAACATGGCCCAATATTGTAGCTAAAAGATCAAAGTGTCTCTATAAGGAGAGAGATAGAGATAGAGATGTATTGGAAAAAGAGAAAAAGATGAATTGAAAAAAGAGATTTGTGCATTGGGAGGCTATAAGATATATTTTGGGACTAAATTTGAATTCTATAAGGTCATCTGTTTTTGGACGAAGTAAGTAAGTATGAATTTGTTGCTGCCTAATGTTGGCGCTTTCAAATTATTAAGAGAACAATTTGAGTAAGTAAGTATGAATTTGTTGCTACCTAACGTTGGCACTTTCAATTTATTAAAAGAACAATTTGAGGATGCTATGACCTTGGATAGACTTCTTATGTGGCTTCTACAACTCATGGGACATGGATGCACCATGGTCAAGACCCCATCTTGGGATGCAAAACCATCAAATCACAACACTCAGTTTGTCGGTGGCCTAACAATATTATATTGCGAAGGTCACAACTCATGCATTCAAAGTGTGATTAAGGTCCACGTGAAAAAACTTATTTGATAAACTTTCAAATGGATGTGTTCCCATCTCAATATCAAATCAGGCCTCCCAAATGTCACAACATGCTTTTGTTTCTATCGTTTGTTGCGGCGTCACCTTTGGCCTGATAATCAACCTTAGGACCCTGGCTCAAGAGCACACCTCAATCATATGCTCAATCATATGGAGAAACACCTCAACGATGTCCAAAATGTCCTTCCCTGGACCACCACGTTAGAAGACCATCATGAGCATCCAATCCAAGTTGGAAGGCCAATCTGTATCAGGTTCAGGCCATCTTGGACTCCACAAGCTGTCCGCACTAAAAATGACATCCAAAACATATATAGATTCCATTTTTAACATTCTACATATCAAAGTGTAATTTAAAAAATCGTGTCATATCGAGCTGTATTCTATAAAAAATAGAGGTAATACGATGCGATTATATTTTCCGTCCTGATGTCATGTACTATTGGCCGGAGTTACGTGTGGAAATGGAAACGGTCCAAGATCCACTCTTAGCATTAGTTGCTACTCCCTCCATCCCAAATTATAAGACGTTTGACTTTTTTGACACCAAGTTTGACCACTCGTCTTATTCAAAAATTTGTGCAAAATATCAATTCTTTTATCGTGGCTTGGTATATTAATAAAAGTTCCTCAAGAATGACTTAAATTTGACTATATTTGCACAAATTTTTTGAATAAGACGAATGGTCAAACTTGGGATCAAAAAAGTCAAACGTCTTATAATTTGGAATGGAGGGAGTACGAAATAGTATGCGGTGGTAAAAAAACCAATTTTTATGCTGAACACTCCCTCTAAGCATCCCATATTGTGAATCCTCTTTTAGGCGTTCATTCCCGCCGGTGCATAGAAGAGGCTTTGGTTACTAGTTTGGCGGGCATCGCGTCGTCGTCGTCGTTGGCCCCGTTCGGCTGGAATTTCGGCAGGTTGTTTTTTTTTTATAAGCCGGCTGTGACTGATTTGCTGTGAGAGAAAAATATTGTTCCATGGCTGATAAGCCGTGCTGATAAGCTCAGCCGAACAGGGGTATAAGCCGGCTGAAAAACACTGTTGGCTGATTTTTTTATAAGAGAAAAATACTGTTCCGGCTGGAAAAAAAACAAGCCAAATAAGACAGATTATAAGCCAGATGAATAGGGCCGTTGTTGTTTTTTTGTTTTTGTTTTTTTGTTTTTTTGTTAGTTGAGAAGAAACAAGGGTGTGCTTGGGCCGATGCAGGATTGGCTGATCCCATCAAGGCTGAAAGTCCAAAGCCCACGTAGAAATGGCACCACGATCTTCGTCGTCAATCGACAGCTGCGTAGGCCGGAGTATCAAGCATTCGAACCACTAAAACTTCACTTTAATTTACTTTGAGCGTATATTCAACACTCCGTACAAACCAAACCCAGGCACATCGCCACACTAAGCTAATTTTTAGAGTTTTTTTTTCCCTGCCCTCGTTAGAAGAAAATTTTCTCTTAACTGATCTTTGCCAATGGAGCATAACATAATGTGTGGTGCGGCGAATTGATTTTGTGTGGTCGATAGCCACAATTTATTGAAAACATATGACCCTACCCTGGGCTGCCGCCCGGGCAGGTGGCGATATCACAATTTAAGATGGTACTACTCCCTCCGTCCCAAATTATAAGACGTTTGACTTTTTTAACACCAAGTTTGACCACTCGTCTTATTCAAAAATTTGTGCAAAATATCAATTCTTTTATCGTGGCTTGGTATATTAATAAAAGTTCCTCAAGAATGACTTAAATTTGACTATATTTACACAAATTTTTTGAATAAGACGAATGGTCAAACTTGAGATAAAAAAAGTCAAACGTCTTATAATTTGGGATGGAGGGAGTATTACATTGGCAAATCATCAGGGTGGCCACGTGATGGTACGGAGAGAAGTTTTTTTAAGGTGCTCTTCGCGCTTGCCACGTGGTAGAGAGAAGGTTGGCTTACAGTAAACACGATGCACCGTAGCAACATCGCATCACGGTAGTCTCATTGGGATTTCATGATCCAATTTCTGATCCACTCATATTTTAGAAACAGTATAGAATAATTTCATACAAAACTCTCTACTTCCATAAAATTTCACCTCCTCTTTGGTCGACACAGCCACGTCTGCATATTTAATGCAAACTCGGCGTTACCCACGCATTTTACAGCCACGTCCACGCAACCTGCGTCCTATTTTCCCTTCGCACGAACCAACACCTAGAGATGGCAACGGGTACCCGAAACCCGAGTACCCGACGGGTATTACCCGATAAAGAGGCGGGTATGGGATGAATTTTCTATCCGTGGATACGTTATTGGGCAAAATCCTATACCCATCGGGTATGACGGGTACGGGTGCGGGTGTATACTACCCATATCCGCATACCCGCGGGTAAGACATACCCGCAAAAATAACTAGCCAACCTCAGTTATTTTAGCGCATATAAGTCATGAATTCGGCCCATTGAGACATCCACTATATTTCTAGTAGATTGTCTTTGTTGTAATGATGCTAATAATGTTTATTAGCATGTTTGTAACTTGTTGGAAGCTTAGAATGATTTATTTTTGCATGTGACTATTTGATATTTTTAGGTAATTTTTGGGTATGCTATCGGGTACGGGTTACCCGTCGGGTGAGAATTTTCCGGCGGGTACGGGTATCAAACTATTTTTTACTCATATACGGGTACGAGTAACCCGACGGATAAAATTTTGCAGGTGTAGGTATAGGTATGGGTGAGCCCTACCCATCGGGTAAGTAGCGTTGGCATCTTGACCAACACCTCGGAAGCAACGCCGTACCGAATCGAAGCGCGACAAAAAAAAAAAAAGGAAAATTCGTCACACAAGTCTCTTCCTGGTCCAAAGCCGCCGCCCGTTCAATCCCTCCTCTGACTTTCCCCCCGGCTGCCCGCGACTGCGAACCCGATCTCGATTCGATCCCATGGCGGCCGCCCTCTCCTCCTCGCGGCGTGCCCTGCACACCCTCCACCGCCGCCTCCTCCTCCACCCCTCCCCCTCACCAGCCGCCGCCGCGCGCCGCGCCCTACCCACACTCACACCCACTCGCACTCTCCCCATCCGTGCCCACTCCCCCACCTTCTCCTCCTCCTTCTCCTCCTACCGATTCTTCACCACCGCACGCCCCGCCCCCGATGCGAGGCTGCGGCACGGGCGGCTCGTGGGCGGGGTCAGGTCGGTGGCGAGCGGCGGGTCGAAACTGGCGCCGCTGGGCCAGGGGGTCAAGGGGCTGGGGCGGCCCGTGGAGGCGGCAAGGCGCGCCGCCGCGCGGTACCGCGCGGCCGTCGGCCTGCAGGTCGAGGCCTTCTGGCGGCGCAACTACATGGTCCTCGTCGGCGCGGGGGCAGTCATCGTCTGCGTCGCGCTCTGGAGGATCATGTTCGGCATCGCCAGCACCTTCGTCGGCCTCTCCGAGGGCATGGCCAAGTACGGCTTCCTCGCCCTTGCCACCGCCATTGTCGCCTTTGCCGTGAGTAGCATTCCCTGTCTTCTCGGTTTAGGTTTAACTGTGGGCTAGCTAACTAGTGGGATATACTAGTGTCAGTGTGTTGTGGTGAACTCTGCACGATGCTATGTTTCTGGTTGGCTATAATCAGGACGCTCTGTAGTCTGTCACTAGTGCAGTACTGCTGTTCTGATGGTTGATGGTTCAGCTTACTGCACATTATAGCATATCACGACTGTTAAGACTAATAGCTATCCCAATGTGCTATATTCACGATAAGACTTAGACACTTATATGGTGTTTGGTTTGAGGAATCAAACCATTCTAGATGAGGAATCAAACCATTCTAGATGAGGTGATGCATCATGAGTTTATTCCTCAAATTTGGTGGAATGACTCCATTCCTCACACTAGTACTTATTATTAGCTTAGCTTGTGAGAAATGAGGTGATGATGCATCAATCCATTCCATTCCACAAACCAAACAAAAAAGTGAAGAGTGAGAAGATGATGGACTAACCTGTTCCTCAAACCAAACACCCTAGGGAACTGCACTTTTGTGGCCATTCTGTTGATCATATGAATTGTTGTTGGCATCTTTCATGAAGCAATGCATTGGGTCATATGGCCGAGCAACATGGCCAGCTGTTACATACCATATTAGGATGGACTGTAAATTTGTGTCACTCCTGATGTTCTCATGGTTCAGCTGCCTGCACATGATCACATTACAGACTGTTAAGACTACATTTGCCCCATGAGCCTATGTTCATGAAAAGACCTATGAACTGCTGTTGGTGACCATTCTGTTCATTATACTGATGATTGCTGACATCTTTGGTAAAGCAATACATTGTACCAACTGTATGACCAAGCAACATGCCTGAATGTTACATACCATGCAAAACGATTGTCTTCTGGGAGATGTCACTGCATTTTGGAATATCTAGCAGTTACTATTCTGACCTTGATCATTGGTTTGCTTAACAACTAACCCCTAGCCTTATCTCATGTCGCAAGCACTGCACACCATTCATTTTTTTTTTGGATTTGCCAAATAAATCGTACTTAGCTATTACTATGGGTATTAGGTGTCAATTCACCATTTGCACATTAATAGAACTGTTATGCAGACAACAGCTTACCATGTTGGGAAACAAATAGAGAGCCTATACCTTGCAAGATGATCATATTAATAGCAGATAACCGTGCATCAGATGCGCTTAGATTAGCATCTTTGCCATTGTGTTATGTCATTTTGGGTGTCTGCGGCCTAGGTCATATTAATCTGTGAAAATAATTACAATCTGTTCAGCTGCAGACAGAATATTAAATGTATGAGTAGTCTGAACTTGACTGCAGAGTATTGGATCCATTTTAACTGAAAATTATCAGCGAATTAGTGTACTTTCCGCACAATATATCTTCTTGCCAGTTGTCTTGTGCCTTGTCTTTTGGTTCACTCTCAATTTTATGATGTTGAGAACTTATGAACTGACATTATTGACTATCTATCTTTGTTCTATAGGGTATGTATGCCCGGTCAAGGTTAACTATAAACCCTGACAAGGTTTACCGGCTGGCGATGACAAAACTCAATACATCTGCTGCAATCCTTGAAGTTATGGGTGCGCCCCTAACGGGTACTGATGTCAGAGCATATGTTATGTCTGGAGGAGGCCCGAAACTAAAGGACTTCAAATTCAAGCTTGGCAGTAAACGGTGCTTCCTCATTTTCCCCATCAAAGGATCAGAAAGAAGGGGTCTCGTAAGTGTTGAGGTCAAGAAGAAAAAGGGACAGGTATTTGGATTTCTTTGTGTATTTTCAATAACATTGTGCCAGGACTGAGTAACCTAGACTAACTAACACACACACATATGATGTTTGTATAATCACATTATGATTAAGGTCGTAGACATTTAGTGAATAAACAATAGTTTGGACACACATTGCAAAAGCAGAGTTAAATGAAGCATCCTCTCCTGCATGTTCCTTAATGATATATAAATATTGTTTTTTTCCTTCAAATGTAATGGTACTGTTATATTTGGGTGACAGCTCTTTTGTTGAAATGATTGACAATAATAGAATTATGGACAAAAAAATAATTAAAAGATGCAGTTAGCCATCTTGAAAACACCCTTTATAGTACTATTTGAAGAAACCAAACATATAACTTAAAGCTTCCTTTAAACTGTGAGTAAATGGTACTTCCTCCATTCCAGATTATAAGACGTTGTGGCTTTTGTTGATGCATTGATTTTACTATGTATCTGGACATAAGTTTATATCTCGGTGCATAGCAAAATCTATGTATCTAGCAATGCCAAAACGTCTTATAATTTGAAATAGAGGGATTATTACCATGGATTTTACTCTTTTCACCATAACACCTTGTTTTCTGACCTTGCAGTATGACATGAAGCTACTAGCTGTTGACATACCAATGGCATCAGGTCCTGACCAACGGCTGTTCCTCGTCGGTGATGAACAAGAGTACAAGGTGGGCGGGGGCTTGATATCTGAGCTGCGAGACCCGATCGTAAAAGCTATGGCTGCAGAGAAGGAGTTTGATTATCTTGATGAAAGAGAGGATGAGGAGGATGAGCGGAGGGAGCGTGAGGAGGCGGAGCAAGAGGCAGCGGAAGCATTGAGGCGCGAGGAGGAAAGATTGCGCCAGGAGGGTGAAGAACGGAGGCGGCGGGAGGAGGCTGAGAGGCTGGAGAAAGCTACGTGACATGATTTAACTGTATCGATTTTCCACCTTGTGCATTGTTTTCTGCTTCTCTTTCTCTCGGAGTGTAGCAATCAGCGTTTCCGCAGCAAGAGAAGATTGCATCCGAGTTCGTTTGAGTTCCTGGTGGTCGGTTCGGCGTCACCAGTCTCAAGTTGTTGAGAAGAAAGGAATAATTTCGCCAATTTCCGCAACAAATCACTTGGGCGAAGCAATGTAATTTAGTGGTTGATCAATTGTTAACCATTTTGATCCACATCTGCGCTGCGCTCATGGAATTGAGATGGCCTGAGCCAGTTTACCTGCTCAACTTCTAGCCATGTTGCTGTTCTGCTTAAGCGGAATCACTTATTAAGCTCTGATCACGGTCGTTGCACAATGTTTTGCTGAGGGCTTGTTGATGCGATGGATTTGACTATCGAGACTGAGCGAAACGTTGGTGGTCACATTTCTTCCTCGCAAAACAAGTTAATGCTATGACTGCAAATGCCATGTTTTTCATATGGATACTTAAGTATTTGTGATTGTCAGGTTGTTAGCGTGCTATGCAAACACGTATACTATCCATATCCAACAACAACAACGACATACTATCCATATCCAGAACACTTTTATTTTGGATTCGATCCCAGGAGAACAACAAAAAAACACGGGGGCACACCGGCCACTTCCCTATTTTGGATTCAATACCAGGAGAACCAAAAACACTTGGCCACTTCCCTATTTTGGATTCAATACCAGGAGAACCAAAAACACTTGTGAGCAAAAAAAAAAAAAACACTTGGCAAAAACCTTGATGAGAGAGAGAGGGGGGAGAAAAAAAATTCGCCCAGGGAAGAGGCCAGGCATGGAGGTAGTACAATTGTACCAGGGTCTTATTTAGATTGCAAATTTTTTCAACTCTAGATACTGTAACACTTTCGTTTGTATTTAACAATTAGTGTCTAATCATGGACTAATTATGCTCAAAAGATTCGTCTCGTGATTTACTACTAAACTGTACAATTAGTTATTTTTTTACCAACATTTAATATTCCATGTATGCGTCCAAAAATTGATTGAATGGAAAGAGAATGAAAAAACTTAGAATTTGGAAGCAATCTAAACGAGGCCCAGGCAGTGAAATGGGCAGCAGTGACTTCTTCCAGCGTGATTCTTGAAGCCAGGGCCGTGCCAGCAAAATCTGAGGCCTTGTTCTAAACTTCAAAATAGGCCCTACCGATTTATAAAAATAGAATGACAATAATATATATATGCTAAAATGTTTTTTTCATAAAAAATGTTTATATAACAAACCTCTAAAGAAATAATTCTAGTACTGAAGTTCTACACAAACTGGACAAAGTTTAGCATTTAGTAATCAAAAGAAATAATAACAATAGAAAACTATATAAGACAATTACCAAGCATGGGGCTCTACGGACCAGCCTGCAGCCTCTACTGAGTTTGATCGGTGGATGGACGAGCAAGTGCGAGTAATGGACATGGCGGTGGAATAGGAAAGGATGCACCGTGCAGTATCGCAGGCTTGCAGCAATTTCCAGACTACTGATGAACTGCAAATTTGAGGCCCCAAAAAATGTGAGGCCCTGTACGGTCGCACGGCCAGCACGCCCATGGGCACGGCCGCACGGCCCTGCTTGAAGCACGTCATCATCAGTCATTGATGACCTGATTACTGCCCGCTAATGCATCCACGTCAGCAGAGCTGCGCATCACATGGAAGGAACCGCAAAGTTTTTTTTTTCCCGACCAAAGGAACGCCAAGTCTCGTGAGCTGGCTGGCACTGGCATCACCCATCCACCGTTACTGTTCTAGTACTAGACGTCTAGACCCCGCGGATTCCTCGTCGCCAGCTCCCCTTTTCCTCCACAACCCCGGCGGCGCGCGGCTCCCCGTCTCCCCTCCACTCTCCACCCGCTCCTTCCCTTTGGCGCCAAGTCCATCCGCCCCTCCGATTCCAGCTGTCCAGGTAAGGGCTTCAATCCTCTCCGGACTCCAGTCTGATCAGATCCACCGATCTGCTCTTCCACGCCTAGTTCTCGCCTTCTTGGGCCCTGTTTCCTTTGTATTCGCGCAAAAACCTCATGGATTCGCCCATGCTTTCTGTTACTGCTCCGCGATCGATCCCATGGATTAGTGGTTCCAGACTTCCAGTTCGTTAGAGTTCCGGATCCTCAACTCCTCAAGGGTAGGCAGGGCTTGAACTAGACGCCGTGTCTGTCGGACTGTAGTGCTGTTCTGGTGGTCCGGTTTATGGTAGCAGTAGAATAGAATAGAATAGAATAGAATAGAATAAAAGAAAGGCGGAAATACTGAGACTGTTGCCATGGGATGATGATAGAGCTCATGTGCCCGGTTCTTGTGATGTTGAGGCGATTACAATTTTTTGCATGCCAGCACCCGATTCAAAGCGCTGTTTGCCTCTGACGTTGGAGCTATCCGGGTCCTACCACCGCGCCAACTAGACCTGAACGATCTTTCTGTGGTTGGCGTGTCAAATAGTTGGTCAGATCGTCAGTTCTACGACCCCTCTCATCAGTCATCACCACTTCACCAGCAGATGTTCTGATGTTGCGAGGTCAGGTGATGAAGTAGACCGTGGCTTCCGCATGCTGTTAGTAGGCCCCCGAGGCTTCTCTGCGTCCGTATCCTGAGCAGCCTTTCGTTGAGCCTGTTTAGTTGCTCCTCCCACCCAAAAAGCAAACCCAAAAAGTGCTACAGTACCTGTCACATCAAATCTTGCGACACATGCATGGAGTACTAAATGTAGACGAAAGAAAAATCTAATTACACAGTTTGTCTGTAAATGTCGAGACGAATCTTTTGAGTGTAGTTAGTCTATGATTGGATAAATTTTACCAAATAATAACAAAAAGTGCTACAGTAGCCGAACCTAAACTTTTTCACCATCTAAACACACCCGTTGTTTTTTTTTTGTCACAGACTCAGTGTCTGAAAGAGTCGTATGAGGAGTTTGCAGTTTTGCTAGGTACCGACTGTTGAGGATGGGACTGAAGCGCCTGATGAGATGCTGCTGCTGCTGCATTGCAAAGGTCAGCTTCCTTTTTGCAGAAAAAACACTCAACCCTAACTAATGAAGCACTATGCGATTTGTTCATGGATAGTACACGTTATTCTGTCTGTTTTAAATTGCCAAGTGGTTTTCGCTGCTTGCTTCTCATGTTTCTCTGGCCGGATAGCAGCACGCTGATGGCGAGGACAAGATTGATTTTGGAGGTGGCAATGTTCATGTTGTCACAAACAAAGAGGACTGGGACCAAAAAATTGCCGAGGCCAACAAGGATGAGAAAATTGTAAGTAGAACCTGCTCCAGGCCATTATTATAGCAACGGAGAACCCTTTGTTCAGTGTAGCATGACAGTTGTGGCTAGCGTGTACATTTGCTCCGTGCTATACTAACACTATCCAGCTTACTTTTCACGACCTTTATTTTTTCTTTATTTATTGCTAGAAAAAACTAGATACATTTTTAAAACAAAAGAAGTATCATATTCAGTCTGTATTAGTTTGCCATTTTGTGCAAACAATAATAAAATTAATCGTGAGTCTTGTTTTTTTTCTTTTGAGTCTCCTATAACCACCACAACAACAACAACATAGTCTTTTGTCTCAAGCAAGTTGGAGTAGGCTAGAGATGAAACCCTAAAGAGACGAGAAATAGGGAGACTCTTTTGAGTCTCCTGGCTGTTCAGAATTTGGCTAAACTGACAAATGGTGTTGGCCCACATAATATGCGATTTAGGAACAACTGCACTTTAATTTTCTGATATGATTTGCACAGCTAATAATCATTAATGGATGTTTTTCTGTAGGTGGTTGCAAACTTCAGTGCTTCCTGGTGCGGCCCATGCCGTGTCATTTCACCTGTTTATGCTGAAATGTCACAGACATACCCTCAGCTCATGTTCTTGACGATTGATGTTGATGAGTTAATGGTAATCAATGTTCTCTCTTTATCCTTACGCAAGTGGTCTCAACCATGTGGATATATGTATATCTTATCAGTACTTTGGGGCCGATAGTTTTATGTCTAGAATGTCTAGTTCTGAAATGAAATGAACATAGATGCCTGCCCATAGTTAGTTTTAATATGGGCTGCAAGGGTGTCCTGACTTGAGAGGCTCTACTAAACACAGCTACATGTCCAATAAAGAACGAATGTTTTGCTTATCACCAGAAAATGCGTTTTACATACATACATCAACTGATCCTTCCTCAATTTCCTGCCACAGGAGTTCAGCTCGTCGTGGGACATCCGCGCGACCCCGACGTTCTTCTTCCTGAAGAACGGTCAGCAGGTGGACAAGCTGGTTGGCGCCAACAAGCCTGAGCTGGAGAAGAAAGTCGCCGGCGTCGCCGGCGCGTCGTCGTCACAGGCTGACGCGGCCGGCAGCAAGACAGTGTAGTGTAGGACTGTACGCAAAGACCCGCCGTGTTAACCTGCTGTATATTGCTACATCCCTGTTCCTGTGTGTTTCTTGTCACCGCGCGCGCGCGTCTGTCGGCAACGGCTCTGTGTGATGTCTCTTCTGCCATGTGCTGGCTGCTGATTGTACAGTTCTCCGGTAATGGTATGTGGTAGCAACTGGCAAGCCCGTGAGTTGTTCGAGTTCATCGTGACATGCTGATGGGATGAGAGAAACGTTACGTCACGCGTCGTCGCGGAAGCCGTATGAGCGTGACATGCTGGCGTGTCGATCTTGGGACTTGGGAGTCGGCGATCCTGGATGGCCGATGGAGCAGGTGAGCCACAGACGCCGAGAAGCAAGGAAGGAGTTTAGTGGGCCGGTGTAGTGTAGCGTAGTGCAGAGGTAACGGGCCTAGAAAGAGGCTGCCGCGTACTATAGGCCCAAGGCCTTGCAGCCAATAGCGTGCAAGTTTTTTGGTTTGCCTCTGGTTGTATGATGTTTGAGTCGTTTGACACGAGTCATATCCAGATACGTGGGGGCGAGGCGCGAGGGGCGTCGTGTGCCGCGTGTTAGTTTTGAACGTTTGGTGAAGATGGAAAATTGACGGACCGTCGGAAAGCAACATTACTTTTTTCTTTGTTTCCAACTGCTCCAACCATCGAACCCAAAGTAGAGAACGTACAGTACAAGAGTAAAAACACGTGCGCCAATGTGCACCGCCGCGCATGCAGGAGCCGGAGCAGAAGCCTGGAACCCGAGTACATACCCGGCTGCGATTTCTGTGAATAGAGCAGGATGAACTAGAGTCGGTGGACTGCGGCAGTGTTTAGTTGCTTGAAAGTTCCAAAAATTTTACAAGATTTTTTGTCACATCAAAATTTTAGACACATGTATGTAGCATTAAATATAGGTAAAAAATAACTAATTACATAGTTTAGTTGTAAATCACGAGACGAATCTTTCGAATCTAATTAGCTATGATTGAACACTAATTGTCAAATAAAAACGAAAGAGTTACTGTGCTTCTAAAATTTTTACACCCCATGTAAACACAGCCTGCATTCATCACACGGGGTACAATAGCATGGAGAGGCTTTGGCAGTGTTTAGATCCCTTTAAACTTCCAAAAATTTTACAAGATTTCCCGTCACATCGAATCTTTAGACGTATGCATGGAGCATTAAATGTAGGTAAAAAAAATAACTAATTACACAGTTTGTCTGTAAATATCGAGACGAATCTTTTGAGCCTAGTTAGTCCATGATTGATAAATTTTATCAAATAACAACGAAAAATGCTATAGAAACTTTACACCAACTTTTACACCATCTAAACACTACCTTTATCTGGAACGGGCTACGTGATGAACGCTGGATCTGGACGTGGACCTACTACTACTAGTAGCAGTCTAGCACACTCGTAGGTCGTAGCGCTGTCGCCCACCAGGCCACCACGCAGCCGCAAGTCCGCAACACGTCGATCGTCCCCCGCCACCCGTGGCCTGGCCGGCCTCCTGTGCGGCTGTGCCCCTTCGACGCTTGTGCTGTGCCATCCAATTTGTCAATTTCCAACTGGGAAAGCGGCTGTACCCTGCCCAACAGCCCAAGCCCTACGGAAGCACGGAGCCGCCGAGCCGGTACCGGACGAAAGAAACGCGCGGCCGACGCTTCTCTGTTGCCTTGAGGTTTTCAAATTTAAAATCCGGTCACGGGCGCTGCATCGTCCTCGTTCCGTTCGCATCGCAGTGACGACTGACGAGGCTACAGCAAATTGAAGGGCCACGCACTGGCGCACCGTGTAGATGTAATATTTTATATTTTTATATATATGTGAGCAGAAATGAATATAGAGCCTGTTTAGTTCCCAAAATTTTATAAAAATTTTCAAGATTTCCCGTCACATCGAATCTTTAGACACATGCATGAAATATTAAATATAGATTAAAAAATAAAACTAATTACACAGTTTAGACAAAATTCACGAAACGAATCTTTTAAACCTGATTAGACCATGATTGAACACTAATTACTAAATAACAACGAAAGTACTATAATAACGTTTGAAAAAAAAATCCGCGAACTAAACGAGGCCATAGCTTCGACACTTAAGGCCTTGTTCGTTTTCTTCGGAATGGGCCATTCCTGGCCGGAATAATTTCAGTCGTTATACAAATTACCGAAGGAATTCTCTGTACCAGAGGCCTGTTTAGATCCAAGAAATTTTGCAAAATTTTTCAGATTCCCCGTCACATCGAATCTTTGGACATATGCATGAAGTATTAAATATAGATAAAAAATAAAACTAATTACACAGTTTAGACGAAATGGACGAGACAAATCTTTTAAGCCTAATTAGACCATGATTGGACAATATTTGTCAAATAACAACAAAAACGCTACAGTAGCGTTTTGCCAAAAATTTTGGCAACCAAACGGTGCCCAGGTCTGACTGGGAACGGATCTTAGGAAACCGAACGGGGCCTAAGGCTGCCTGCACCGCGTCCGGTAACTTCATCCGGTACCGCACCACGTCGGCATATAGGGTAGATAAACAGCTGCAGCGGCACCTCTAAACTCATCCGGTATAAGTCTGTGTCCGCTAAATATAGGAGATACAGTGACATATAGAGGAGAATCGCTACTGCACAGCCGCAGGCCAGGCCCCCGCGCGACGCGCGCATGGTCAGAAGACAGAGACCGCATGGAGCATGGGCCCCACCATTTTAAACAATTAAAAATCATTATAACTCACAAACCAAAAAACTAAATTAAATTTCGATTGCACCATTAAATTCGTTTCAATAAATTCTTCAAAACTAGATCACACATGGATATATTTAGATAAAGTGATAAGTGAACCCCATAGTGTATAGAGAATGATATAGAGGATGGATGGGTGCGGGAGAATTGAGTATAGAGGAGAGAATCTTGATGACCAGGATATATAGAGGATGAAAATAGAGGATCGTGAGTGCGGATAGCCTAAGTGATCGCTGGAAAGAAACATCCGGCCGGATGACACCTGCGCGCTGCTTGCTCACCGGCGAATGGATTTCGAAATGTCCCGCGCCGGCCGGGGCCCTGTTTATTTTATACCCACCTCTAGCGACGCTGCACGCGGGCCCCGCCCGCTACCTCCTCCCGCGCCCGCGCCCGCGGCCCATACCCCTTGCCATAGTCAGTCGTCTTCGTGGTTCACACGCGAACGGGCACGGCGCACGGCGCGACTCCTCGTCAGCGAGCAGCGAGTAGTACGACGCCCGGGGGCCCCACTCCTCGGCCCCACCAGAACTCCGAGTGTTCCCGAAACTGCCCCTGGCGTTCACTGGCCGTGGTGTCCAGCTACTATCCACCGTGGGAGTAGCCGTATGTACGTAGTCGTGGTCACCCGTCACGTTTTGGCTGTTGCGCTATACGTTTTGTCATGTATATACGGGTATATAATACGCGGCCAGCATGTCGTCGCCCATCACAACGTGCTTCGCGTCAGGGTTTTTTTTACCGACCGGTTTCCGGTAACCGCCGACGTCCGGTAGCGGTAAACCGGTCCGGTTTACCGGTAACCGGTCGGTAACCGGCCGAATTCAAAATCAAATTCAAACCCTGCTTCGGTTCGGTTCGGGTCCGGTAAACCGGCCGGTTTGGAGCGGTAACCGGCCGGTTTGACCGGTTTACCGCTCGGTTTGAGTTTGGAATTTTTTTTCTTTTTTTTTCAAACTTCTATACGTATAAATAAATACTAAACGAACTCGAATTTGAAAATTTTTTACACCATTGGCTTCTATAAATCATGAACTATTTTTAGGAATTTTTTCAGCATTTTTTGTTTTTTTCAAATTTTAAATTTGAATTTGGGGGCCTTAACGGGCCGGGACCGGGATTTTTTTTTCTTTTTTTCAAACTTCTATACGTATAAATAAATACTAAACGAACTCGAATTTGAAAAATTTTTACACCATTGGCTTCTATAAATCATGAACTATTTTTAGGAATTTTTTCAGCATTTTTTTTTCAAATTTTAAATTTGAATTTGGGGAATACCTAACCGGACCGGACCGGAACCGGACCGGTCCGGTTAGGGCGGTAACCGCGGTTTACCGCGGTAAACCGGTCGGTTTTTTTAACCCTGCTTCGCGTGCTCCCTCACTTACCGATGCTGTTACTTCGCTTGTTCCGTAAGCCGTACGGTTTCAAGAAAGAAGCCGTGTTTTTTTCTTATAATAAATTAGTAAACAGTACTTTTAATAATAACTTTTTAGCGAAATAAACTAGGCCTATATCACTAAGGCCTGTTTAGTTCGCGTATGAACTCAATTTGGCTCGCATGAGAGGAGCCTAGCTCTTAGAGCCAGACCTAATGCATGCAAGAGTGTAGTGTTTGGTTACTTGTTTGCACAAGCCAGGTTGTTTCGAGTTCACGTTTAGTTGCTCACATGAGGATGGGTTGCATGAGATAAAAATATATTAAATAATACATTTATTACGGACAATTATTATCTTATAGTTCTTAGTTTATTTTATTACTCCTTAATATTCGTCGAAATATGTTAATATCATTTAATATGTGCTAATAATACACTTTCCTCGAGAGCCTAGCTGAGAGGGTTCCATGCATGAACAGAGCCTGGCTCAACAGATACGTGAACTAATCAAACGTATGTTCTCGCACATTTAGAGCCTGACTGAGTGACGTCGTACCTCGACCAGTCGACCTCGAGAAGTCGAGAGACATACAAACGCTGGTATCTTCTTCAGTTCCGTTTTCCCTTGCTCACTAAACTGATGACGTCAGTTGGTTTCATGGAGTAAAAAAAAAAGTTAACCGTAATAGCTTTATGCCGTGTGTGCCCGTGTCCTACTGTAAAACACTTCGTACGAAGACTGCGTGCACGTCGTCATCCAAGATGTCAGTAAACGCCCTCCGATCCGCGACGCTACATATGTTTGTGTTCAAATTGGCAAGCAAATAAAAATGACTTCGAGCCAAGTATTGTTCGCTAAAATTACAAGCTAAGTGCGTGGCATCCAACGAATAAGTAAAATTTCATATTCTCTTCCGCCGTGTTATATATGACACAAAACGACATGAGATAAAACAAAATTAGTTGGCTTTACCAGTCATCCGCAAGTCACAACAAAAAGAAAAGATAGGCAAACAATATCGGAGAACGTCGTATCAGTGAGGTTGCACAATATTGAAGTATTAATTTTGAAAACTTTCAAAAACCACACCCCCGGTCCAACCATGCATTCACATTTGGATCTCCAGGCGCCAGATTGTTTCAGATGAGCTGTTGTTGGTTACGCGTGCATGGTCAATGACTCAATATATATAATCACACATACGTGGATAGATCACCAACATCTCATGGGTCTCGTTCGGCTGTGCTGATAAGCCGGCTGAAAAACACAAATTGAATAGTACGAATTATAAGCCGAATGAACAGTCGTGGTAAACATATATTTAAAAAACACACTCAAAACGAGCTGCATATCATCCAATTACTTCTATTCTCTCCGTTTAGAATTTGTTAGGAGTATTTCGCTTCATTAGCTAGCCCAAGTTTTTGACCAATAATTTGTCAATACATGATTACAAAATTGAGCCATCAGTTTCATATTAAAGAAGTTACATAGAATTATGTGCTCTATAGCAGGAACGATATATTACTCCATATATATAGAGAGTAATTATCAATCAAAGTATTGTAGTAGTACTTATGAAGCAGAACACGTTTACTCCATCCGTCCCAAAATAAGTGCATATCTCGCATTTTGGGAGTCAAACAAAATTAAAATTTATACAAGAAAGTCCTAAGATTTATAATACCAAATAATCATCATTAGATTTATCACATCATATATTTTCATATTAATCCTATTTAGATATACAAATGTTAATACTATTTTTTTATAAATTTAATCAAACTTGAGATTGTTTGACTCCTCGAAGCGAGAGATGTGCACTTATTTTGTGACAGACGGAGTACTAATTGTATTTCAAATATGGAGGCAATATTTGTTAGGTTTTATATTGAATAATTGAGCATCACAAGCTTGCAGACACAGTCGTTGAGACTTGATAATAGGCTCATGTCTTGTATGGCACTATCCGATTGGTGCATCGGGCTATTTTAATCTACTGCGATTCAAGGCTCAAGATTAGACCTAAAACTCGTCCACTCTAGAAAAAACCCAACGCAACTTTACATGTTCACGTAGTAGGCTTAGACCTAATTTTCATAGCCTATGTCGAGCTCATATCAAGCTTGGGTGTACAAAAAACATTGTGATTTTTAATATGAACTTTGATAAGGTAACTATTGATGTGTTTCTTCAACCTCTATCAGAATCATAGCTTCTATGCTCAATGTGCCTCGTCTCCACTTTACTCGTGTTTTATCTCTTTCTAAGCAGCGGAGCTCTCGATATGGCAAGGTGGGGCGTTTTTTTTCATTTGCTAAAGATGCTATAACTATAGTCCATCATTTTGTTAAACATTGTATATTATATCTTAATAATGCTCACCTGTCCTCCACCACTACTCTTCCCAAACATAACTAGGCGAGGCTGTCATTAGGAAGACTCTACACCATTGCTAAAACCTATTGTTGGCTCGTCGCCCTAAGCTACTAGAGCATGCGTCAAAGGCGAGAGAATTGAGAGGTGTCATAGGCAAGCATGAATAAAAACAGTGAGCGCCAAGTTTCGACTAAGTGTAGCTAGATTTCTCTTTTTTTTTCTATAGGAATCATTTGAACTCCCCTTCCTTCAAATTCAAGCACCAAATTTCGACTAAGTGTAGTTAGATTTCTCCTTTTTTTCCATAGGAATCATTTGAACTCCCCTTCCTTCAAATTCAAAAGTACTAGCTAAACAGCTTTTATGAAAAAAAAATATTTTACCGTTGTTTTTCTCTCTCGAAACAAATGCTAGGCAAGCATACAACGCATATCATTGCGACCAAAATTCAAACCCCGCGGCCGCGCCACGTGGGTCCCGCCTCCCATCCCAGGTGTCTTGGACACGGATTAATCATTAATTAATCAATAGCAGCGTAGCCTGTAACCACCCTGGTAGAGTATTTACCTGCCACTGCCACAGGGGCCGGGGCCCTAAACGCGTCCAGCTCATCGTCACCCCACCTGCCACTCACCGAGGGCAGCACCGTCATTTCGGCGCCCCTGGCCCGTCGTCCCCGCGGTTTAAAGAGCCCTCCACTCTCGAGCACCACCACCGGCTGTCATTGCAGGCCTAATCTCTCTGGCCTGTGCTTCGTCTCCGGCCGGCCGGGCGGGGGAAGAAGAAGACCACCTGGATCCATCTCCTCCTCGGTAAGTTCTAACCACCCCTCTCGCGCCGCGCGTCTTCCTCCTGGTGCCGCGGTTTCGTCTCTCTAGACTAGATATGTGTGCTCTACTCTGTTCCGTCGCTATTTGATTTCTCTGGAGGCTCGATCAGAATGTTTCGGGTTCCCCCGGAAGACCGGAAGTCCGGAACCAGCAGGGAGATGAATTCCGCGCTGAAATGATACTCGTGCCTCGCAAAACCGTAGGGCCTGTCGTGACCTTTCTGAGATTTCGAAATTTTCCCCCACCTCCCAGCTCCGATGGGCCTTGTAGTGGAGCACTGCCGCTTAGTGTTCACGCGACGCTCATGGCGCCCTGGAAACGAGGCATGCTGATTTCAGGCGTTTTGGAGCGCTGCTGCGGCTGGTTTGTCGATTGACCTTTCCTCGCTTTAGATTGACCTTTAAATCCCCGTCCCTTTCAGCTGGCCATCAGTCACCACAGTACTCGGCTCATTGATTAGACTGAGCTTTCGTAATCCGTTCTATGTGGAAAACTTGCTTCGAGCTACATGTTACCATTACAAATCCTCTGGAGTCTGTAGTATCTCCCTGAAGGTGCAAGACTCATAGCGATTCGTGGTACGTGCAGCCCATTTTGAACTTGTTTCCTGCGGTGCGCGATGGGCAGATGGGGACTTCTAGGGGAGATCAGTCTGATGGAGGGCAGATTTTTTTTTTTCAAAATTTGTTTGGATGTGCTTCGATATTTTTTTTTTTGTCTAGAGCACGCGTAGGGTGGCCATCCTAGCTGGTGCATGTGCCTATTCACTGCTGTTTGGGTCAGGAGACCTGCAATTTGTTTTAGATTTACTCACATCAGATCACATCCTTTGGGAAATTTAACTGTATGAATGAGTTTTCTTCCAAATTTTGAAGCATTTACTGTTATTTTGGGCTTCTTAAATCTACGTGCAAGGTCCTCGCCCTTGTATATTACAGAATTTCCTACAGATATTTTTACTTATCCTAAGTGCCTAGCTGTGTTCTTCAATTATTGCCTTCTCCAGATGCATAACAAAATTACCTTCAAGAAATGAATAAATAATGTACAATTTCCAGAGATACAAGATAGGTGTATCACTTCTGTCCTTTCTTCAAACCCGTAGTTGACACCAGAATGTACTAGATTATTCCTACTGTGATGGCCCCTCTGCCCCTCACCCGATGCCTGCATGTGTCCATCTAGGTGTAAGCTGGGGGCCAGCCATGTTACGTGGATCACAAACAAGTATTTTTTTTTACTAAATTGACTAGTCTCAGTCCTCACTCAATGATTGGGTTCGATATTGGTTGACAATAACTGAAGAGCTTGTGGTACACTGGTACCTGCAAGTTTCAGCTTGGGCCCTGAAATCCTGATCCCTGTGGGGACAGAACAATTTTTCTGTCGATTTAGGATCTGTTTGGTTTCCAGGAGTTAAAGTTTAACTCCCATCACATCAATGTTCCCTCAAATACATGGAGTACTAAATGTAGACTAATTGCATGCATGTCGGCACAGATTAGGAGTAATTTACGAGACGAATCTATTAAGCCTAATTAGTCCATGATTAAAAACTTTTTGTCAAATAAGACGAAAGTACTACAGTGTTTGTTAAACTTTAACTCCTCCAACCAAACACCCACTTATCTTGGCTGTGCAAGTTTTATTCAAGTCCATTGAATTAGGCTCTTACCTAACAAGGGGCCGAAGGGAGAAGTAGCTGCGACATCTTTTGTGCTGTGGTGTGTGATAGCCAAGTCATAGCTGTACATGACTGCCTGCTCCATGAATGAGTTTCCCAACTAATATTCGAGCCAAAGAGATTGACGTACTTCATATTTAGACATTAGTCCATCTCGAACCTGTTTACTTTACCTTGAGAAGGCATAGTAGTTTTATGCAACCACCTTACTTATCATTATCTAAAAACATCTCACTTATATGTCTGTGAGATAGACAATCTGTGTCAAACTAAGCCTATTCGCTTGAGATTATCAGCCAAATCAGCCAGCCAGTCAGCAGTGTTTTTCTCTTACAAAAAACTAGCTAGCAGTACTTTCGGCCAGCCAGATCAGCTCAAGCGAACAGGCTGCTACTGTTTCTTTGATCATTTTTCATTGCAGCTAAATGTGTACAATAAGCACTAAATGGCTCATACTCATTAGTCTAAAGTTGTTACATCATTCATAAAAGAATGTACTTGTGTTCTTTTCGCACATCAATGACTTAAAAACGAGGTACAGTTGTATCGTCACAGTGAATTTTTACTTTGTTCCCCAATTCCACCTTGGGTTGCTGATGCTGATCAATTTTCTAGTCCTGAGCTTTCTGGAAAGCCATTGTTGATTGGTTAGCTGATAAAGTCATAAGTGATGAAGGATATGATCGTTCCCATCTCTTTGTTAACCAATCAATGCTTTGGTCCCTGCATTTTGGAGGTTGATATGCTGAGCCCTTTTCATCCTCTAATATATGCATGCAGTACTGTTTTACAGGTAGGCAGCAGAAGATCTGCTTCCTACCTATATGATTGCAAGTTGATCCATCGGAGTTAACATCATGCCATGCACGGCTTTTGCGCACTCTGTGTTTTTTCTTTATCTGTGAGCTTCCTGCGGATGTTACTGGTTGCTGTTTCTTGTTTACTGTCACCATTATTCTAACAGTTCTTTAGTGGTGACATTGAAAAGTTATACTCTGTCAATAATAATACTAAGACTAGTCCACTTGTTCTTATGCTCACCATCAATCATGATCAGGTCAACTACGAGGAGATCTTATTTTGGTGACAATGAAGCGCATGCATAGAATGCAAACGAGAAAGTCCCATTCATGGTGGTGGGACAGCCATATTAGCCCAAAGAACTCCAAATGGCTAGCTGAGAATTTGGAAGGTAAGAACTCTGTTTTTTATTGAATGACAGCATGTATTGACACTTCTGTTATTTGACAGGAAGAGCAGTCCAGTAACTCGTTCAATGTTCATGTATCCTGCAGTATAATAATACAATAGCACAAACTTTCCTGACTTTTTCTTTTCTGAATGAATAGAGATGGATAAGCAAGTTAAAGAGATGCTGAAGCTCATAGAGGATGAAGGTGATTCTTTTGCAAAGAAGGCTGAGATGTATTTCCAAAGAAGGCCTCTGCTTGTAAATCATGTCGAGAACTTCTATCGCATGTACCGTGCTCTTGCTGAGCGTTATGACAACGTGACTGGGGAATTGCGCAAGGGTCTTGCACTGCAGTCTCAAGGCTCTGGTATATCTGAAACTGATTCCGAGACACAATCAATTTCACCATCTCCAGAGCCTAACATGGAACAGAACACAGCAAAACCGAAGTGCAAAACAACAGCAGTTGGCTTCGATGTGTTCCTTGGTTCTGGTGGAAGCTCAGACATTTCCAAGAAGGGGAGTGATGGATCATCATCTTCTTCTTCTTCAGATTCTGATTCAGAGGTTGATGAGGCAAGTGAAGAAAATGGCAATGGGATTTCTTATATAATGGATGGACGGATTACTGAGCTAGAAGATGAGCTTCAGGAAGCAAGGCAACAAATTGAGGCACTTGAGGCAAAGAACATGCACTGCCAATGTGAAAAACTTGAAGAGAGTCTCAAACAAGTTAGCAATGAAAAGGAAGACTTGGTAGCTGCAATTCTGGCAAGCAAGAATGAGATCGAGGATCTAAAAGGAGAGATGGCCTCGACAACAAAACATTTTGAAGCACAATTAGTGCACCGTGACCATGAGATTGAGAAGTGCAAGCAGGAGGTTGAGCAAGTTTCTGAAAAGTATTTCCATGAGAAATCCGCCCTTGAGTCTGAAATTGAAAGGCTCCAGGAAGTTGTTAAGAATTTTGAACGGAACCTAACAGAAGTTACAGGAGAGAAATTGCAGCTTGAGGCCCAGGTAAAGGAGCTTGAGCAAGTTTCTAATAACTTAGAGGATTCTTCTGCAGAGATTATAAAGCTACAAGAAATAATCAAGGATCTGCAAGCAAGATTGGAAAATGATTCAAATGAGAAGGGTGTACTTGAGGAACGTGCTATGGAGTTGGAGCAAGTTCGTAGGCAGTTGGAGGATTCAAGGGTTGAGACTAGGGAGCTACAAGCTACAATTAAGGACCTGAAAGAAGACCTAGAAAAGGCTCTTCAAGAGAAAGCAGAACTTCAGAATCGTATGAAGGATGTGGAACAGGCAACCAGTGACCTAAATTCCTTGGTTGCTTCCCTTGAGGGCAAGTTGACAGCCACTGAGGCACAGCTTGAACAACTTCACGTGGAGAAAGCAGAAGCATCCCTTGAGAGTGAGAAACATTTATCTCAACTGATTCAAGCCATCGCTCATCTTAAGACGGAGATCGAGCTGCTGTCTTCAGAGAAGGCTGAAGTTGAAAACAAGGTGTCCGTTCTGCTGATTGATGTCACTACTCGTGATGAAAAGCTGAAGGAAATGGACAACCACTTGCATCAGCTGCACCTGGAGCATGTCAAGCTGATCGAAGAGGCAGATATTGCACGGAAAGACGTGTCAGGCCTGCGTTCACGCGTGTGTGAGCTCGAGGAAGAGGTTGAGAAGCAGAAGCTTATTATATCCGACAGCGCAGAGGGGAAGCGTGAGGCGATCAGGCAGCTGTGCTTCTCGCTTGATCACTACCGCCATGGGTACCAGCAGCTTCGGCAGCTCCTGCAGGACCACAAGAGGCCCGTGGTGATGGCAACATGAGTGAGTAGCGTGCCCTTCCTCTGGATGTTGAAAGGATGTCGAAACTCTGAAGTTGGCTTCTCAGTGTTATGCTCTCTGACGATCGTGATTTGAGCTGTCTCCTTCCCCTCATCCTATATAATTTGAGTAAAGCTTGTGCTCTGGAGTTACTTGAACTGTCGAGTTACTCGTAATCTGTGGTGTGTAATGTAATGAGCTATATGGCCAATGGATAATCATGGTATTCCCTTTAGTCGTTCTGTTCGTGTTCATTGCTGGTTGCTGAAGTGATCTTTCCTGCTTGGAACGATGAATGCTTTGAGTGCTCGGACATAGTGATGACCCACGAACCAATTTCAACTGTGACTCAAGCCATTGCTTTTTAGCATTGTCAATAAGCCTCTTCTAACCGGACAATAGTTTGCTGTTACACCAATTCAATCGGTTTCCTTGGCACCAGAGTTGGTGGTGGCTCATTCACGTGACGACACGTGTGTATGTATGTTTTGCGAAACAAACCCGCGGTTCACTACACCCGGCCCGTACCCGAGCCCCCTTCCTCTTCCTCATTCCTTTTCTCTCTTTTCTCGCCGCCGTCGTTGCTACTGCTTGCCGCTTGCGTATCGCCGCACGCACCTCCCGTCTCGGCATCATCGCTCCTCCACCGACGTATCGAAGGCAGCGGCATCCTCCTCCTCCTCCATACGACGCGACCGGGGGCAGTCTCCTTTGCTCGAGCAAGGGCTACAGGATCCACGGTGGCGCCGGTCCAAAGCGGTCGGAACCCACGGTGGTGCTTGGGTCCTCGGCGCACAGGCGATGGTGGTTGTGATCCTCGGCTCATCGGTCACGTTGGCCGAGATCCACCATTCTCACGGTGGTGGTGACAGGTGAAATTACTTCGATTTGGTGCCCAGTGCTCATCCCAATCGATCCCTAATTCTTGAACGAACACAACTTGCGCAGTTAGGGGCAGGCCACCAGTGGCATGCCTAGGTGCATTGCTGCAGGGCCTCAAGTGGTGCGGGTGGCGTGCCTTACCGGGTACCGGCGGCTAAGTGAAACCGCAAGTGCGTGGCGTGCCTTACCAAGGCACCAGGCGCAAGTGCGTGGCACTCTGCAGACACACGTCTAGGTGTGCGGCACTACATAGACTACTTGCTCTCTTCTTCATGTGTCGTGTGCGCCTTCATAATGAATTGATGATAAAACTTATATTTAGAATCTGATGTTGTTTGATTAGTGGTCATTGGGCTGTGTTTAGGAACCTGGTACTACTATTTTACCAGTGTTTGGATGATTCCACTTGGCAAACATCAATTGCATTATATTCAGTTATAGAAAATGTGGGATTATTCCAAAATATCTAGCTCATATTATGAAAAATATCTTATTGCCCTGTGGTTTGGAAACGGAATCCAGTGTGTGCTTGGTACTTGGTAGTGTTTCCGCATTGCCTTTGCACTTACCATGGCCTGTTTGAAGCTTTTGAAATGCATTGATAGCGTGTGCCTAGCAGCCATTGTTATTGATTTTCGGGTCAATGTGAGGATGAAATCCTTAGTAGCTGCTGGCTGGGTCTTGAAGCTGTCGTACCCTCTCTTATGTGCATCTGTAGCAACCGGTTACTTTTGGCATGCTTGTGTACTTTAGAAGTAGTGCCTGTAATGTGTTGCATCTGGATAATTACCAGAGGGGCCCGAGTAGTAAATGGTAGGAGTCTCTTTGGTTACCTGTCTTGGTGCCTACGTTCTGATGTCTCTATATGTACGTATCACTTTTGCTGATCTTTTAGCCAGAGATAGATGTAATAAGATGTTCAGTCCAACCGCTGAATCTATGGCTGAAAAATCCACCGAAAGGGGTATGTGATCATGGTGAAATCATTAGACAATTTTCTTTTGGTTTCGCCTGTGACCCTGCAATTATCAGTGTGGTCACATGGTTAAGTCTATCCAAACATGGGTTAAGAACAAAATAAGAACAATGTTGTGTTTGACTTCAGCTGGATGCACAATTGAGGTATTGACATCACGAACTATCACAGAAAATGATAAATATATTACTGTATTTCTTCATGTATCTATCCTTGCGCAACAATCTGCATGCGTGCCTTCCTGAACGGCAGAGGCATGCATAACTTTGAATTAATAAACTGGATCGAAGGCTGTCAATATATACATTTCTCACATCTTTTTGTTTAGATAAAATAACGTTGACAAGAGAGAAGAGAATTAGTGTCTTGATATGTATCGGAGTTCATCTCCACAGAGAAAAAAAATTAGATACTTGATCTGCAGAATTCATCTCCGCTACTGTGCAATATAGAATCTGATATGCTTGCATGTTATGACTACTACAGAGCACTTTCTCCAGAAATTACATTCCTGATGTTCTAGTGCTATTCAATCAACAAGCAAGATTCACATGTTCTAGTGCTATTCAATCAATAAGCAAGGTTCACGTTCAGAAATCATATTCAATCAACAAGCAAGATTCATGTTCAAAAATTAAGACGGGAACGATCACACGTTCAGAACTCTTCAAGATGGGAATAGTCACACGTTCAGAACTCGTCACATTTAGAATTCTCCTCAAGACGGGAATAGTCACACGTTCAGAGCTCGTCACATTCTCCTCAAGACAGGAATAGTCACACGTTCAGAGCTCATCACATTTAGAACTCAGAAGGCAAAATTCATAGAACCATCGATTCTTACAGACTCAGAAGGCAAAATTTATGTTTAGAACCATCTAATCTTATGGACTCATCGATGAATTTTATGTAGAGATGCCCTTACGGTGAGAGGAAGGTGAACCTCAACGAGGATGCGGTGTCCATTAGGGTGACGCTACCAGTGAGAGGTGAGAGGAAGGTGGACCTCAACGAGGATGCGATGTCCGCTAGGGTGGCCGAGAAGGTGGACATCATCGATGAGGACGCTGTGGGCAGGAAGGTGGATGTCCTCGACGCGGTGGCCAGGAAGGTGGATGTCGACGAGGACATGGTGGACGTCGACTCTGACGAGGAGGAGGAGCTAGGAGGAGGAGCTAGGCGAGGTGGCGGAAGATGAAGTTGTTGGCTCCTTCAGAATCCACAGTCGCTCCAACCTTTGCGCTTCTACCATCCTTTCAAGAGCTCATAGGCCCCATGCCTCCTGTTTAGCCCGCGTTACCCGTTCTTCCTCATGGTCGATCATGCAGCTGTGTGGCTGCCTCCCTCGTGCAGACCGCACCGCCACAGCAGCCCTGTCGCCATCGGGGCGCCCGGAGCACCAGCGTATAGGTGGGCGAAGATTATCCCTGATGGCATATCTCCGGTCATCTCACACTTGGGGCATAGAAGCTATATGGACTCATCACCGATGGCTTTGGGATCCGACAGACATGGCGGTGATGATGTGAGTTGGGCTTGGGCAAGTTCACGGTGAGCTTTTAGAATATAATTATTGGTTGCACAGTTATACTAATTAGGGTTACGAGGTCAATCCTACCATTTGCTCGGATTCCTACTTTTTAGACAAAGGTCATGTATAATTGTGCATATTGGTTAGCCTTGTAGTATCCATACTAATTAGGGTCACGAACGGTAGGGAACCCCCATAAACCTAATTAGTATGCTTGATGCGTCGTAGTCATGATGCATGCTACAACCTAAATCAGTATGGGTGATGTAAACCATAATCAATATGATTGATGCGACCTATAATAATATGGATGCTATAATATTAAC
The DNA here is from genome assembly GCA_022457205.1 of Saccharum spontaneum. Classification (NCBI taxonomy): domain Eukaryota; kingdom Viridiplantae; phylum Streptophyta; class Magnoliopsida; order Poales; family Poaceae; genus Saccharum; species Saccharum spontaneum. Next base: position 12,625,504 of record CM039589.1, read on the forward strand.
TAGTCACGCAACTATGAGACACATGTGTTGGTCTAGATCTAAACAAGAGAGAGGAGATAGAGGAGAGTGCACGACAAAGCCAATGCGAGAGAGTGACCAAGAGGTCCACCAACATGCCCTCCTCCTCCCTATCCTCCCCTTTTATAAGGAGGAGGAAGGTGGTTTTTTTATACATTCCCTTGGTGGGGTTTGTAATCACAAATGAACCCCTATGATTTACAAAGAGGCCTTAAATGCTTACAACTATGCCCTTAGTGAAAGGACCTAGCAAGGCCTAGGCAGTGAATTGGCCTGTAAAAACTTAGACTTGATACAACAGATTAGCAGTATGTGGAGGTTCTACGGATTCTTTCAGAACTTCTGTTGCATCAAAGTTCAGATAGATCTTCTAAAGTTTCGTGCGCCCTATTTGGAAACTAGTATAACTGAATTAGACAGAGCTAAAACTTAGAAGTTAAATTCCAAGCTTCCTCGTAGTATGACCTTCCTTTTGCAAAACAACCCTGCAGCTACAACTCACTATACAAGTAGATTGGGTGTAAACACTAGAATTGAATTATAACAGGAGTAAGAGCACCAAATCAACAATAATAAAGTAAGACAAATTTAACCTAAGGTTCGGCGGCGTCGCCAAGGCTTGCCTACATCGTCGTTGTTGAGGAAGCCACAAAGGCTTTGGGTCTTTTCCAACCTGTAGGGTCGAGATGCCAGACTAGAGGGGGTGCATAATCCTTATTAAAACTAATTGTCCCAACTAACCAAAACAAATATAAAAAACTACTCGGTCTAGCCAAGACTACACCCCTCTATCTACGTCACAAGCACCTTATAAAAGATCCTAATTGAAGCAACTAAGGAGTCGAGCTAGTGGGAGCTCACCTAAACAATTATAGCTAGCAAGGTCACACAAACCTATGCAACTAGTCAACTAAGCACAAGCGAACTCCTACACATGCTAGTGAGCAGAAGCACAAAGCAAGCAACAATAGCACTACTCAACTAGCTAAGATACACAAGCAAACTAGTTACTAGAGAAACAACACAAGCACAATGTATGAACAAGTAAATACAAGCTTGTGTTAGGAAATTGTAAACCAATGGTAAGATGATGACACAATGATTTTATCCTGAGGTTCGGTGGTTTTCCATCACTTAATCCCTATTGAGGCAAGCCCAAGGTTGTTGCCGATCCTCTTGCTAGTGGTGGCCCGCAAGCCCACTCTCACCCCTCAAGGTGTGCTCACACAAGAGCTAGGGAATTGCAAACCAATGGTAAGATGATGTGTCGATGTTTGGACTAGTGGTCCTAGTTCCGACGAGTGAATGAACGTTTGCGTGTCTGAGATTCAGATGATGTGCAAGAAGAACACAAGCGATTTATACTGGTTTGGGCCGAAGAATGCCCTACGTCCAGTGGGAGAGGGGAGTCTTGTATTATCTTGCACCGAAGTGCTTGTAGTAGGGGGTTACAAGCTGGTGAGAGAGGGGGAAGTTCCCAGGTCTCAAGATGTGTAAGTGAAGAACACTCACTCGTGATGAGTCGAATGGTGTATGGATTTGCCTTCCGTCTTTTCTCTTTCTTGAAATGGTCCCTGCCTTCCCCTTTTATAGATGCAAGGGGAGCATAGGGTTACATACATGTGTTACGTGATGTTCTTCCCGGGAAGAAAGATCTAAAGTCTCCAATCCTGCCCTGTAGTTGGTGGCGGACCACTATTGGAGGAGTGGCTCCTGTCTCTTTATGCTGTAGCAACATGCCCTATCATACGTAGCCCTGCGGACGATGCAGCTACGGCGTGTAGGATCATGATCATCCATGTGGCGACGTGCTTGTCCTTGCGGTTTGACCGCCGTAGAGAGCCGAGGCCTCGGAGGCGTGAATCATGGCGTGATTTCACCCCATTCGAGGGAATAGTGGCCTAGAACGGCGCCGCGCAGGCCCGGATCGTGCGTATAGTGCCAGTATGGACGGCATAGTGATCAACAGCTCTTCCCCATGCTATTATGGGCGACGGAGTCGTGATTTGACCCCTGTCTTCTTCTGGCTTGTCCGGTTGGTCGACGCACGAACATGGGTGACGTCACAGGGGGTCTCGAGCGCGCCAATGGGGGAGCAGCATCAGATGCTGGGGTCGGGTGAGTCGGAGAGCTTCCTGCGCCCAAGATCTTGTATCGGGGCCTCGGCCGAGGCGTAGAATTTCCTTGTTCAGGGTTGCTTACCGAGCGCCATGCGGGTTTGGCCTGTGCCTGTGGCCCAGCGCTAGGGTCTCAAGTGAGTCGGAGATGTTCCGAGACCCCTTGTGTGAGGCCTCGGGTGAAGTAGAAAGATGGGCTGGTACGTTCACGCGGCTCGCTGGAGGCCCAGCATGGGGAGAGTTAGCCCGTGGGCCTCCTTAGTTGATTTTTCCCTTAGATGTGGTAGATTAATGTTTGAGGTTCGTTTGGTTTGGGAGGCCGGGTGGATTTTCATCCTAATTTGGGTACCCCTAATTATGGTACCCGACATGATGACACAATGATTTTATCCTGAGGTTCGGTGGTTTGCCATCACTTAATCCCTATTGAGGCAAGCCCAAGGTTGCTGCCAATCCTCTTGCTAGTGGTGGCCTGCAAGCCCACTCTCACCCCTCAAGGTATGCTCACACAAGAGCTTTAGCACTTTGATTTGGCCGGTCCACTTGGTGTTTTTTCACACCTCATTTTTACTAGAGTTGCTCTTCGCAATCTCTCACGGGGCAAGCACACAACACCCCTCACAATGCCTCCTCCAAAGCCACACACAAGCTTCATGCGGGCTTCAACAAAGCCTCAACCTCCAAGCCATCAAGGAGGTGGTAAACTCCAAGATTAAAAATCACACCAGCTTGCAACATGATCACCTATCGCAGCATGTCCGCACTACTCGAGTACCTCGTCCAGCAGCAAGGTGGCATTTGCGTAGCGCATGTTGCAAGCTTATGCTTGAAGTGTTTTAAATGTTTCATCTGGATGTTACAAGTGTTTCATCTTGATGTTGCAAAAGTAGATCGTGATATTGCACATGTTGCAATGGCTATACACATATGTTTCAAGTGTATATTCCAAATGTTTAATCTGTTTTTTCATACGTTCATCGTAAGTGTTTCATCTGGATGTTGTATATGTTTCACATGTATGTTGCAAATATTTTACTGGATGTTGGATATGTTTGTAAGAGTTTTCAAGTATTTTGCAAGTGTTTCAGACGCGTGCTGCAAGTGTTTTAGCTATTTTATATATAAGTTGCAAGTGTTCCATCTGGATGTTTCAAAAATATATCAGAATATTGCATATATTGCAATATAACCTATCCTACCACAATTGCCTACTGCAGGTGCTTGGGCGCCGTGCATGCGCGTGGCGGAGTATAGGGATGAAGCGCTGCTCGGCAGCAGGCGCGGGAAGCGGAGGGCGATGGCAGCAGAAGCACGGGCGGTCTTCGCGCAGCATGCGGGTGCGGCAAGCGAAGGGGGCTCGGGCATCTGGACAGAGGCGCGAAGTGGAGGTGCAGTTTACTGGGAACTGCAGATGCCGGCGCCAGGGGACTACAGCCACGGACATCTGTCCAGACGTCCGGGTGCTAGTAGTACCGTCTTTTCATACAACAAACTTGTGTCAGATGATTAAAGTGACCCAAGTATATCAATTGAAGCGTCATTTGAAGCAGCTCGCCCGACGGGTCCTGTTGCATTGCGCATCAACGGACGAAGCCGAAACCCGAGCCTGTGCAGGGGGGCTTAGGCTGGCCTCCCGATTGTGTTCGGATCCGATGATTGTGGAACTAGATAGCACCAGGATTTTGACATCGATGAAATCAAATAGCTTAGAGGGGTCTGAACTCCTGTGCATCATCCTCGAAGCGAAGGAATATTTGCAGTGTTGGTGGAATTGATTCCAAAATGTAATGGGAGAGTGCAATTCGGTGGCTCACGAGCTGGGTCAATTAGCTAGGCGAAACACTTATATGGCAACTTGATTGAGACAGGCACCTGTGTGTGTGTCTTAGGTCTTTTGAACGATGATTATAATGTTTGGCTTGGTTAAATAAAGCTCTCTTTACCCAAAAAAAAAAGAAAAGAAGCGCCACTTGAAACCACTCGGGCCTCGGAGCGTGGAAACCACCAGGGAGCCTTTTGGCCCATTACAACAAGCTCGTGCTCAGCGGCCCAGATTACAAAACTGGCCCTCTCAAAAAAGGAAAGATGACAAAACTGGCCCAAGTGGCAATTGAAGCGGCTGAAAATGAAGCAGCCTCTCTCCCTAGGAATGCATCTATTCTTTTTTAAAAAAGAGAAAAAGAAAACGAACACCGAAGAATGGTTTCAGTCTTACAGAGATCACGGCACAACTGACGGGGATGCTGCCGGGGTGCTCCTATCCCTGTCTCTGACTCGTCCACGCTTTTCCTCCATGATTTGCTCTCTCGACTCGGTCAGTGTTTTTGCGTCTCAAGGAAAAATACGTAGCATTTGTGATCACAACTAAGCACGAGGTACTGTAATACTGCTCATTCCATGACCATGACACGGGGGCACATGGTGCAGGTTCAGAGCAAGCACAAGCAGGCAGACAGCACATCTGCTAAATTACAAGGAGATCTGTGCCGTGTCTGGATTACTCTATCTATCATTATTATAATAATCACCGGGATTCACCGGCCGTATCAGATAACCGATCTGGGAACGAGCGAGCAGCTGATTTGGTAGAGTAGCAGGAGCCTTGCGCTCATCACCCGGGGTTCAAAACCTGGTGCCCACCGTATTTCTGTGGAGTGCATGGAAATGAGGACTCTGCGCCCTAGTTAAAAAAAAATCAGATAACCGATCGGTTTTTATATCTCTACTACTAACACCGCAGGGATCAGTAGCTCTGAAGAAATCAAATGGTTATTACACGTTTCAGGCTTCAGTTTCTTTTCTTGCCAATTCAATTTGCCCAACCCCCATCCTTGTAAATGAGAAATTGGCAACACGGTTACCGGTTACGTTCCAGGCATCAGTTTGGAGGAGCACTATTCGGCCTATAAGAGTCACGCCATGTGCCCACGTCCATCCTTCTTACAGAGCATTTGGAGATTTGCAGGTTGTGCTCCTTTTCATTTGGCAACTCCAAGCCCAGAAGCTCCAAGAACATAAGTTCTTTGAACAAGGTACCGTATCTAGAAGCCAAGCTTACCGCGTTTTACCCATTCATTCATTCGTACGAATTCCACATTTCCATTCCACGGGAACAATCCAATTCAACTCAACGCAAGCTGTTCACAGACACAACTCATCATCTCCGGTAGTCCCGCCTGCCATCTTGCAGCAATTTTCTTTATCATTTCCACCCTTTTTTCTAGTAGAAAAAAAATGCAATCTTGAACACTGGCGCCTGGCGAGCGGCGACAGGTCACCATGTGCGAATATTTATTCCCTGTCTATTTCTCCCCCATATCCCTCTCCGCCTCCGCCGGGGCCCTGCCCATCTCTTCCTCCTCTGGCCTACCACCAAGAACGCTGCGGCTGGCTGTGGCTGGCGGCTGCGGCCACACTACTCAAGTGTGAACAAAAAGGTCCATGCTTCTCCCACCGCCCACTTTCGCTTCCTTTTTCGCCCGGCCCTGTAAAAGCAACAGTAGTATCCTAGATCTTGGATTCGTCTCATCACTTCATCTGGAGTAATAACGCACGTAGCAGCAGCAGGAGTTGGTGGGCAGCAGGGAGCAGCAGCCTCGTGGTGCCCTGCATGTTTCACAGCTCTCCCACGCGTTTGCTTCAAGCATTGACCGGGGACCGAATCCAGTCCACCTACCTGTTCTTAACCCCTTCCCGTCATCTTCCCCACCTGTCTCTGCAGGAGCTTGCGGTTTGAGCCTTGAGCGCGCGGGTGCGGCGGCGGCGGCCGTGACCGGCGCCGGAGATCTCGTGTGCGTGCGAGATCCTGGGCTGGGTTCTGTTTCTGAAGGCGCCGCCCGCCCGCCACCCTGTTTTTTTAATCCTGAGGTAAGTTTGGGCTGCTGCTTCCTTGCTTGTGCAGAATCTGCTCTGTTTCTTTCATAATATGTTTCAGTTTATTGATTGATGGATTCAGTTTAAGTTTGGAGATGAGGTTTCTTTCCTAGCTAGATCCTGCTGCATTTATGAGACCATGGTTGATTGGTTCTCCTTTTGATCTAGTCTTGCTTGGTTTAGTAGCGACCTCCATTTCTTTCTGAATGCACCTGTTACCACTGTAACATAACTATCCTTTGGTAAAACATCTAGTTTTCTTTGTCTTTGCAAAAAAAAAAAGGATATTGGTAATACAAGCAGAAATCATCTTGGAAAGACAGATACCTGTGACTTGTTTATTTTTGCTGCACATGTTTACCGAGGCCGTTGCTCTGATGAACTGAATAACTGATCTCCTGTACCATTGCAACATGTACGTTTGTTTGAATTGGAAGCCATTATATCATCATATTGTTATTAATCTAACTAACAGGACTAGCTACCTTCCAAGAATTTGTACATTAATCTCTTGATTCGGATTACCTTCAATAGTAGGCTGCTGGCATTATTGTCTATTACATGCTGATGCCGCACTATTCTAGCTTGATTACTTAATGCTGAGTTCACCTCAAATATTGCCATATTTATTTTTTTCTGTAATATTTGTGACTGCTCAATTACTGTTCCTGGTGCTGCACATTCTCAATTTTCAGAGAGTTTCTTCAACCGATACCACTTCTAGCGTCCCTCAAATATTTGTGAACTATGAAGCCACCTTTGGAGAGGAACCCTACTAAGAAGCGCCACTCTTGGTGGTGGGACAGTCACATTAGCCCTAAGAACTCGAAATGGCTTGCAGAAAATCTCGAAGGTAAGCAAAACTACAGCCTATAGATTTGCTGCGTGCTTTTTTTAGATTTAAATTTGCTACATATGCTATTCCTGGTACTTGGTACTAGTCATATTATGTCAATGCATGCATAGGTACAGTACCATTTTCTGATTACCTATTTCACACAGTCACAGAGATGAGCATAAATGAATAATAAACCAAAGGGAGTGCAATATTTATACTTCCCATAGTACTATGTCTCCATATGTACATACAAAATATCTTAGTTACAGTAGCGTCTTCTGATCTGAACCCATGGCCAAGAATGGGATGTCATGTAAATGATGTGTACATTCTTTCCATTGCTAATTGTTGTTCGGTTCGTATTGGCATATGTGTATAGCCTTTCGTGAGTGCTCCTGGTAACATAATAAAAAGCAAACAAGTGTACACATTTAATTTTAGCAGAAACTGGCAGCGGGGCGAGAGTAATGCAATTTCTGAGTACAGGCATATAAGAAATTATGTATTTCCCACTGTATGATACTGTCTTTATGTTTTATCAATTCTTCCCTCAACTGGAACATATAGAAATGGACAAGCAAGTGAAGGAAATGCTCCAGCTGATCGAGGAGGACGGTGACTCTTTCGCGAAGAAAGCACAAATGTATTACCAGAGGCGTCCAATGCTCATCATCCATGTCGAGAATTTCTATCGTATGTATCGTGCTCTAGCTGAGCGCTATGACAATGTAACTGGTGAATTGCGCAAGAACATACCTACAAGGCTGCAGTCGACAACCAGTTCAGAGTATGGTTCTGAGCTGCAGAGGTCACCCTCACCATCTCCTGAACCATTACAGAGGTCATGGACAAGGGAGCAGAGTCCTAGAGCTGCTGGCTTCGACTTCTTCCTGAGCAACAGGAACAATGACTCACCTGCCTCCAGGAAGGAACCTGAGGACTTGGCCTCACAGTCAGAGTCTGATGCGAAGTCTGAAGATGGTGAGGATGATGGCATTGCCTACACGCTGCATCAGAGAGTTCTTGAACTAGAGGACGAACTCAATACGACAAACCAGAAACTACAAGATGCGAATGAAAAGTTTGAGGTTTTGGAGGAGAAGAACTTGAAGTGCCATTGTGATTATAAAGCGAATGGAAATGGTGCTGAGCAAACTACAGAAGTTTCAGACAAAGAGAGGGAGCTGGAAGCTGAAATTGTCAATCTCCAGGAGCAAGTAGATTCAGCAAGAAGGCGATTTGAAGAGGCATTGTCTGAAAGAAATGGAGAAATCAGCAAGTTAAAGCAAGAGCTTGCTGATGCTTCTGAAAAGTTGCAGCAAGAGAAGTACGCCAGTGGCTTGCAGGTATCTGAGCTGCAACAATCGGTTGAATACATCAAGTCCAAACTAGAGAAAGTTTCTGAAGAGAAACTACTGTTTGAGAACAAGGTTAAGGAGCTGGAGGCAACAAATGCTGAAGCTGATAAGTACGGCCACGAACTAACCCAAGCTGCTGAGAAGCTTTCAGAGGAGAAGTTCAGACATGAAGCTGAGATTCTCACGATGCGGCAGAACATTGAAGATCTGAAATCCGGAATTGAGAGCCTTGCTCGAGAGAAATCCCTGCTTAAATCATGGTTTGATGACTTGGAGCAAGTTGTGGGGCGAGGAAGGAGCATTTTCGCCGAGTAACCAAGTTTTATCCAAAAGCATCAGTAGCTAGAATTTAGCAAGTTAGCAACATTTTATTTTATTTTCTCATACACATACCATCTTGCGAAGTTAAGATATGTCAGTGTACTTCCCTTTTCCTTGCTGAATCTTTACTTGGACGTGATGGATGGTGGTGATGTACTGGCAATATATGAGATATTATACTGAACCATGATGCATCTTGCACGTTCAGTCCACGATTACTGCTACTGTTCGTATTATTTGAAAACCACTGTTGTTGCCTGTGGGTTTTTCCCCGCCACTTCTTTAATCATGCCGTATTTGATTTATGTGCAAAAAGCCACGGTTTTCAATGGGACTGACGACTGAGTGGAATTGTCTGAAGATTTATGTTCAAGCAGAAAGGCGTTCCTCTGCAGAAGCCATTGCCTTAGAGCCGGCATTAGTGGCTACTGAACCAGCGGATGTGCAATACAAAAATGCCCAACCTCAACATCCAGAATAGGGTTCTTTTGCTGTTCCTTCAATGGCGACTGTCAGTCCACCAAATGAACATGCTCAGTTGCTCGTGCTCGACTACAAAAGCCTAGAAGGAGCACCAGGACCTATGCAAACAATGTTGGTCAGTTTGCAGATGCAGAGGTTCAGTCTGGTCAAGATCAGAATGGAGTTTCAGAGACCATTGACACGACTCCTTATCCTTTGATTGGGTTGTATGATGCAGATCATATATCGTGCTCGTGCTTTAGCATCAGGCCAGGTTGATCAAAGAGAATTTATAGCATTTGTGTTGTACTGTATATTATTGTCATCTAATAAATAATAACAAACCACTGATTTCTATCTTCGGTTGTTTGACATAGAGTATAACTGAGCTCAATCCTCGTACTCGTGAGCCTCTTCGGTTTGACAAAAGGTATGAATGTGAATGTTACCTTAGGCCAGCTGGGCTAATGTTACATAGACCCTCCATTGATCGTGCACTTGTCTCTGCACTAGTTGATAGGTGGAGACCCAAGACTCACACCTTTCACATGCCCTGCGGTGAGGTCACAATCACACTACGTGATGTTGCAATGATTCTTGGACTTCCTATTGCTAGTCGTGATGTTGCACGGATTCCTTTCTTCTCTAGTAATGGAGCATTTTTTTTCTTTCTGCTTTGGTGATGGATGCCTAGTGATCCGCATCTTCTTCTTTTTTTAACGAGAACTAACTCTGCTTTTATAAAGCAAAACGTAACACCTTTTACAATGTACGCTGGGGTTACCAGCCACAGTGACAGAACCAGAAAGGCCTAAACAACATGCTAGATTTCAGATACATCAGATTGCAGAATAGCACTAGGACGAAAAGGCCTTCAGCCAAGCCAGGATGTTGTTCAGGATGTGATCGATGCGCTCCTTATCCTTCTCCTTGAGCAGCAGACTCCATTTCTGCATGAATGAGACAGCAACGTTACGTACATTACATCAGATGGAGCTTTGGGAAAGCTTTTCTCAATGGCCATCTTGTTCCTTGTAGTCCAGAGAGACCAAGTAAAACCTGCAAAAAGGAACAGCAATCGGCTAGGCAGAGGCCCCTTGCCCTGCAGCCAAATACAACTAAAATCATCCAACGAGGATGGGCACCATTCCAGGTGAAAGATTTCTTTGATCATGCCCCACACCAATTTAGTCAAATAGCAACCAAAAAACAGATGATCAATACACTCAACCCTCCCACACAGGCAGCAATGAATAACTCCTTTCCATCCCCTTTTAACCAAACACTTCGCTACCTGCAACTTGTTGTTAAAAGTTTGCCAAAGAAAAAACTTGATTTTTAACGGCAACTTGCATTTCCAGATAAATTCAGCAACCCTACACCTCTGTCAGTTAAAAATCTGTATAAGGACTTAGTAGTATACTGACCCTTCCTCTCTAAAGCCCAGCTAACCGAGTCATTATGTTCAGGCTCTAAGATGATCAGTTGGAGTTTATCCTTCAAATCCAGCCAAGAGTTATACTCCTGGATATTTGAAGTCCATCTCCCAGGACCCCTCATCCCAACACTCACTGACATAACAATTGGGATCACTGACCATTTTGAAAATATCATGGTAAGCAATACTCAGTGGAACTTTCCCTACCTAACAGCCTTGCCAAAACTTACAAAATCTCCCATTTCTAACCTGATAAAGAGCCCCCCATTTAAAGAGATGCTTGATTTGTGTAGCCCTTTCCAAAACCGAGAGCCCCCTTGGCATTATAGTAGATTATAAAAAAAACTCACTTCTACCAGTCCGCATCTTTTATACCAAATTACCAAGACAAGAGTTTAAGTATATATATAGAAATACAGATAGTTTTGTTTATATGGTGTTCCGTGGATAGGAATTGATTGTAATATATATGGCATTCTGCGGATAGCAAATGTTCGACATTTTAATCGAGAAGATTAATTGCCTTTTATTCGATCGTGTGCCGATCGATGAAGGAAGGAGAAGCAAGCTACTACTCCGTATATAAAGGGCGGAGCAGAGGCCAATTATATTAGCTAGGACTAGGACTAGGACTAGGATCCATCTGATCTACAGCATATGAGTACACGACAACACATACGGTGGACGACTAGCCGTGGTAGCAGCAAGGCCGGTGGGCATCATCGATCGACGACCATGGTGCCATCGGCGGCGGCGTCGACGTCGACGAACCAGGAACAAGCGACGATTAAGTTGAAGTCGCAGGTCGACGAGGTGAAGAGGAACAAGCAGATTATTATTCCCCGTGTGTTGCAGTGGATAATGGCGGCGTCCTCGTCGCCACCGACACTGACGATCGAGGAGGCGAACAGGAAGTCGGGGATGCGCCGCGCCGGGTTCTGGTTCTGTGCCGTCTACGTCCTCCCTCTCTGCATCGGCGTCGCCTCGTTCCTGGCCTACGATTTCCACAGAAACGACCACATCTTCCCTAGAAGCGCCCCGTGGCGGCCGACGGCCGTCGTCGAGTGGGGCGTCCACATGGCGCTGGTGATGGAGCTATTCTTTTTCATGTCCCTGTACCTGCCCCGCGCGCCCGTCGCCTTGCGGGATGCTGTCGTCAATGTCGGCGTGGGTTGCGTCGGCGTATCCTGGCGGCATGCCTTGGCGGCCACACCTGGATGTGCGTCGTCCTCGCTTTCGTCTTCGCTGTCGTCTTCACTGCTGTCCTTGCGCTCTGGGTCTGGCTTGTTCGCACGTACACCTAGCAGAGATCATCGATCGGCTTATTATTAGGTAGCTAGATTTCATTACCATAAAAACAAAGTAATAATGAGAAATTTTAGTCTTAGAGAAGGAATAATGTCCATGCGTTAGTTTGTAACAGGACCCAAAAGTTAGAAAGAAAGAACGATAATGATCGGATACAGGCATCCCTCCGTTCCAGACGAACCTGCTGGCAGGCCAGGAGGCCCAGAAGGCGTTCTTATCCGTTCCCCTCGGTTTCTAAAAAATGAATAACAATTCACCGCATCGTTGCGACCTCTGACTACGCTCCGCAGCGTCACGAGCCGGTGACTGCGCTCCTCCGTGTCTCCCGTCCGTCTTCTCCACACACCCCGCTCTCTCCCTAGCTGCCGCCAGCATCCTCCTCCACCACCCCAGCGCGCACCCTCTCCTATTCCGGCGTCCTCCTCCCCCACCGTTGTGTCCTCCCCCCCACCGTGGCGTCCTCCTCCCCCCACACCGGTGGCTTCTTCCCTGACCCTGGCGTCCTCCTCCCTACCCCGGCAGCGCCCCTCCCCCGACATGGCGTCCTCCCCTACAGGGAGCTCCCAACGCCCTCAGATCCGACGGCCATGGTGCTCCCTGCGCCAAGATCTCTCTCCCCCTATGTTGTAATTGTATCTTTCAATTGTTTCAAGCGTTTCAAAGACATGTTGCATTTGTTTTATATGGATGTTGCAAAAGTAGATCAGGGAATGCTGCACATGTTGCATGTTGCAATTGTTTCAGAGGCATACAAGAGTATGTTTCGAGTATTTTAGATGTTTTAGAGGTATGTTTCATCTATGTTTCCGGACGCATGTTGCAATTGTGTTTATCTGAATATTTCATATGTTTCACACATATGTTACATGTGTTTTATTCGGATGTTGTATATGGTTGCAAATGTTTTCAAGTGTGTTTCAGGTGTGTTTTTCAAGTGTTTCAGAAGCATGTTTCAAATGTTTTAACTGCCTTCAAGTAGATCGGGTGTTGCATCTCTCCTCCCCCCACCTTTTGCTGCATCATCTCTCCCGGAGCCAGCAGGGCATCCATACGAACGAGAGATGGGCGATGGGCGCGGGACGAGGGAGCTGCGTGCGTCGGGCGCAAGCGAGGGAGCTTCGTATTGACGGACGCCGCCTCCGGAGCAAGATAGGCACTGGGCGGTATAAATGGCCATGCAGCCCGAGGCCCGGTAGCCCGGCACGAAGCCTGCGTTTTTGGCTCGACCCGAGCCTGGCCCGACTCGAGGGTCATTGGGCTCGGGCTGGCCCGACACGGGGCACCAGGGCGTGCCTAGGCCGCCACTCAAGGCCACGGACTAGCACGGCTTAGCCCGGATTTTAGGCAACGGCCTGGCAGCGGCCCGAGACCTCCCTCCACCCCAGTGGCTAGCGCTAGTGGCGAAGCGACCCAGCAGCCCAGCCAGGCCGCAACGGCTCCCCGCCTCACCCCCCCGCGTATATAAGCAAGGCGAAGCGACACTCTCCCTCCCTTCTAACCCTAAACCATTTTCTCTCCCACTCCACCGCCGCGCCGCTCTCGCCTAGCCCTCGCCTTGACGCCTCGCCGTCTCATCTGCTAGTGTCCGACCTCCCCAACCCTGACTCCTGTGACCTCGAACCACCTGCCACCGACGACCTCCCCTCCCTCTCTGCCTCTCCCTTCTTCCTCTCCATATCTCCCCTCTAGATCTCGGTGATTATATGAGTTCATTGTCCCCATCTATCCCTCCTCCGCCACTCACCGTCCTTGCTAACCGAGTGTCGTATTCTCTGGACTCAGGGTGGTCGTCGTCTTCTCCGGCACGGGGCTCCGGTTGCACAGGTAAAACCCTAACCCTAACCCTCCTCTTCTATCTTCTTCTTCCTTCTATCTTCTTCTTCCATTGATGTATTATGATTTGATCTTTTCATTGGTTACGCAGGTCGGTAGCCGATGCGTCGTCCTCTAGCTGTGGCATAGAGTGAGCAAGGCGGCCACTCGCACCGTTGAGGAATGAGGCTAGAGATGAGGCCATGGCTGAAGACGATGGCGTCCTTCCGCCAGGCCTGGCCCCCGAGGGCGAGAACAATGACGACACCAGAGACGACGCTGCTGCATTGTTCGGTATCGATCTCGGAGACGGCTCTACTGCTCCGACTCTGATTGAGTTGGACGGCGATAGTGGTGAAGGGGCGACGGTGACTGGGAACTCTATCTCTAACGGCTCTTCTCCGTCTATTGCTGGTAATGGTAATGTTGCTAAGCGCAAGTCACTTGTGTGGGCTAATTTTGAAGAGATATTTGAGACTGTGAATGGAGTTAAGATTTGCACTAAGGCTACCTGTAAAATGTGAAAGACTACTTTGTGTGCTACATCTAGTGCTAGCACTGGTCACTTGAAGAGGCACCAGAAATCTTATAGGCAGAAAACTGATCAACGTGTTAGGGTTCAGTCTAGGCTTGCTTACAATCCTGATGGTTCTGTGCATAATTAGGACTATAAACCTGATGTTGCTAGATCTGAGTTGTGTCGCTTGATTGCTAGGCTTAATCTGTCATTAGGAATTGGTGAGACAGAGGCCTGGGAAGAGTAAATTGTTCGTGCTCATAACCCTAGGTTTGTTAAGGTATCTAGACAGACCACCACTAGAGATCTTAGCAAGCTTTTTACTGAATGTCGTAATATTCTTAAGAACTATGTGTTGTCTGCTACTTCTTCTGTTGCTCTGACATCAGACATTTGGTCTGGTAATGCTAAGGAGGACTATATTAGTGTTATGACTCATTATGTGAGTGCTGACTAGGAGTTACAGAAAAAGATAATTGATCTTCGGTTGATTGAGGTGAAACATACTGGTGAAAATATTGCTAAAAGAGTTGTTTGTGTGGTTCAGGAGTTTGGTTTGGTTGAGAAGGTTTTCTTTGTAACTCTAGACAATGCTTCTTCCAATGCTAAGGCTATGGAAATTTTGACACCTATATTTGCTGGTTATTTGGGTTCTGATCCTACACCTAATCCTTTAGATCCTAATAAGCGTAAGTATACTCTTATGCATCAACGTTGTGCTTGCCATATCATTAATCTGATTGTAAAATCTAGTTTAAAGAGGTTCAAACCTTACACAGAGGATTTTAGAACTGCTATTAACTTCTTAAATTCTTCTAATCAAAGAATTATTATGTTCAAGAACTACTGCAATGCTCAGGGTGTTAGACCTAAAAAGTTTGGCTTAGATATGGATGTTAGATAGAATGCTACATACCTTATGCTTAAACACTTGCTTTCATATAAGGATGTTTTTTCTGTGTTTATTAATGCCAATTATGGGTCAACATTGTTAACTGCAAGGCACTGGTATATTGCTGAAAAGATACTTGAGTTCCTAGAAATTTTTTATGAATCCACAGTTGTTCTTTCTGGTGTTTACTATCTACCTAGTCCACTTATTCTGCACCATCTGTTAGACATTGCTTCTCATTTGCATGCAAGTGAAAAAGATCAAAATGTGATAGCTGTTATATATCCTATGAAGCTTAAATTCCTTAAATATTGGTAGGATATACCTATATTATATTCATTTGCATTCATTCTTGATCCTAGAGGTAAGTTGAGAGATTTATTTAATGTTCTTCAAATACTTAAAGAGAAAACTGGTTGTGACTACACTTCTTATTATACTGATATGAAAACTGATCTTTATAAGTTGTTTAACAAATATAAGACCAAGTTTGGTGCAGCTAGGTCTCAAAGAAGGGCTGCAAACCTGCAAGCCAAGGTAATAAAAACAGGCATGGGAAATAATCTTTAGAGGCCCTGGATCATCTGGTGTTGTTGGACCTTCCCCTGCCTCTGCCCCTACTCAATCTCTATATGCTTCTGCTGCTGCTTGTGAGCTATCAGCTTATCTGGACAATGACAATGTCACTGCATATGAGGATGACTTTGATTTACTTCTCTGGTGGCGTGACCACAAGCTAACATTTCCAGTACTTTCTATAATGGCTAGAGACATTATGTCTATTTCTGTTTCTACTATCTTATCAGAGTTTTGTTTCAGCTTGACAAGAAGGATAATTGAAGAGTGATGACGACGCTTGTTGCTGAAAACTGTGGAGATGCTAGCTTGCATAAAGGATTGGGAGTTGGGAGAAAGAAGATTGCAGAATGCTGTTGACAACCAAGAGTTGAAAGACTCCTTCAAGAATCTCTATCTTGATGAAGATGCATCTGGGCCTCCTTCTGCTAGCACATCTACATCTGCATCTGTGGCTTCTGCTGGTACTTAGTATCTATGTGAGACTTGAGAGTTGTGAGTGTAAGACTTGACAGTGATCTGTCATTATCTGTATCTGTGATCTGTGAACCTCTGAACAATGTTTTAAGACTTAATTATAAGAGTTATGCTGTACTCTTTTTTTTCTAGAGTTTCTCACAAAGGTGAGTTCTACCTAGAAAGGTTTTCAATGAGACAGCATTGCACATAGCTCATTTATCTTAATTTTGTGTCTCTTTTGGTTCTTTTCTTGTTGGATTTGGTCATTTGAACTTAGATTTTATATTTGTGATTTGAATTGAGCTGGTGGATGAATGAATCTATGAAACCGTGATTTTTGACAAGTGTTGGTTGAGATGATTTTTTAGGTGTTTTTTGGTCGCCGGGATGTGGGCTGGCACGACCC
This sequence comes from Saccharum spontaneum, assembly GCA_022457205.1. Taxonomy (NCBI): domain Eukaryota; kingdom Viridiplantae; phylum Streptophyta; class Magnoliopsida; order Poales; family Poaceae; genus Saccharum; species Saccharum spontaneum. The sequence goes on from CM039589.1 coordinate 12,641,899, forward strand.
GTAAATTTGGCCGTGCTTAGCGAGCCGACACGGCATGAATTCTGGCCCGTAGTGCCGTGCTTGGGCCAAAGGCCAGACATGCAGCCCGTAGAGGCATGGCACGGGAGGCATGGCGCGCCGTGCCTGGCCTGTGCCCTGTCGTGCCGAACCGGGCCGGCCCGATGGACAACTATACTAGGCGGAGGGGGCTGTGTAGTCGCGGTTGGGAGCAGAGACGCAGGTGCATGGTGACGTGGGCGGGCGCGCTGTCCTGTTGTGCGGGCACAACGGACGCCATTCCATTTCGATTCAATTTTATGTGAGGGGGCGCGACAGGTTTGCGAACGGGAGCCGTGTTTGGACACAGGTCGGGGCCAGACGTCCGAGCGCTAGGTTTGCCGAAGAAAGAAAAATTAAAATAAATGTTGTAACATTACAAACTGTGCAGCAAATCGGGAGCTGGTAACTGCGCATGGTTCTGTACACTCTCTGTAATTTTGCTTTGGAGCCGTTTGAATCCCTTCATTTTGGATGAATTGAAATCTACTTAATAAATTAGGCTATTTGGCTTGAAATTTGATATTTCATTATTTTTCGAAGCTCACAAATAAGTCTATCTCAAATTCATAGGATGGGAGATGGAAATGAATTATATAGATTACTATGCTATAATTACTCTCGAACTTATAGTACACTCTTTAACTCACTTCCCTACAATAGAAATACAACATATAATTATGTCCCTCGTATGCCTAACGATAAATATATAATATATTCCATATACAACTATATTAGCTTAATTAATCTATGTCTAAATTGTAATTATTAGAATGAATTCAATTCCAAGGACCCAAACTAGCCCTTATCTTTTTTTTCCTATAAAATAGAGTTTGTGAAGTTGATTTGTTTGGCTAGCAAAGTTAACAGTTCTGTAAATTTCATATTTGAAATTCTAAGAGCATCTCCAAGAACTTTTCTAAATCTCTCTCTAAATCAACATTAAATCAATATTTAGAGTCATTTGCATAAAAATGGCTTTCTATATCTTTCCACTCTTCAGCAGCTTTTCTATATCCCATGAGTACTGTAGAGAGCCATTCTCGTCTTCTATTTTTGACTAGCGAAAAATCCTGAATAGAAGATGGCTATATTTAGATGACCATTTACAAAAGCTGTTGAACGGTAGTTTTTTTTATCAAAATATCTATTCCTGGCATTTAGAAAGAATATGGAGATGGTCTAAGAAGACTCAAAGTCAAAGCCCATTTTGAATACCGTCCATCTTCAACAATAACCTTGATGGATCGAAGGGCCCAAGAGGCGACAGCCTTATGGGCCGTGCAAGCGCCGCTGCACTACTGCTTCCGCCTCTCAGCCGCCGCCGGCTGCGACTCTCCGCCGACGCGATGCCCCCGCCCACCACTAACCGCGTCGCCCTCTACCTCCGCCGCGCGCGCCTCATCGACTCCCTGCGCGTCCGGCTCCGCTCGTCTTCCCCTTCCTCACCTCCTCCGCTCCCACCCGACGACCCCGTGGTCGCGCTCCACGCCATCCGCGCGGCGCCCACGCCGTCCTGCGCGCTCTCCCTCTTCCGCGCGCTCCCCTCCCACCCACCGCCGCCGCTCCCGCTCTACCACGCCCTCGCCGCCCGCCTCGCCTCCCTGGCCGCGCTCCCCTACCTCCGAGCCCACCTCGCCTCTTTCCCGCTGCCTGCTCCTCCGCTCGCGCGCCTCCGCCTCCTCGCCGCCGCGGGGGACCGCGCCTCCGCGCTCGAAGCCTTCGGCTCCCTCCCGGCCGCCCCGCGCCGCCCTGCGGAGGCCCACAACGTAGTCATCGAACTCCACTCGCGGGACGGCGAATATGACGCCGCCGTCGAGGCGTTCCGCCGCATGGTCCGCGAGGGCGCGCTCCCGAATGCACGCACCTACACCGTCGTCATTGCCCACCTCGCTTCCGCGGGGTTCGTGGACCAGGCGCTCGAGGTGTTCCGCATCCTGCCGTCGCTGCGCGTGCGGCGGACCACCCGGCAGTACAACGTGCTCGCCGAGGCGCTTGCGTCGGCAGGTAGGTTCGACCAGCTTCGGTGGCTCGTCCGCGAGATGGTGGCTGTGGACGGCGTCATGCCTGGGCCGCAGATGCGCGCTGCCATCGCCGCCATGCGGGAGGCTGGCCACACTGATGGCACGGAGGATTTTGTCGAGGAGCTTTCACCCAACGCAAGGATCGGGTACGCCGTGGACGACGTCGAGGGCGAGCGAGACAGCGAGGCGGAGGACGACGAGGAAGGCGAGGAAAAGGAAAGAAGCAACGGAGAAAAGCAGACACTGAAGCCATGGCTGGACCCACGCGAGCTCGCCAGGGCGTTGGACGGCTGGGACTCGCGGGAGGTGGCCGAGCTCGAGGGCGCCGGGATCGTCTGGACGCCGCGTCTGGTATGCAAACTCCTGCGCGCGTTCAAGAAGGCCGAGACGGCGTGGGAGTTCTTCTGCTGGGTGGCGTGCCGCCCCGGCAGCGGGTTCGCGCACGACCGCCACACCGTGGCGAGGATGGTGGCCATCCTCGCCCGCACCGGCCACGTCGAGCTGGTGGAGCGCCTGCTCGCCAAGGTGCGCGCCGACGGCATCCTCCTCCCGCTCGCCACCGTGCGGCTCGTCATCGACTTCTACGGCCTCTCCAAGAAGGCCGACGCGGCGGTGGGGGTGTTCCGGGAGGCCGAGTCAATCTGCGGCCCCATCTCGGGGCCCAACCTCGCGCTACTCTGCTCGTCTCTGCTGCGAACGATGACGAAGTGCCGCAGAGGGCCCGACGCCATGGACCTCCTCGAGGAGATGATGACGCGGGGCGTGCTCCCGGACCTGCAGACCTTCTCCGGCCTGATGGAGCACCTGGCCGGCGCCGGCGACCTCAAGGGCGTGCACCGGCTGCTCGGGCTGGTGCGGCAGTGCGAGCTGCAGCCCGACGGGTACATGTACAGCGTGCTGGTCAGGGCCTACTGCAAGCGGGAGCGCGCCGCGCTCGCGCTGAGGGTGTTCGACGAAATGCGCGCCGCTGGGGTCGCCCCCGACGCGCCCACCAAGGCGCTGCTGGTGAAGAGCTTGTGGCGGGAGGGGAAGCTCCGAGAGGCGGCGCTGGTGGAGGAGAGGTGCGAGGAGGTGGCGGGTGGCCTCCCCGAGGCGTCACCGGGGCACGTGTGGACGGCCAGCGCCGCGGACTTGAAGAAGGTGCTCGACATTTACTCCGGCTGCCTAGCTCAACCTGCTGCTCAGGCTTCAACGGGGTGATGCGCCGGTGCCACCCGTTGGTGCTTGATCACAAAACGGAAGTCAGATTCCAGAATGGCAAACTCGTCATGGCAACATTTGGATCGTTGCAACGCGGCTGCAGAAGAACGGCAGAAACATGGCAGAGAGGAGGTCGAGCCTGTGGCAAACGGAAGAAGCATCGCGCAAAGGTCCTGTCTCGAGTGCCAGAGTCAGGCATTGTCTCATATTGATGCTACCTTCTGTCATACTCCCTCCATCCCAAATTATAAGACATTCCAAGAATCTTGGAGAGTCAAAGCATCTGAAGTTTGACCAAAATTATAGAAAAAACTACAAAGATTTATGGCATCAAATAGGTATACTATGAAAATATAATTAATAAAGAATCTAATGATACTTGGTTGGCATCATAAATGATATTATCTTATCATATAAATTTGGTCCAACTTAAGATGCTTTGACTCTCCAAGATTCTTGGAATGCCTTATAATTTGGGATGGAGGGAGTACTACTGTAGAATTTGTTCAGCGTCGTTTCAAAAGAACAGAACGTGTGTTCAGCGTCATTTTCAGTACAAGTGAAGGATGAGTTTTTTTTTTCTCCTAACGTAGCTGTTGAGATCAATGGCTTAACAGATGCTTGGTTCCCGGCCACCAAATGCCACACCACAGTTGTGGTGGCGCCAGAAAAAACTGTGAGCTGTTTGGTTGGTGACAAGACAAAGGCAGCCCTGGAATGTGGCGAGGAACTGGTTTTAGATGTTTGAGAAGAAGTTGTAAAACTAGCCTCTAGATGACAACAGGATCTTCAAAATTGTATCCTCGTTAGTTTCGTTTGGAAAGTTCAGTGGCAGGTGAAAGGGAATTGTTAGATGGATATTTAAGCACGCGAAGCCATCGGTCAAATGGTGAAGTTCGTTTTCAAACCAATTTTGGCAGACCTGTAACCATTAACGAAAGTACATGGGACTCATGCAACTGTATAGGATTTGTATGATGTGGTGAGAGAAGCTCATTGTTCTGTGAATCAATCACCTTTTCTTTTTTCCTTGAAGCGGGTTGTATATCCATACCTATATGCCTAATATTGAAGAGTGAAGTGATTCTTCTATTCGTCTTTTTTTTAATTTTCCCAAGTGTCATCACGCCTTTGCGTCTTGTATCTAACTTGGATTCACGACCCGTGTTTTTATTGAACAGCTCACATTCAGTGATGATACAGAGCTCGACTTCAAGACATATTAGGTTCCGTTACAACGCACGGCAACATTTGCTAGTCATTTTATTTAAACAAATGTCATTTTTTGAACATCTAGACCCCTGTACAAGTGGTAAGTATTTCATTGATTAAAGACAACCATATCATTTGTGACTAAAAAGTTTGTTTGAAGGTTTTCTATAAGTTAGGTCACGGTGGTCTTGGGTATTTATGTCCCCTAATTTGATTTGTGAAAGTGATCAAAAGAATTGACCGAAAAGATCGGGCCTTCTAGTTTCAACTGTCATACGGAGATAATGGCACTTAGGCCAATCTCAATGGGAGTTTCATATAGTTTCATGGACATTAAATACGCTGACATGGCACTGCATTGATGAAGAGGGATATGATGAAAGTTTCATAGGAATAGAGAGAGTTTTATGGGGATGAAACTCTTCTGCACTGTTTCCAAAATATTGATGTGTTGGAAACTAGGTCATAAAACCTCCACTGAGACTGGCCTTAGAGTAGATGTCTTTTGGTAGTTTGTAGTCAAATTGACTATTATAAAGGGGGGTTAGTGTTTAGTGGCTTAACTAGTGGTCTAGACATGATTGGAAGCACATTGATGCAATAAATTGCACTAGGTAGTTTAGAGGAGACATTAGGAGCCGTTGGAAGCTTGAACTCGAGTTTTGTTGTCACTTGACAAGATGATAAGGTTGGAAGAGATCAGAGGGCTTTGTGGTCTCCTCAACAATGAGGCTATAGGCATATGCCTCGGCGGTGTTACCAAGTCTCAGGCTATATCCGTGTGCCACTTGTGCTTGCTCCTTTTGCTTTGTATTTTGAATTTCTTGTGAGCAATGACTTTTAAGATTAAGGCTTATTAGAGCATCTCTAAGAGACTCTCCATATCCTTTCTAAATGCTAGGAATAGAGATTTTGATGAAAAACTACCATTCAACGGCTTTTTTAAATGGTCATCCAAATATAGCCATCTTCTATTCCGGATTTTTCACTAGCCAAAAATATAAGACGAGAATGACTCTCTAGAGTGTACATGAGATATAGAAAAACTGTTGGAGAGTGAAAAGATATAGAAAACGATTTTTATACAAATGGTTCTTCAAATGATGATTTAGAAAGTAAGATTTAGAAAAGCTCTTGGAGATGCTCTTACATTAAAAAAAAGATTAAGGTCTGATACTTTTTGTGCCTTGAGTTTGAGTTGCGAGTGATTGGAGGAATAGGTCAAATGACATCTAAATGTCCTAGGGAAATTATGGATCCAAGTCAATAAACTGCAGTAAGCGGGTTATTCTTGTTGAAACAAAAGTCTAGAATATATTAGTGGTTATACATTGAAGACAGTGCAAAGTTAGATGTGACAAGTATTGTTGACGGAAGGTAGTAGTAGTCTCTTGTTAGTAGGGCCCAAACTAATTTAAGTCTCGTGAAATGGTCGTTACAAGTTTTAGTAGCATAGTTTTGTGAAACAGTAATACTAGCGCCCGGACGTCCAGATATAAACAATCGATTAGGATGCTTCCACCCTACCCGTCCCACCCCAGCGCTCCTCCCCTTTCTGATCCTGACACTTCCGCTCTATCCATCCCACCCTAACGCTCCTCCCCTTCTAGTCCCCTCCTTTCTCCTGTGATGCAATAGTAAAACCCTGATAATGATGGTTGCGCTTCCTATAGCGCCAATGCAGACACCACACCTTGTCGTATGTGAGGGAGAGAGATGTAAAGAGAGATAAATGGATCAGATGTTAATCATTGCTTGCAACATTCAAGAACAAGGTTTGCAACACTAAAGAAATAGTGTATGCGACATTGAAAATAAACTTATACAACATTAAAGCTAGAACATCACGTGCACGCATGTAGCTGATTCGAGTACCGCAACATTGCCTTTTGCTTCACGTTCAAATCACAACATCTCAAGATCAAGCCATGTAACATAACAAAAATAACCGATGCAACACATTGAAAATCTCAAATCGACTATTGGAACATCGCAAATTTGACTATTGCAACATCCAAAATCGGCTATGTAACATCAAAAAACATGTTGTAACATCTCAAATCGATTGTTGCAACATCGCAATCCAATTTTATATTGAGTGCCATAAAACTTGTAACATCCAAGATTTACTACCCATCGTAGAGTGCAGATCCGATTGCCCTTGTCTATGAAGGAGCCCAGCCACCATGGAGGAGCTCGTCGCCAGCGAGGCCACACCTCCAACGCGTAGTTCGTCACCGAGAGACACCCCACCATGAAGGATTTCATAGCCGAGAGACACCTCACCATAGAGGTGTCCACTTAGATCCACTTTGCCGCCATGGAGGCAAGACATGAAGACGAGTGGGTGCAGCGGTGAGGGAAGAAAGAGGACGGGCATGGGCAAGCAGGGCCGTGAGGGAGGAAAGAAGGCAGTGAGGGAGAGATGAGCAGCCAGCCGCGTTGGGGAGACGAGCAGCAGCGAGAGAAGCCTATTGGGGTGGAGACTGTTGGGCCGTTGGTAAGCCGTATGGGTTGTGGTCCACTTAAAACAGCGTCTGACATGAAGGAAACAGTTCGGATGCCCATGTAGGAGTATTTCCGTTTGTGAAATTAGCTCGTAAAAAATCAGCCCTACGCTTGTCTTCTAGTTCTCTAGAGCTTATTTGGTTGGTGCCCTAGACAGTTATCATGGAAAAAATGCTTGTAAATTTGATGGTTTTTTTTCCTGACCAGACAACCATAGAAAAGTTATGTCGGTTAGTGCCTCGGCTTGAGAATGCTCATGATAGAAAAAAATCACAATATTATTATTATTACTTGTGATTTTTCATGATTGTACAAAACAATCTAATTTGTTGACTAGTCAAATGTTTAATTTTTTAATTTATCCGAATTCTATAAAATAAAAATATTTCTAATAGCCATCTTCTTTTTAAATTTTCAAATAGTTTAAATAAGGAAAAAAGCAAAAAGAAAAACAAAAAAGTCTCAAGCTCGAGGCAGGCAACGTGTTTTTGGACGGCTGGGCCTCCGCAGGCTGCCCGGATCAGAACCAAAGCAGCATTCAGGCCTGCTCCAGCCCCGGGCAAATTTGTACAGGACCGGACTGCGTTCACCACTGCCTTTTCTTCTCCCTTCCACTCCGCGCGCGCGCGCGCTCTCTCTCTCTCTCTCTCTAGTGGCGACGACTAGGCGATCGCCGCGCCGCCCTACGCCAGGTGCCGAGGTCTTCGTCGGGCCCTACGCCGGCGACGAGCACCCACCAGGTATGCCCATCCCTTATTTTCCCTTCCTGCTGTGCGAAACCGAGCACATAAACCCTAACTTAAGCTATTTGGCTATTTGCATTCCGATCCGAGGAGCTAATTACAAGCGTATGCTTCGATTATTTTTTCTTCAAAATTGGTCGGGTTTACATGTGTACAATCATGTCCTTTACTGGGTCCGCTCCTGACTCTGAATCGTTTAACCGCTGGAATTTCGCGTTCTGAGTTTGTTCCCCTTGCTGATTTCGCAGTCGTGGGATTTCTCTCCACTTGTTCGCGATGCTGCAATGGATGGGCGGTTCGAGGAGGAAGGTGTACGCTGTGAGTATCCACATTTCTACCTTAAATCTGTGTTATAATTTACGGTTCACGACACTTAATTTGGGCAAACAGTACGATTTCGACTGTTTTGTGCTTCAATTTTGTAACTGGCGGTTGATGGTTGGCATTCAAACTCTAGAATGGTCATTACGTGGAGCTGTGTTTTTAACAATCTGTAACATGCTGCTAACATTTGGTTATGTTTGGGTGGTTTTGCGTTCTGCTTGTTTGGCCTGGCTCTGAAATGAGCAGTCCAGGAAGTCAACACAGAGCAGGTAATTTTGGTACTTTCACTGATTTCAGTTAGTAAAAGTTCATACTGTGGTGTTACTCATTTTTTTACGTCGATAGAACTGAACATCGTCCTTGATCAAACAAATGTGTGGCAGACAGAGGCAGTACTTTGAACAAAAGCGACGGCAACAGCAGCGGCCAGAGCTGCAGTACCAGGATGGCGTAGCAGGGGGTCAAGCTTCACATGATCAACAGTATCGGTCACTTGATGTTCTAAACATCAATGATCTGGCAACTCCAAATAGTCATCATAATGGATCCACAAGTAAGTTTCCTATATCCTTTTGAACTTTTTAGGTCTCAGTGGAGCACTTTATTTTCTGTGGTTCATCACTTTACCCTTCTAGCATAATATCTGTAATGTCTGGCTAAGTAGAACAAGTAATATCACTCATTCACCCTTGACAGATTTTTTTTGTATAATTGTTTTATTACCATATCAGATATAGAAGGAGCTATTCCACAAGTGGATTGCACTCTTTCAGATGCTTCTCCTAAAGAGGCGATGAAGATCACTTCTTTATGCAATATCAACATGACGGAAGCAGGTGAGGGTGCTATTTCTGTACAAACAGTCAAGTAAACTAATTAATACTTTCTTGTGCATACGGTATTTCAAATTTTCGATGTAGGCATTTTGGCAACAATATATGCGTCCATAAAATTAACAGACTAGTTACTCCCTCAGTCCCTCCAGTCTCTTCTACATGTTGAATAGGAATCTGTTGTGGTTTTCAGAAAGTAATTTTGATCAACAAGTTTTCCTATCTCTGTATTTAACATGGTAGCAAAAGGTACTAAAAATGTTGGATGAACTTTTTCTTCCCCAAAATAGTTCATAGCCTAAATTTTAAAAGGTTGGCTGGACAGTTTATAGGATGGCATCTAATTTGTACTGGAGGTAGTTGTAGATATATGTCTTCCTCTGTTGAATCTTTGGCTGCTAAAAGAAGAATGAGCTTTTATGCTAATATTAGTTTGTGAAGTGTGTAACGAGCCCTTTGGTTACATTAAAGTTTATCATAACTTATTAATTCTCTTCTATTCTGCAGGCTCTCAGCCAAGGTCAGTATCTCCACACAGTATGGTAAGAATGTGCCTGCATTTGGCCTGTTTTATGAAATGTCAGTATTGTGGATTGGCAGATTGTCTTCACCCTTTGGTCATCAAGATGTTGCAGCAGCTGTTAATTATCATGAAGATCCTCTTGGTTGTAAAATGTCCCCATCCATAAACTATAGCACCAGGCAGAAAAATCAAAATCTGGAACTCCAAAGTGGTGATGTTTCCTTCACTATTACAAATCATCTGTATTGTTCCTACTTATTTAATTACCGCTTAAGTCTGTCCAACTATTTGAAAAAAAAATCTTTAAATAGTAGTCCATCCAATCACAAATGTATTACATTTAGGACATTGGCATGGTCTACGAGACACACTTTGACTAGGAATTTCTATAAGAATATGAATCTTAAAAAAAAATGATGATTATATATTATAAAATCAGTTTTCATGATGAATCTATTGTGCATCATGAATCTGCGTAAGTCTTTATGTATTCGTGGTCAAAGTTATAAAAGTTTGTCTGGTAGAAATCCTAGTCTTGCTAGCGCCTAGCTGCTTGGAACTAGTGGAGAAAGGGGCAGTTGATGTTTGTAACTGTGGAATTGAAGAGTTTATTTGTAAACATCATTTTTTTCTTTGTATTGATTTGTAAGTTGCATTGCTGAGATTGATCAACTTGTTATATATCATTGAAACTCAGGTTTGACTTTGATTTGTAATTGCAGAAATTTCACTTATTGATTTGGTCAGTTACGAGGGATCAAAGAATACGTCGACCGCACGACCTGTCCATGAGCCTCATGTTTCATTTTCTGTTAAAGGTGCATGTCTCAATGACATATTGTCTGGATTCAAGAACAATCGTTATTTGTTTAACTGCTTACTTCCTATCATTGTTAGTGGTTGTGAAATGAAAATGAACAGTTTGCTGTGCTTACTGGAAGAAATATTGTGCAGGCTTGCAGATCACTTCACAGTTAAAGTTCAGATTCTGGTGGGCTTGTATATCTTTTAATATACTGATGTATTGTTACATGTATATTCTGCAAGGATTTGCACCTAAACTGCATCCTTATGTTGACATTTGTTTCATTCATCATAGTAGGATTTGATAGCAAATGTTTTTGGTTGTGAAGTTTGTACGAGTTCTGTGTGGTCCACCTGTTGTTATTATTGTCCCTGATCAACCTTAGTTCACTGCCTTTTTTCTCTTTTAACAACATATTATAATGGTTCATTAGAAATCCATCTACTTCTGTTTCAGGCCTTGGTCATATCAAGATGGAAACACCTCCACATTCACCGCGACCAGCCAAAAGGTTGAGTGATAAAACTTAAAATATTAAGTAGTACATGCCTAATATGAATATTTCAGCTATATAAAGTTAATCTGGTGGGATGAAGTTGAAACAATAAGCAGCGTTTAGTTTTACAGAAAATGGTTTCTGTTTGTGGATATTTCTCAATGGTTGGTTTGAGACTTCTCCAAAACAATGTAACCATAGGTGCAAACAGTGCCGTAATCATGGGACAAGTCCTATTTTATTTGCCTCAAGGAACAAATTTCTTGCAATTAAAGATATTATCCTCAGAGGCTCATTTGTGTTGCTGAAATCAAGCTCATCAGTATTCATATCTTACCCTTAAGGCAGAGAATAACAATCAACTGGTCCAGTTCAGATTTTTTTTTCCTGTCTAAATGGCCTAATTTGTCCACATTGGTTATAGCTAAGGTAAACCACAATGTCTCGACATTTGAGAACAACAAACATTCTTATCATGTGATACAAGTCATGCTCATGGCTTTCACACAGGTGCAGTGCTATATCCAAATCTAAACTATATTGCATTTAATGTGGTTACACAGGGTTTTACCTTTACCTCCAAAGCCCACGCGGTTCCTACATAAAGCAAAGCGGTCTATCCCATTTGATGTCACAAAGGCATTGGTGAGGTTTCAAATGCCTTACTCCTTGAAATCATATCTCTCTCTCTCCCTTTTTTTTTTGGGGGGTGGGGGGGTGGGGGGGTGGAGCCGTGGGGGGAGGGGAAGGATAGGCAGGCAAGAATCTTAAGAGATGTTTGGGGCCTGTTCGGATCACCTTTGGATTGTAGTAATCAGATAACATAATCTCTAGGTGATCCAACCAACAGATTTTTGGAATCTTATAATCCATCTCAAACCTTCTGAGGAGATTATAGGTACTCAAAAGACCAAATCTTAATCCAGGGATCCAAACAACCCAGATTATTATAATCTGTAATCTAGATTATTATAATCCCAGTAGCAATCCAGATTATAATAACCCAAAAGTGATCCAAGCAGGCCCTTAATGCCTGTGGAAAAAATGTAGTCTTGGTAACTAAGGTGGATCCAAGCTTCTTGGAGGAAAGTCCTCCTTATAGAGCTTATATGATTGTCATTTCTCATTAGACTATATGACAAATTCAGAACCAATTTCTTATGGAATCCAGATGTTAATTGAATTAGACATTTCAATGTAATAATGCAAATACTTTTCTTGTACCACTTTGAACAGGATTCGATTACCAGTATCAAGATGCTGAAGGAGCGAAGACCATCAGCCAAAATGGGCAGCATATTGGAGGAAACTGGCTATGAAAGGAGGGAACAGTTTAACTGTTATTTACCGGATTCATCTAAGAGCCTTAATGCTGACCTCTATGTTGAGGATGAGGACATGTTTTATGAACCTCAAGCTGAAAAAGATTGGCAATGTAAGTTCTGCTGTACCATCTTATTACCAAGTCTCATGAGTGACAACACAGGTTTTGTGGCCTAAGAAAATATTACTCTATATGTTCGTGATTCTACTTTTTTTGTTCTGGACAGCAAAGCATAGTATATCAGATGTCAATCTTGCTGATGAGAATTATGATGGACTCTGGAGGATAGATCAATTTAATTCAGAGGATCATCTTCCTACTCAAAGAGAGAAACATTTTGATATAAGTGGCTATGGATTTAAAGATGGATACTCTCCAGAGCGAAGGTTACTCCTCCACATATACATAGGCTTGACTAATAGGCCTCACATGTTCCATGGGATACAAATAATATAGTTTTTCTTGCAGAAACTCAACAAGATCTGGCACAGTATTTGAGAATACAGGTTAGAGTTTTGTCTATGTTCTTTGTTTCCCATATCTCACAGATCAGTGACATTCTTATAATGAAAAAAAGTGGGAATTCCCTGTTATTTTTGCTCAACCTTATCAATTGATTTCTAGCTAGTGTGCACTTATTCTGTGATGCTGAAGTAATCAAGATTCATCTCTCCTAGGTTCTCAATACTAGTAGAACATTACTTGTCTCCAGTATGTTGCCAAACTTTTGAAAACTTGCCTTACCTTTTTTTAGTTCATCAGCAACAGGCCCACCTAGCATGGTTGAAGTAGGCTGTAAAACAGTGTCCCGCAATCATGCAATTCTTCTTTTCTTGTGATATCTCTGAAATGCTTTTCGGAAATATATTGGCAGCTGAATTAGTCATTGGATTTGTGCACCAGGTGCCACACTTGGTTTTGAAACTTGTGTCACCAGTTCTTAGCTCATCAGCCACTAGTCCACCACCTAGCATACTTGTAAAATGGTGTTCTTCATTCATGTCGTTCGATTTTTGTTCTGATATCTATGAGATTCTTGGAATTAGCTGTGTATTCTCTTTGTATTTTTTTATGTTGTGGACTAAGTCAACCTAGCAGTATGATTGCATTGCATACTTGTCTTACCGCTATTAACTTATGACTAGCCTTTTTCTGGTCTGAAATCTTTGTGTTTCAATTTTCATTGAAGGAATTCCATCCTCACACGATCTCTTTTCTGATCATTCATTGATGGATGATGAGGGCACTGACCTTTTCAAGTGGGGAAGGTAAGCATAATGAACTAATGAAGCCTCATGCATATTCTGTTAATACAATACTTCTGATCTTTCTGTCATTCTTGTCAGGCACCCACCAAGTAAGAAAATATCCAACTCAAATAGCACTTTTGGTCCTCCTGCTTGGTCTCTTGACATGGCTGATGATTCAGAGAAAAGACGGAGTCCAATAAGGTATCGGAGGATCTACTTGTAACTGTGTCTGAATGAGTTCTAGGCTCCTGATTCCTTATTGTTCTTATGTCATGCAAAATTATTAGGAATTTGTTGCTGATCCTTTCCAAATTGTTCTTTGCAGTGAAGAATCATGCACATCTGCTGCAGGTCAGTCATTTTTACTATTGACTTCTTTTATCTCATCAAAAACTAGACTCTAGTCTTTATAAGGTGCGTTTCCTAGCGGACCAGCGATTATATATGCAAAAGCTATATCTTGATCTTTCCCCTCTTTTTTGGGATCAAAGCAATGAAGGATAGAACGTGCAAGAAACCATCACCATCAATGAAGAATGAGATGAACGAGAATGATGAGTTTCATATAAGATTGGATAAGCTGGATATTCCAAACATGGATGCACCTCTTCATGGGAGGTCACTATTTAACAGTCCAGAAAAGTTGGATAGGAAAGAAACAGCACCTCAGAAGAAACTTGAGACAAATTATTGGTCACAAGGTGTTACTGGGCAGCCAAGAACTCGAGAACCAAGCTGTCGCTTATCACTTAACGAGAAATTTTCTGATTGGGATTCTCCTACTTCCCATTTAAAGAGTACCACTGGACTGACTGATCAATCGAGTTGCACCATGATGCGTAAGGATAAATCTTCTTTCAATGCTGCTCCAGACTTGAACATTTATCAAACTGTGGAGTCAACTGAAAAGAGGCCTGCTTCAAAAGTTCATTCTATTTATCATGGACCTGAGAAGCCTATTTTTGAAGATGAAATTCACATGCAGCAGCCTGTTTCAGATATGTTTCATGATAAAATTGAATTATCAAACCCGTTTCAGACCAAGAATCTCCACAGTGACATTGATATGAGCACTTTCTTTGGACAGAAGGTGGAGAAGAAGCAAGACGATAAATTTCCAAGTGCAGACACCTTCCATGCAGTGAAAGCAGCGAATTCTGTAAGACAAACTGTCGATCGAGACAGTACATGCTCACAGCCTTCTGGCAGGGATTCATTCAGGCACGGGTTCAGTCCTGGTTTCAATTTCCAGGAGTCAGAACCAAACACGTTTTGGGCGGATAGCTATGTTTGCAATGGCACTTTTCAGGCTGGTCTTGAGTTCAGTGGTGTGCTTGCAAGAAAAGATAGTGATAAGAATGAAGTCAAGATTGAGGCGTCTGAGAAACCAGATACTAAGATATTGGCAGAAACATGTCGGCTCTCTGCAGATCACAGGAATGAGATTAATGGGACTGAAACATGTTCTGATGGCTCAGAAGCGTTCAATTGTTCTGAAGCACAGAAGAAAACTTCAGCAGTAGCAACACAAATTCCTGCAAACTTAAGCTGTCTTCAAGGAACCGCAGCAGAATTGTTCCAAGTTCGTAATCATGTCATACCTGTAAAGAGGGAAAAGATGTAAGTAGTGTGCCCCTCAATTGTAATTCTTCTAAAGTGCTGTTTGTTTCATATATTTACTGGAGTTTCTCTCATTGTCCATCACTAGAGATAATCCTGGTGTTAGCTTCGATGCTACGATCCATTCGAGAAACAAGATTCACGATGTTGGAGATCATTCTAAACTAAATGCTATGTTCCAGTCTCCTTTCATTGGAGGTTCGTCGTTCATTCCCCAATTGCCTGTTCTCTTTTGTATGTCAACTCAAAGGAAAAAACAACAACCATGTGATTAATATGTTTGCTGCTATTTAGAGGAGATGGGGATTGAGAAGAAGATTGTAGCGAGCGTGTCACCTGACAACAGTGATGTTCAGTATCAGTTTATGCTTGAACAACGTGTTCTCCGACGGCTTTGTGTTCAGAAGATAGTGGTGCCTACACCGATGAAGGACAAGCTAGACAAGGTAATGATTCTGTATTGCTTTTCCCCACTACTTTTTGAATATTCTGAACTACACCTACTTCAACCATGCTTTGTGTTCAGAAGATAGTGGCGTCATTTTGAAAATAGTAGGAATTCCAAAAGATACTTTGGCGCATGCAACTTCATTTGGTGCATAATTGTTGTGGCAATATCAAATGCTGTTGCGTGTTGCCAGCCTTTTATTATCAATATTGTTTTCTGCTTGCACTCTTTCTCCACATTATTAAGTTCAAATTTGCTTTTTATACAGGATACAAACTTTAGGGTAGTGAAGGATGGATCTCATGTCCTTCCAAGAAGCGTCTAACAGGTTAACAGCCGGAATGGACTTTCCATTTTCAGTCTTCTCGTGTTTTAAATGACTTGAGCGTGAGTGATGAAATCAGAAATTAAAGTTTATACAACATTTATTCATGCAGATTCACATCAGGGCATCAGGGGAAGGAAATGACAATGTAGGGAAGGAACTCATTTCACGCCCACGAAATGCAGGAGCAAGCACTTACATGCGTCTAAGGAGTTCCTCCGTGTCCATACCCTCATTTAAGGGCACCTCGCTCTTTTGTAGTGTCTGTTTGAAAATTTTAGTGTTTCCTTCACCCATTATTTTTTTTAGTGTTGGTTTTCACCATAATCTCGCGTCATTGTATGCCCGTGGAAATCTGGATTCGCGAAGTATTGGTTGTTAGTGATTCTGGGAGGATCATCTGATGCTATACACTGCTAATCTATTAGACTTCTGAATATTGTAAGTAAAGTTCGTCAAAAGCTACAGAAATGTAGCAATCAGATTCACTGGACCTTTTTTCTATTCTGAACTCCAACTCTCACCATTGACAGGTCCCTGCTATGCCAACCCTTTTTAAAAGAAAAAAAGGTAACCATTTTGTTTTATTTTATATATAACCATAACCATGTTGAAAACTACTGAATTGGTATTGCAAATGCACACAAAACCAGACCGGACTGAATAATGGTTGGCATTCAAACTCTAGAACACGGTCATTACGTGTAACTGTGTGTTTAACAATCTGTAACATGCCGCTAACATTTAGTTACATTTGGGTGGCTTTGCGTTCTGCTTGTTCTTGTTTGGCCTGGCTCTACGTTACGCTTCTCATCTCCAGAGTCCATCAGGTGGCGATAAGACCTTATCCTGCGCGGCCACTTGGCGCGAGGGTGGCCACCCACGTCAAACGAGCGGGCTGACCTGGCGCCCCTCCAGCTCATCCTATCTACATATCTGTGTCCCTCTCGGCCTCTCCCCCACCCAGCCGCTCCTGCCATCACACATCCGCACATACCCCAGAGCAAGCGCCTGAGCTCAAGACCCATGGCCGCCACCGCCGTCGCGGCGTCTCTGTCCGTGGCCCAGGGGCTCGGGAAGCCCCTCTGCGCCGGCAGCAACGCGTCGTCGCTCCGGGTCCTCGCGCCCCGTCGTTCGGCCAGGACGGCCGTCGTCCGGGCGTCCGCGCAGAAGCAGCACCCGGCCAAGGAGTGGGCGGCCGCGGCTGCCGTGGCGGCGGCGCTGGTGCTGCCGGAGGTCGCGGAGGCCGCGCCGGGGATCTCGCCGTCGCTCAAGAACTTCCTCCTCAGCATCGTCTCCGGCGGCGTCGTGCTCGTCGCCATCGTCGGCGCCGTCGTCGCCGTCTCTAACTTCGATCCCGTCAAGCGGGGCTGATCGAGCTCAACTACATGCATCGTTGTGTGTTGGTGTACCCTATGTACTGAGATCTCTTCCCTCATGTAAACAGTGCTTAATATTGCGTGAATCTTTTGCCGTGTAAATTTCATTTCGTGCTCGCGTAGCCATCATCTGTATGAGACAGATTCAACAGCGAATTCGGTTTCTGATTCTTCATACATATTTCGCTCCAGGAACATTTTCAATATTCGGTCGGTTAATGTCAGTTTATGTTCTGACATAGGAGTATATGAGATTCTTGAAATTAATGGTGGACTCTCTTTGTACTCTTTTGTCATGTTATGGACTAAGTCACCTAACAGTATGATTCCATTGCATACTTTGTCTCATTGTTAATAAATTATGACTACCCTTTTTCTGCTCTGAAAAAATTGTGTTTCAATTTTCATTGAAGCAATTCCTTCCTCACATGATCGCTTTTCTGATCATTCATTGATGCATGATGAGGGCACTGAACTTTTCAAAGTGGGAAAGGTAAAGCACAATGAAGCCTCATGCATATTATGGTAATACAGTACTTCTGATGTTTCTTTCATTCTTGTCAGCCACCCACCAAAGTAAGAAAATATCCAATTCAAATGACACTTTTGGTCCATCTGCTTGGTCTTTTGACATGATCGATGGTTCAGAGAAAAGATGGAGCCCAATAAGGTATCGCGTATCGGAGGATCTACTTGTAACTGTGTCTGAGTGGGTTCTAGGTCCTGAATCCTCATTGTTCTTATGTCATGCAAAATTATTAGGAATTTGTTGCTGATCCTTCAAAATTGTTCTTTGAAGTGAAGAATCATGCTCATCTGCTGCAGGCCAGTAAGCAAGATCGGATAAGCTGGATATATTCCAGACATGGATGCACATCTTCATGGGAGGTCACTATTTAACAATCCAGAAAAGTTTGATAGAAAAGAAACAGCACCTCCGAAGAAACTTGAGACAAGTTATTGGTCGCAAAGTGTTACTGGGCAGCCAAGAACTCAAGAACCAAGCTGTTGTTTATCATTTAAGGAGAAATTTTCTGATTGGGAATGTGGGATTCTCCTACTTTCCATGTTAAGTGTACCACTGAACTAACTGATCAATCGAGTTGCACCATGATACATTAAGGATTTCAATGCTGCTCCAGATTTGAGCATGTATCCAACTGTGCAGTCAGCTGAAAATAGGCCCGCTTCAGCAGTTCATTCTATTTATCAGGGACCTGAGAATCCTGTTTTTGAAGATGAAATTCACATGCAGCAGCCTGTTTCAGATATGTTTGGCAATAAAATTGAATTATCGAACCCATTTCAGGCCAAGAATCTTCAGAGTGACATTGATATGAGCATTTTCTTTGGACAGAAGGTGGACAAGAAGCAAGGAGATAAATTTCCAAGTTTCAGTAGTCCAGGTTCAGACACCTTCCCTGCAGAGAAAGCAACGAGTTATGTCAAGACAAACTGTCGATCGACACAGTAAAGTTTCAGGGGAAGGAAATGACAATGTAGGGAAGGAGCTCATTTCACACCCGTGAAATGCAGGAGCAAGCACTTACATGCGTCTAAGGATTTCCTCTGTGTCCATGCGCTCATTTATGGGCATCTCATTTTTTATAGTCTGTTTGAAAATATTAATGTTTCCTTCACCCATTAGGTTTTTAGTGTTGGTTTTTCACCATAATCTTGACTCATTGTATGTCTGTGGAAATCTGGATCTGTGAATTGTTGGTGCTTAGTGGAAATCTGATGTTATACAATGCTAGTCAAGTAGACTTCTGAATATTTGTAAGTAAAGTCCATCAAAGGCTACAGATAGTGTAGTCTATTAGATTGTTCCAATAAAATGTACCGGACCTTTTCTACCCTGAACTTCAACTCTCACAATGACAGATCCCTGCTATGCCAACCCATTCTTTCAAAATGTTGGAAACCAATTTATTTTATAATTTACAGAAACCATGTTGAAAAACCACTGAATTGGTATTGGAAAAGAACAGAAAACCAGATCAAACAGAAGTGGCTATAACAAACTTGCTCCTTGAATGTCTGCTATGCTCATGATGCAGATATAGATCCCAGTCATGATGCATAATACAAACTCTAAATTAACCTAAGATACACGTCAGCAGTCAGCTCGAACCCTTCCTAGCTCCTAAGCAGGTGGCTTTCATCTGATGGAATATCTACTTGCTGAAGATCCACTCCAGCCCTCGCTTCGGCGCACCAAGCAGACACTTGTAGTTGCAGTTGAGAGGAGGATGCTCCATCAACTCCAAGATTTTGGCCCAGCGCACAATCGGTTTGCTGTCGTAGCCTTCTCTCCGGTTGCTGAGGCCACCCTGCAAGAAGCAGCCGATGCCCAGCCGCCCGAGTCCAAATTCAGAGTTCAGCCATGCTCAAGTCGGCGAATCCAAGATGCTGAAACTGTAGTAAGTGGCTTACCGTGGTGCGGAACGCTGCGACGACAGCCACGGCTACGGCGAGGGCGGCAAAGACGACGACGAACCGCAGCGTGGTCGCCGTCGACTTAGGCGTCCATCCCATTGCCCAGAAGCCAGGTCGCGTCAGCGTTCGACTCCGCTGCAGGCAGGCAAGAAGCCAGGAAGTCTGAGACCATTCAAGAATTGGAAACACTGATGACGAGAGTGGTTAAAGAACAAGGGAGATCGAGTCACCTGATCCCGGCGTCCCCGCGGCACAGCGGCGGCGACGCGCGTCAGGGGCTGCTTATTGCGCCGCCAGATGGAGGTGACCCGCGGCAGCCGCGCCCACCTGCTCCGCAGGAAGCGAACTACCCTGCTGCCGCGCGGCGGCGTCCCGGGCTGTGTGGCCGCCGCGGGGCGGTCGCCGCATTGGGAGGTGACGGAGAGGAGGAGGCGGCGGCGGAGGCGGAGCAGCAGGGACAGGCGCTCCCCGCCGCGGCCCCACCCCGGGAGCAAGTTCTCCGCGGCGGCGCGGATCTCCAGCCCGCCACGGTGCCTTAGGCTCAGGGTCACCGACCACGCCGGAGGCCCAGGCGGCGGCGACGCCATGAGGGAGGCCTGGAGGGAGCCGGAGGTTCGGCCGCCGCGGCTCTGCTTCTTCTGTGGTAACGGTCGAGTGGCAATTGGCAAAGGCGACCGCCGCGGGGCGTGTCTCGAGATCTGGGCCATCCGATCTAAAGCATGGCGTCCAACCAGTGCGGGTACTTTTGTGAGTTTTTTTACTGAGTTTTGTTTTTTAAGAAAAACATCAGTGGGACCTTAATTATTATTAATTATAATTATCAAACAATAGTTGCATTGTCCAAGATTTGCTAAAAAATGAAGTCTGGAGATTCATTCAGGGGTGGACCTTAGTTATGGCTATTGGCTCCCTTTGCTCAACTTAATCTCCGTCGATTAAATAGTAATTTTGGTATGTTCATTGGTGTTTATAGCTCAATTATATAGATTAACTTTCCCAGTTTGTTCAGTTGAGCTCCGCTCACTAGCCGCACTGGATTCATCTACTCAATTATAAAAATCATTATATGCCAAAAAAGGATATTTTAGGGCCACACCATTGGTTGTCTTGGATAGTAATCAAACCATGCTCCATATCCTATCTTCTACTTCCATACACTAAGAGAAATTTGCAGTTCACAAAATCTAACTAGCGACGGGTCTGGCGCTTGCACAACCACGCTCCCACGTTGACACTACAGTAGTTGGAGGTGGGTTAGGGTTTGCTACGTGCCTTCCCTGAACCCTAGACCCTAACGGTAGGTTGGCCTGGTGGTGGGGGCAGTGGGTGGGTGGGACGGCGAGGCGGTGGAGCACTGCTAGCTGTGGCGGTGGAGGCGGCCGTTGGGGCAGAGTAGAGGCGGGGAGGCTCGACGGCGACTAGTTGATGGATCTGACGGATTAGCGAAGGATAGGGTCGAAGGGTGGGGGCAGACGGTGGGCAGGGTAGCAAGGCGGCACACCTTTGGCAGCCGTGGATTGTGGTGTGAGGTGGTGGCAGGAGGGGTTGCGTGCTTCACGACTGCGTGACCCGTCGCACGTTATCTGCCTCCACTGCAGTTTGCTTCACTTATATTTGGTTCTTAGCCCAATTCTAATGGTGTTCCCACTCTTAATAAGGTGTCACGTAAACAAAGTCAATGACATGGATGCCGGATAAAAGAAGGGGAGGGACAGGAGAGAAGTTTACAATATTTCCTAGACTATGAAAACATGTTGACACTAGCATTGGGACTTGAGAAGTTTCATCTCATCTAAGGTCTCTATTCTTGTGTATGGCCTGTGAAAAAATATAATTGTATGCATTAAAGGGATTGTTTCATTCATTAACTCTTATATATAGCTCAGGATAGCGAAATGAAACTTTCTATTTGGAATTGGCCTTCTCTAATGCCCAGCTCTAATTTTACCATTTGGAAGCTAACTTAGTGTGTTTGTTGTGCAAAACATTGCCTATGTATATAATACGCAAATTTTTGGATTTTTTTTATAATGCTCTATACATTACCAGAATCAACGATGTTCCTGCAGCTAATATTATTATAGAACGACCCAAAATGTGTAGAGAAACGGTTGCCCAAGAGTTCTTACTATGAAAAGATTTGGAGAAGAAATACTATCGGTAAAGAATATGTGCGCTATGATTCCTTTTAAGAATAATAGAATAATAGGGAAACAATAGTTTCCCTACTAATCTGAATGGTAGGGAACCTTGCTTACATGTCGCATTTGCAAAGTTTCTTTCCCTATGGTTTTGCAACCCTAGTGATGAAATATTTTCATTTTCAATTTTTGTAAAAAATAATTCTTGATTTCAAAATCAGGCATTAGACATTGATACATTAATTTCGTTTGACACAAAATTCCATAACTAAGAAATGAACAATCTTAAATCTAGTCACATTCTATGTACAAGCACAATGTCTGCAGCTCACAATATAATGCCCACTAATTTATATAAACATTCTTCTCAAATATCCACAAGGCAAATTACGAGCCTAATCCATCATCAGGGAATCCAAAATTTCTACGACACGGCTACTGGCTAGATCTACTTCTTGTTGTTGGAGTTTTGGGCCTTTTGGCTTCCTGCAATCCTTCCAAGGCTAGTCACTATGCATATTATACGCAGAATTTTGGATTCCTTGTGATGCTATATATATAGGGACTTTAGATAGACATATAACTTTAAGGCCTTTCAAACTTGAACCTGACTAGTCAAGTTGGAAAGGCCATAAAATTATGGTTTTATTATTTTTAGAGAGAGCTAGGGTATTTGGCAAATATTATCATTTCATAATGGTCAAGATGCAACAATTTTGTTTAGTTTGTAGGACCACGGTACCATAATAGTTTGGAATTTTAGAAAAAGAGCGCTCTTTGAAAAACTATGGTGGAGATCATTTTCTTTCTAATAAACCCATAATTTTATACGTCACTGGCTTATAAACTACATTATTCATGGTACCATATTTTTCTTACACCATACCCTTATTATTACTTTCCACATTTGTGTAAATATAAAATTCTATTAAAGGTAAGAACTCTTCATATCTTTTTTGTGTTTATTAAAAGCTAAATATTTAGAGATTACTAAGAGCAACTTCAAGAGCCTCTTAAAATCCTTCTTAATTGATAGGAATAGAGATTTTGGTAAAGAAAAAAAATCATCCAACAGTTTTTAATAAGATATCTAAATATTGTCATTATCTAATTCTTGATTTCTCACTGGCTAGAGATAAGAAATGGCTCTCTAGAGTGCACAAAGATATAGAGAAGATAGGTTGAAGGGTGTCGCTAGCTAGAGATAAGAGATGGCTCTCTAGAGTGCACAAAGATATAGAGAAGATATGTTGAAGGGTGAAAAATAGAAAAGACTAGTTTTATTCAAATGGCTCTTCAAATGTTGAGATAGTGAATTTAAAAAAGGACTCTTGGAGATGCTCTAAGAGCAACTCCAATAAAGAGTCTCTTTATATCCTTCCTAATTGTTAGAAGTAAATGTTTTCATAAAAAATATCCTCCAACAGTTTCTTTAATTAGATGTTCATATTCCGGATTTCTCCCTAGCAAAAGATGGAGAGCGAGACTGACTATCTAGAGTGCTGTACACAAGATATAGAAAGCTATTGGAAAGTAAAAAGATATAGAGAATGATTTTTATTTAAATGGCTCTCCAAATGATTTAGAGAGTGAGTTTCAGACATGATCTTGGAGATGCTCTAATAGTTCAAGGCTCCAAGCTTTAAAAGTTTCCTGGATTTTAGTTAAGAGCAATTTCAAAAGACTCTTTATATCCTTTCTAATTAATACGAATAGAGATTTTGGTGGAATTTTTTTCCTACAACAGCTCCTTTATCCAAGTATTGTCATTCTATATTCTAGATTTTTCCATAGTCAACGATAGAGAGCGAGAATGGCTCTTTAATTATAGTGTGCACCAGATATAGAGAAGCTTTTGCATGGTGGAAAGATATAGAAAGGTCCCTGTAGATGGTAGGCCAAGTATTCATGACTAATTAAGGAGCAAGCTACGTTCCATAATCCCTCGAACTAAACCGTACCTAAGTGTGACGTGGATTGCATATCCATTTGATCTGCCCTAAAGTTCACGGCATGGACCTACTCTATTGGAGCGCTGTTGATATGAACGGCTGCGACGATAGCTTCAAGAACCCAGAAGTCATATGCATAACTAACTGCCTACCGAAGACTCGAGAAAAAGCACTACTCGTGGTCGTCGTCGCCGTCGCGAATAGGCCCTAACAGGCCATTGTTGCTGCCCTGCTGACGCCATAACGAGCTGAATAATAATTCCCATGAAACGACATCTTAACGATAGATCTCCTCACATGCATTATGCGCATGGGCGATTCGCAGTGTAGTTTGGGGAGACAAAATGTCGGCAGCAATGACAATGAAGGAGGGGCTGAAAACAGAGAGGACCCATACCATGCGCTATATATGAAGGAGGAGTTGGAAACAGAGGACCCATTTTTGCCATGCATGATGCATGGCGTCCTTGATCGGATCCGTGTCTGATGAAAGCCACCTGATTATCTGTCTGTCGCTTGGTTGTTTATGTTGCAAATCGTGTTGGTTGGCACTTGGCTTGGCAACTGTGCAGAGAGTCAACAGTCCATACGAAGGCATGCAAAGAAAACAAACATCTCCCAGAAGGCCAGACTCAGCGGCCTGAGACTTGCATTGAATGGTTTCACTTTCACCGTTTCAGTCAGGAGTTAGTTGGTCACACGCAAAGTTTCTTATTTCACCGTTTGATACGCTAGGCGTTCGCGAACTCGTTCCCACCGTCCTGAAAGTTTTTACCGACGAACTGCAGATGCGTACCTATATTATCTAGAGTAAAGATGAAAAGCAGAAGGCAACGGAAAAAACCTTTCGGTTTGGAAAGGACGGCGGCCATAAAGCTCGCCAAACATGTCTCCACTCTTGTAGTCGTCTAAACCCTAGCCAAGCCAACAGGCATGGCTGTTTTGCCATAAAAAAATTGCCATAAAAAGAATAGGCATGGCTGCTAGCTGCCACCGGCCACCTACGCACCACTGATGACTGATGGTCCGTCCCGGTATTATTCATACCCTGGTCCCTTTTGCGATGAAGAGATGCATCTCTCATATTCAGCGGACTAGCGGAGGATGGACAGGAACGTATGTACAGGATCGGGAGAATTCGAATACATCTATGGCCTTTTTCAGTTCCCGAATTGGAACCGAATTTGCTACTGTGCACATTAAATGCGTACTGTAGCAATTCGTTTGTATTTGGTAAAAATTATCCAAATTTTGACTAATTAGACTTAAAATGTTCGTCTCGTAAAGTACAATAAAACTGTATAATTAGTTTTTAATTTTATCTACATTTAGTACTTCATACATGTGCCGATATTTCGATTTGACGGGGAATCTTCTTTTTGTATAATGAAATTTGGGGAGAAGTTGGGAACTAAACAAGGGCTATATCCTGCATTATTATTTATTATGTTATTGAAGAGATTGCTCCTCGATCAGACCTCCACGGCTCCACTAGCGACGATGACACTGCGAGTGCGTCAGTGTAGATTATTGTAGACGCTGGACCGACGGCGACGAGACGGAGCGAGGAGAATTGAAGTACGCGCGCGTCGTCGCCATCATCATGCATGGACTATGCTGCATATGAACCTGCATGCCGATCGAGTAGGGGCTTGTTTAGATACTCAAATTCACTCCCAAATTTTACTATGCAAAAAAAAATTCTTCATCACATCAAAATGTCGGCACATATATGGAGTACTAAATGTAGATGAAATCAAAAACTAATTGCACAGTTTTGTTGTACTTTGTGAGACGCATATTTTAAGTCTAATTAATCAATGTTTGGACAATTATTATCAAATAAAAACAAAATTACTACAGTGTGACGGGACACTTACATGCAGAATTTGGTTCCAAATTTTAGAATCTAAACAAGGTCTAGAGAAGAATCGGATGTCGGAGACGACGTACTACCTCCGTCCCAAAAAGAATGTAAGTCTCGCTTTTCGAGGAGTTAAAGATTCTTAACTTTGACTAAATATAAATAAAAACATATTGATGCTTATGATGTGTAATAAGTATAATTGGATTAGTTATGAAATATAGTCTCATAATAAACTTAATTAGAGATTAAAATATAGATAATATTATCTATAAATTTGGTCAAATTTAAAGATTCTTTGACTCCTCGGGAACCGAGATTTACATGCTTTTTGGGATGGAGGGAGTACGTGCCAGTGAACATTCACTCGCATCTCAGCACAGTGGAAGATGAGCACTAGGGGGCAGTTTTCGAAAATTTTTGAAAAATGCTACTGTAGCATTTTCGTTATTATTTAACAAATATTATTTAATTATAGACTAAATAGGCTTGAATTTCGTCTAAACTACATAATTAGTTTTATTTTTATCTATATTTAATACTTGGGCCTCGTTTAGATGCTGAAAAAATTTCAACCTGATGAATAGTACCACTTTCGTCTTATTTGACAAATATTGTCCAATCGTGGACCAACTAGGCTCAAAAGATTCATCTCGTGATTTCCAACTAAACTGTGTAATTAGTTATTATTTTTACCTACATTTACTATTTCATGCATGTTTCCAAAGATTGATGTGATGAAGAGAAAGTGAAAAAATTCGAACTTTTCATGTGCATCTAAACAAGGCGTTGCATGTGTCGATTCGATGTGACGGTAGAAACCAAGGCCTCGTTTAGATTGCGGAATAGGGGTGAAAAACACTGTATCAAAATTCCTGTAGCATTTCGTTTGTATTTGGTAAAAATTATCTAAATTTTGACTAACTAGGCTTAAAATGTTCGTCTCGCAAAGTACAACAAAACTGTACAATTAGTTTTTGATTTCATTAACATTTAGTACTTCATGTATTTGCCGACATTTTGATGTGACGGGGAATCTTCTTTTTGCATAGTGGAATTTGGGGGGAGAATTGGGAAACTAAACATGGCCCAAACAAGCCCCGAGTGTCCATGCCGTCCAGCACTCACTGCACCATTCAATTCAAGAGAGGGGAGGGAGAGACAGAGACCTACGACTAGCTAGGTCGTGCTGGCAGTGGCAGTGGCAGGCAACAACACATTGGGGCCGGTTTAGTAAAAAAAAATTTAGTAAAATGACACTGTAGCGATTTTTGTTGTTATTTGGTAATTAGTGTTCCATCATGGTCTAATTAGACTTAAAAGTGTCTCGTCCATTTCGTCTAAGCTGTGTAATTAGTTTTATTTTTTATCTATATTTAATGTTTTGTCCAAAAATTTGATGTGACTAGAAATCTTAAAAAATTTTGTAAAATTTTTTGAAACTGAACAGGGCCTTGGCCGTAGTACTGGAATGAGAGAGCAAGGACAAGCTACTAGCTTTTTACAGCGTGCATGCATGCATGCATGCATGTCTGAGACCATCCTCCGACCTCCATCCATCCAGTCATTGGACTGCATGATTGTTTGGCGTCGGTGTCAGCCTCCAACACCCTGAAGTGAACACTGAATGGGCATCTACATGCATGGACTACTGGCTCTGATCTGAGTCTAAGACTGAGACTGAAGAGAGCATCTACATGCATGGACTACTGGCTCTGATCTGAGTCTAAGACTGAGACTGAGAGAGCCCGTGTTTAGTTGCCAAGTTGGGGCACCCAACTTGGCATAGTAACTGTCATATCGTACTGTAGCAATTTTTATTTTTATTTGGTAAAAATTGTCCAAACTTTGACTAATTAGGCTTAAAATGTTCGTCTTGCAAAGTACAACAAAACTGTGTAATTAGTTTTTAATTTCATCTACATTTAGTACTTCATATATGTGCCGATATTTTGATGTGACGGAGAATCTTTTTTTTGTATAGTGGAATTTAGGGGGAGAAATTGGGAACTAAACAAGGGCAGAGACAGCTAGCGCCGCCCGGCCGGGAGAGAGCTGAGAGTGTCGGTGGGTTCGGCATCGTCCCATCGAAAGCGACCTCCTATTACTTCCTGTAGCAGATGGCAATAAGCAGCAGGTGGAGTCCATCCAAACCAGGGTTTTTTTTACCGACCGGTTTCCGGTAACCGCCGGCCGGCGGTAGCGGTTTACCGGTCGGTTTACCGGTAAACCGGTCGGTAACCGGCCGAATTCAAATTTGAATTCAAATGTTCTTCGGTTCGGTTTCCGGTCGGTAAACCGGCCGGTTTGGAGCGGTAACCGGCCGGTTTGGCCGGTTTACCGCTCGGTTTGAGTTTGGAATTTTTTTTTCTTTTTTTTTTCAAACTTCTATACGTATAAATAAATACTAAACGAACTCGAATTTGAAAAATTTTTACACCATTGGCTTCTATAAATCATGAACTATTTTTAGGAATTTTTTCAGCATTTTTTGTTTTTTTCAAATTTTAAATTTGAATTTGGGGGCCTTAACGGGCCGGGACCGGGATTTTTTTTCTTTTTTTTCAAACTTCTATACGTATAAATAAATACTAAACGAACTCCAATTTAAAAAATTTTTACACCATTGGCTTCTATAAATCATGAACTATTTTTAGGAATTTTTTCAGCATTTTTTTTTCAAATTTTAAATTTGAATTTGGGGAAACCCTAACCGGGCCGGACCGGAACCGGACCGGCCCGGTTTGGGCGGTTACCGCGGTAAACCGCGGTAAACCGGCCGGTTTTTTTAACCCTGATCCAAACCCAACCAACTAACAACTTGGCTGCGTTCCATTCCATGCTGCTTTTAATCAGTTAACTAATCCCAAAGTATAATCGTCCTCCACGACAATGGCGTGCCACCTAACCCACCCTCTTCTTCTTCTCACCCTCCTCTCGCGCATGCATCAATATCCTTCCCCTTCCTTCTCCTTATCCACACGGCCAAACCGATCGAAGCCGGAAAAATACATATATGTTTACCTATATATATCTTTGTTTCGAAGCAACAACATACACCAACGCCGCGAGAATGATCATCATCATGCATGCCAAGGTGGCGTCCCGTCCTTTTGTGCCCTTTTTCCGTAGGTTTGTTTCCTCATTATTTCTTCTTGCCTGTGTACGTTGCCACTGTATATGTGTCGTTTTCTCTAGTCTTTCTGGACTTCCGGTCACATATATAAAATGGCGTTTTGAGGTGCCTTAGATCACACACTTTGGCTACAAATTATCTTTAGGCCCTGTTTAGTTCCTTCAAACTTCCAAAAATTTTATAAGATTCCCCGTCACATCGAATCTTTGGACGCATGCATAGAGCATTAAATATAGGTAAAAAAATAACTAATTATACAGTTTGGTTATAAATCACGAGACGAATCTTTCGAACCTAATTAGCCCATGATTCGACACTAATTGCCAAATACAAACGAAAGTGTTACTGTGCTTCCAAAAATTTTGCAGGCGCAACTAAACACAGCCGTAGTATCTTTTTTTAAAATGCTTGGATATCTATGAGTATATTTGTTTAAATACATTTTCACAAACAAATAATTTAATAGATATATTATAAAAAAAGATAAGTCAATGTCTAAATAAAATAATTGACTTTAGAAATTCAGATAGTCCAAGGCGTCTCTTGTTTATAACTAAAAATAACTTTACATCATTCATCTATATGATCCCTTTTACAAAAGGCAATTTAATTTTATGAAAACAATACAAATACAAATACAAATACAAATACACATTCACGGGCACACACAACCCTATGAATGTCCACAAACACCACACAACCCTATGAATATGCACAAACAACACCGTGTCCTTATGAGCACCACCTAAAAGCTGGATTGGCAAACATTAGATTGCTGGACACGGTACTTATTACTACTAAAAGAATATAGCACTACTAATCCTTAATTAGAATATATAAAAAAAGCACCATGGCAAGTTTGAAACTTGAACTTAGATGGACAAACTCTATCATAGAGAACCTAATCATCTAAGTTATACCCAACTAGCACACTGACACCGGTTCAAATAAAAAGCAACATACTCCTCTGTTCACAAATTTAAGGACTCCAATGATTTAAAAAATTATCCATAAATGTAAGCACTTTTGGTTTAATAAATAGCAATAATTGGTCGCTAGTGGTTTGTCATTTTATGGCATCGAATAATCCTTTCATTCCAGATAAGTGCATTTCTAGGCATGCACCTGGACAAGCACTTTTCCAAATGACACTTAGAAGTTGGAAATGTACTTATTTTGGGACAGAAAGTGTGGCCAAATAGACATATTTTAGTTGTGTCACCCTAACTTAGGTGCTTGATTGAGTGTACATGTGTTTTTTTTCTTGTCCTGCTTAAATTGTTCTAAACTCACAAGTCCTTACATTTGTAGATGTAGAGAGTATGTTTATACTACTCGCTCTGTCTTAGAATAAATATAATCAATCCATATATCATCCTAAGTGAAACTATTTCGTGTCATAAATATATGTGCTCTGTTTTGTATAAATTTGTTTAAACTCTCTACAAAACAATTTAGTTTGGAACATAGGGAATTAGTGATTAACAAAAAAGAACTTATGTTTTCTAGGGCCAAGCAGTCCTATACTACGGCTGTGTTTAGATCTAAATTTTGGAGTGCTAAAATACACTATAGCATTTCGTTTGTATTTGGTAATAATTGTCCAACCATTGACTAATTAGGCTCAAAACGTTCGTCTCGCAAAGTACAACCAAACTGTGCAATTAGTTTTTGATTTTATCCACATTTAGTACTCCATACATGTATCGTAAATTTGATGTGACGGGAAATCTTTTTTTACATAGTGCACTTTTTAATGGATCTAAACACAGCCTACATCTTTCAAGTGATGGAGCAACAGAGGTGCAAGGACTCGTTTTGATGGCGGCATTCATAGCCCAATTTGGTGATGAAGTGGTACTCCCGTACGGATCACCGCGTCGAGATTCCCACAAACATGCAAGATCCCGGCTCAGTGAGGTGTCGGAGCCTTGACCTTGATTTTCACGCATATATTGTTTCTTGATGCTAGGAGTACTATCAACTGTGCAATGGGGAGCGAGCAGCAAGGACACACTTGTGCCTGTGCTCCATAAACCGATGCACCTACAAATTATACCGCCAAAGGAGCATCGTAACTTTTCACAAAAGCAACCAAAGGGTGGGTTCTTGACAAGACACAGTACAATAATTCTCAAGTGGAGGTGGACCGGCACTGTAATTTCATTTTCACCTTAGTCGTCTCCAACCGACGCGTGTCAAATTTTAAGTGTTAACAACGACCTCAGTACAGATTAGTGGCTTATAATTTTTTTTGGCACAAAAAGAAATAAGAGCAGTGCAGCATTTGAGCATTATTTTTTGATTGATTGACAACGAGTAAAGGGTCAATTAGATACCAAGATGGCCACAAGTTAAGTGGCATCCACTAAGCAACACGAAAGCCACCTCAATATAATATTCAACAGATGGGAGATGATAGCCTCCATCACATATAAGAGTACTCTATAAAAAACGCATCACAGTTCGCCGACATTAAGAGATTATCGTACGAGCCAAATGAAGTACTCTTATTAAGTATTTGGACCTATTTGAAACAACAATTGAGTCCACCAAACAATACATCTACTATCAAATCAAATACAAAAATTACAAATCTCATTAAACACGTGCAAACGAACCATATACTCGCAGTGGTAGTACGTTATATTCCAAAGTACAAACCAAATTGACCTTAAGAAAAACTCCTTGATCATCTCTGAAAAAAAAATTACACATCTACCCCTCAGCGACCACCACCAACCCGAGAGAGATGACCATACTCGCAACAATATCTTTTCTTTTCTTTTGTATAAAACACCCGTCTCCGTCTCCGGTGAGCAGGAGAGGGGGAGGGAGGAGGCCAAGGACGCAGCCGCGAAGCCAAGCCCACCCGATCCAGTCCCTGCTCCCCTGCCCCAGTTCCTTTCTCAGGTCTCCGTGCCACTGTCAGTCCCGCGCGCAGCTCAGATTCACGAGCTCGTCTCCCAGATCTTGCTTCGTTTGGCTTAATTCTGTTCTTTGGGAGCAAAGAGGTAGTTTTGGCCGGAAAGGCCGGCTCTTGGCTGCTTCCTGGTGTTCTTGCTGCGGTTGCTCGATCGAAATGTGACCTTTTGTGCTTCGCAGGTGCTGATCGGCGGCGTGGTTTGGCGCTTTGGGGCGGCAAGTTTTTGCCTTCTCCCGCTGTACTTGTGTTGCTGCTGCGGTGGGGTGGAGATGGGGGTGGCGGGGGAGAGGTTCCAGCTGGGGACGGTGGGGGCGCTCAGCCTCTCGGTGGTGTCCTCCGTCTCCATCGTCATCTGCAACAAGGCTCTCATGAGCTCCCTCGGCTTCAACTTCGGTATGAGATCCAATCTTGTCCGAGATGCTTGGCTCCTTTCCGTTCAGCTACTGTTTGGCTCTTAGATGCTTCTGCTCCATGTTTTTACTCGTATGCTGTCTGCTGAGGCGCGAGGTCAAGATTAGTCCAGGTGGGTTCTAGGAGCAGTGGGAATTGGTGGGTGCTGCAGAAGTGCACAGCGGCTTTGTGCTGTGAATTGGTATGAGGAGAGAGACTGGTGCTGCAAGAGATTTCACAGTTTCAGCGGCAAACGCAGATTAGCTTGAATATCTGTGGATCTAATATTTGGTGTTCTGAGTTGGAAAATGAGTGAACTGTGAGTTCATATGATAGGGCTAAGGTGACTTACTGGAATTGGTTATGCCGTGGAAAAGGGGCTAGGTTCAGCTTAAGTGATACCAAAATTGTCTCTGTGATCTTTAGCAGTAAAACACGTCGTACTTTTGCTATTGATTGCACATGGATACTTTTTACCGTTTGATCTACTTTTGGAATCCGATCGCATTAATTTACATGGATAATAATAGCAAAGAAGGCAGGTTTTCCTCCAAATGTTAATGAAATGCGGTATTTGTTTCGCAGCCACTACTTTGACAAGCTGGCATCTCCTGGTTACGTTCTGTTCTCTCCATGTGGCATTATGTATGAAGCTCTTTGAGCACAAACCTTTCGATGCAAGGACCGTCATGGGATTTGGAGTGCTCAATGGCATATCGATCGGACTTCTTAACTTGAGTCTGGGTTTCAATTCTGTTGGTTTCTATCAGGTATACATCCCTTTTTTTTTCTCTAATTCTATTTGTATTCATCCAAACTTAAGGTTTATTGGGTGATCTGGCTCTAATTTCTTATTCGGCGCCCATAAAATGATGTACTGTCATCAGTAAAGGTATATCAGGATGGGCCAAAAACGTCCTAGAAACATGGTTTCAGTTTGACGCTATTAATGCCACTCCATCTCACATCCTAACCACTCCACCAAACTCATAACGAAATATTGTGTATGTTCAGATGACAAAGCTGGCCATTATTCCCTGTACTGTTATATTGGAGACCCTTTTCTTCAGGAAGAAATTTAGGTTTGTTTGTAATACATTATGTGCTTTATGCAGCTCAGTAATATATCATCTAACCATTTCCACTGACCTTACTGTGCAGTCGGAATATCAAGCTCTCCCTTAGTGTGCTCCTTGTTGGTGTTGGTGTTGCAACTGTAACTGATCTGCAACTCAACACTGTGGGATCCGTACTGTCCCTGCTGGCAATCATCACAACCTGTATTGCTCAGATCGTATCCTTTCAATTGGACATATACTCATTATTTTCTTTTATGTGGCACATCTGTCACAAAATCATTTGCACACTACAAACTTTGCATGTGTTTGAGGTTGTTAATGTTACAAAAAGGGGGCAAAGCGCTAATATGTCCATAGAAGCTAATTCTTCCTCTACTGCATTATTTAGTTTACCTGTTGAGCATAAATTTCAAACATGTTATACATTGTCGTGTTTAGTATTGTCATCAGCTTATTGCACATCAGCACATTCATCTTAATGTGGTGATTTGCATATTTCCAGCACATTTCATTATAAAGGGGATTGTTGCCACTAAGCAGCCTTTAATTTGACTATTCGTGTCCTGTGATGTATAAGTTGAGTCCTTAACAAGCCATCAGATGACAAATACAATACAGAAGAAGTTCAAGGTATCTTCAACACAGCTTCTGTACCAATCTTGCCCATACCAAGCATTGACTTTGTTCCTTATCGGTCCATTCCTTGATGGGTTTTTGACTAACCAAAATGTCTTTGCTTTTGATTACACAACTCAAGTTCTGGTAAGCATTAAATCAGGGTTTGTGGAGTTTACGTTAATTATTGATATTACTTCATCTGATTTTGGGTCTGCATTTATTGTCTCTGCAGTTTTTCATCGTGTTGTCATGCCTGATTTCAGTCTCAGTAAACTTCAGCACTTTCCTCGTGATTGGGAAGACATCTCCTGTGACTTACCAAGTTCTTGGCCATCTGAAAACATGCTTGGTTCTCACCTTTGGCTATGTTCTGCTTCACGATCCATTCAGCTGGAGAAACATACTTGGAATCCTAATTGCGGTAATTGGGATGGTTTTATATTCATACTTCTGCACTAGAGAGACCCAGCAAAAACCAGCAGAAGTCTCCCCGCAAGTCATTCAGGTATGTTCTGCAATGGTTAGCTGAATTTCATGGATAGTATCGTGTTTTGAGCAGATAAATTCCATGGAGTTTTGAGCAGATAATTACATGGAACTTTGAAACTGAAATTCTTATTAGTCTGGTGACTTAACATTGTCCATGAAGCACTGAGTTTCAGTGCAACTACTGTCGGATTAAGATTAATAAATCTGTGTTGTTTGATCAATCTTTTGTCAAATCTTTTCACTTGATACGCTACATTTATATTTTTGCGCAAACATTGCTATGTTTTTCTAGTTCTCTAGAAGCTTCCTTGACAAGTTGCATGTCACTGACATCACAGGCGAAAGAGGGTGAATCAAACCCTCTGATCTCGGACTCCCTGAGCGCTGCTGAAAACGGGGGCAGTGCCACCGATGACGAACCTCTGAAGGTACCGATGTGGAGCTCAAAGTACTCGAAGGCGTGAGGCTGTTCTGTTGCTAGTGTACGGTGCTATACAGAATTCAGCTTGGTTAGGCAGATACTAGGGTTGGAAGGCAACCCTGTTCCTGTTCCATTTTTGGCCTTCTATTTTTTTTCTTCCTTTCTGGCATATACTATAAATATATGTGCTGTCAGTAAATGGATCTCACTCTTGAGAGGATGATACCTCAGCTCGAGACGAGTGATCTGCCTGAAAGCTATTTTCTTATGCTCCACTCCATAAGTGTAACTTGGTAGATGGACATGATGTCAACAGTAGTAGTTTACATTCTTTTGTACTGGTATATAGTACTGTATATCTCAGTCTTCTGTTAGGCCATGTTTAGTTCTAAAATTTTTTTAAGATTCTCAGTCACATCAAATGTTTAGACACATGTATGAAGCATTAAATGTAGATGAAAAAAAAACTAATTACATAGTTTGGTAGAAAACCACGAAACGAATCTTTTGAGTCTAATTAGTTCATGATTGGACACTAATTGACAAATACAAACGAAAGTGCTACAGTAGCAAAGCCAAAATTTTTCGCCTAACTGAACACACCCTAAGTGTTCCTCGCGTTCCGCAAGCTCTATGTCCGCGCCACCATCTGCATCCTTCGCCTCCTCGTCGCTCACCACCACCAGGCACCAGCGTTCCGGCGCCTGGGCTGACGGCGACTCGCCAGCTGCCGCCCTCTCCACAGCTCTCTAAGCCGCACTCCTCGCCGGAGAAACCTCACCGCGGCGGAGGTGCTCGCCCACAACCACAAAGGTGCAGACAGAAGCTGTGGGGCCCACCTGTCGGCTTTGGTCGCCCAAGTCATTTTTGCTTGACACAAGGGTTCCAGGACGGAAATATTTTAGGCCCGTTTCATAGGCCTTCATAGGTCTACACATTGTGGACATTGGCCCATTTAAAACTGGGCCTACTTCGGCTCAAGAGACTTACTTACCCAGCCCAAGCCCAAGAGCGATGGCGGGAAGCGGGCAGGAAACGGCGGGAAGAGCCGCCGCCAGTCGCGCCAAAACCCCCCAGCCGCTATAACACCCCTCCCCTCAGGCCTCGGTCCTCTCGTCCCCTCGCCTGCCCACCTCCCCCGCCGTTGCTCCCGAGTCCCAAACCCCAGCGCGAGAGAAGAAGAGAGAGAGGGAGATGGTGGGGCCACAGTACGATCTCGTCGGGAACCCACTGGGCGCGGTGCGCGCCACCTTCGAGAGGACGGCCGCCGCGGAGTCCGGAGGAGCCGACCCTGTGGCGGCGTTCCGGGGCAAGGACTGGGGCGCTGGCGACCTCTTCCGCTCCTTCCTCTTCGAGCAAGACGGCCTTGCCAAGGTGAAGGATCAGTCCTTGTCCTTTCTGTTGTTAATTTTTCTGTTTTTTCCTGGTTACTTTACACTGATTTGCCTATGGATCTGGCTATCTGGGGTGGTGATTCAAGCTATAGATTGACTAGTCGCATAAATTGTGTCATTTAATTTCGATGCATCAATAATCTGCACAAACAAGAACATGTGTTCGTTTTCATATTCTGCGGAGGAGCAAGGGTCTCTTTTTTCGCGGCACGCATTTTGGTATCGAGTTTGTAAGTGAGGCTTCTAATGCCAAAGTAAAATCAAATACCAGGTTCCAGTGTTGGATGCATCAAATCTTGGATTGATCAAACCAAACACCCTGGTCCGGTACCGTGGAATGGTTCAGGATATGCTTGGGAATGAGTATTACATTGGTGCTTTCAAGGTACTGGACTGAGGCTCATAAGCTCCTTGTGAAAACTGCCATTAGTGCCTGCTAAATTTATTTTACTGTGTCATGTGTAGGATGGGTTAACTTGGAGGACAAACAAGTTCACTGACTTCTCACCGTTCTCAATGCCGCATCCTTGTGATTCACATCTTTGGGAGCGTCATCTCTTCCACTGTGTGCCTGTATGTTACTGCTTCCATGGCATTTGTTTTTCATTATGTAACCCTAAAGTTTTTTTTATCAGCGCACCAGCAGATGGAAATGAGAATTCACCAGGATTTGTAATTGGTGTATTACAGGCACCTGGACAAAATTCTTGGACACTAGAGTCTTCACCAGGACCTGATCTCCGCAGGATGTCAAACTGCTTGGCACCTGAATTAAGAGAGAAAAGGAAGAGAGATGGGGATGATGATGCTATGGATGTATGTTTTTTTACATGTTTCCTGCAAATAAAATGCAGCTATTATTCCTGAGACCCACTGTTGAAGTGTTGACATTTAGTGTATTTCTTTCTTTTGACAGGTTTCAGAAAATGGGCACGGAGAGTCTTCATTCTGCAAGAAGCCGGTAAGAGTTGACAATTATTTGATTTCAGTTTCACTATTAAGGGTAAATACTAAATGGTCATGTTTGTCTCATGAAGCATATATTCATAGTTACTTTCTTATATGTTGATGTTGATGTGCACACACCGGAATCTCATAAATGTATATGTATCAGTTTCTTGCTTGCTTTTTTGTATTTGGAAGCTTCATCTGACAATTCCCCTGAATGTATGTCATCCTGTAATTTTCTACTCTGAATATAGGCAGGTATCCTGATAAATTAGGATAGTTGATAGCCCGATTTATTTATGCATACCTGCTTATTTTCCTTCTCACATTGTGAAGAATTATATGAACCGGCTATTAATCTGATTTAATCTCTATTCTCTTTGCAGAAGGAAGGCGATGTTCATGTCTCATCCAGTTCAACTGAAGTGGCAGGAACTGTTCCAGAGATGAATGGAGGCGATCATCATATATCTGGAAGCTCATTTTCATGTCTAGTGAAGGTGATGACCTAGAATTTTGTGAATGAAATGCAAATGATCAGATTTATTTGGTTTTGTTTTAGTTATCTTATTTACGATTGACTCTTTTATATCTTTGTTGCAGATCTATGACATGCCTGAAAGTCAAGTGAAGCTAAATGATGTTATTGAGTTTATTGGTGTATATACATTTGACCCAGAACTTGCTGCTCCTAGTGACAACCCAGATGATATAATGTTAGACCTCATGGAAGATGTAACAGTTCAGTTGCCTCCGAGCAAGGTATGCATATACATAGTACCTGAAGTCATGTATAACACGGGAAAATGTTAGTTTATCTTTTGCTATTTTTTCTGTAACTTTTTATTCTTAAATGATTATACAGGTGCCACGTCTTCACTGTTTGGTATGGAGAAAATTATCATCCCACGATTTTATTTCAAGGCCTGTTGTTGAGGTAGATATTACCAAATTTGTTGTCATGAAATCTGTAGTGTGTTTGCTACTTTCACCAGCTTTTACCCACTGACTAATAGAACTTATTCTGTTCTTTGTTTTGGTCATGCAGCATTCACCTAGCCTGTTAAAAGGCATTCGGCAATCTTTGCTCTCACACCTCACCCTCGTGTTAGGCAATGATGAACTTGCAGCCCAGTGCTTGCTATTGCATCTTCTATCCAGAGTATGTTGTATTTCTAATCAAATGCCCTAACTATAAGCATATTTTAAAAGTTTGGTTTGAGACAATTCTTGCAAAGTCAATTCATATCCAATTACTAAATTATTGCTCATTAATCTTTATGCAGCTTCGCAATAGGGTGGACGTGGTCACTGTTGGCAGACTCTCCTTGAATTTCACTGGCTTCAACAAGGAAAGTGCTTCCATATTTGGGAATCAACTGTATTCTTTGATCCAGAAATTGGTGCCATATTCACAAGCCATACCTCTGTCAATTGACTATCTCAACTCAGCCACACTTCAACCTAGAAAGGACAACAAGTCAGGAAGGTGTGTGCTTTTAGATTGTCTATCATCAACAATATATAAGTATTATATTGACATGAACTTTCATTTAGAGCTAAAATGTAACCTATACTTACCCTAATATTTGCTGTAGGTTGGTCACAGGAGTTCTGCAGCTACCTCAAGGCACTCATCTGACCTTTG
Source organism: Saccharum spontaneum (assembly GCA_022457205.1). Lineage (NCBI taxonomy): Eukaryota > Viridiplantae > Streptophyta > Magnoliopsida > Poales > Poaceae > Saccharum > Saccharum spontaneum. The sequence continues at coordinate 12,680,394 of CM039589.1, forward strand.
ATGAGACTCTTCTGCAGACAGGGTCATTGACATCTAAAGGTGTGGAAAATACCATGCTGCTCAAGAATCTGATGGAGTCGCAGAAGGTAATGATCCTTGCAACATTGAACCTAATATTTTAATTCTAGTACTGGTGAGCCGCCTGGCACTGGGTCTGCCCTTTTAGTACTGGTGTTGCTGGCCTTAGGTTAAGTTGAACCGATTATCTGACATTTAAGTTTCTTTGAATTTACTTGCAGGTTGACTACGATTTTGAGTACTACAAGCTGGAAATGGCAGCTGATGTGCAGTTACTTACTCTCTCTGAGGGAAAATCAAATATCCTTCCTTCAGACTTGGTAGTGCCTTTCCGGCCATGCTCTGTTCCCACAGTTAATGCAGGTGCTGAGGAAACTGAAAGTTGGAGGTGGTATTTGGCCACAGTAAGGTCTCTTCCTCAGTCCACTGAACCTGAGACTTACCAGGTAAACACCCCTTCATTCTCTATCTAGCAATGGCACTGATCCAAAACCTTGATATAATCTTAAAACCTCGAATATGATTGCAAAAGATGCATATTCGAATATCCAACTATACCACTTCGCATGACATGGTTAATGAGTTGTGTAACGTTTGCACTTCTTATTGCAGATGATTCAAGATGAAATGGTCAGTGCCATGCGCGATGATAGGAGCTTGGGTTGTTCTGAACTTAGCAGGTCTGTATTAGTGCCACAGTTGAAAACACTAGCCTGGCTGTTTGGTCAGGAAGTCGATGAATCGTTTTTGAGCTCATTCCCCTTCCTCTGATCTGCAGGTGGCTAACAATGGCACAAATAATGGCCTCAAGCTTTGGCGAGAAGAGTCTTTCTTTGGAGCACTGGCACATGGTGAAGGAGCTTGAGAGGCTTAGAAAGCAGAGGATGCAATGAGATGACGCATCATTAGCATGTGTTTTTACACTCTAATTGTTATGGTGGTATGCTGTTATGTGTATAGTACTAGATGTGTGAATCAAGACATGGACCCAAGCCATTTCTGTAACAACTAACAACTTCTATGATCCTATGGATGCAATGATGTCTGCTGTGCATTTTCTTGATCAAATTTGAAATGCACTCTGGGAACCATGGCATGTCGATCTCAGATCTGTGATTTCAGGATTGTAATGCAAAATTTCTCTGAATGGGACCACGTAATGGATGTTTTCAAATAAGTCAACCCCATCTTTAACTCTGCAAGAATAAGGCTTTTCTAAGTACATTCGCTATGCACCTAAATATGTTATGTACAGATACACTACAAAAGCCAAAACAAGCAAACCTTTGATTACTTCTAGCTGCAAAATTATAGCAAACAAACATTTTTCTTCCACCTAAATGGATGGAGTTTTTTTGGTAGTGCAAGTTTACGAGCGCAATTGCTCAACATTTGTAATCGCTACATTCATTTTATTCAATGAAATGTACCTTTTCTGTATTTTAAATCTCATGTTTCATTATCTCAAAGCAAACTAAAAGTTTTCTTGTCACTTTAATGTTACAGACCATTTGCCAGAGCAACAGAGAAACAAGGAATTCGTAACTCTCAGTAGTTACAAACAATAGATGATACAGTAAAATGCAATAACTGCTTACAACCTCCCAATCCAATGCCGAAGAGAGAGGTCAGTTGCTATATAGTTCACAGAAACACTGGATATGGCTCCAAATTTACACGAAAGATTTTTACACAGTCGAATTTTCACCAGTCAATAGTGTTTCAGCAAATAGAGGAAGAGACTCCTAGGCAGATAAGCCGATAAGCCTTATTCTGATTTGCATATCTTCACAAAGTGGCAGACAGAGGCATAGCTTCCATTGATGCTTGTGTGCCTGCTTTGCATGCATGTATCGCAGAGCAGACATCCGTTGTCTCAAGGAATTTCTGGCCCTTCACCAGAATCAGTGGGGTATACTTGAGGACCAGCCGCTTGCACTGGAGGGATGAAAAGAAGATTATTATGAACAGATAACAGAGGTAGCAAACGTCAGATTTCAAAGAAAGAGACCCCCTGTTCTGTATATGAAATATTTGCACAAACCTGCAGGGTGCAGGCATCAGCAACCTAATTTAAGATACAGTTCTGTAAGTGTTACAAGTTCAAGAACAGCTAAGATGATTGAACTTTTTTTTGAATCGTAAGATGATTGAACTTGGTACATCTTTAGGCAGATTGGAGAAGACAGCTAAAATTAGGAAGCTGAGCTAGCTCAGTTGGTCGAGGGCGTGGATGTGTGCCCAGACCATCTTGTTGAGACTATGTATTGAGTCTGTACTTACACTGGCTAGACAACCGCTGGTCAATGGGTGCGGTCACCACACTCCCACGCGCACACGCGCACGCCGTGCGCACCTAGCCTAGGATCGGTTGCCCTGGAGAGCAACCTCCCTGTTGTACCCTATATGTACCCAATGAGATCAATGTACAATGGTTGTCGGCTCTATTGTTCCTCTCTACATGGTATCACGAGTTGCGGGCTGATCCTGCTCCGCCGCTCACCACCGCTGCTGCTCTTCTCCGACGAGCTTTTTTTCCTTCCGCTGCCATGCCCACCATGCCCACCATGGATGACAACCCCCTCTTTGGTCTCGACCTTTCCAACGACGATGCCTCGTTCGTCGCCAACTCCTCTTGTTTCTCCTCCTCCGTTGACGGTGATGCCCCTGCCCCAAAGTCGCGACTCCTCCGGCCGCCGTCCTCCAGACCGTGAACATCCGGAATCACGTTCCGATCACCCTGGAGCTCACCGAGCCCAACTACGATGAGTGGCGCAGCTTCTTCGGCCCTTCATCGGCAAGTTCAACCTCGACAGTCATCTCTCCTCTCCGACGGCCACCCAGCACCGCGACCCGGAGTGGCAAGTCCGTGACCAGTGCATCATCAGCTGGCTATACAATTGTAAGGTCCAAATGGCTAGAGGGGGGTGAATAGCCTATTTTAAAATCTACAAGCTTCACTAAACAACCACGTTAGTATAAAAGATGGCTAAGCTAATTCTAGCACTAGCTCAACTACACTATGCAAGCCACCTATACAATTCTAGTGAAGCAAGACTATGATCTCTAAAACACACCAACAAAACTAAGTCACTAAGCTACTTACTCCTATGTGATAAAAGCTACACTAAGCAAACTACATAAGGACTAGTACAAGAAAGTAAAGAGCAAGTTACTTGATTCTTATACCAACGATGTAGAGAAGTAATGCACTTGAAGAATCAATCACAATGATCAACCACAAGAGAAATTCTCGGCAAAGAGATGACACAAGATTTTTACCGAGGTTCACTTGCTTCCCGGCAAGCTACTCCTCGTTGTGGCGATGCACCCTCTTGTCGGTTCGCGAGCTAATCAACTATCAAGAGTTGAGCCCTTGGCGGGCGCCGCACAACCGCACACAAGATGGGAATCCTCCAAGCCACGAGCTCCACTAGAGTATCCAATTTGCGAACTCCCGCGGGGAAGGATTAAGGACCCCTTACAACACTTGGTGAGGGCTCCAACAATCTTCAATTGTGAGCTCAATCACCTCCGCTGCTCCAAGCCGTCTACCGTGTCGGGAAACACGGAAGAGTAACAAGAAATCCGCAGCAACTCGAAGATCAAGTGCCTCTAGAATGCAACTCTCAAGCAATGCACTTGAATCTCACTCAAGATGTGCAACTATGCATAGAGATGAGTGGAGGGGTTGTTCTCTAGCTCAAAGGATGTCTCTAGGTCTCAAAATGTGCAAGAGTTATCATCAAACCCCGGACAACTTCTATTTATAGCGAAGGGGTACGCAGCTAGCCGTTACTGGACGACACAGTTCAAATCGCGCTGACCGGACGCTCCGGTCAGGGTGACCGGACGCGTCCGGTCACTACAAGACAAGCATGAACAGTGCGCGTCAGAAGTTACCGTTGCCGTGACCGGACGCGCTCTAGCGTTTGACCGGACGCGCTGCACCTGGCGTCCGGTCGGAGTCCAGTAAGCTCCCACCGCGACCGGACGCGTCCGATCGCACGTGACCGGACGCGCCAGCCGTGTCCGATCGGAGTCCAGTAACGATCCACTCATGACCGGACGCGTCCGGTCGAACGTGACCGGACGCGCCACCGCGTCCGATCGCATCTGCCTTCCGTGCTGAACTCCTAGGTGCGTGACCGGACGCGCCGGTTCCGCGAGGGACCGGACGCGCCGGTCCGTGACCCTTCTCACACACGCGTCTGTCTGTGGTTTGAACTGACCGGACGCGCCAGCCGCGTCCGGTCAATTCGACCACAGCGTCTGGTCACTGTATTTTCAGTGATAATCATTTCGGACTTTCGCCACCTTTTCTCGCCTCCGGCGCAATAGAAAATAGGCATTTCATTTACTCGAAAACGCCTGAATCCCGCGCTCGCAAGCTCGGCGGGAGGGAGAGCAAACCCCAAACCCCTTATTACCGCTCAAACACCACCGTCTTCGCAAATGTGCTACCACCACCAAGTGTACACCATCAATGTACATGTGTCTTAGCATTTCACAAACATTTTCCAAGACGTTATGTTAGCTCTCAACTAGATCCTAATGCATATGCTCAAGACATTGATCTAGTGACACTTGATTCCCAAGCTAACCGTGATTGCCCCTCTTGATAGTCGGCTATATATCCTAAATCCGGTCAATCACTTCTCTACTCATCTTAGACCGGTAAAAGAAAAACCCTATGGTTATACGTTTGCCTTGCGCTCTTAGATCCTTTTTCCTCCACTTGATCATCATGTCCTTCATTTTATGTGCATCTCCACCATGATTGACATTTCATATCCATGCACCATTTCTTTGTGATCTTGTGGCCACCACTCCTTGCCACGTACACCTTCATCACATGTGTTGCTTATGCCTAACTCAAAACACTTAACGCATGGCATTAGCAACTTGGTGTCATTAATTACCAAAACCAAACTTGGGCTTTCAACAATTCCATCTCCAAGGACCTCATCGCCACTGTTCGCACTCCCAAGGCCACGGGGTTCACCATCTGGCACAAGATCCGCGACCATATCCGTGACAACGAGCTACACCGCGCCGTCTACTTGGAGGCCGAGTACCGCAACCTCGTTCAAGGGGACATGGACATCAAGCAGTACACCGGCCGCCTCAGGCAGCTCGCTGATGCACTGCGCGACATCGGGCAATCCGTTCACGAGACCAACCAGGTCCTCAATCTCCTCCGCGGCCTCAGCTCCAAGTACCGCCATGCGATCCCGGTGATCACGGCGAAGCAACCGCCGCACACCTTCCTCTCGGCGCGCTCCTATCTTCTTCTGGAGGAACATTACGATTGGAAGCATGTCAAGACAGCGGTGCAGCACGCCTTGCTCGCCACCGGCAGCGCGCGCTCGTCCGCTCCTGCTCCAACTGACGGCGGTTCTAGCTCCGGCTCGGGGTCTACCACCGCTGCATCCAGGCCTGCGGCGGTTCCTCAGTGTGCGCCACCACGCTCTGACAACTGGCAGGGTCGTGGGCGCGGCCGTGGTCGTGGTGGTCACCAGGGCGGTTCCAGCACCCCTCGCCCCCCTGCAGCTTGGACGCCGAGTCTCAACCCCTAGACCGGCATGGTGCAGGCATGGCCCATGCCGTTCCACGCTCCCGGCGCTGGCGTGCTCGGCCCCTGCCCCGGCACTTCTCCGCATCAAGCATACTTCGTCAGGCCTGCCTCCTGGAGAGAGATGGACAATTCACTTATATTCCAACACTCCCCCTCACATGGAGGCTCCCTCAAGCCTTAGACGTGGAATAGGAGCGAGCAACAATTATTTTATTTAATTGCGCTAATCAGAATTCGAACTCGAGACATCTGGTTTTGATACTTGTTCTTATAGATGATTTCACTCATTATGTATGGACAACTCCCTTGCATGCAAAATCTGATGTTCTTCAGACATTTTCACGCGTATGTCTGCACCAAGTTTCAGCTTCCCCTCACAGCACTGCAGACTGACAATGGCAAGGAGTTCGACAATTTTGCCCTTCGTCGCCACCTCGCCTCTAGTGGCGTCACGCTGCGCCTCTCTTGCCCATACACCTCTCCCCAAAATGGGAAAGCTAAGCGCATCCTGCGAACGCTAAACGACTGTGTCCGTTGTCTTCTCCTCCATGCCGGCATTCCCGAGTCCTTTTGGGTCAAAGCATTGGCCACAGCCACTCATCTTTTGAACCGACGTCCTTGTCAGGCTAGTGGCATTGCCACCCCGTTCGAACGCCTGCTCAGATCACCCCCTTCCTACGATCATCTGTGTTCGGGTGTCTGTGTTACCCCAATCAGGCAGCCACGACGCCTCACAAGCTCAGTGCTCACTCCACGCCATGCGCCCTGCTTGGCTACCCAGCGGATCATTGTGGACAGGTGTCTCGACCTCCAATCTCGCCGGGTGATTACTTCCCGTCACGTCGTTTTCGACGAAACCCCAATTCCCTTTTCTCTCCTCACGGCTATCGGCAACGCCGACAACAGCTGGATGCGCTACCATGTCTGACGATACCGTCCTGCTCCAATCCCATCCAAACGGCAGCTCCGCGTCGTTCCTTCAGCACGCGCACCTGCCGTTCCCCAACCATCCCCATCGGCTGCCACCCCCACTGCCGCTGTTGGTTCGCCGATCGCCGCCACCGACTCACCAGTCGTCGCCACGGCTAGTTCACCACCAGCAGTCGCCACAGCTGCGCCACCTGAACCCCATCACATGATCACACGCGCGCGCACAGGCATCCATAAACCCAATCCAAAATATGCTCTCGCCTAATCCACTGCTGAGATTTCCCCGATCCCTTCATCTGCTCGTGCAGCTCTCAAGGATCCAAACTGGCGCGCAGCCATGGCTGCGGAGTTTGACGCGCTCCAACGCAACCGCACATGGTGTCTCATCAATCGACCGCCGGGCGCCAACATCGTGTCCGGCAAATGGGTGTTCAAGCATAAACTTAACCCCGAAGGCACTCTGGAAAGGTACAAGGCTCGTTGGGTGGTTCGGGGATTCACTCGACGCGCCGGCATCGACTTCGACGAAACCTTCACTCCCGTCGTGCAGCTGGCGACGATCCAGATGGTTCTCACCATTGTTGCGTCCCGTTGCTGGTCCACCAAGCAACTCGACGTCTCCAACGCCTTCCTCCACGGCCACCTGAAGGAACAGGTTCTGTGTCAGCAACCTATGGGTTTCGTTGACGCCGAACGACCGTCTGCAGTCTGCCTCCTCGACAAGTCGTTGTGCGCCCTACGTCAAGCACCGCGCGCGTGGTTAATCCGCTTCGCCGACTTCGCTGTCACGCTCAACTTCTGGGCGACGCAATCTGATTCGTCGTTGTTCGTGTTGTGGCGGCGCCGACATCATCTACCTCTTATACGTCGACGACATCATTCTCACCGGCTCCAGCACCAGCCTACTCCAACACATCGTCGACCAACTCCGCGCCAAGTTTGCCGTCAAGGACATGGGCGAGCTCTGGTTCTTCTTGGGCATCGACGTGAAGCGCACTGTCGACGACTTCTACCTCTCCCAGGAACGCTATGCTGAAGACATCCTGGAGCGTGCTGCCATGCAGAACTGCAAGCCTGCTCCCACGCCGATCGACGCCAAGGGCAAGCTCTCCACCGACGGCGCACCGATCAACGATGCCTCCTACCGCAGCTTGGCAGGTGCACTCATGTACCTGACCATGACAAGACCGGATCTTGCCTTTGCTGTGCAGCAAGCCTGCTTGCATATGCACGATCCATGCGCGCCGCACCTCACCATGCTCAAGTGGATTCTTCGGTACATCCAAGGGACAACATCGCTCGGCCTCCACCTCCGCTCGTCAGCCACCCTCGACGTCACGGTGTACTTCGATCCCGACTGGGCTGACTGCCCAGACACGCGACGCTCCACCTCCGGCTTTTGCGTGTTCCTTGGCGACGCGCTTGTCTTGTGGTCCTCCAAGCGCCAGCCAACGGTATCCGCTCCAGCGCCGAAGCCGAGTACCGCGCCGTGGCGAAAGCGGCCGCCGAGTGCATTTGGCTGCATCAGTTGCTTGACGAGCTCCATTGCGGCATTAAGAAAGCGACGGTGGTGTTCTGCGACAATGTCTCCGCGGTCTAAATGTCCTCCAACCCCGTCCACCACAAGCGCACGAAGCACATCGAGCTCGACATACATTTTGTCTGGGAACGCGTTCAACTCGGCGAGCATCGCGTTCCACATGTTCCGACCGGCGAACAATACGCGGACATCATGACGAAGGGGCTCCCTACTGCTACATTTGAAGCTTTTCGGTCCAGCATTTGCGTCGTTCATACCACATGCCAGACTGTGGGGGGGTGTTGAGACTATGTATTGAGTCTGTACTTACACTGGCTAGACAACCGCTGGTCAATGGGCACGGTCACCACGCGCACACGCGCACGCCGTGCGCGCCTAGCCTAGGATCCGGTTGCCCTGGAGAGCAACCTCCCTGTTGTACACTATATATACCCAATGAGATTAATGTACAATAGTTATCAGCCCTATTGTTCCTCTCTACACATCTAGGTTCAAGTCCTCGTTGATGTGAATATTTGGGTGCCTATTTTCTTCTTAAATAAAATGGCACCTAGGTTGGTCTAGTTTTTTGGGGGGCGAAAACAGAAAAGTACAGTAATCACCGAAGTATTTACTTTCTAAAGTGTTTAAACAGTTTAAGGTTTCTCATTTCTTACTGACTTTTGTTCTCAGATACCATTCAATATAGGCCGATGCACTCATAGCACATCTGAGATTCTTTTTCTTGAACTTAGCTCACCTGCTGTTCATAGTTCTGCGCCTTGCTGCATGTTTTGGTGAGTAGGTCGATTACTTCCAGCTGCAAAATTACAGCAAACAAAGGAAGACATTACAGTATGTACAAACAACAAAGCAGTACAACGCACAGAAAGTTGGTGACGGAGAGTGAAAATATGGCTATTACCTGCGTGTTGGGATCTTTAAGCATGACAAGAATTTCAACAACAACATGGTGGCATAAACCACAAGTACCCTCCCGAGTGGGTAGGCTAATCTTCATCCCCTTCTTGCAGAGATGCATCGATTCACAGAACTTTTCAGGGGTAACCATGGAAACCTCGAGGAAGAAAAGGGGTACATAGTAGTCGACCAGCGTGATGCACTGCAGCAGAGTGAATCATCAACACACCGATAGATTTAAGCAACTGAAAACGTGGTACCCAAGGCCGGATCACAAGCTACACATACCTGCTGCTTCAGAGGGGCAAGGCTTGCACATTCATGGTGTAGAATGCTAAGAATTTCAGTCCGTGTTTCGTTTTGTGTGAGATAGAAAAGTGCCTCAGTTGAGTACTGCTCACATAATTGACACAGCTTTCCACTGGATGCAGTTAGACCTAGTCCCTTGGTTGCATCAGGCAAGCTGCCCTGAGCTGAATTGAAGACAAAAGAAAAGATTGATCAGAAGTGCAAAACTTCAGAAGCTTGAGTTTCTATAAGGAATAGCAGATAAGCTGAAGCTACACCCTCTACGGTGAGTAGAATTGATGGCTTAGACGTAATTGTTTTCTTTAACAGACCACAGGATTAAATGCAAATGCAAACCAAGAAGGAATTTAGGTAAACTAGTCGAAACTATCACTAGACTTGATAGTTATAACCTTATAGGTAGAAGACATTCAGAACAACACATAGGATTTCATACGTTGTTGCACCTGATCTACTTATAGCAACAGAAAATTCACTGCTATGGATCGACAACATTCAACAATAAAGAAAAAGAGAGAGAACGGAGCAAAAATCAATAGATTCAAAACTTACCCAAGATATTAAAATCTCTGCTCTCTGCAACCTCGGTTGATGAGGCTATAGCCAGTGCAAGCACAAACGCGAGCCTCGTTATTGAGCACATCGTACCTGCTTACCAGTTGTTCAGTTGACAGCAACAAAACCAGAAGAAAACTGTCGCAATGAAATCAGCTGTGGCCGATGGATGCAGAAAAGCTGGCTAACTCAAGCTTCTCCATAAAGCCAAAAGGTAAAAAAGAAAAAAAAAACATGAAATATATCCTAGGGCCCTCACTCTACGTCATGTAACAGATCAGTAAAAGTTTCAGATTCAGTCAGTCCAACGTAACGGAAGAACTCAGTTGGCTTCAAGATGTAACTATCTGCACAGAGCATGAGCTAGCCCTGCGCAATTCCGCATCCACATTCCAGGCAACAGATTCACGAGATTCAGCTCGCTCCACGCCAGCAGAGCTGCTACTATTTTGGCATCAGTCCAGATACGCCTTCGCAGCAGATTCGCAAAGCATTACGCTCGCTTTGCCCTTTATTTTGCCCCTTATTTTCTTTCCAAGTAGCTTCCGGTTCCGAAGAATTGGAGGTTCTTGGATTCAGGAACAGGGGTCGAACTGGACAGAGCGAATCAAGAACCGAGGGCGGCGGTAGTATAGATAGCACAGAAGAAGCTAATATGTATGGATGAGGATGAGGAAATCAAGATGCAGCTCACCTGGTTGACTCGGACTCTCCTCTCCTCCGCTGCCCTGTTCTTGGAATTGGAACGGGAGGGCCGGGGGAAGGAGAGCTGCAGCTTGGAGTCTTCCGGGAGTTGTTAACTTGTTATTACTAATTTTCTTTGTTTTCTTAAAGCTTCAGGTTACATTAGGAGGATGCATCAGCATGTGAGATTAGAGAAGTGGGTGTGGGTGGGAAACCTTGAAGACTTCGCTTCTGTGGTGGCTAGGAGGAGGTAGAAAGGCATAATCTTTTCTTACAAGGTAAGGTTGAACTGATGGTTGCAGGGAAAAAAAAAAGGTGAGACGAAAAAGACAGCAGTGCAGGAAAGTATATAGCAAATTTAGTTTTAGCTTGCATGTTTAGTTTCTAAAAATTTTTGCAAAAAAACCATTGTACCATTTTTGTTGTTATTTGGTAATTAGTATCCAATCATGGACTAACTAGCCTTAAAAGATTCGTCTCGTGATTTACAGCTAAACTGTATAATTAGTTTTATTTTTTATCTATATTTAATGCTTCATGCATGTGTCTAAAGATTTGTTACTGTAGTTTTTTGGAATTTTTTTGGGAACTTTTAGTTCCCAAAATTTTGCAAAATTTTTCAAGATTCTCCATCACATCGAATCTTTGGATACATGCATGAAGCATTAAATATAGATAAAAAATAAAACTAATTACACAATTTAGACGAAATTCACGAGACGAATCTTTTAAGCCTAATTAGACCATATTAGACATTAATTGTCAAATAACAACGAAAGTGCTATAGTACCATTTCCCAAAAAATTTCGCGAACTAAACCAGACCTTAATAAACTTGCAGGAAAATTACAGCGCAGACCATCAGTTGCTTCTTCTTTTCTTTGATAACCATTATTTGTCCGCTAGAGCTGATGCAAGGCAGAGTCTAATAATACAGGACTACAGGTGCATCAGTGCATGTCACATTGTAATGGGTGATTCTTGACTTTTCACACTCCCTATCTTTTTCCGAACACTCCAGTTTCATTATAGTCTTTTTTTGTTCAATACAGGCAAAGAATAGGCAACTTACCAATGACAATGTTTCGACGCGGGCGTCTGTCCCGTCGGGCGCGGCTTCCCATTCCGCTTCGCCCCTCTCTCTCTCTCTAAAAAACTTTGCCTTGCCCGCCTCTCATAATAAAAAAAATCCTGACTCCGCCTCATGCTGTCGTGGCTTCACCACACCATGTGGCCGTCCGGCCGCCCCAGTCTGTCGTGCCGCTGCCACTATCCGGCGTGCCGCGGCCCACTCGGGCGCGCCGCCGCCGCTATCCCTTGCGGCGCCTCCGTTCCCCGCAGGGAGGAGGAGAGGTACGTTGTCAGCCGCCCCACTAAATGCAGGTGCTGTTGGACAAGGTTGCCGCCGCCTCGCCCTCCGCCTCCAAGGTCATGCGCGTGCTCGGCGACTGCAGTGGCGCCTCCATCCTTGCTACGCCATACCGTGCTTTGTCCTTCGCCACGCCCAGGCCAGGCGACCAAGAGATGGAGCCGTCGCTAGCCAGGCCCAGGCTAGGCATAGGCACAACTAGCCGCTGCCAGGCCGTGCCACCATCCTCGGTCGCCGGTGGTCGGAACTAGCCGTTTCCCACTTTGCTCTGCATCGCACGGAAGAAGGGTGAAAACACATGTTGCAAGCGTATATTTCAAGTGTTTTAGATGTTTCTGAGGTATGTTGCAAATGTTTTAGATGGATGTTGCAGATGTTGTATGAGTTGCAATGGTTGTACACGTATGTTGCAAGCTTCTGTTCTTAATGTTTCATTTTTTCCAACGTATGTTGCAAGTGTGTTTATCTATATGTTGTACATAGTTTCACACCTATGTTGCAAGTGTTTAATCTGGATGTTGCGTATGTTTACAATTGTTTTAAGTATTTTTCAGGTATTTTCACAAATTTTTTAGACGAATGATCCAAATATTTCATTGTCTTTAGACGTATGTTGCAATTGTTATATCTGGATGTTTCAAAATTAGATCGGGTGTTGCATCTCCCTCCTCGCCTTCTGCTGCCTCGCCTTAGTGTCAGGCGTGGGAAGCGAGGGCAGGTGGAAGTGATCCCGCTGGCGTGGGGCGGTCCCCATGTGCATGCGCGGGCGCACGACAGCATGCGGTACGTGAAGTAGCAGCAAGCAGGCATGCAACATCAGTAGCAGCAGTAGGCGTCGGCTGGCAGGCACAGCAGGCGTGGCAGGCGCAGCGGCACGGGCATAAAGGCTAGCGTCCGAACGTTTAGGGGCTAGCCACTCCGATATTCCAATGGTTTTGAGGTTAGCATCATTTGCAGATTGGCAGCCCCACCGCACCAATACTGAAATGCCACCAAATTAGGGGGGCAATAAATAAAAAATAAAGGCATCAATGGATGGATATTCTCCATAAGTGAAAAGGACAACACAAATTATATATTTCCTCCGTCTCTGAAAGAATCCATTTTTAGAGTTGTCTTAAGTCAAATTTTTCAAACTTTGACCGAATTTATAAGAAAAAACATCAAGATTTATGATATCAAACTAGTATCATTAGATGTATCTTAGAATATATTTTCATAATACGCCCATTTCATATCACAGATGTTGCTATTCTTTTCTATAAAGTTGGTCAAACTTCAAAAAATTTGACCGGCACGGATTCTAGGAATTGATTTTTTGAGAGACGGAGGGAATACGTACTTTCAAATCTAAAGAGGCGCATCATTTGCAGATTGGCAGCCCCATTGCACCAATACTGACATGCCACCAAATTAGGGGGGCCGCAATAAATAAAAAATAAAGGCATCAATGGATGGATATTCTCCACAAGTGAAAAGGACAACACAAATTATATACATACTTTCAAATCTAAAACAAAATATTAACGCGTGAAAGGAAAAAAAAACTACCGTCTAAAACAAAATATTAACGCGTGAAAAAAAACTACCGTCGACAGCAGGGTTCGAACCTGCGCGGGCGAAGCCCAACAGATTTCAAGTCTGTCTCCTTAACCACTCGGACATATCGACGTCTGGTGTGTGATTAAAGTTTGTAAGTTAATTATTACATAAACTACGTTTCTGGCTTGGTCTATGGAAGAGATCCATGGGCCTTGCCACTCGATGTATGTAGCATAGCCTAAAGACAGCCCACAAAGCCCATCTACTTGGCCTCCTAGGTAGGCAGAAAAAAAAATTAAGAACAGTTTGGTGCGACTCTAACAGGGTGTTTTGGTTTGCCGGACAGATGAATTCGGAACCATCTAATCCGAACTCCGAACCTGGCATCAGTGTTTGGTTTGCATAACGGATCAAACTCGTTCTTATCAATCAGTTCTCCTTACTGCCAATTGCAAGTTAACTAGTAGAATCAACTTGTTCTTTGAAAAGCCATCGGACGACTACGGCCTTGTTTGGCAGATAAGCTTCACAAATAGAGTAAAAGTGACGGTTAAAATAAGCTGGTCTGATCTAGCTTCTACTTTTTACTCTCTCCGACCCAAACAAAAAGTCGCTATAGGAATCGTGCTGGTCAAACTTTCTCAATTTTGACTAGGTTTATAGAAAATACGTGCAACATTTATCTATCCCTAATAATAAATAGGCAAAATTTCAAGCCTTTTTTTCGTCCATTCGTTTATTTGGTCTGTCTCCCTCTAACTATCGGACGATGGAGAGTTTCTCCCTACCCTTTTTTCGTCCATCCATTTGTTTGGTCCGTCTCCCTCTAACTATCGGACGATGGAGAGTTTCTGCCGTCGGAACTTACATATATAACCTATGCTCACAAGTTAGAATAACTCTTGTCTAGCATGATACGGAGTCCGATTCCAAAAACATATTGCGTTGTCCTATTTTTTTGTTTGTCTTTCCCTAACTAACTTCGTGAATATGGAAATTATTTTGTTTGCCTCTCTATAACTCTCTTATTTTATATAACATATATGCAGGACACACATAGGAATTCTATTCTAATCCAAATAAATACTTTTGATCCTGAGTACAATAAATAGGATTCCTAATCCAATAAAAAAAATCTATAAGAGTATAAATCTATATTTTATCTTCTTGATTTTGGCCCTTTTATTTTTTTCATTGTTTCATTTTTTTATTTTTGTTTAGTCCGACTCTAACTTTGGTTTGGCCCTTCGAGGTGTGCATGTCCGTTTTTGGTTTCTGATCCCCGTTGCTCTTCATACTTTTTTTTGTCGCATCCTTTTATGGTTTGTTTTTTTTTCTGTTCTGTTTTCTTATTTGTCGTTCTAGGTTTCGCTTTCCATAATTTTTGTCGCATCCTTTTATGGTTTGTTTTTTTAATTTGTCGTTCTAGGTTTCTATTTTTTTCAAGATATCAATCAAATAGCAAAATAGTTAATAAATTATGGACCATTAACTCTTGGCCTCTTTCTTACGATTTTCATCACCAAGTTGTTTAAGCAGTTTGATTAGAAACAAAACTTATTTTATTATAATATCATTTAGTCGAGGTCTAACTAATCAAACCATGAACTAAAGTCTTCAACAGTTTATTGTACACTTCAATCTAAATAAATATGCCTCCAAACTATATTCACGTTTAAGGGTAATTCACGACGAGGGCTACCATGTGCGACACTCTCATGTCTTCATGTCTATAACTAACTACTTACTGATTTTAATTAGAGATTAAAATTACATATTTTATGAGTAAACAAAGAAAGTCACGTAACTCAATATTTAACAATACCAGTGCTTTGATAGTATAAAATTAAAGTTATAATATATTTACGAATAAATATTTTTGTGCTTTGCAATGAGAGAAAAAAGTATCAAGACTGTATTTTAAATTTGACATAGGATTTATGCGACGTTGTTATATTATTATCCACATTAATCTATATTATGCATGTATATGTATATATGCCGTTTCAACTATCAAGGCCCACTGGCCCAGCAGCGAAGCGTCGCTGGCCTGCCCAAGAGCATGAGACCCTGGAAGAGCGTGCCTCCGATGAATCGCCATGACCGTGGAGCCGCAGCGACCGGACCGAAGCTCCTGCTGCCTTGTCGTGCGTTCAAGGTGCTTGTAGAATGTGTGAAAGAAGAAAGGAGAAGGAGCTAGGTGGTAACTCTACGTGACACTCCAAGGTGACCATATACCAGAGCGCAGGCAAACAAACACAGTTCTGCTCTAGCCTGGCTCTGCTGGTAAAACGAACCAAACAAGCAGGTGTTACACCTGTTGGGCCTGTCCAGTGCTACCCTGAGCAGGCCAGGTTAGGATTTCCAGGCAAACAAACATGCCCTATATAAATTTGACCAATTGCAGGACAACATTGTCAGGAGTTTGAAGATAATTTAATATGGAGTACAAATTGTTTTGTGTGAATATTACCTTTTACATACAAAATTAATTGTTTATCAGTAACTTTTTATATATATTTACATATAAGGGGTGTTTGAATCTAGGAGCTAAAGTTTAGGGGTGTCACATAGGATGTTCAGATAGTAATAATAAAATAAATTATAAAAGTCTTCAATAATCCGTGAGACGAATTTATTAAGCCTAATTAATCCGCTATTAGCACATGTTTACTGTAGCACCACATTGCAAATCATGGACTAATTAGGCTTAAAAATTCATCTTGCAAATTAGTCTCAATCTATGCATTTAGTTTCGTAATTAGTCTATATTTAATACTCGATGCATGTGTTAAATATTTGATGCCACGGGGACTAAAGTTTAAGAGGAGAGACAAACATCAGCAATCTGGGAGCATCGTGTATGTACAAGGGCCCTGGTTTCTTGGTTTTGCCCTGGGCCCAAAAAAACTCAGGGTCAGCCCTGCATGCATATGTCCAAACATCTGATAGGATGGGGTGAAATATTTTTGGGAGGAACTAAACACCCCCCTCAAACCAAACACATTAGCCTCCAGCCTAGGCCTCACAGTCCAAACATGTATCATGCCATATACTCCTTAGTGCTTATGAACTTATGAAACTGCCATATAAAATTAGGTCTGGTTTAGTTCGCGAATTTTTTTTTGAGAAATGGTACCGTAACACTTTTGTTGTTATTTGGTAATTAGTGTCCAATCATGATCTAATTAGACTTAAAAGATTTGTCTCGTAAATTTCGTCTAAACTGTGTAATTAGTTTTATTTTTTATTTATATTTAATGCTTTATGCATGCGACAAAGATTTAATGTGACAGAAAAACTTAAAAAAAATTACAAAATTTTGAGAACTAAACAAAGCAGTTGGAAAAAGAAATACAACCCACGACAGTCTCGGAAGGCTCTCTTTGCTGATTCTGTTCACGTCTCAGGCAGTCTCTGCTGTGTGCAGTAGTTGCGGCGGGCGGCGGGGATGAGGTGGCGTGCGACTTGGAGTACGAGGTGACAGCGGAGCTAATGCACTAGTGGTACAGGTAGGTGATGTGCTTTAGGCCATATTTAGATCCTAAATTTTCTCTCAAATTTCACTATAAAAAAAAAGATTCTCATCACATCAAAATACCGACACATGTATGAAGTACTAACTGTAGATAAAATCAAAAACTAATTGTACAGTTTTGTTGTACTTTGCGAGACGAACGTTTTGAACCTAATTAGTCAATGTTTAGACAATTTTTACTAAATACAAACGAAATGCTATATAGCGCTACATTGCTCCACAGTGATTCGACCGGCGCCAACTCGGCCGAACTAAACAAGGCCTTAGGCGCTGTCGTAGCCGCATCCATCTCTGATCCACCTCAGGTTACCTAAATTCACCTTCAAATTTCACTATAAAAAACAAGATTTCCTATCACATCAAAATGCCGGCACATGCATAAAGTACTAAATGTAGATAAAATCAAAAACTAATTGTACAATTTTATTGTACTTTACGAGACGAACATTTTAAGTATAATTAATCAATGTTTGGACAATTATTTCTAAATAAAAATGCTACAGTGCAACAGTACACTACGGTACATTCAGGGGCATCTAAAAAACCTCAGGAAAAGAACTCGCTGGCCGGACTGGATGGGGCGCTGGCTACGGCCTACTACGGGCGACGGCGGGGCCGGCCGGCGATGGACGCAGCCAGCAGCTACGGTATCCACGTCACTCCTCATTGAACCCGGCCGTAGCTACTCTCTCATAAGCAACCGCCGGCCCGCGCCCTTCCTTCGATCGATCCTCTTCCCGAGACGATAGCTGAGGTTGGTTTGGCTATTCATGGCAGGCACCGGTGACCGCCCGGCAATGGCATGCAAGTGGCAGCAGCCGGCAGCAGGATGGATGGAAACACGGCACCACCACCACGGGCACTGTTACTCGGGAATCGGGACCCATATACTGTCAGGGAAACGATCGATATGAGGTTCCCAACCACCGCTGCACGCACGCGGCAGAAGATGAGAAGATCGAACAGGACGGCGCGCGCGCGTCGGCGGCGGCGCCACCGCCCATCGCCACGGCGGCCAGCTGCCCAGGCCACATCCGAGAGGAGAGGAGAGGAGTGGTAATAGAGTACGCCACTCATGTTTCAGAGTTTCAGCACTGGTGCATTTCGTCAGATATGAACGCCGCCGCCGAAGGGATCGGCGGCTTTGCACGACACGAACAAAGCCGTCGAGAGTGTGTGCACGACTGCACGTACTCCAAGCCAACACTGCATAGAGGCACGTCAGCACGTGCCACCAGGGTTAAAAAAACCGGCCGGTTTACCGCGGTTTACCGCGGTAACCGCCCAAACCGGGCCGGTCCGGTTCCGGTCCGGCCCGGTTAGGGTTTCCTCAAATTCAAATTTAAAATTTGAAAAAAAAATGCTGAAAAAATTCCTAAAAATAGTTCATGATTTATAGAAGCCAATGGTGTAAAAATTTTTCAAATTGGAGTTCGTTTAGTATTTATTTATACGTATAGAAGTTTGAAAAAAAAGAAAAAAAATCCCGGTCCCGGCCCGTTAAGGCCCCCAAATTCAAATTTAAAATTTGAAAAAAACAAAAAATGCTGAAAAAATTCCTAAAAATAGTTCATGATTTATAGAAGCCAATGGTGTAAAAATTTTTCAAATTCGAGTTCGTTTAGTATTTATTTATACGTATAGAAGTTTGAAAAAAAAAAGAAAAAAAATTCCAAACTCAAACCGAGCGGTAAACCGGCCAAACCGGCCGGTTACCGCTCCAAACCGGCCGGTTTACCGACCGGAAACCGAACCGAAGAACATTTGAATTCAAATTTGAATTCGGCCGGTTACCGACCGGTTTACCGGTAAACCGACCGGTAAACCGCTACCGCCGGCCGGCGGTTACCGGAAACCGGTCGGTAAAAAAAACCCTGCGTGCCACAGCTCTTGGATTGGCCGCTAGCTAGATGGAGTAGAGGTGATTAACGTATGGTATGGATATGGGGCGACCTCGATTGGCAACCGGCCGGCCGCCCGGCGCGCGGGCAGCACGCAGCTGCCAGCAGCCATCTCGATGCCCGTCGTCAACACGGCGACCGCATCGAAGATGGCGAAGCGAGGAAATGAATAAAAAGTTCTGCGAGACGACTCGCTCGCGGCTATCTGCGTGCGCACACCAATGCAAGCCACTGGTACGGCCGCTCCCATGTAAAATTCCTACCATTCCCATCCAAAGAAGTTGATGAACGGTGAAATTCAAAACGGCGCTGCCAGCGTCTGCACGTCCGCACGTCCTCTTTTTCCCGTGCCCGACTGCCCCTCCTCCGCCCTGCACCGCAGGTGGCTGGCCCTCCGCCCCCTCTTTCTCCACACGAGACGGTGTTCATCTTCCTCCTCGCCCACCACCCACCGTTCCGCTGTGGCGCAGTAGGGTCTCGTCAGAGCTCCACCGTCGTGGCCACGGAGCTCTAGCGAGACCCTACCGCGCCCGCGACCGCCTCCTCCTTCCCCTCCCCCCTCCCACCATGGCCATGCTGGCCGCGCGAGCACCGCCGCGATGCCCCCGCTCCGCCCTGGTCCGACCGCCTACATTGTCGCCAGGACCCGAATGCTGCCCTCCCGTCGTCCTCATCGCCTGGCCAGCCTGCCCTCCCCTCCCCCCCCCCCCAAAAAAAAAACCCTTTAAGGTTGCCGGAGTTGGAGAAGAATAAGGGGAGAGGCCGAAGAGGGAGACCGCCGTCGCCGTCACCGACACCCTAACCGTCGCTGTCTTCGTCTTCGTCTTCGATGAGGCGCGGGGTTGCGTGGGCGACGCGCGAAGGTGACTTCTAGAGGCCGGACGCCGGAGTACAATCATTTCCGAATTCAAAAGAATCACCGGGTCAGACCAGAGGACAAGAAATGAAGAAAAATGAGCAGTACTATCAGATTCCTACAGTATTCGTACATCTGAAGCAACAAATGATCATTACAGCACTAGTACTCCCATTGATCATCCTTCATTCCGATCCTTCTCCTGAGTAGTCCCTGACAATCGTTTGCTATTTTCCGCTCCTCGTACGGTACAGCAAGCCCAACCTCGGCGTAGTAGACCAGTGACCACTGAAGTCACTGTCTCGCTCGCTGACCACTGACCAGCCATGACAGATTTCACCAAACGACCCTGAAAGCCGCGCTGCTTTGACCGCATCTACTGCATGCACCCGTGCATGGTATAGTACAGTGGAGTACGTGCAGCCTTGTTCAGTTCCTAGATCGGGCACCCCGATTCGGAACAGTAAGCTACAGTGAGCATTAAATGTGCACTGTAGTGATTCGTTTGTATTTGGTAAAAATTGTCTAAATTTTGACTAATTAGGCTTAAAATATTCGTCTCGCAAAGTACAATAAAACTGTGCAATTAGTTTTAAATTTCATCTACATTTAGTACTCCATATATGTACCAGTATTTTGATGTGATGAGAATCTTCTTTTTTATAGTGAAATTTAGAGGTTGAATTTGGGAACTAAACAAGCCGAAGTTTCACCATCCTGATCCTGGCGACTGGCGTCCTCCATCCGAGCCGGCCCCTGCCCAGTGACAGCATTCAAAGGCCTGCAGGCCCGTTTGGTGACGAGTCCAGCTAGAGCTAGCTAGCCCTAGCCACACTCATCAGCTGGATTTCTTTTTTTTTAACGTAATCATCAGCTGGATTTCTGCTGGCATAATCGGGGGTTAACGCTTAACAGTGCCATGCACTGCACGTACGGCGCTGCACTGTCGTACAAACCCCACTTCATTAACTACTAATAACCGCGTCATTAGGCTCCTGATGATGGCCGCGAGTTTAGGTTCGTGCCGTGGTGGAGGCTTACGATCGGAATCATTATTGGAGTGTACAGTACCTCCTAGCTAGCTAGCTAGTAATAATGCAGTGCACTGTATACACATACAAGTTGGTGAGCTTGAAAACAAAGTTTAAGCTTCCGTTTTTATATAATCCCTCTGCCCCTAAATATCTATCGTTTGCGCTTCTCGAAAAACAACTTTGATTAAATATATATTAAAAAATATTAATATTTATAGTACATAATTAATATCATTAGAAAGATCTTTGAATCTAGTTTTTTAATAAATTTATTTGGAGATACAAATATTGCACGTATTTTCTATAAATCGAGTGTGGCACATACACCAACGGCGATAGATATAAAGGGACCGAGGGAGTATATGCCTTGGTTTTTGCCTCTGCATGTGACTCCAACCTCGTGATAAAGAGGATGAGAGCAACCTTTGCAGGGACCTCTGCCATGCAAATAAGATGTACTAGGAGTATATATATGGCTTGAGCCTTGAGGTGGCCACACACTTATATTGACATATTGTACATACCCTACACAAAAACGAATTAAAAACGTGGTATTTGTTCCTTTTCGTGTTTTTTATTTTTTCTTAAAATATATTGTCATGGAAAGCTAATGTAACCCTAAATCAAGAGGTTCAGTATAATAATATTTTTTTGCCAAATTTTTGTGCTAAGAAAACATAATTTACTTTGTAATTTTATTTGAAAGGAGTACACGCATTATTGCTTCATCATTTATAAAAGAGTAAAATATATTTGTATTTTGTATAGGGATCCGTGCTGAAAGAAAGAGAAGAAAAATCCACCCCAACAGATTTACTAACCACTCCATTTTCTATGAAAAAACATATTTAGGCCTTGTTTAGTTCCTTCAAACTTCCAAAAATTTTACAATATTTCCCGTCACATCGAATCTTTGACACATGTATGGAGCATTAAATATAGGTAAAAAAATAACTAATTACACTGTTTGGTTATAAATCACGAGACGAATCTTTCGAACCTAATTAGCCTATGATTGGACACTAATTACTAAATACAAACGAAAGTGGTACTATGCTTTCAAAAACTTTATAGATGCAACTAAACACAGCCTTACTAAGGCCTTGTTTAGATTGTGGAAAGTTAGAATATTTCTAATTGTAGAACTTTCGTTTGTATTTGACAAATATTGTTCAATTATGGGCTAACTAGGCTCAAAAGATTCGTCTCGTGATTTATAACTAATCTGTGCAATTAGTTACTTATTTTATTAATATTTAATGCTTCGTACATGCGTCCAAAAATTGATGTGATGGAAAGAGAGTGAAAATACTTAGAATTTAGAAGGGCTAACATCTAAATCAAACTTTTGTGGGCCAAAAATGTAGGGATTTATGGCGCGGACCGGGGGCCGGTGCATGCGTGGTTTGATGGCTTTTCTCGTCTGCACGTAGTAGGGTCGTAGGCGCGTACTAGATGCAGATACGTATAAGGCCCTGTTCAGTTCCTTCAAATTTTTAAAAAATTTACAAGATTTCTTGTCATATCGAATCTTTGACACATGTATGGAATATTAAATATAGGTAAAAAATAACTAATTACACAGTTTGGTTGTAAATTACGAGACGAATCTTTCGAACCTAATTAGCCCATGATTAGATATTAATTGTCAAATACAAATGAAAGTGTTACTGTGCTTCCAAAAAATTTATAGGTGCAACTAAACACAGCCTAAATACGCAACTGATGAGGATGGTGATCCATGACCATGACCATGATGCATGGCAATGTGCAGTACCACTAGTAGCATGTACTATACGTGCATGGCAGAGAATGTGAAGCTGCAGCAGCTAGCAAGGTGACGCCAAATCCCCGGGGCTTTGTTTAGATGGCTAGTTTTTTTAATTTTTATTACTATAGTATTTTCGTTTGTATTTGATAATTAGTGTCCAATCATAGACTAATTAGACTTAAAAGATTCGTCTCGCAAATTATAAACAAACTGTGTAATTAGTTATTTCTTTAACCTACATTTAGTGCTCCATGTATACGTCTAAAGATTCGATGTGATGGAGAGAGAGTGAAAAAATTTCAACTTTAGCCTTGATGTAAACAAGGCCCAAATCAAAAGCACAAATAAAACTTGGATCAATCAGAAATAAAGCTTAGTACTCCTATGTGCAAGGGAAGCACACTACATTTTTTTTTCTTGTTACAAATGAAGCTTATAGTATTTGGGAATATAAAAGGAAAGCTTTTAGTATTTGGGAATATAAAAGGAATGGAAAGGAAGAAAAAAAAGGCAGAGAGGACTGTCGGTGTGTGATCTATGTATGGATATACTGCAATGTGTTCTGTCAGTTTCTGCCACTCCTGTCAGTATATATTTTCGTTTTTCAATATTCTCCTATTCCTCAGTATTTTGGCTTGAATGATGAATGGTTGTTGCAAGTCTCAAGTCTGTACCAGCAGCAGAGTTGCCGTTGCTCAGCCTGCTGTATATTCTGCATAG
This sequence comes from Saccharum spontaneum, assembly GCA_022457205.1. Classification (NCBI taxonomy): domain Eukaryota; kingdom Viridiplantae; phylum Streptophyta; class Magnoliopsida; order Poales; family Poaceae; genus Saccharum; species Saccharum spontaneum. Next base: position 12,703,638 of record CM039589.1, read on the forward strand.
TAGCACTAGTACAGTAGTACTAGTATTTTTTTCAGTAAATTCCAGCTGGTATATCCGGCTGTAGTACAGTCAAAAGTCAGCTCTTTCTTTCCGGATCTGATCAGAGATTAGCGGATATAACGAGCCGTTAAACAACCGAGCAAATGCTGTTATAATAATAGAACTACAGTAATATCCCAGTGGTCTCTCTGTCGAGGTGCATAAAAGCCCTTGCAGACTTGCTGCACACCCTGACTGACCTGCCCTGCCCTGCCCTGACCTCGCCGTTTTCTTCTCTTCTTTTATCTTCTCTGCCGATCCCTTCCCTGCTTGCATCTCTGTCTCTCCATGGCAGCCATCACCAGCAAGGAGAAGGAGGAGGCTCTCCAGCTGAAGCAAGGGGAGAGCAAGGTGTTCTCCAAGCTGTTCACCAGGGAGAGCTCCGCCGCGGCGCCGTCGTTCCGGGTGTACTACGGCGTCGCCTCGGCGGGCTCCGTGCCCTTCTTGTGGGAGTCGCAGCCGGGCACGCCCAAGAACGACGCCATCTCCACGGCCACCCTGCAGCCGCCGCTCACGCCGCCGCCGTCCTACTACACCGCCGCCAGGCAGCAGCAGGCCGCGCCGCCGCACAGCCTGAGCCACCACCGCCGCAACAGGTCGTCCTCGTCCTCGTCCTCCTCTTCCGCCGCCGCCACGGCCACCGGCAAGAACAACAAGAAGCTGTCGACCAAGCATTACGTCAGCATCTTCAGCGCCATGCTGCCCAAGATGATCCTGCACAGGCGGTGGTCGTCCAAGCCGGCGGCCTCGTCCGGCTCGTCTCCCTCCGCCGCGTCGTCCTCCTGCTCCTCCTCCTCGTGGTCCGCGTTCTCCTCCTCGGCGTCGTCGTCGCTGTCGCTATCGTCGTTCCGCAGCGCGCAGTCGCCCGCTGCGTGCTCGTCGATGCGGAGCCGGGTGTTCGCGTTCTCGGCCGCGGACGATGACAGCGAGGGGGAGCAGGCGGCGCCGCCCATGTGCTTCAGCGTGCGCCACGAGAGCTTCAGGGCGTTCAGGGGCTGCCGCGTCGCCATGACCGTGAAGAGCGCCCTGGCGTCCGTCGGCGGCCACGGGCATGCTGCTGGGTCCACCGCTGCACAGAAGGTGTAGTGTGCTTTTCCGTTATCCTCATGGTCACGGTGCGCCATGCATGGTGTCGTCGTCTGTTGCTTGGAGAGCTGCGATGGTGTTTTAACGGTGTGGTGTGCCTTGTAGTATGTCTCTCTTTCACGGAGTAATGTTGAAATCTATCACAAGAGGAGCTCATCATCAAAGTGTGTTATGTATAATATGGTGAATTACGTCTGTAACCGTGTGTAAATTAATAAACAATAATGTATTGAGCAAATAGCACTCAGCAAGCATCGGTATGTGATGTTAGATCCCCTTGCAAATCATGTGTAATCGTGTGGTAGTACTACAAAGTGTATGGACTACTTTTGCTTTCTGGAAATGATTGCCTGCCTGGTCGGTCAGACATGACATAGAGAGAGAAAAAAATCCTCATGTTATTACAGAGAAAAGGTGTGGGGAAACGAGTTTGTTCATTGGACCTTTCTTTAGAAATTAAGGGAAGAAATATATGAACAACAATGGTGAAGGACGACACCCATGCAGTATTTCTTGGAATTAAGAGATACTGAAGGCAACAATGATGAAGAAGAAGAACGACACCCATACTCTATGCCTGTTTTTTCTAGGAAGTCCGGGTCCTGTGCCTCCCTGTCTACCAGTGGCGTAGCCAAAATTTTTATCTAGGGTGGTCCAGTTCAATATAATCTTTTTAACAATATAGTCTCGTTTGATATGTCAACAAAAATCTTCGATTTCTTGCTACAATACACAGAGGAGCTAGAACCGATGAAACAAAAATAGTGATTTCAATAATTCCTGATTCATCTTAAGAGAAATAAAAATGGCTCCTTGCTCTAGTTCATGAAGGAGCTGAAACCAAAGCCGACGAAGCTGTACCAAACAAGGCCTAAATGCAGCATGTCATTGTGCAAATATATAATTTACTGAAACATAAGACAAATATATTTTAAAAAAGCCTTACAAGTATTTTTAAAACTATTAATAAACTCTAAAAATTACTTAAAATAACTTACTATCTAAATACTTATAATACTTTGCTCCATATTCTAGGGTGGTCCGTGGCCCACACGGACCACCCCCTAGCTACGCCAATGCTGTCTACTAGTGAGTTGACAAGAGAGCGTAGGGTGGCGGCCGCTACCAAAGCGCAGGACAACAGAGTTTAAAGCTGTGCCGGTCCAAACACAAGAGAACAGCGTATTTGGGACATGACTTTGAGGTGAAAATGTTCATGTCGAGAGAACAGCGTGCTTGGTTGAACCTAACTTCGATCTGCAACGGAACATCTCTAGCTTTTTAACCAACAAAACTTGCATTATTGGATTTATTATATTCAAAGTCTCCAGCAATTTTAGCAACTGACAACATATTGTATGAAAATTAAGGGCCAACATCTACGAGTATTTTGTATGACTTACTCCAATCAAAGGATGCCTCACATTCTTGGATGGAGGGAGATAGGGAGTATATAGTAACCTTCAGTTTCTCTCTTGGATGCTTTCGGATTCCCATTTCAGCCCTGTTTATTTCCCATCTTTTGTCAAAACTTTAGCACTTTTAGCTCATTTTTTGGTAAAATAGATTTAAACAGTGAGGGCAAAAAAAGAGCAAAATCTGGGCTACAAAACTTTTGCTATTTGGGACCCAAGAGGCTCAAAATTGGGCAAAAACGTCTTGGGACGCGAGCTGGACACTCACTACCCCGCATAACTGCGCGTGGCTGCCAATAAATGAAGCAAATTAGTCATTAAATGAGGGCAAATCAGTCTTTGTTGGGTACCGTGCTAAAGTTTTGCCATGCGTCTAAGCACCAAAATGTAAAGTTTTAATGCCTAAAGATTTGCAGCAAAAGATTAGGTCCAAAAGTTTTGCCATTCCAAATGCATCTAAACAAGCACTTAGTAACTTGTCAATAGGAAAAGGAAAGCTCCTTATAAAAAAAAAAGTAAAAGGAAAGCCTGAATGTTTTCTTGTTGATCTGAAAAAAAATGTATCTTCTCAATCATCGCAACAATTTTGGCAAGCATGCATGTACATTGCAAGGAATCCACACCTGATGGCCTGACGAACACACGAACGTATATATAATAACACCACAATACTAGTATTAGCCAACTAGATCAGGAGTAGGAGGCCTGCAGGGGGGTGCACAGTGGGTGCATCCCGATCTTTGGAAAAAGGCTACAGAAACTAGGCGGATTTTGATACTGTTTTGACAGACATTGCCCCATGTGAGGGGCAGGGCATCAAGGACACACACAGATGGAGGAGGGAGTGAGAACCGGATCGGAGGAGAGACATGCAATGCAATGCAACGACCCTTGAACAAGACACTAATCAATGCGCCTTGCATTGCCCCCAACCTATTTAATTCCATGCTGGAGCTAGTACTATTTTAATTAACCCTAAACGAACCTTCCCATTAACCAGCAGCTGCATGCTGCTCAATCACAAGTCAAGTCCACTCTCTAACGCCGTTAAATAAACTACCGATGGTCCATTGCTCAACTCGTCTTGCATTGCTTACTAAATTCATTAGACAAATTAGAGCAAATTCCCTTGCTTTATTTCAGTGTTGAAGATAGATCTGTATATAGCTGCTATTTGTTGGAATGCAACACCTGCAGTGTGTGTGCTGGTTGATCGATACAAAACTGGAGCTGAATACTCACCGATCGCGACAGTGCGAGTTCAGTGAGTTTTACGTGAATTTGCATTCACTACAGGAAAATGCCTCTTTGCCGACTGCTTGCCCCGGTCGGCAAAGGCATAAACCCAGTCGGCAAAGGCTTTGCCGACCGCAAAGCCACGTGGCAGTCGGCAAAGAGCAGTCGGCAAAGCCTGGGTCGGCAAAGGCGGATTTGCCGACTGCCACGTGGCACACAGTCGGCAAAGCCTTTGCCGACTGCCACGCCAGCAGTCGGCATAGCCACGTGGCGCCGTCAGCCCTGACGGCAGGCTTTGCCGACTGCTAGTTTCTCGGCAGTCGGCAAAGAATTTTTTTTTCAAAAATTCTTTGCCGACTGCCCGCCAGCTCGGCAGTCGGCAAAGAAAGAAAATATTTTTTTTTGAAATGTTCTTTGCCGACTGCTTTCGGAGTTGCAGTCGGCAAAGGTTTGACCTCTTTGCCGACTGCCTCTCATTGCAGTCGGCAAAGACTCTGTCCTGGGTTTTTTTGCCCAGCAAAGCTGGAATTTTTTTTTTTGCATAGTCAAATCTTTTAATACAGTAGCTTTGCATTGCAAGCACACAAGCTGAAAGATAATGCTTCAGTACAGTAATGAGCATAAATAAAACGGTTAATTTGTTCAGTACAAGAAAGTAATTAGATTAAATGAATTTATACAGATATCTCATGCAGAAAGTTATACAAGTTTCCTGAAATTATACAGATATCTCATGCAGGAAGTTATAAAAGTGTCCTGCATACAGTCTTATGACATTTTCCAAATCTGTAAAGTGATAAGAACTGTCCCTTTATAGCCTCAAAATGTACCTCTTAGCAGTTTCATCAGCATAAATGAAAAAATAAAGCAAGAAGGCATGTAATGTTCTACCTAATCTGAAGGATGATATCATCACCTTATTACCTGCAAAACAACATACCCATGCACAATCTTTAGCAGGAAATAGAGCTAGCTGAAGTTCGGTAGAAATAAAGCAGGAAGCGTATATGGCTTGAAAGTTAAAACACATACAATTTATGAATCGAGGGGCATATCCTAGAAATAGTTTTTTATTACATTTGGCAGATGCTAGCTATAGGTCAGTACTAATAAAACTAACAGATGCTAGCTATAGGTCTGTACTAATAAAATAGAGCAAGATAAATAGCAAAGGTGCCTATGAACTAGCAGGTAACCCCGCGCTTCGCGCAGGCAACAGCTGGGTGCAAGAGCTGAAAGTGCTGTTTGGCAAAGGTGGCACATGCATATATATTGCAGGGAACACAGACTAAGAACCCCCAAAATATTGGTGGGAACATGAATTTAACATTTAGTTTTGTACCATGTATAAACAGGTTGAACATAATGGCATATTTTATACAGAAAGAATAGGACCAAAAAAAAAAAAGAAGTTTTGGTGCTTCGATGGGCAACTGTTGATGGTGGGGAGACGCTGATCTTGCATATGTGTTGAACAGAAAGTGAAGAAATCTACGCTCTATCCGTTTGAAGCAATTGATACCTCTGTACTGGTTGCAAAGGAGGTTTAAAACATGATAGTAGAAGTAAGAGAGATTAGCAAATACAGTTGATTTTTTTTTCTTTTTTTGCTCGGTGAAATATCATGATCTAACTATTAACTTTATGGTTGTATACCAAAAAGATCACCGGTGAGGTCACGTTGTCGTAACCTATGTAGCCTTTACTATGAGGAAGGCAACGACAAATGGCAATGGTAAGGGATTACTAAAATTATATACGTATTTACCAAAAGGTTTAGAAACTGGTTCTGTGTTGTTCAAAAAGTTGAGGGGAACTAACAAACAGAGTCTTGTATTGCTAAATGGTGCGGTCGATATTATGAAGCAAGCATAGATGGGAGAACTATTACCTAGCATGGAAGGAGTCGCGCTGTAGGCGTGGATCATGTAGTAGTAACAGTTACCTGAAAAGAGCATATAGGCTATGCAATCCTTAGGTGAAACCTGAAATAGCAAGAGTTGTGTGACAGACAACTAACAGCAGGTAGATGTTGACTGATAAAAATGATTCGATATGTCATAAAAAAATTAACTATACACAACATTGTGCGCGAGCTATTGATATTCAGGGGGGTTGCTTGCAATCAGCACACACAAACTGTGTGAGATAACATTAAAAGGTATTTGGTCAATTGGATGGGGCTAAGTTTCAAAGGTAACGCAGTGCCTGATTTGGAACAATTTTGACTATAATTAGAGCTTGCTGCAGTAAGTGTGAAGGAAACATGTTGAATGGAAGAGGCACAGCTCAGTGTTTCATTTGGACTCATTTTGACTATAACAGGAAGGCAAAAAAAAATTCTGATGGAGCACTGCACTCTTTGTTTGAATATCTGATATTTGCTGAGAATGTGCCAATATGGGGAATATTTGAATCTATAACCTACGTGATGGCGTCAAAAGGCGGGTGGAAAACAACCAGCCTAGGAAAAGATTGGAAGATATACATTTTGCAACTGAATGACTGCATGAGGAAGAAAAATGCGAAGGTAAATTTAGCAAGCATGGTGTGCTGTTTACTATCAGGCATTCCAACGTGCTTACTATCAGGAAACTTTGAGCATTTGTTTTTCATAAACATCAGGGTAAGCATGCCATGTTTAGTGTACTGAATGGACTCGCAAATTTTTATGTAAATCATGTACCTCTTGCACTTTTTTTTTGATCGGAAGGAATAAACTGAGAGGCAAAGGCATCAATGGGATAATTTATAGAAGTAATGATGGCTGAAGTACACTGAATCTTTTGTAAAATAATACAAAATACCTTGGCGCTTCCAGAAATTAGGTAACTCCTTTTTTTAGCTCGTGAACTCTATGAGGATGCAGCGGCTCTGCAGATCATGAAAAGCAAACAGCAGGTAGAGAGTTCCGGAAGCATGCACATAGCGTTTCGAGAACCAAACAATCATCAATATTCAATAGGTAGGGACGGGTTGTAAGGCACCACATATTTGAGTAAATTCCTAAAATGTCAATGTCATTGAGCTGGAAGGTTAGCCACTCTCAAAAAGGGTAAACAAACAACAGGCCATGTAATATTGTATAACAAATATGGAAATCTAATCATCTCATATGAAATTATCAGGTAGGGAGTTCACCTGTGTAACAACTGTTTGTTGCAAGATGGCTGGTGGAATGAAAAGTCATCGTACACATATATAAAAGAATATGATCCTAAATCTTATAACTGTACAGGCAAAAGTGAAATAACCTGGAAGATGGAAACATGGAGAGAAGCCTTATTTTTTTGTAAATTGAGATTCATCAACTCCCTTGAACAAACCATAGAAGAGGAAATAAGCAGTTCAGTCACGCACCATAAGCAGGGCATATGAGACAGATTTATGTGAGTCATATTTGTAAGAGGTGGGACATGTGGTGACAACTGAAACATACCATAAATTAGTTTGTAGGCAAAGACGATAAAATAAATAAGGAAAACAGGATCGCTAGAAGTCACATTTGTTGGCTGATTCATGAACTGGAAGGTAAAGAAAAAGGGAGAAAGCAATGTACTTACCCAGAGGCAATGTCTTGTAAAAGTCACATTTGTTGGCTGATTCACTATTAAACACCAACTGGGCACTACACCTGGAGGAGGAAAGAACATGAGATCATTTGCAATGAGGAAAATAAAATTGCGACAAACAGAACTAAATGGCAAAAATGTATGAACGGCAAGGGAAGCGTGCACTTGAGTGTGTAAAAAGTAAATAGGTAACGTAAACCGTACTAATGTTTGACACTCATTTGCATTTTAAAAAACTACTATTTGAAAATTAACAGGAATCTTTGCTGTGTCATAGACAGTAGCAGACAGTATACACTGAACATCCATTCCTAATTCAAAGGCATAACCCAGATAAGCAGATAAACACAGGCAGCGTAGAGCATGTTGATTGATAACTAATTTGACCAGGGACACATCACTACCTCAGTTTCACAAAAACATGTGTCAGACTACCAATTTCTATTTCCATGAGCAAGGTATAAGTGGTTCAATTAAAAACAGAGAGAAATTTTGAGCAAGCTAGAAGAAATGGAAAATTCTGAAATGTAACAGGCTTGCTTATGCGTGATACCTTCCTTAATTTATTTGAGCTAGCCATATCTGCAGCCTTCCCAAGCGCTCTAGCTATTCTATGGAAGCATCCTTTCCTGAAGGAAGATTCATCCTGAGTTCAACAGTTCCACAGTATGAAAACTAAATACAAGAAAACAAGTATTATTCTTACCCAATAATGAGGCATCACGCCAAGAACTTATCCTCTGAATTCTTGGCATTCAAACTGAACTAATAAGCAAGGGATTTTCACAGGTGATATGAATGCCATCGCTCAGAACCATAGAAATAGTGGCCGCTGTTCAAAAAATGCAGCAGGTGGCAGTACAAACGAGCATCTGAAAATGAAGCTGGGCACCAAGTCTAAATTACCAGTAACTCACGAAATCACAAGAAAAATATGGATCTGAAAGAGTGAAGCGAGCACAGCAAGGGAAATGAGATCGGCACGTCCAGATGGCAACTCAGTGCCTGCAGCCGAGGTGCTACGGGAGAGCCACGCCATCACGAGAAACAGTAGCCGTGATGCAGCGCCTCGCCTTGCGCTCGGGCCACCACCTTGGCGCCGGTGCTGCAGTGCCTTGCCTTGCGCTCGGGCCGCCACCGTCAAGCCTCGCGCCGGATCTGCCCGAGCTCGGGCCACCATCGCCATGCCTCGCGCCGGATCCCTCGAGATGCCGAGTGCTCGGGCCACGCGAGCTGGCGAGCCGCGCGCCGCAATCGGCCGACGCCGCCTCCTTGGCCCTCGCTGCTGCTGGGGAAACAGCGCTGGATCCACCATGGCCACCGCCCCCTTCTTAGATCCACCCGACAATGGCTAGGGGAGAGGAGGATGTGGGGGATCTGGGGCTTCATGAGAGGAGGAAACACTACGACCTGCTGGTTTCATGGATCCAATTGCGGGCATGCGGCGGCGGGCTGCATGGACGAGAAGAACGAATGGGTAGGGTGAAAGGCACAGGCGGGGAGTTAGGGTTTCAGCGGTTTGCTGATTCTTTTAGGAGGTGGGATGTATACTGGCCATTTATTTTGATCCAACGGCTGAGAATGAGATAGAGTTCAGTTTGGGCCGAATATAGTGTATGATTTCAGGCCCAATGAAGCGTAGCATTATTTCTTTATTTTTAGTTTTTCAAAAAATTATTTTTTTCAAAAAATTATTTTTTTATTTTTTTTAAAAATACTTTGCCGACTGCTCTGCTACCTGGCAGTCGGCAAAGATTATTTTTGATTTTTTTCTCAGAAATTCTTTGCCGACTGCCATCCTCCTTGGCAGTCGGCAAAGGCTCTTTGCCAACTGCCACTGATGGCAGTCGGCAAAGAATTAATTTTTTTTTCGATTTTCGATCCCAGTTTTTTTTGTGTTGCCTTGCTACAGTAAGTACATGATATATTCTACGTTTGGGGTCATTTTGATTTATTTTGCTATATTCCATTGATTTTTGCTGTTTCTTTGATTTTTTCCGGCAGCTCCAGATTTGAACTGCAGGTACATGAAATAATAGAATCCGGCGATTCAGAAAATGATATTCATGATGTTTGGAGCATGTTGAGGCCGTGTGCGGGGCCTCGTGTGAAATTTCGACCGTGTTGGTGTCGGAACACGCCGAGGCACGCGCGTGAAAAGTGTTTTTAAATTTTATAAAATCGAAACGGAGTCCGAAAATGACGAAACTTGACGACGTGTCTTGCCATCGCATGCGGAGGCTGTGGTAAAAATTTGAGAAAGTTTCGAGCAAGTGGCGACGTCGGGTGGCTAAAACCTGGACATCTCCACATGTGATAACAAGTTAGCCACCCGACGTTAGTCCAGGTTTTAGCCACTCGACGTCGCCACTTGCTCGAAACTTTCTCAAATTTTTACCACAGCCTCCGCATGCGATGGCAAGACATGTCGTCAAGTTTCGTCATTTTCTAACTCCGTTTCGATTTTATAAAATTTAAAAACACTTTTCACGCGCGTGCCTCGGCGTGTTCTGACACCAACACGGTCGAAATTTCACGCAAGGCCTCGCACACGGCCTCAACATGCTCCAAACATCATGAATATCATTTTCTAAATCGCCGGATTCCATTATTTCATGTACCTGCAGTTCAAATCTAGAGCTGCCGGAAAAAATCAAAGAAACAGCAAAAATCAATGGAATATAGCAAAATAAATCAAAATGACCCTAAACTTGGAATATATCATGTACTTACTGTAGCAAGGCAACACAAAAAAACTGGGATCGAAAATCAAAAAAAAAAAATAATTCTTTGCCGACTGCCATCAGTGGCAGTTGGCAAAGAGCCTTTGCCGACTGCCAGGGAGGATGGCAGTCGGCAAAGCCTGCAACTTTGCCGACTGCTGACGGAGTGGCAGTCGGCAAAGGTGACGGTGTGGATGGCGTCAACCATGGCCTGCCTTTGCCGACTGTAATTCTTTGCCAACTGCCTGGCAGTCGGCAAAGCCATGGCTTTGCCAACTGCCTGGCAGTCGGCAAAGCTAGGCAGTTGGCAAATCCTGCTTTGCCGACTGCAGGAAATTCCAGTTGGCAAAGGGACCTCTTTGCCGAGTGTCGAAAAAAAACAGTTGGCAAAGAAAATTGCAGTCGGCAAAGAGCCAGTTTCCTGTAGTGATTCGGATGTTTCATTCATCTAACAACCCTAGTTACACATGCTATGAATAAGGCTTAAATCAACCCGGTAACGACCGGGTTTGTCCATTTTTTTACTTGTGTCGTCCCTCTCAAAACGGGGGAGGGGGAAATTAACACCATGAATTTCGTTGCAACTCGCCGTGCAACTTAAGAATGATGTGGTTTTGCATTTATGTCTGAAAATGCTAAAAACACACACCTTGACAAAAACGCGTATATATAGATCCGTATTTTTTTGCGAGACCCCGGTTATAGACGCAAATGCTCACATACAGAGCGCATACTTATCCCTATGAACGCACGCACCGACAACCTACCCCTATAAGCACCTCTGAATAACTAAGTTAGGCCAACAAATCTCGAGATTGACGAAGTCACCACAGACGTCTCATTGTCGACGGGCACGTCGTCTACCACTGAAAGAATGACGTCACTAAATCCTAAAATAAATTCAGAAAAATACGAGCATTCGTGTAAGCCAGAGACTTGAACCCGGGTGACGGGTAGGTTCCATAGTAAGAAACTCAACCAGCTGAGCTACGCTTACTTCGCTATATATATGCCCCCCTATTTAATTACATGCTGGAGCTAGTACTAGTTTAATTAACCCTAAACAAACCTTGCATTAACCAGCTGCAAGCTGCTCACAAGTCCATCTCTACCGCCATTAAAACTATAGCTGTTACTGTTGATCGATACAATCGCAATGCCTTCAAAACTGGAGCTAGCTGGATAATCAGCGGTCGCGATGTATAGTTCGAGTTCAGTGAATTTTACGTGAATTTGCATTGGGACGTTTCATTCATCTAACAAACCTAGACATGTTACGAATTTCTTAAGTCTTAAGCCAGCCCGGTAACAAACGGATTTGTCTTTTTTTTTTACCTGTGTCCCTTTCAAAACGAGGGAGGGGGTGTATCTTTTGTATTTATATATCTGAAAAAAATGCTTGAAACACCTTCTATATGCTAGTAGTAGAAACATATCCATGCCACGAATAAAATAAAGATATATATACACGGTGAGAACGAAACATGCATGGTTGTTACCGTGTCGTCGGTAATTCCATCATACAGTGACCTGAGTCCAAGGTTAACTGAGTACTACTTAATTAAAATAAATGATAATCGGTCCTAAACCTTATCTGTCGGTTGATGTTTACACAGATATTTTGCCGGAAAGCATTCGGCAGCTCTGCATCCAAAATCTCCAGTTTTTTACCTGATACATTTTCTTTCAGACGAAACAATGCTGCGACAAGTTTTAATCAAGTAAACCGTTAGTTATTCATTATCTTGTTTAATAACAAGAAGATGAACACGTTATTGACGATGCACTCTTCAGTTCAGTTAGCAGTCTACGATTTTATAATCGAGAAGAAGACAGACAGGCAGCGACGTGTGCAGTTGCGGCAGCACAGCCACACCCCAACAACACCCACGCCCGTCAGCCGTCATGCCCATGCGATGCAGACGGCCATCCAAGCCTCCCTCTGAATTCCGGTCCCCTGATGAGCTCGAGTGCAGTGACAGTACCTGTTGTTTTCAGGCTTCTTCTTCGGATCCATCAGGCAGTTTTTTCAAAGCCCGACGACAGCAACGACTCATCGGCGCCATGACTCCATGCGATCGTCACTCTCCTCTTCCTGGCCGATCCTGTATCTAACTCTCACGAAATTACGGCGACGTCTCGAGCACCGTCCGGTGAAGACTTGCTGTTGCTGGTTGACCTCGGCGACACAGCCTACTGAAAAGGAGGCCCGTTGCAATGTTGCATGCCCGTTCGTCTCTGATGTTGCGTTCGCCGAAAGGTGGAGGCTTGCAGATCAATCCCTCCCTTATCTCGCGTGCACGTATTGTATTGTCCATCGAGGACGAAAGCGTGACGGATGAACCCTAATAGCTGAAATCAAGAACGTCTCCTGCACTGCACCGAAGATCGTTTCTGGAGGTGCAGAGCTGTTGAGACTTCAGAGCTCAGACATGATGAGCTACTACAACAGTTGAGGCTGGGAAGCTTTTAATAAAATCTTTGTTTAGGATTCTACGCAGCATCGTGCCGGCACAGTAAAACACAGCTGCCAACTGTTTCGATTTCTACGTTCCATGGTCGCCGACGCTGCACCCACTGTCCGTTTTTTTTTGCCGCCGCATGTTGAGGAGAGGACGACGCTGCAGCCAGGCGTTGACGACGCCCGGCGCCACTCAGCTCCCACCGCGCGCGCTCGCCTAGTCGCCTGCCTGCCATGGGAATTGGGATCGTATCGCGACGAGGACAGACATGGAGATGGCACGGGCGAGCACTGAGATCCAGTGACGCCACTGGAAAGCGGTCGTTGAAGTGAAGCGCATTTTTTTTTCCTGGGCTGGATCATCCACCGAGTTGAATAGAGACGTTAATGGGCGAAAGCAGGAAATGAAGTTGACAGCGAGTGATCAAGGTCGGACAGAATCTTCAGAACATGTCATTGACAAAATACAAATGGATTACTGCAAAGATACACATATATACATTTGCTGCAAATCTTTGGAGTATCAAGTAACTTCTACTCACAGGTCACTCACTATACAGACATTTTACCCATTAAGATTGAAGCATAATTCCTCAAAAGAATAAAAAGACTGAAGCATAATTCCTCAAAAAGTAAAAAGATTGAAGCATAGCATTGTGCCGATAATCTAGACCTGAAAAATGACTGGGAACACTAAGAACAGTGAGGAGAAAATGGGAGATTGACCCAACCTAGCGGCATGGAAACAAGCCTGATCTGATCCTTATCATCGAAATTTCTTTTGACTAGCTAGGAGCAACAATGCAGACACGACGACATCATTGCCATTTTGTTCTCGCGTTATTCCTCGCTTGTCCTTGCTGTTGTCACACTCATTGTCACCCACGCACTCCCACCTCGAGCCCACTTCGACAGTGACACGGAGCTGTGTGTGTCGGATTCACTCCCTCGGTGTCGGTGACCCGACAGATCGCTGCTCGCTGATAACCATAGCAGTAGTAGTGGCATTTTTATTGAGTAGAGGCTGTTCAGGGCATGTTTGTAGCCGCATGGATTTTCGTAGGAATTCTTAGAGAATTTCGTCGAAACAAAGCAGTCTAGCTCGTGAAAGATTCAGCGAAAATGGCTTCCCTCCGAACGGGGAAATTATTCGTGACTTGTAGCTGTTTATTGTTTACCTCAGATCAGGGGGATGGAGACAAGTGCTAGAGATTTCAATCTACCAATTTGCCTCGTTCAGGCAGCTGAGCTGAATTGGAATGTTAGGATGTGTTTAGTTGGTGAAAAGTGAGTGAAAAGTTATTGTAGCACCTTTCGTTGTTATTTGACAAAATTTGTCTAACCATGGACTAACTATGCTCAAAAGATTCGTCTCGACATTTACAGACAAACTATGCAATTAGTTCTTTTTTACCTACATTTAATACTTCATGCATGCGTCCAAAGATTCGATGTGATAGGTGGAAGAGGAAATATTTTGGATTTGCATAGAAAGTGAACACACCCTTAGTGATGAATGATGATGGCACGGCTGGCATGATCATGACTGGATGAGTTTTTTTTTGGAACACCGGCAAGTACAGATCCCCATCTTTATAGATCTTCAGATCCACAGCATTTATTGGCCTGAATGCCTGATAAATTGATGCTAATGGGCAGAACAGTACCCCCAAAAAATTGTTTTAGACTTCAGTGTTGTGCTCAAGTAGCTGTCACCAGATACCAGAAGGAGAAATTGTCTGTTATGTTATTGCACACTTGCAGTGGACATGCGGTCGTGTGGTTTGTCCCCATCCGCGCGAGGTTAATGACTCCTAATTTAATTTCACATCTTGGTCAAGGAAAAAGATAATCAGCAGAACGGATCTGATGCGTGCAATGCAGGCGACCAATGGGCCAAGTTTATTGATGTCCCCAGTAGTGCTAGCCAATGATCTTACAATCTACGTACCCATGAGTAGGACCTGTACCAGTACATTGTATTCTGAATGTTCAGAGGACAGAACATAGTTATGCAATGGCCAAGTTACAATATTGTGCGTCACTCGATTCCTGAGGCCAAAGTAAGAGCCCCTGGTGTCAGTAACATTCTGTACCTTCCATCATTCATTTGTATCAAAATTAAACATTCTGTTGTCAGTCAGCAAAGTCTTCAGCGAATCATATGTTCGATGTATCATCAGGGCTGCACACCACCACCAACTTGTTTAGCATGTTCATGTGGATTGAGGCAATGCAGAATTTCCCAGATTATTATTGGAGTCTACGAATGCACATAATGCTTTCCAGATTGGAACCAGCATCTTGACTGGTGGATTCAAGTTCTGCAAAACAAGCCCTTTCAGACCGTTGATGCCTTACAATGCACTTAATAAGGACAATACTAAAAGCAGACAACATTTACCTTGAAAACAAGCATGAGCTCATATTCTTCACGCAGAAGCAAGGCCAAGCTCCAGTAGCATGAGACAGGGGTCACATGCTCATTCAGCACTGGTTTTAGAATCTTGCCAATGGGCACAAATTTGCGATGAACTCTTCCACTGTGAAATACAACTTTGATGTTAAGAAAATGAAAGGATCAAGCCTACATTTCTGTAGCTCATAAGCCATCCAAAAAACAAAAAATGCTGGAAGTCTCCTCTAGTCATTTCCAGCTAAAGCAAAATGAAAAGAGGGGTGCAAATGGGTGCCCCTAAGGGTCTCCACTCTCCACCAGCCAGCCCTCTTTAGTTCAATTATTACTACTAGTTTTCCAAAATGTGCATATTTTGAAAAACTAGCACTATAAAATATAAATTAAACTAAAGCGATTCAATGGAAACCCTTAGGAGCAGCAATTCGCACCCCTAGAAAAGATGGCTAAATCCAGTGTTCCTGTCAAAGACAAGTACTGACAAGAAGTATGTATCTATTTTTCAAAAAAAAAACTTTGTGTTAAGATATTGAAAATGACAAAGAAAGCACTTATTTCCTTTAGCCTTGTGAAGCCTTTGCTTCCTCCTATCTATTTATAGTAGTCTGTTCTCTTGGAATAATATTTGATGAGCAGTAAATACTGAAAGCATGAATAAATATTCCAGACTGGTTCTTCCATACCTCCAAAAGTGTTGCTCTAATTGAACCCCAAAAGTCGGCATGATCACCAATGACTCTGCACAAAAATTAAACTAGATACCAAATAAGGAGCACACAGTCTCACTTTCCTGTACTCATTTTCAACATGGATACCAAGAAATGTTCTTTTTTTCTCTTTCTTTTGCAGCACTGAAAATTTAACTACAAGTTGTTTCAAAGAAAATTTAACTACAAAGAACTCAGAGCACAGAGAAAAATAACCTCAGCACCCACCTTTTTTCACAGGGTCGCATCGCAAGCATTTTGCAATTATACTGGCAAATGAAATACTCCAAAGGGAACCAAGACATAAACTATCCTGCAACATTTAAGCACCACCATTCAGTTAAAATAGTGCCTATGATCAACCTGGCTGTACTCAACATACCTTAGGTTTTACTTACAAACTAGTAAAAGGGAAGCAAAACAGATAAAGCACCACTAACATCACTAGTGTAATAAGGCTGTTCTTCAGAAACGCAACATATCGCTTCACTAGTTAAAACCTGAATCTATACTAAGTAGCTCATGAAAAGGATGCTCCCAGAATATCCACACAACTGAACTGTTTCAATTGAATTGTGCCTTTTGTAATTAACATGCCCAGCTATGGAAAAGACGAAAGTGAAAAGTGAAAACCAACAGTCACAGATTTGAGAGCTATTTCAAGAAAAATACCTTTGACAACAGGGCGCAGCAAACAGTCGCAAGAAGGAACATTGTGCCGATGTACGACAGCAGAACCCTGAATTTGCTCTTCTTGACAAAGATGACATGGATATCAGCTCCTCCCTCGCGGTGATGCTTGTAAGTGTACAAGCCATCAGATATCCCAAGTTCTTGTTGCCCCATGTATGAGCCCATCAGAACACTCTATAAGCTTCCTGTACAGCTCACATCAGCCTTCACATGCTCAGTTTCTAAAAGGACGACAATTGGTGAATGTATCAAAAGACACACTTCTTATGAATTTTGTATGCCCTCCTCATCTCCCAATAAGAAGACAACGTCGTCTAAGGAAAGAAAAAAAAAAGAAATGCTAGCTGTGCAGTTGACGAAGTAGTAAGGCGAGAAATCTCTAACTTCCATACAGATTCGCTACTAACGTTACCGTCAGCAAACTGGTGAGAAAAGACGAGATCCGCTATGTACCAGTCCAGCTTTTCCAAATCGGTCCAACCAAATAGCCTCCCAGTCCACGAAACGTACAGGAATCGGAATAGGAATGCGTGCGCATGGCATGGAGTACGCGTACCTGGGAGTGAAATCCAAGGAGGATGCGGACGAGCAATGGCGGCGCACCGACAGAGCAAGGGCAAACCGGTGGCGACATAGGTGGTTTGGAGGAAGAGAAGTAACTGACGGACGCGATTTCTCCAAAGCTTGTACTTCTATTCGTCTGGGCCGTCGATTAGCTTTAGGCCCAGAGCCACTCCATGCGTATGCTATTTGCCACAACAACCTGCAGACTGTTTGTTCTAAAAAACCTGCAGACTGAAATTTACAGCATCATTTTGGTTAGTTCGTGGGTAAAAAATTTTTTAGTGTCATATCGGAGGTTGAAAGGGATGTTTGGACACTAATAAAAAAACTAATTACATAACTCGCATGGAAACCACGAGACGAATTTATTAAAACTAATTAATCCGTCATTAGCACATGTGTGTACTGTAGCAATTATGGCTAATCATTAGCTAATTAGGCTTAAAAGATTCGTCTCGCGGTTTTCATGCAAACTGTGCAATTAGTTTTTTTATCTACATTTAATGCTCCATGCATGTGTTCAAATATTCGATGTGACGGGGTAAAAAGTTTTTGGTTGGAACTAAACAGGGCCTAAAGTCTTTTTTTTCATCTTTATACTGTTCTCAAAACTATAGCATAAGATATATAGAGGAAAAATGTTTAAACTTTAGTTGTCTTCTCATCTCTTTAGCCTACTTTTACATCCCCAGTGCATATCGCACTGTTCTATATTTCTTCTGCATTCTGCAGTTCTGCTAAAGCTTACTCCCTCCATCCCAAATTATAAGACGTTTGACTTTTTTAATCCCAAGTTTGACCATTCATCTTATTCAAAAAATTTGTGCAAACATAGTCAAATTTAAGTTATTCTTGAAGAACTTTTATTAATATACCAAGCCACGATAAAAGAATTGATATTTTGCACAAATTTTTGAATAAGACGAGTGGTCAAACTTGGTGTCAAAAAAGTCAAACGTCTTATAATTTGGGATGGAGGGAGTATCAATTTGATACAGGGCTACAGGCCTTCAGTTTATTCAACACAAACTATTTAATGACATGAGATTCATAGTTCATTACAACAATCAAATTTTTATTTGCCAAAAGACTCTAAAACAATCAATCAGGTCCTAGTACAACTATTTCCATTTAGAGATTACATCAATCAATTAATTCTACTCTACTTTACAACGATGTTACAACTTGCAATACAAATAGCACACTCAAACGATGGAACCACTGTTTTTGGACTTTTGGCCTTCTGGGCAACAGTTCTGAACGGTAAATCAACAAACACCTGGTCGCAGCCTGAAATAAAAATCCACTACTGCTTCATACTGTCCCAGTGCGCTTATTCTTTCTCCATTCCCATGGTTTCTCAGGGTTCGACGATGCCCACAAGCCTGTTCGCCTTGTCTTTGCCTGATTCTCCCACTGAAAATTTCCATCTATCAGGAACCTCGAATTTTTGGAAATAAAATGATCAAAGCATGCTCTTGTCAGTCAAGTGGAATAGAGCAGTCCATTCTGCCATGTTGAGTAGAGTGGTACAAGAGTACTAGTTACCTTGCTGAGCTCCATCCGATGATCATAAGTAGTATAGTGCCATGCAAGTCCTTTCTTCAGCATGTGTTCCTATTGCAAAATAAATAATAACAATAATTCATTTCAATGTCCTCAGTGTTGCTGAGCATTAAAGCCAGAACAAGTGATCTTCAGCTGAGGCGATGCAACATTTTCTTGCATAATCTACCATCTTTACAATTGATTGGTTCCAGCGCATATCTCTACACTTTTTCCTAAGGAGAAGTCCCACACCTTTCACAACCAAACAGTAATGTTTCATTTCCTTTAGTAGGTGCAGTGTTTAAGCTATGCATTATAAAATTACAAGAGTAGGTGCCTTCAAGAAAATTCAAAGAGCATAGGGAGCAACAGATCATCACTGATTTGATAGGTTACCACTGCTAGATTTCTAGAAGAGTTGCAACTACTACTTTCTAGAAGAAACTCTAAAAGCACATCAGTGTAGTTTCTTACCTGCACGAAAACCCCATCACAGTCAACATCTCCAACTAAGCGACCGTACCAGTCAGTGTCATATATGGAAATCTTCAAGCTTTTCCCCTGCACCAGCCTCACCAGCTCCTCTTTGGCCTCTTTGCCATATGGCATTAAGCTCTCTGGTGCATCAATCCCCCTGCACTGCATTTTATTATATCACAACTACACTCCAAATAGAAACAAGCCTGTGATCATCATTGATAAAGAACAAGTGTGGGCAAACCTTAGCCTTATCCTATATGTCGGTGTTCGGACCCGAGGGGGTCATAAACCAACGAGTAAAATGCTGCGTGTCCCTTTCCTGGATGGTGATGCAAGGAGAGCACACGGGGGTTTATCCTGGTTCGGGCAAAAGAAGGCCCTACGTCCAGCGGGGGAGGAGAGGTTTGTATTTCCTTGTACCGAGGTGCTTGTGTAGGGGCTACAAGCTTGCGAGAGAGGGCGACGAGCCCAAGTCTCAAAGGAGAAAAAGAAAGAGTACAAGATGATTGCTTGAGATGTTGATCGCTATGTTGTGTATGACTGGTCGTCCCTCTCCCTCTCCAGAGCCCTGGCCTATCCTTTTATAGGACGAGAGGAGGCCAGGACGACGGGAGCCTTGAGATGATGTTTTGTCGATCCTGTTGAGGTGGCTGTAGCGACGTGCCTTGGAAATGGGAGGCCATCCTCTGGGACGTGATGTCGTAGGCGTCGAAGTGACCCGGAGCGTCGTGCCATACCGTCCTTCCTTCCCTGTTACGCTGTGTTGGGGGTCGAGGCTGGGTCGAGGCCGAACGGATAAGTCCGAATCCCTGGAATCGTGGCGTACGGGCTTTGTCGTACCTTCCCTCGAGGGTAACTAGTGATGTACAGTGTGAGGTAAGGTGGGTACAGTGACGTTTTTCACCTCCCATCACGGGATGGGCGGTTAAACAGTGAGGACTGACACTGGTATTGTTCCCACGTCGACCATGCGTGCAGCCATGCCGGTAGGTGGTAGTAGGTAATTGCATTAAATGCTAAGATTTTTGTCCGAAGGTAGGTAAAAAGAGGGGGTCGAGCGCCTCGACCCGGGCTCACGCGAGTCGGAGTTCAGTCGAGGTACCTTGTCGTGCGGGACGCGGTCGAGGCATCCCGTCGAGGGGGCCTCGTACGAGTCGGAAATGGGACGCGATCGAGGCGTCCCGTCGAGAGGGCCTCGTACGAGTCGGAAATGGGACGCGGTCGAGGCGTCCCGTCGAGAGGGCCTCGTACGAGGCGGACCTGTCGAGCATTTTGAAATGGGTGGTGCTTTGTCGTGGTTTAGTCGTTTTAGTTTTTATTATCGTCGAATGTGGGTACCCTTATGCTATTGGTACCGACAGTAGCCCCCGAGCCTTTAGGTGAGTGTATGTTCATAGCGCTGTTTGCTTCCCTAGCAGGGGCGTCTGAGTGCTTTCAGGACTTCTTCCGGTGGGGGCGCGCGAGCGCACCCGCCGGGTGTAGCCCCCGAGGCCTCGGTGGAGTATTGAGAAAGTCTCCTCCGAGGTCTTTAATCGTGATTCACCAGGGAGTAGTTGATGCGGCCGAGCCCCCGAGCCTCGCGCGCACGAGGTCGATCGGAGTTCCTGCCGTCTTTCGTTGTCCGGCCCTCACGCTCATCCTTCGGAGAGGAGGAGGAGGGGTGGGGAACGTCGTACTACCCCGTTCGGGCGAGTCCGGCGATCTCCGGTGAGCTACTAGCGGGAAGATTCGAGTGAGAGTCCGTGCTCCAGTCGTTAGGAGTCGGCTTGGGGCCCGGGGGCACTCTTCAATGATGCCAAGGAGTGGTCGTGCGGATGTCGGTTCCCTGCGACGGGATCCGAGGGCTCGATGCCTCCCCCAAGGGGATTCCTGCTTCATCCTCATCCTTTGGCCTCGAATACGTCTTGGGGTGCCTCGAGAGCGTGGCTCGAGCCCTGGCCGTGTACGGGCGCACCCCTGGTCGTCCCTTGCTCTGTTGCTCGAGGGCGGCTGTCGAACCCAGGTCGAGGGCCAGCCTCCGTTCCTTCGAGACTTAAATTGGGCCCGGAGCCCGTTAAGGGAATCTAGGAATATCCGTCCGTGGATCTCGCCCCGCCCGTTAGCCTGACGCGCCTTTTTAGGGCGAGATCGGCGCGGTAGTGGGCGGCGTGGCGTTCAGTTACTGCGTGGGGGACGGCCACGTGCCTTGCTCCTGTAAGGCGTGAGGGACGGTTAGGTGAGCGCATTTATTACGGGAAACTGTTCCTACCTTTTTGCGCGGCCGTTGGACTTCCGTCTGGCCTATAAAGGCAAGACCCAAGGGTCCGTGCTTCCCTCCGGTCTCTTGCGCTTCTGCCATCCTCTAGCCTCAGAAAACCCTAGCCCTCTTGCGCCTTCCGCCCACATTGCTGCCGCCGCCGCCATCTCCTCCACTTATTCCCTTCCCGTCAGCGCTGATGGCCGGAAAGAGCCAATTCCTCGCTGCCGAAGATTGGGCCTCCTCCTCAGTGACGGAGAGGAAGCTGGAGGAGCTGGTTGAAGATGGGTTGTGTAACACCCCAGGTGTTTATCACCAATTAAGCAGTGGGTTTGAGCTCAAACATGATAGATTAAGTGGAGATGACAATGTCAAGGTCAACCTACGAAGAAGAGCCTAATTTAAACTTGGATGTTACTCCTTTGCTTTACATATAGGCCATGTTCAAAGATATATGTTCGGATGGTGTTATTGACATATCTTCATGTGTCTCACCTTGGTACCTATCTATATTGATCCCTGGAAAAGTTTCATGAAGTTTGGAATCAAAAAGTCACATGAAATGATAAGTTATATGCTTGTTTGGATTATAACTAAAACTTGCCCTGCATCCCATGGGAACTAGTGTTGTGCAACATACAAATGCAATATGTGCAACACATCTTGTACACATGTGGAACACCCTAGTGGAACATGTGTAGCATGTATCTTGAAACAACCACATGAAATGACCATAGCATTTCACTTGAGTTCTATGTTTCAAGGCATGTGAGGCCTGCACTGTTGTGTAACCTATGCATGGTGGGTATGTTTGGCCTCTACAACACCTTAACTACACTTAGGACACTCCATGGGACAATGTTCATGTTGATCATTTTGCCTAAATGTGCTTCTAAGTGATGGTTGACCATGTATGGACCCTAGAACCCTTTTGTTTGACCATTTCAAAAGTGTGACCTAGAAGCTTTGCATGACTGTGCACCCTTTAACAAAGTTGTAGAGAATTTTATAAGAAACAAACTTTGTTTAAGAGTCAAGTCATGGAAATGTAGGGAACATGCTCAAACAGGGACCCCAAGTCAGTTTTGACCTGCTGTTTGGCACTTAGCCAATTTGGCTAAGTCTGGACTGTACAACAGTTTCATGTACCTTACTTTGGAGCTTTATATCTTGCAACACAAGCTGATTCAAACCTTGATCCTTAAATAATAATTGTAGTTTGGTTTGAGTACTGCAAACTTTGTTTAATGAGCAAGAGCTGATTTTGTGCCTAGCTTGGGCAATTAGGGTTCGCAA
Source organism: Saccharum spontaneum (assembly GCA_022457205.1). Lineage (NCBI taxonomy): Eukaryota > Viridiplantae > Streptophyta > Magnoliopsida > Poales > Poaceae > Saccharum > Saccharum spontaneum. The sequence continues at coordinate 12,726,110 of CM039589.1, forward strand.
AATCGAATCTTGTGCTGTTTTCAGAGACGAAAATTTTGGCTAAGTCTGGACTGTACAACAGTTTCAAGTAGCTTACTTTGGAGCACTCTACCTCCCAAACTAGGCAGAACCAGCTCTAGCTCATATTGGCAATATTGTAGTGCTCACATAGCTCTATGATTTTGTCAACAACACTATGACCTAATTCCCACTAGTACAAGATCTACAGAGGGTGTGTTTAGATGGGAAAAGTTGGGGTGAAAAGTTACTGTAGCACTTTTCGTTGTTATTTGGTAAAATTTGTCCAACCATGGATTAATTAGACTCAAAAGATTCGTCTCGAACTTTACAGACAAACTATGCAATTAGTTTTATTTTTTACCTACATTTAATGTTTCATGCATGCGTTTAAAGATTTGATGTGATGGGTGGAAGAGGAAATATTTTGGGGTACTGTTGGAAGTGAACGCGGCCAGAGCCTCAAAGATCGTGTTTCAGTTGGGTTCCTACTGAAACTAAAATTTCAGTTTCGTGTGCTCGATTTTGGAGCTCTGTATATTGTGATCTAAGCTGAACCAGCTCAAGGTCCTTTAATAAAAGTTGTAGTTCTTGTTATGTAGAACAAACTTTGTTTAAAGATCAAGACCAAGTTAGGCCTATAACTTAGTGAAACCGAGCCCTCAAGTTGGAATCCAGTGCTGTTTTGGGAGCTCGAAATTTTGCTAAGTCCTCAATGGACTGAATGGCGGTTTTACTTTTCATGTAGGCATGTTGGTGAGTTTGTAACTTGAAAACCATGGCGATCTGGACCAAACTCGTATAAGCAAAGTTGGACCTGACATGTAGCTCTACAACTTATATTAGTGAAGTTTTCATAAAAACCGACCGAATTAAGAGTTAGAAGGGGAGAAGAATGCCATTTCAGTCAATGTGGAACCGAAGTTCAGAATTCAGTTTTGAGATACCCTCCTTTGGAGCTCGATATCTTCTAATCTTGGGAGATTTAGCTCTTGATTATTAAAGAAATATTGTTCGTCTCGCAAAGCTCTACAACTTTGCCTCTTGCACCAAAATCAATGGACAACCGGATTAGAAGATAATGGAGGATGAAAATAGTGTTTTCAGTCAAACTTTTGCGGTGGTATTGAAAATTTGAAAATTCAGAAGAGCAGCAATGGCCGACCCGCTCTGCTCCCGTGCGCCCCGTGGCTCCTTCGCGCTGACTCCATTCGCCACCTTGCACACACGCGTCGTCAAGACGATGTAGAAGACCCGAGCACGCTGCCCTTCTCCCCCGCTCAAATCTCTCTCGCTCTCTGCGCCGCGCCGCGCCGCACGCCAGAGCACCCCGTCATGGCCGCCATGCTGAGCTCGTCCGCCACCGTCGTTCCTCCGTTCCATGCCTCCCCATCCTAAACCATGAAAACCAGCACCCTCACCGTCGCGCGGTGCACCCTAACACCCTTTTTCCCGGCCCCAATCATCGCCGGAGGCCGCTGCCACGCCGCCACGGGCAGCCCGCACCGTGGCCGAGCCGCTGCACCCTTCCCTGGCCCTGGTGGAGCCTAGCTGCAGGTGCTCCGTGGTCGCCCGATGCCGTGCGGTCCGCCTTCGCCAGCCGCCACGCCCCACAGCACCACAGCTGTAGGTCGCCGCCACCTCCTACCGCTGCTGCTCGTGGGCAGCAGGCCTCACGCCACCTCCGGCCGAGCCAAGGGAACCAGCAGGTGCGCGGAGACCCCCTAGTGCTCCCCCGCCCCTCAGCCGCGGCCGACAAGTCTCCTACGGCCGGCTTCCGCGAGCTCCGGTGACCTCTCTGTTCAAATTCGCGTCAAGGACTGCATACAAGAATTTGACTCATGGCAGGGGCCTAACTGCAATGTCATAGACTCATATGAATAGTGCCATAAGGACTGATTTGTGGTAGTTTTTGCTGATTTTTGAAAATTCATAATAAATCATAGAAAATTCGTAAAATAGCAAATGAGGACTTTTTGGAATCCTTGTGAAATTGTCTATGTGTTAGATCTATAATATGACATATTTTAGTTTCATGTTTTTGCTGTAAAAATAGATTTTTCAGATTAGGTTTTCAATGCTAGTTGTATTTGTCATTTTCATAACTGCAAATGTAGGGCTCCAAATGAAGTGAAATTTTTGTGGCATGCTACTCATGTGATGTTTGATGTGTGGTAAAAATTTCATGAATTTTAGTTGTGGTATGAGTGATTTATTGATTCATCTTGCTCTCACATGAATTCTTGCAATAGCCATTTGTCTTTTCCATAGAGGTTGATATATATGTCCAAATGGTTTGAAATTTGTACAGTAAACTATTGGGAGCATATGTAGGCCACTGTAATTTTGGTAGAATTTATTGTACACTTTTGATAGGTGTTCATAATTCCACCTAATTATCTAAATAAATTAAGAAAATGCATTAAAAGAATTTATTTAGGAATGGACACTATGTTTTCTGGTGTTCATTAGTCATGTGTGAGATGTTGGCAAAGTTGGTTTTGTCTAATTATATGTTTGCAATGGAAGTTAATAATTATTTCTTGCAAACGAGGTTTCTGGACAGATCTGTGAACTTAGCAAAGTTCTTCATGATAATGTGCTTTGTTGTAAAACTTGTTTATACAAAAGTTATAGATAATTTATGTATCTAGCTGCTGTTAAAATTTGGTGGCATTTGGCCATGTGGTTTAGGAGTTATAGCTGTTTAAAGTTGGGTTACAGAATTGCTTGCTCTCTGTTTGTCAGGAACAGATTCTGGAACTTTGTAATTTTGACTTATTTAACTTATAAATCATGCGATGATGATATTATATTAAATGTAGATAATTTCATAAGCTTTCCAAAATGTCTTCTTGCAAGTCATTTGGATTTGTGTAACTCCAGTTATAGCTAGATCTTATAGCTGCTGTTGCATGTCCCGAAATTGACAGATTCCAATTATCGTTGTTTGCTTGTATATTGTTAAGTGGGACTTATGCCTTTGAGGGTGGTTAAGTTAATACACCTGAGATCTTGTGAAACCTTGTGTGCCATGCCTAATATGCTTGCCATCTTTTATATTAGGATGTGTGATGTTTATTTAAACAATGTGAAGTGCTTATGTGTATTTAGCGTAACCTTGTACTTGCCTTGATTAATGTGTGATGCATCATCTATTGCATTCCCATGTATTCATACACTTGCATCTTGCATCTCGTTTAGGTACGCTAGATGCACCACGTGAAGGATCTGATGTGGAGCCAAACCCGAAGATGGAGTTGGTGGATCCATCCCGAAGATAGAAGGACCGGACAAGTGTTAGATGGAGAGAATGCTCGCCAAGCGAGTTTCATCTGACAAACTCTGACTTGAGTCGGATCCCAGGCAAGCCCCGGAGCATTATAAGCCTCCTATCTTTAAAGCAATTAATTATATATATGTTATAAGTATTGTTGCATTAAGTGGTAGGAGTTGGTTGGAAACCCTTGCTGCATTATATCATTCCTTGTCCAGTGATATGAATCCTTGAATCCTACATAGACTAGGATCGAGTAGATGCTTAGCCCTGCTTTAAGCGGTAGAAGTCAGGTGATTTCCTGTCACCTGCGAGATGTAGGGATATTCATATATGGCACGGTTGGCTATATTGCTATCGTGGAATGGAACCATGTGTTAATAAAATGGAATGAGACCGGGCGGGATGACGATAGTGAAGCAACAAGGCATGGAGGTCTTGGGTGTGGATCTATCCCCGTCTGAGTCGTTTAAGGACCGATTCGCTGTACGTCCTTGAGTCATGTTGAACGCAGTCTAACACTTAGTTGGCCGGATAAGTCGTTCCGACCGCGAAGCCGAGTAATATGGTTCAGGCCGGGAATCGAATGGTAGGTTGCTTCTTGGAGGAGAGAAAGGATGTGCTTGGGGACATTGGCGTGAGACCAAGGGGGGGTTAGAGTCCCTATCACCTGGCAGAGTGTCGCCCTTGGGGTTGCGACATCATTCGGACCCGCGATTCCTGAATTGTATGAAAGGTGGCTTGTGCGACCCTGGCAGGGGCCTGCGCGGTGAGTGTTAGAAATACCCCTCCAGCTGGATAGGAATTCGATTCGAATCGCCGTCGCTCCCGGTTAGTGAGCACTTGACTTGAGCAGCGGCAACGTAGATTCCATTAAATTGAACGGATGGTTAATTGGATAACGATGGAAAGGTTGCCTCAATTTATACCTGCTATGGTTAATATTGTTTGCTCCTAATAAAGTGAGTGCTCTAGTACAGGTTCTAATATAGATGATAGGTTAATGATAATTAACTTGATGCTTAAGCATTAATGATTACTTATCCATAATAAGCTTTTATGCAAAATGTTGTCAAGCTAGCCCACTTTATATCAGCCTTGCATGATCCTTGGTGTCACTTTATTTCTGATTTCTGACGGGTAAGTCTAGCTGAGTACCTTCTTGTACTCAGGGTTTTATCCCCACTTGTTGCAGGTTGTGATGTATCATGGCGACTGCAAGAGTTGGTTGGCTCCTGCCGTAGAGGCGGAGTGTGATCACGGGCATGATCCTTCTGAGTTATCTTCTCTCTAATGCTTTTGTCGGAAGTCGACCTTAGTACTGGCATATATTTGAAATAAAGGTGTTGTTAGTTTCAAATTACTTTGCTTCCGCTACTTTTAAACTTAAGTTGTAATAACTATGTTGAACTCCGATGTATATTGAATTACTTGTGAAATGGTTGTAACATGTGACTTGTTATGTTGAATCACTACGATCTTGGCTTGTATGTTGGTTGGTTTGAAATCCCTCGTGATTTCATTGGACTACCGGAGTTATATGGGCTCAAGTGCGAGAATTTGATCACTCCGGTGATTGTTTTTGTACTTGTGCTCTTATAATTTGGACGGTTCCGTTACAGCTGGTATCGGAGCAAGATTCAACATTAAACATGTCATATGTGTATTTAAAACAAAGGTTTTGTTTTCTAAAACCAGTTTTATCAACTTATAGTTATATATAGGTTTGTGAAATCTAAATTTTAAACCTAAGTATGCCAGTGGTCAATTTCCTTATGCCCATATAAGGATTATTAGGTGGCTTATGTAAGTACTAACTTTGGGGTTTTTCATTTATGCATCTACGCCCAGGCCAAGGTATGTATGTGTGATGACTCTGCCACACTATGCTACCCGGTGTGTTAGATTGGTGGTAGCCTTCATATATGAGATAGTCATATATGTCGCTAGTTTATTTTTATGTAACATCGCACCTACGCTCAGGTAAGTGTGAGTTGTGAGAGCATGACCGTACAACCTGCGGTCTAGGGGAGAGCTAGTTTTGGTTACTGGATTATTTACATGTTACACACATGTATATATGAAGGTACTTAATTGTGGGTGATTAATGATTCGGGTAGTTTTGGTGCTACATGTATATATACAGGGGTATATGTACATGGGAGTACTTAGAATTTTACTTCTCTGCTTTCATTGTGTGCTATATTGAGAAATGTTGGGCTGCAATGAAACTTTTCTGCAGGTACGCTAACCACGAATGCGTAAGTCGAATGTAGTTGACGACTAGCTATATATCGAGAGAGTGCGTGTTATGCCACCGACATAGAACGTGATCGCCATCTTAGGTTGGCAATCTCGTGAGGACGAATAGGACGAAGCATGCATCTTCATGATTGTTGCCTTATGCATAGTTATGCTCCTCTCACCCTTGTTCGATATTAAGTGACTTGTGATTGATGTTATGTAGTCTCTTCCTTGTGTGGAGTTAGACATGAATGCTTTGTTCCATGTTGCTTGAATAGGAAATGTTTGAGAAAAATATGTGCTTAGTCTCGCTAGAATTAAGTGTGGTTACATGCTTGAACTTAGAGATATCCTCTAGCTTAGCCAAGTGGTGGATACATTGTTCACCCAAGCGTTTGCCAATGCTTTAGACCTCACCTAAGTAATTGTGATTCTTATTAATGAATTAAATTGGTTGGTCTAAGGTAATAATGTTTAGAGCTACTAGAATGACATGTTTGTGTGCTCTCTTGTTAAGTAGAACAAAGGCAAGCTTTGTTTTGCTTGTGGAATGTTGGCTGCTAGAACAGTTTCTGTTGTAGTGATGCTTTTGTGGTCATAATGGTGTTTTCTGTAGTTATAGAGAATACCAAAGTTGTAGCTAACTTACTTATCTATCTTGTCCTAAAATTTTATGACACTAGGCCTTATGGTTTGGGAGTTATAAATTTTAGAAGTTTGTTGTCAGAATCTGTTCATGTTCAGAACAGATCTGAGTGTTTGATTTATTTGACCTATGTGCTTATGGAATCATGTCTTGGAGATAATAGAAGAAGTGTAGTACTTTTTCTAAGCTTTCTAAAATGTCTTATAGCACTAATTGTGGTGGTCTAAATCTCTAGTTATGAGATTGCAAAATGGAATGACAGAATCTGTCCAAATCAGGGCAGAGATATCTTCTTTGTCTTGTTTGGCCTTGTTGGCTATAAAATCATCTTAATATGATAGTAAGAAAGTTATAGACAACTTAATAAGCTTTACATAAAGTTACGGCTCAGCCTTGTTGTGTCCCTAGAACTCTAGTTTTGCACTCTTGAAGTTCTTGTCAGTTTTCTGTCCATATTGGTACAGATCTGAAACATTAGCATTTTTGGTCATGTTAACCTGTGATTTAGCTTTTGGTACGAATAACAAATGTGTGGAAAACTTTCTAAGCCTTCTAGAAAGTCTAGGATCACCTTTGTGGGATGTCTATAACCTCAGTTATGGTTGAAACAAGTAACTACTGCGTTGCTGTCCAGATTCTGGGCACATGCTATGTTGGCTTCCTTAGCTAGCGTTGTTTTGAGCTAAACTGGTAGTTAGTTCATACGTGAGATAAATGCTTATTTTGGGGGAGCCTTGTGCTTTATATTGGTTGCTTAAGCCCATTCATTTGAATTTTCTCCAATGTCTGCTTGACTGTAATGTTGTATGTATGCTTGTTATCTAGGTAGTGCCCTAGTTGTCACCTCGTTGTCCTCGGTGAGCATACGAGGGTCACATGGCTTTATCCTAGAACAAAGTTTTCGTACGTAATTGTATGGTTGTTGTCTTCAATTAGGTTCTCTCTCTTAGGAGCCTGAGCCTGTAGACTTGGTGGTTAGCCCTTGAAGGTTTGTATCCATGCCTTTGCTGGACCGAAAGCCCAAAGTTTAGTTCTCCTATATGTTGCATAAGCCGTGGATGTTTTGCAACCCTCTTTGTGAAGACCCTTGTCGAGTGACCCACCAAGTTAACTTCCATCAATGCTAGCCTTTGACCATGGATCGTACGTTGCCAGTTGTGGAGACCGGACCCAAATCCATGTTGGACCTACCGATTGCCGCTCCTACAGGTGATCTGGTGCAATGATAATTTTTCATCGTCTGATCTCTAAATCGTGTGCTTACGAATTCGTGCATCTACCTTATCAACTCAATCTATGACTACGTGTCGGTTTTTGCCCTTGAAAGTTGCTTAATCCGTCCCCAACCTTCTTAAGTCTCGAGATGTTTACCAGTCTTGATCTCATGTTGTGGTCCAACATGACCAAATCTCGTGGTAATCTTTTGTTTTATCCTCACGGTGGTGAATGCTAGGCGTACGTGGAATTAAGCAAAAATCTCACGCTTAATCGCATTCGACAATTTAGCTATGTTCTCTTGTGCTATATTGTGATCTTTGGATCATTTTCGTGATGATTCTAAACCTTGTGACTACATTTGCTTGCTATCCCTCCTTGTATGGCGCTTGTTCTTACAACCCATTAGTGCCACTTGAAATTTCACTTTCGTTGTGCGTTTAGTAATGGTGTTATGAGTAGCCGCTGATGGTGCCGCGACGAAACCAAGGGCCTCCTGTGGCTGCAGACACATGGCTGGCTGCTTGGCACGCGCTGGTATCACGGTTTCCAGTCATGATCCATTATCAAACGACAGATGATGTGTTATTTTCTCATGTTCCTTTTCTTGATTATCTCTCCAAATCGTATCGTAAGATCCATATCTTAGACCGAAAGTAGTGGAACTTCCTTCTAAAGTTGCTAAGAGGAAATTCTTTGAAGAATAGGTCACCGACATAAACATTAACAGACTGCAATAGGTGGTAGACAAGTGACTCTACGTAGTTATCCCAGTATTGACGAACGTCATCTAGTAAGCAAGTATCTCATAGCTATTGGATAAAAAGGACACACAACCCTTAATTGTTGGACAAGTTATCTGTGGGATGAGAATTGATTGTCGCATTGTGCATATGACCGGAACTATCCCAATCACAACCTTGGGTGCATAATGACCATACAATCGAAATCAACCATCTCTGGAGTAACTTCGTATTGCTAACTTCGATGGCAACCATCTGTTCTGCATCAACCAAGATTATTGTGGTAAAGAGTGAAGATTTGGAAATTTTTAGTGTTGAGAGACAACTGATTAGTTACCAATAGGAAGGTTAATCTCCAGCTAGGTAACGACTCTTTGGTAGTTACAAAGGCTATGTCTTACAAAGCAATAACCAACAAGAAGTTAATCAACTAGCCAACCACTTGAGTGATATTCTATCTTCTAGAGCCATTGTGATCAAGCCAATTCCGTCTTGGACAATCACACAGATAGTGCAAGGTGTTCAATCAGCTGCGGTGAAAACTTAGAGAAATGCATGCCCTAGTTTCGATCAACATCCTTGTGCCCTTAGGTGCCACAAACGGTTTGTTCATAACTTTATTGGACAAAGTGTTGAGGAATATTCGAAAGCAATTTGAGAAGTGTCAAACAACAGATTTCCTATTTTAGAGCTGCTGTTTGATCCTAAAAAGGAAGCCTCAAGGTGAAAGTTGGCCCAACAAAGTTGCTACGCTGCAAGTCAACTCAACTTACAGTGCAACTAAGTCACAAAGGAAAATTTTACTCAACCGCTTGGTGGCAGACTACTCCCCATGGTTTAGTGAATATTTACAACTTTTGTTGTCCTTAAGGCCTCGCTACATCTTTCTTTGGGAATTATTTTCCAATGATGACATACTTTGGTACCTTATAAATGTTTTTACCCAAGAGGTTGCATCTGCTTCAACCCAAATGACTATTGTCTTTGGATAAGAGGATCTTCTTAGGTAACATTTGGCAGAAATACGGAACCAACTGAGTCAGTTATCATATTTACTAATCCCTCGATAGACTTAGATAATACAGTGTTGTCATCAGAGAAAGAGAACTGTACACATGGAACCACAAGTAGTTTTCCATTAGTTGGTGTCTAAATGAATGAACATTTACGACCAACATAGACCTTGTCTATTGGTTAGTCGGTATCCTATGGCCTCAGAGAATGTTTGTCGTCAATGATCTCATCCTTTTGGAAGGTTGTACTCAAGCCAGTTGGTAGAGAACTGCTTTTCAAAAACCGTGTGAACATAGAGCCATTTCAACGAGTATACTTCTGAATATTTCGGTCTAGTGTCAAGTTCAGATGGCCTATGTTGTGCTCATTAGAGAGTCAGATACTTGTGAGTGGTTCACTCATGGACCAAATGATCTCCGTACACTGAGAATGCAGTATGTGCTATCTTGGATTCCTTCCAAAGTAACAATGCTTCATGGAAGTCAATGAAGGAAATTCTTCAGACAAATTTTACCATGAAGAGTAAGTATCAGAATGTGCCTTTGGTCAAATTGTTCACCGATGTTGAATGCTTTTAGCTGAATGCTATAGCAGATATTGGGAACTGGATAACGTGTCTCTCTTCCTTAAAAGATCTTCCATTCCGAATCTCGGGACGCGATTCTTTTAAGGGGGGAGGGCTGTAACACCCCAGGTGTTTATCACCAATTAAGCAGTGGGTTTGAGCTCAAACATGATAGATTAAGTGGAGATGACAATGTCAAGGTCAACCTACGAAGAAGAGCCTAATTTAAACTTGGATGTTACTCCTTTGCTTTACATATAGGCCATGTTCAAAGATATATGTTCGGATGGTGTTATTGACATATCTTCATGTGTCTCACCTTGGTACCTATCTATATTGATCCCTGGAAAAGTTTCATGAAGTTTGGAATCAAAAAGTCACATGAAATGATAAGTTATATGCTTGTTTGGATTATAACTAAAACTTGCCCTGCATCCCATGGGAACTAGTGTTGTGCAACATACAAATGCAATATGTGCAACACATCTTGTACACATGTGGAACACCCTAGTGGAACATGTGTAGCATGTATCTTGAAACAACCACATGAAATGACCATAGCATTTCACTTGAGTTCTATGTTTCAAGGCATGTGAGGCCTGCACTGTTGTGTAACCTATGCATGGTGGGTATGTTTGGCCTCTACAACACCTTAACTACACTTAGGACACTCCATGGGACAATGTTCATGTTGATCATTTTGCCTAAATGTGCTTCTAAGTGATGGTTGACCATGTATGGACCCTAGAACCCTTTTGTTTGACCATTTCAAAAGTGTGACCTAGAAGCTTTGCATGACTGTGCACCCTTTAACAAAGTTGTAGAGAATTTTATAAGAAACAAACTTTGTTTAAGAGTCAAGTCATGGAAATGTAGGGAACATGCTCAAACAGGGACCCCAAGTCAGTTTTGACCTGCTGTTTGGCACTTAGCCAATTTGGCTAAGTCTGGACTGTACAACAGTTTCATGTACCTTACTTTGGAGCTTTATATCTTGCAACACAAGCTGATTCAAACCTTGATCCTTAAATAATAATTGTAGTTTGGTTTGAGTACTGCAAACTTTGTTTAATGAGCAAGAGCTGATTTTGTGCCTAGCTTGGGCAATTAGGGTTCGCAAAATCGAATCTTGTGCTGTTTTCAGAGACGAAAATTTTGGCTAAGTCTGGACTGTACAACAGTTTCAAGTAGCTTACTTTGGAGCACTCTACCTCCCAAACTAGGCAGAACCAGCTCTAGCTCATATTGGCAATATTGTAGTGCTCACATAGCTCTATGATTTTGTCAACAACACTATGACCTAATTCCCACTAGTACAAGATCTACAGAGCCTCAAAGATCGTGTTTCAGTTGGGTTCCTACTGAAACTGAAATTTCAGTTTCGTGTGCTCGATTTTGGAGCTCTGTATATTGTGATCTAAGCTGAACCAGCTCAAGGTCCTTTAATAAAAGTTGTAGTTCTTGTTATGTAGAACAAACTTTGTTTAAAGATCAAGACCAAGTTAGGCCTATAACTTAGTGAAACCGAGCCCTCAAGTTGGAATCCAGTACTGTTTTGGGAGCTCGAAATTTTGCTAAGTCCTCAATGGACTGAATGGCGGTTTTACTTTTCATGTAGGCATGTTGGTGAGTTTGTAACTTGAAAACCATGGCGATCTGGACCAAACTCGTATAAGCAAAGTTGGACCTGACATGTAGCTCTACAACTTATATTAGTGAAGTTTTCATAAAAACCGACCGAATTAAGAGTTAGAAGGGGGAGAAGAATGCCATTTCAGTCAATGTGGAACCGAAGTTCAGAATTCAGTTTTGAGATACCCTCCTTTGGAGCTCGATATCTTCTAATCTTGGGAGATTTAGCTCTTGATTATTAAAGAAATATTGTTCGTCTCGCAAAGCTCTACAACTTTGCCTCTTGCACCAAAATCAATGGACAACCGGATTAGAAGATAATGGAGGATGAAAATAGTGTTTTCAGTCAAACTTTTGCGGTGGTATTGAAAATTTGAAAATTCAGAAGAGCAGCAATGGCCGACCCGCTCTGCTCCCGTGCGCCCCGTGGCTCCTTCGCGCTGACTCCATTCGCCACCTTGCACACACGCGTCGTCAAGACGATGTAGAAGACCCGAGCACGCTGCCCTTCTCCCCCGCTCAAATCTCTCTCGCTCTCTGCGCCGCGCCGCGCCGCACGCCAGAGCACCCCGTCATGGCCGCCATGCTGAGCTCGTCCGCCACCGTCGTTCCTCCGTTCCATGCCTCCCCATCCTAAACCATGAAAACCAGCACCCTCACCGTCGCGCGGTGCACCCTAACACCCTTTTTCCCGGCCCCAATCATCGCCGGAGGCCGCTGCCACGCCGCCACGGGCAGCCCGCACCGTGGCCGAGCCGCTGCACCCTTCCCTGGCCCTGGTGGAGCCTAGCTGCAGGTGCTCCGTGGTCGCCCGATGCCGTGCGGTCCGCCTTCGCCAGCCGCCACGCCCCACAGCACCACAGCTGTAGGTCGCCGCCACCTCCTACCGCTGCTGCTCGTGGGCAGCAGGCCTCACGCCACCTCCGGCCGAGCCAAGGGAACCAGCAGGTGCGCGGAGACCCCCTAGTGCTCCCCCGCCCCTCAGCCGCGGCCGACAAGTCTCCTACGGCCGGCTTCCGCGAGCTCCGGTGACCTCTCTGTTCAAATTCGCGTCAAGGACTGCATACAAGAATTTGACTCATGGCAGGGGCCTAACTGCAATGTTATAGACTCATATGAATAGTGCCATAAGGACTGATTTGTGGTAGTTTTTGCTGATTTTTGAAAATTCATAATAAATCATAGAAAATTCGTAAAATAGCAAATGAGGACTTTTTGGAATCCTTGTGAAATTGTCTATGTGTTAGATCTATAATATGGCATATTTTAGTTTCATGTTTTTGCTGTAAAAATAGATTTTTCAGATTAGGTTTTCAATGCTAGTTGTATTTGTCATTTTCATAACTGCAAATGTAGGGCTCCAAATGAAGTGAAATTTTTGTGGCATGCTACTCATGTGATGTTTGATGTGTGGTAAAAATTTCATGAATTTTAGTTGTGGTATGAGTGATTTATTGATTCATCTTGCTCTCACATGAATTCTTGCAATAGCCATTTGTCTTTTTCATAGAGGTTGATATATATGTCCAAATGGTTTGAAATTTGTACAGTAAACTATTGGGAGCATATGTAGGCCACTGTAATTTTGGTAGAATTTATTGTACACTTTTGATAGGTGTTCATAATTCCACCTAATTATCTAAATAAATTAAGAAAATGCATTAAAAGAATTTATTTAGGAATGGACACTATGTTTTCTGGTGTTCATTAGTCATGTGTGAGATGTTGGCAAAGTTGGTTTTGTCTAATTATATGTTTGCAACGGAAGTTAATAATTATTTCTTGCAAACGAGGTTTCTGGACAGATCTGTGAACTTAGCAAAGTTCTTCATGATAATGTGCTTTGTTGTGAAACTTGTTTATACAAAAGTTATAGATAATTTATGTATCTAGCTGCTGTTAAAATTTGGTGGCATTTGGCCATGTGGTTTAGGAGTTATAGCTGTTTAAAGTTGGGTTACAGAATTGCTTGCTCTCTGTTTGTCAGGAACAGATTCTGGAACTTTGTAATTTTGACTTATTTAACTTATAAATCATGCGATGATGATATTATATGAAATGTAGATAATTTCATAAGCTTTCCAAAATGTCTTCTTGCAAGTCATTTGGATTTGTGTAACTCCAGTTATAGCTAAATCTTATAGCTGCTGTTGCATGTCCCGAAATTGACAGATTCCAATTATCGTTGTTTGCTTGTATATTGTTAAGTGGGACTTATGCCTTTGAGGGTGGTTAAGTTAATACACCTGAGATCTTGTGAAACCTTGTGTGCCATGCCTAATATGCTTGCCATCTTTTATATTAGGATGTGTGATGTTTATTTAAACAATGTGAAGTGCTTATGTGTATTTAGCGTAACCTTGTACTTGCCTTGATTAATGTGTGATGCATCATCTATTGCATTCCCATGTATTCATACACTTGCATCTTGCATCTCGTTTAGGTACGCTAGATGCACCACGTGAAGGATCTGATGTGGAGCCAAACCCGAAGATGGAGTTGGTGGATCCATCCCGAAGATAGAAGGACCGGACAAGTGTTAGATGGAGAGAATGCTCGCCAAGCGAGTTTCATCTGACAAACTCTGACTTGAGTCGGATCCCAGGCAAGCCCCGGAGCATTATAAGCCTCCTATCTTCAAAGCAATTAATTATATATATGTTATAAGTATTGTTGCATTAAGTGGTAGGAGTTGGTTGGAAACCCTTGCTGCATTATATCATTCCTTGTCCAGTGATATGAATCCTTGAATCCTACATAGACTAGGATCGAGTAGATGCTTAGCCCTGCTTTAAGCGGTAGAAGTCAGGTGATTTCCTGTCACCTGCGAGATGTAGGGATATTCATATATGGCACGGTTGGCTATATTGCTATCGTGGAATGGAACCATGTGTTAATAAAATGGAATGAGACCGGGCGGGATGACGATAGTGAAGCAACAAGGCATGGAGGTCTTGGGTGTGGATCTATCCCCGTCTGAGTCGTTTAAGGACCGATTCGCTGTACGTCCTTGAGTCATGTTGAACGCAGTCTAACACTTAGTTGGCCGGATAAGTCGTTCCGACCGCGAAGCCGAGTAATATGGTTCAGGCCGGGAATCGAATGGTAGGTTGCTTCTTGGAGGAGAGAAAGGATGTGCTTGGGGACATTGGCGTGAGACCAAGGGGGGGTTAGAGTCCCTATCACCTGGCAGAGTGTCGCCCTTGGGGTTGCGACATCATTCGGACCCGCGATTCCTGAATTGTATGAAAGGTGGCTTGTGCGACCCTGGCAGGGGCCTGCGCGGTGAGTGTTAGAAATACCCCTCCAGCTGGATAGGAATTCGATTCGAATCGCCGTCGCTCCCGGTTAGTGAGCACTTGACTTGAGCAGCGGCAACATAGATTCCATTAAATTGAACGGATGGTTAATTGGATAACGATGGAAAGGTTGCCTCAATTTATACCTGCTATGGTTAATATTGTTTGCTCCTAATAAAGTGAGTGCTCTAGTACAGGTTCTAATATAGATGATAGGTTAATGATAATTAACTTGATGCTTAAGCATTAATGATTACTTATCCATAATAAGCTTTTATGCAAAATGTTGTCAAGCTAGCCCACTTTATATCAGCCTTGCATGATCCTTGGTGTCACTTTATTTCTGATTTCTGACGGGTAAGTCTAGCTGAGTACCTTCTTGTACTCAGGGTTTTATCCCCACTTGTTGCAGGTTGTGATGTATCATGGCGACTGCAAGAGTTGGTTGGCTCCTGCCGTAGAGGCGGAGTGTGATCACGGGCATGATCCTTCTGAGTTATCTTCTCTCTAATGCTTTTGTCAGAAGTCGACCTTAGTACTGGCATATATTTGAAATAAAGGTGTTGTTAGTTTCAAATTACTTTGCTTCCGCTACTTTTAAACTTAAGTTGTAATAACTATGTTGAACTCCGATGTATATTGAATTACTTGTGAAATGGTTGTAACATGTGACTTGTTATGTTGAATCACTACGATCTTGGCTTGTATGTTGGTTGGTTTGAAATCCCTCGTGATTTCATTGGACTACCGGAGTTATATGGGCTCAAGTGCGAGAATTTGATCACTCCGGTGATTGTTTTTGTACTTGTGCTCTTATAATTTGGACGGTTCCGTTACAGGTTGCTACGGCCGAGGACGAGTCGGTCGCGGCCGGAGTGGATCGTGCCGCCGCCGGCCCACCGGGAGCCGGCGCCCCCGGAAGGCTACGTGGTGAGCTTCGTAAGTTTCCACGAGCGGGGTTTCGGCATCCCGTCGTCGGTCTTCATGCGGGCGCTTCTCCACTACTACCGGGTGGAGCTCCACCATCTCGCCCCCAACGCCATCGCGCAGGCCGCCATCTTTGCGGCGGTCTGCGAGGGGTATCTCAGGGTGGAGCCGCAGTGGAACCTGTGGCTTCACCTTTTCAAGGCCGAGCTCTTCGCGCGGAATGCGGGGGGGAAGGGCGTCTTCTACGCAGCGCGGGTAGGGAGCTGCGTCCTGCAGTTGAGGTCGAGCCGGGCGGACCAGTACATCCCGGCTCGCCTCATCTCCTCGAACAGCGGGTGGCAGGCGGGCTGGTTCTACCTCCGCAACGACGACAACCAGCTGCCGAGGTACACCGGCCGCGTGCTGACCGCCCGGGAGGACCGCTGGGTGTATGGTGTGCCGGACGTCGAGAAGCCGCGTCTGGACCCGTTGCTGGCGGCGCTGCAGCTGCTACGTGCTCGAGGCCTGACGGCGGCGGCGGTAGCGACGGCGTTTCATCGCCGTCGGGTGATGCCGCTGTGCCGACGTCGCCTGCGCCTCGACCAGATGACTCCGGAGGCGTCTCTGGAGGGGAGCCGGATGTCGCACGAGGCCCTTACCCTCGAGGAGGGGCTCCGTCGAGCCCGCCGGATGGTGGGGACCTTCAAGGCGGAGGAAGCCGACCGGCTCCCCATGAGGCCCACTGAGGGGTTCGAGCCCGTGGTAAGTTTCTTGGTACGCTTGTTTTTTGGTTCTGTTTGTTTTTGAGACCCTCCCCTAATCCGGTCGATGCCAATGCGCAGGACCTATCGGCGCTGCGGGAGACACGACCGCCGGTTCCGGAGGACCGGCCTGTCCGGGACGCTCGACGGCAGCACGCCTCGAAGCAGAAGGCGGTCAAGGAAACGACCAAGAAGCGGGCGGCCCGGAAGTCCAGGGAGAAGGAGGCGCGGAAGAAACTCCGGCGCCAACAGGCCCTCGACGGGCTTCCTTTGGAGCCGTCGCCCTCCGAGACCATGTCGGGGGAGGACGACGGCAGCAGCGGCGAGGATGATGATGCCTTGTCGCGGTACGAGGCCGCGACCGGGCTAGGGAGCCTCCCCGACATCCGCCCCCTGCTAGAGCCCATCGCGGGGTCATCCTCCTCGGTCATCGTGGTCGAGGAGGTCGAGGAGGACGACGAGGAAGAGGAGAAGAAGAGGAAGAAGAAGGAGGAAGAAAAGAAAGAGGCGGGCCCCTCGGCAGGAGGGGCCGCCTTGCCCTGGACCCAGCAAGAGGGGTCGACAGGGAAGCCTGCCCCAGCCCAGGCCCCGCAAGCTCAGGCGGGGATGGGGGCGGTGGCGCCGACATCGTCGTCGGCGGCGCCTCCGTCGGGCGTGAGGACCCGAGGCCAGTTGGCCTCGGAGGCACAGAAGGCGCGCAGCGGCGCGCCGGCGAGAGCCCCACGGAGCGCTCGGTCCGCGGGTGGAGCTGCCGCGAGGCCACCGCCTGCCACCTCGAGCGGCTCGGACCGTGGGGGGTCGAGGCCCCTGGTGCCGATCTCCGGGTAAGTTTTCGAGCTTAAGGGGACTTGTCTTCTTTTTCGAATTCATCGACCGACTTTATCCTTTATTTTTCAGGCTGAAGCGGAAAGCGGAGACCATGGGGCCCACCCCCGTGAAGTCCCTCCGAGCCAGCGCCGCCGTCCTTAACCGGTCGGCAGAGCAGGACGCGGCCTGGGTCCGCGAGGTCGAGGCCGCGAAGGAGCGCCGTCGGCGGCAGGAGGCCGCAGGTGCTTCGACGGTCGTCGGCCCCGACCCTGCCGCGGCGGGATCAGAACCGGCGAGGGTGGTGGCGCCCGGCCCGGTCGAGGCGGAGCCCGAGTCGCTGCCCTCGGCTGTGGCCACCGTGGAAGCGGCCGCGGAGGGAGCGGCTGCCGATGCCACCGTGGAGGGGGCCGCACCGGCAGCGGGACAGGAGGCGGCATCGGCGAGGGGACCACAGCCTCAGCAGGACCCGCCGGTGCAGACGGTGGGCGCGGCGGTGGGCGAGGTTGCCGAGCCCTCTACCGGAGCCCCGGAGGCAGCGGCGCCGGAGGTTGAGGTGCCGGTCGCGAGGGCACCGGCGGTCGGAGCGCCGGTTTCCGAGCCGCCGTCGGGCGAGGTACCGGCCCCAGAGGCGTCGACGGCGGAGGCGCCAGCTCCGGAGGCGCTAGTTGCCGAGGGGCCGGTCACCGCCGAGGGGCGGGCGCCCGTGGTCATTACCCTCGACGACGCCCCCCTAGACAGGGGAAAACGAATAATGGGGGCCGAGGAGGGCGAGGCTACGAGCCGGGCTGACGCCTCGACCCCTGTCGGAGCGGCGGGCGAGGGCAACGAGGCCGGCCCCTCGACCGGGCCGGGAGGTGCCCCGGCCGCGTCGTCATCGTCGTGGCCAGACTTCGCCGCGCTGGCGATAGCGCGGGCCGAGGAGGAGATCCCGAGGTGGGGAGGGCCGCCCCTTCAGTTCAGGGATGCCGCGAACCTCGATGCCGAGCCCATCCTCACTCTGAACGACAGAGATGAGGTCCATCGCTGGCAGTACCTCGAGGGCGTCCGCCAACATCTCGTTCGGCTGCTCAGCGTGGCGTCCGACGCCGTTTCGCGGGGCATGCGGGATGCCACCGAGGTATGATTAATTTGTCAGCTTATTTTGCGGCTCTTAGTGTCTCTTTTCTTTGGATTCATTATGTTTTTCGGTTTTCCTTGAGTTAGGAACTCAAGGAGACCTCCCGCCGCAAGTCGCTCTTCATCCGAGGTGAGAGCGGTGTGTGGGCGTCGCTGTCCCGACAACGGGCCCTGGTCGAGGAGACCCAGAAGAGGCTCGCCGATCGGACCGCTGAGATGGCGGAGCTGCGCACCGCCTACTCGACGGTGAAGGAGGATGCGATCCAGGCTTGGGCGGCTGAAGCCGTGATGCGCACCGAGGCGGACAAGGCCCGGGAAGAGGCTGCCCAGGCCCGCCGGGACCTCGAGCCCCTGTCGGCGCGGGTCAAGGAGCTCGAGGAGGACGTCTCCCAGGTCGGCCATCGGCGGGACGCCCTCAACGTCCAGATCGGGCAGGTGACGGCCCAGCTTGGGGCGCTGAAGGGTGAGGTCTCGGTGCTGAACGGGGCCGTCCAGGAGAAGGACGCGGCGCTCCAAACCGCCCGCCAAGAGATCGAGGCACTGAAGGCGGCCGTTCGCGAGAAGGACAGCGCCCTCCTGGGGCTCGAGCGGACGTGCGGGGGGCTCCGCGACGAGGTTGTGGGTTTAAAGACCCACGTCGGGGGTAAGTAGTTTGTTACGGCCATATAGTTGAGGCATCGCGTTAGGTGCTAATCTGCCTTGTCGCGTTTCAGAGCTGGAGCGCGAGAAGCAGGAGGCCCATTCGACCGCTAACTCCCTACAGAGCCTCCTCGAAGCCGAGACCCAGAGGACCCAGCTGCTCCAGGGCGCGATCACCTCGGTGTGTGACGGTCTGGGGGTCGAGCCCGACGTCG
Source organism: Saccharum spontaneum (assembly GCA_022457205.1). Taxonomy (NCBI): domain Eukaryota; kingdom Viridiplantae; phylum Streptophyta; class Magnoliopsida; order Poales; family Poaceae; genus Saccharum; species Saccharum spontaneum. Next base: position 12,745,186 of record CM039589.1, read on the forward strand.
ACACTGGAGAAGACGCTCCGGGGAACTCCTTCGTCCGTCGGGTGGCGACGCTAGGTCACCTCGCCCGGGAAAAGATACGGGACAGCCTCCACCACGGTGTAAAGAGGGCGCTGGCCGTCGTTCGCTCGGGTTTTGTGTTCGACATGGAGCTCGTCGCCGACGGCTTCATCACAGACCCGGAGCGGACGGACGCGGAGAACGAAGACGCCTGCTTGGATTTGATCGAAGCCGCGGAGGGGCCCGGGAGCCGTCTGGCCTCGCTCTTTGAGCCTGAGGTGGTGCCGCCTGCCGACGACGAAGGCCTGTGAGCCAAATCTGGGCACTGGGGCCCGTGTAATAGGTTAGCTATTTTGAATTTTGGTTGTGGTGGCCGTAGGGGCCTTAAGAACTCGAGATATAGACCAGTTCGTGGTTAATTTGGTTTTATGCGAGCTTTTCTTCCCTTAATGGCTTGGATCGTGCTCCCGTACGATTTACTTAGCACGCAGCTGCGTCCTTTGGCGTGGGGGAGTGAGTGGAGGTACCATAGCCTCGGAGGCGTAAGTGATCTCGTGGCTCGACTGCCCTTAAGCTTTAGGATGCTGTTGCGGCTTTCGCAGATCGTATGAGAACTTGGCACCATTGACCTAAGGAGTGGCTCTTGAAATTTTTAAAAGAGTGTAAATTTTTCCGGGGACTGAGGGGTTCCCCCCTGTGTAGCCCCCGAGGGAGGGTCGATTCTAGTAGTACAGAGTCGATCCTCCCTCATTGTGAGACGAAAATTTTGACACTGCTGTATTCTTTATTGATGAAAAAGAAATTACAGAGCCTCGAGGCTTTCTAAGGAAAAAAGCGACGTAGCTGTTCAATGTTCCAAGCGTTGGTGAAGATTTCGCCCTTCTCGTTGGATAGCTTGTAGGTGCCCGGCTTTAGTACTTCTGCGATTATGTACGGTCCTTCCCATGGTGGCGTGAGCTTGTGGCGCCCCTTGGTGTTCTGGTTCCGACGTAGCACCAAATCGCCGACGTTGAGGTCGCGCCTGCGTACGTGTCTGTCGTGGTAGCGTCGGAGACCCTGCTGGTACCTGGCAGAATGCAATAAAGCCACATCTCGGGCTTCCTCGAGCTGGTCGAGGGCGTCCTCTCTTGCGGCGTCGTTATTTCTTTCGTTGTAGGTCTTTAACCTTGGGGATCCGTATTCTATATCAGTTGGGAGCATAGCCTCGGACCCGTAGACTAAGAAGAACGGAGTGAACCCCGTGGCTCGACTCGGCGTTGTTCTTAGGCTCCACAGAACCGAGGGTAGCTCGGCAGCCCATCTTTTGCCATGCTTGTTTAGCTTGTCGAAAATTCTGGGTTTCAGGCCTTGTAGGAGCATGCCATTGGCACGTTCTACTTGGCCGTTTGTTTTTGGATGAGCTACGGCCGACCAGAGCACGCGAATGTGATGGTGGTCACAGAAATCCAGAAACTTTTTACCAGTGAACTGGGTGCCGTTGTCAGTGATAATGCAGTTCGGAACTCCAAATCGATGGACAATGTCGGTAAAGAAGAGCACAGCTTGTTCGGACCTAATACTGGTGATGGGACGAGCCTCGATCCACTTGGAGAATTTGTCGATTGCGACAAGCAAGTGGGTGAAGCCACCAGTCGTTCTTTTCAGCGGCCCGACGAGGTCGAGCCCCCAAACGGCAAATGGCCATGTGATGGGAATGGTTTGTAGAGCATGTGCCGGGAGGTGAGTCTGCCTTGCATAGTACTGACAACCTTCACAGGAGCGTACTAGCTTGACGGCGTCGGAGACCGCGGTCGGCCAATAGAACCCTTGTCGAAAGGCGTTTCCGACGAGGGTTCGAGGCGCAGCGTGGTGACCTCAAGCCCCCGAGTGCAGGTCGTTGAGCAGGTCCCTGCCCTCCTTGCTTGTGATGCAACGTTGGAGAATGCCCGTAGGGCTGCGGCGGTACAGCTCCCTACTGTCGCCAATGATCACAAAGGTTTTGGCCCGGCGAGCGATCCGTCGAGCCTCGGTCTTACTCGAGGGGAAGTCCCCTTGGATAAGATAGTCGAGGTACGACGCGCGCCAGTCAGGCTCGATGTCAGACGGTGGGGTCGATCCTTCCACCTGCATGGCTTCGGCCCCGGTCGAGGGGGCCTCTGCCTCAGGTGGGGGGTCGAGCGACGTCCCGTCGACCCCTCCGTCTGACCCAAGGTCGATGGATGGCCGTTGGAGATCTTTTACGAAAACGTCAGGTGGGACCGTAGTTCGACTTGACGCGATTTTTGCGAGTTCATCAGCGGCCTCATTATACTTGCGTGCTATATGGTTGAGCTCGAGGCCGTGAAACTTGTCCTCGAGTCGTCGTACCTCTCGGCAGTAGGCTTCCATCTTGGGGTCGCGGCAGCTCGAGCTCTTCATGACCTGATCGATTACTAGCTGGGAGTCGCCTCGAACATTGAGGTGTCGGACCCCGAGCTCGATGGCAATTCTTAGCCCCATGACGAGTGCCTCGTATTCGGCGACGTTGTTGGATGCAGGGAAATGGAGCCGGATGACGTAGCGCATGTGAACCCCGAGGGGTGAGATGAAGAGCAAGCCCGCGCCTGCTCCTGTTTTCATTAAAGACCCATCGAAGTACATGGTCCAGAGCTCGGCCTGGAGCTGTGCGGGAGGGAGCTGGGTGTCGGTCCATTCAGCCAAGAAATCTGCCAATACCTGTGACTTTATGGCTTTGCGCGGCGCATAAGATAGGGTCTCGCCCATGAGCTCGACCGCCCATTTGGCGATCCTACCCGTGGCTTCCCGGTTCTGGGCTATCTCTCCCAGGGGGAAAGAAGAAACCACAGTAACTGGGTGGCCCTCAAAGTAGTGTCGGAGCTTGCGCCGTGTCAAGATGACAGCATAAAGCAGTTTCTGGATTTGAGGGTAACGGACCTTGGTTTCTGAGAGCACTTCGCTAATGAAATAGACCGGCCTCTGGACGAGCAAGGCATGAGCCTCCTCGGCCCGTTCGACGACCAGGACTGCGCTGACTACTTGTGATGTCGCAGCGACATAAAGTAGGAGCGGCTCTCCTGGGGTCGGAGGGACGAGAATTGGCGAGTTAGAGAGTGTGACATTGAGTTTGGTGAGGGCTTCCTCGGCCTCGAGAGTCCAGGAAAAATGCTCCGATTTCTTCAAGAGGCGGTACAGAGGGAGCGCTTTTTCGCCGAGGCGCGAAATGAAACGGCTGAGCGCCGCTAAGCAGCCCGTGACCCTCTGTACGCCTTTCAGATCTCGGATGGGGGCCATCTTGGTTATCGCAGAGATTTTTTCTGGATTGGCCTCGATGCCCCGTTTAGACACGATGAACCCCAAAAGCATTCCTCGGGGGACGCCAAAAACGCATTTCTCTGGATTGAGCTTGATATTTTTTGCTCGAAGGCATTTGAAGGCAACGTCTAGATCGTTTACTAGATTATCGATCCGTTTGGTCTTGACTACGATGTCATCGACGTATGCCTCGACGGTTGGTCCGATATGTTCTCCAAAAACGTGCTGCATGCATCGCTGATACGTTGCCCCCGCGTTCCGGAGACCGAAGGGCATCGTAACGTAGCAATACATGCCGAACGGGGTGATGAATGAAGTCGCGAGCTGGTCGGACTCCTTCATTTTTATCTGATGGTAACCGGAGTAGGCGTCTAAGAACGAAAGAGTTTCACATCCCGCAGTTGAATCAACGATTTGATCAATGCGTGGCAAGGGAAAGGGAACTTTCGGACATGCTTTATTTAAACTAGTATAGTCTACACACATCCTCCACTTCCCACTCTTTTTCTTAACTAATACAGGATTAGCTAGCCACTCGGGATAGTGAACCTCCTTGATGAACCCGGCCTCCAGTAGCTTGTGGATCTCTTCACCGATGACCCTGCGCTTCTCCTCGTCGAAGCGGCGCAGGCGTTGCTTCACCGGTTTGGACCCGGCCCGGATCTCCAAGGCGTGCTCGGCGACTTCCCTGGGTATGCCCGGCATATCCGAGGGACTCCACGCAAAAATGTCGACATTTGCGCGGAGAAAGTCGACGAGCACGGCTTCCTATTTTGGGTCGAGGGTGGCGCTGACGTTCAGCGCCTTCCCGTTGGGATCAGCGGGGTCGAGGGGCACGAGCTTGACGTCCTCCGCGGGCTCGAAGCTGCCGGCGTGGCGTTTCGGATCGGGAATCTCGTTGGCGAGACCGTCGAGGTATGCGGCCAAAGTTGCCGATTCCAAAACCGCCTCGCCGTGTTCGACGCACTCGACGTCGCACTCGTAGGCATGTTCATACGAGGGCCCCACAGTGATGACGCCGTTCGGGCCGGGCATCTTGAGCTTGAGGTAGGTGTAGTTTGGCACGGCCATGAACTTGGCGTAGCACGGGCGTCCGAGGATGGCGTGGTATGTCCCACGGAATCCGACCACTTCGAAGGTGAGGGTCTCCTTCCTGAAGTTGGCCGGTGTGCCAAAACAAACGGGCAGATCGACCCGTCCAAGGGGTTCTGCCCGCTTCCCTGGCACGACTCCGTGGAAGCCCCCGACGCTAGGTTGTAAGCGCGCTCTCTCGACCCCCAGGAGGTCGAGGGTCTGGGAGTAGATGATGTTGAGGCTGCTCCCGCCGTCCATGAGTACCTTGGTGAGGCGCGTGTTGGCGATGACGGGATCAACGACAAGAGGGTAGACCCCCGGATTGGGGATGTAGTCCGGATGATCATCACGGTCGAAAGTGATGGCCACCGCGGACCAGTCAAGGAAACGAGGGACCGCCGTTTGCACGAAGAAGACCTCTCGCCGTTCTCGCTTGCGCTGGCGCGCTGAGAGGCGGGTCGAGGGTCCTCCGTAGATCATGAAGCAGTCGTGGATTTCGGGGAACCCCTCATCCTTGTCATCACCCTTTGGGTCTTCCTTTTTGTCGGTGCTCTTGCTACCTGCGCCCTCGAAGTACCTGCGGAGCATATGACAATCTTCGAGGTTATGGTTAATGGGTCCCTTGTGGTAAGGGCACGGCTCTTTAAGCATTTTGTCGAAGATGCCCCCGCCGGGGGGGGGGGGCTCGAGGCTTTTTGCGTTCGGTAGCGGCGACAAGCTCGTCGGCCGGGGCCTCGAGCTTGCCCTGCTGGCCTTTCTTCTTCTTGCGGTTGTTCCTTTTGGAGCCCCGGGTGGAGCTCGCAGGATCATCGGTTTTCTGCTTCCCAGTGTCCTGCTCGCCGCCAAAGATGGCACCAACTGCCTCCTCGCCGGCGGCGAAGTTGGTGACGATGTCCATCAGCCCGTTGGCAGTGAGGGGGGTGTGACGGCCTAACTCTCGGACCAACTCCTTGCAAGTGGTGCCCGAGAGGAAAGCCATGATCACATCAGAGTCGGTGACGTTGGGGAGTTCGGTGCGTTGCCTGGAGAAACGCCGGATGTAATTCCGGAGGGATTCACCTGGCTTCTGCTTGCAACTCCGGAGGTCCCACGAGTTGCCGGGGCGCATGTAAGTTCCCTTGAAGTTTCCCTCGAACACTCTTACGAGATCACCCCAGTCGTGGATCTGTTGGGGTGGCAGATCCTCGAGCCAGGCTCGAGCGGTGTCTGAGAGGAACAGGGGGAGTTGTCGGATGATGACTCGGTCGTCAGTGGCCCCGCCCAGCTGACATGCCAAGCGGAAGTCGGCGAGCCAAAGTTCGGGTTTGGTCTCGCCGTTATACTTGGCAAGAGTCGTGGGAGGGCGGAATCGTGCCGGGAGTATCGTCTCACGGATAGCCTTACTGAAGACCCGAGGGCCCGGAGGCTCGGGTGAAGGGCTGCGATCCTCCGAGCTGTCATAACGCCCGCCCCTGTGCACGTGGTAACCCCGAGCCACACCGTCACCGTGCTTGCGCGTGCGGCGCTCGACGATGTTGCCACAGGTGTCTCGAGGTCCCAGGTCGTGAGTGACGGGCTCAGGGGCGGGAGCCATCCGGATCCGTCGGGCAGGTTCGGGATGGACCGAGGCTTCTCTCTCGTGCCGAGAGGGCTCCGCGAGCCGCTCCGAGGCGGGCTCGCGTCGCCTTGAGGCAGAACTCTCGGCCTGCTGCAGGGCAGCGGTCTCAAGGAGTTCTCGGATCTCATCTCGAGCCCGGCGCGCTTCGGAATTCGATGGCTCGGGCATGTTGCGGAGGAGCATGGTGGCGGCGACGACGTTCTGGCTGGCTCGAGCGAAGACCGGGGGATCGGTTACCCGGTCCTCGTCGATGCGACGGTTGACGTCGCGAGCTCTTCCGCGAGCTCTCCCGCCAAGTGCGCGTTCCGTACGCTCATGCTCGAGAGTTTGTTGGAGTAGACGCAGGTTTTCTTGTTCCTCGTCGAGCCTCTCCCGCAACTCGCGGATTTGGTCGAGCTGCGCCCCCTGATCCGCAAGGAGTTGAGCCTCGCCTTGCCCGGCAGGGTGCCCGTCGTGAGGGGGCGTGTGCCTTCCTCCGACCGGCTGTTCTTCCTGCGAATCCGACGCGCTTTCAACATCGACGTTGAAGCACTCGCGGGTCGGATCGTAGGTGTCATCGGCCGAGTCGGAGTCAGGGGCGCCGAAATAATAGTATGACGGGGGAATGTATGGTCGTTGCGAGCCGCTACCGGGGTTGCGGCGTGGGGAAGCGGTCACACGGGGTTCTGTTTCTGGCGCCTCAGTAGAGTCCAGATAATCAGAAGCCGGCGTGGACGCAACGAGGTCAAGGGTGGAGCGTAGGTGGTGCCCAGGGAGTTCCTCATAAGCACTCATACAAGTGCTCACGGAAGAAGCGTACGCCTGGGCAGCCGGAACTAGCCCAAACGGAAACGGCGAAGGCGATGTTGCCGCCCACGCCGGGAGAGATGCACGGGGCAGCGACGTCGCACCAGGCGGAGGAGCGGAGGGGTTTTCCGCTGGCATGCTGTCCTCGGCCAGGCCCATCCTGCCCAGACTTTCCACGAGAAAATCCGGGCCGCCGTCTGACTGGGAAGTGCCGAATCGGGGAACCCCATTGCCCTCCGTGAGGCGGAGACGATGGTTGCGCCGGGCTCGCCGCCGCCGAGCGGCTCGCGCCTGCCTGGAGCGACGGTACCGGCGGATTGCTCCCCCAGGCTGGGAGAGCTCGTAATCCTCGTCGGTAGGGTGTCTTGGCGGGAGCAGGACCATATCGTAGCCATAGCCGAGCGACATGAACTCCAAACTTCCGAACCAGATCACCGTGGCCAACGGGATAGGGTGTTCGGGGTCAGCCATCTAGGAAAAAGGCGGGAAAGCGACGTTAGCACGCAGCGTGCCCCTACCTGGCGCGCCAACTGTCGGTGTTTGGACCCGAGGGGGTCCTAAACCAACGAGTAAAATGCTGCGTGTCCCTTTCCTGGATGGTGATGCAAGGAGAACACACGGGGGTTTATCCTGGTTCGGGCAAAAGAAGGCCCTACGTCCAGCGGGGGAGGAGAGGTTTGTATTTCCTTGCACCGAGGTGCTTGTGTAGGGGCTACAAGCTTGCGAGAGAGGGCGACGAGCCCAAGTCTCAAAGGAGAAAAAGAAAGAGTACAAGATGATTGCTTGAGATGTTGATCGCTATGTTGTGTATGACTGGTCGTCCCTCTCCCTCTCCAGAGCCCTGGCCTATCCTTTTATAGGACGAGAGGAGGCCAGGACGACGGGAGCCTTGAGATGATGTTTTGTCGATCCTGTTGAGGTGGTTGTAGCGACGTGCCTTGGAAATGGGAGGCCATCCTCTGGGACGTGATGTCGTAGGCGTCGAAGTGACCCGGAGCGTCGTGCCATACCGTCCTTCCTTCCCTGTTACGCTGTGTTGGGGGTCGAGGCTGGGTCGAGGCCGAACGGATAAGTCCGAATCCCTGGAATCGTGGCGTACGGGCTTTGTCGTACCTTCCCTCGAGGGTAACTAGTGATGTACAGTGTGAGGTAAGGTGGGTACAGTGACGTTTTTCACCTCCCATCACGGGATGGGCGGTTAAACAGTGAGGACTGACACTGGTATTGTTCCCACGTCGACCATGCGTGCAGCCATGCCGGTAGGTGGTAGTAGGTAATTGCATTAAATGCTAAGATTTTTGTCCGGAGGTAGGTAAAGAGAGGGGGTCGAGCGCCTCGACCCGGGCTCACGCGAGTCGGAGTTCAGTCGAGGTACCATGTCGTGCGGGACGCGGTCGAGGCATCCCGTCGAGGGGGCCTCGTACGAGTCGGAAATGGGACGTGGTCGAGGCGTCCCGTCGAGAGGGCCTCGTACGAGTCGGAAATGGGACGCGGTCGAGGCGTCCCGTCGAGAGGGCCTCGTACGAGGCGGACCTGTCGAGCATTTTGAAATGGGTGGTGCTTTGTCGTGGTTTAGTCGTTTTAGTTTTTATTATCGTCGAATGTGGGTACCCTTATGCTATTGGTACCGACATATACTTCTTTGCGAGAATTTGTTCCCCACCAATGCCACATACCTGCCTACACCCAGGAATAAGAACTCAAAAGTATCAGAACTCACATAAGAAAAAGGATGGCTACTTGGTTGTTGTGTATTCTACTCTTTTTTTTCAAGGACCTATATCCTGCATCAAGTATGATCTTCAGTAAAACACCAGCTCTTTGGTAATTATTTGCCGCCAGCGCCTTGCTCCACTCAATGCCCGCTTCACGCACTTCCTGGGGCACATGGCTAGACTCTGGATGGTGAGCCATGTTAACATACACAGTAATCGTGTCGCCGTCGGTTACAGCCTTAGCATCCACCTAAGAAACTAGCGTGTGCATTTGTCAGCAATTCGTCTTTACCAATAAGTCAACGGATATACAAAGAGAGGGAAACATCTTACAGGGAGAGTGCGCAACTCATACTTAACCCCTTGAAGTTTGCGGCCAACAGGTGTCAAGCGAATGCACCAAAAAGAGCCAAGACAGAGCTCCTCCTGCAATGGCAATACCAGTAATAATAATAACCAATATAAGGCGAGCACCAATTAAAGCAACTAACGGAAACAACATTTCTACAGATGATGGATCTACCCTGCTAGCAACCTTGCAGAACAGATTTCTAAAGGAATGAATCCTGTTTCACTCTTCACCAAATGAACTGAGCAGTGTGTGCTAGTACACAAACACAGTGGTGGGGATCCTTACGAGGAGACGAAAGAGAGAAAGGAATCCCTGAACCAATACCTTTGGGGCTAGGGTGCGGCTAGCGCCCGCAAGGAGGGCAATGGCGCCGATGCAGCAGACAAGCACCAGCGACGGCGGCGCGCGCTTCTCGGAGACGCCGGCACGGCCGTGGAACGATCCCCTCCTCTCTTGGCGACACCCGGGAGCGCTCATGACGCCGGACTTCCGCGGCACCTGGCAACCGCGCGGCGCGCTCAGGCGGCCAGGCCAGGCAGGGCTAACGCCGTGCGGCAGGAGCTCGGCGGCCGGGTTCGCCAATCTTCGGGGCCCGGTCGGACTCGAATAGGCTGCCGGCCAGCCGCCACCGCATGTTTTTTTAAAAAAAAAATATTACTAGCACAAAACATATCCGTAGGATATAGTATACTACAAAAGATAGACGACACAAAATGCCCTTTAATTAAAAGAATAGTACATCAAATACCAAATCAATTCGCTTTTTCCTTGGGTCGTCCATTGTCCTCTGAACTTGAAAATTGTACTAAAAAGGCAGGAAAAAAACACTCTCGCCATATAAGGTTTGAATACCGGAGAAGCTACTCGTCGCTGACAATGAGATTTAGTCACACCAATATGCTCAGAGCCACAGAGTAGCTAATGGTTATATGGAGTCATCTTTGACAAATTTCAATCAATTTTGATAGATTAAGGTGTAAATGTGTAATTCTAAGGTCCGACTTTTAGCGTGGAGAATATGTAGTCACATCAATTTGCAAGTAGGAAGCAATCATATCAAGTCATCTCCAATAAATCTAATCAACTTCGCTAAATTTTAAGGTGTAAATATGAAGTTTTTAGTTCCGGGGTTCAACTTTTGATGTGGAGCCTATATGTACATCAAGTCATATCATAATGAGTCATCTCTAATATATTTCAGTCAATTTTGCTAATTTTTTTAAAATATAAATGTGTGGTTTTTAACTCTAGAACTCAACTTTTGACATGGGGCCAACATGAAGCGATAATGACAGTTTGTTATTATTATTGTATCATATTGAATTGGTTTATACATGTAGCTACAATAATAGTTTTGTTATTATTGTGTGGATTTAGACTTAAGAGCAAGAGCAATTCTATTGAAAATCAGTCATTTTGCATTGAGGCAGGATTGGACTAAGGATTTTTTTTCGTTGAATTTTAATTGGGTTTCTCTGTAGATATTTGGATCCTAATCTATTATCACATCTAAAGGCTTCGTTTGGATGTACTCGTATTTATCTTAATCTATGTGTACTAAAGTGTATTGAGATAGATCTTAAACTAAATTTTAGCTTAGTCTACTCTACACGTGAATTTAGGTGGATACATATGCATCTTAAACTAAATTTTAGCTTAGTCTACTCTACCACGTCTAGATGCAATTGCAAGCAAGAACATTATTATCTCTTAATAACTGACCGCGCGTAATCGCATGTCCATTGTCAGAATCCGTGCTTACAAAAGACTTTGAGAGGGCACGCATAGGACAATGGGGAGCACAAAGACGCACATGGCAACCAACAAACCGTGGTTGCCGAATAGACAAATGCCAGAAACACTCCCCATACACTGCAATTTGTACAGAGACTTTTTTTTGCTGGCAATTCGCCGCCTGTGATACAGATTTTTCACCAATATACAGTGCCACTCCAAACCACACCGAATGGAAGGAGTGGCGGGTATGCTTCTTTGCTGTTAAATACCATGCAAGGGCAATTGGGCATGCACCACACTAAAGTATATGACTATTCCGGTCTAATCTACGGTAGAATCTGGCAACCGTTCGTGCAGCCGGTAGATGAGCCGTGATTTTGTCATCTGAGGCTCCCTCTCAAGGGCACAGATGACATCCTTCACGGAGATCATTCGTTGTGGACCAGCAAACGGTGTACTGCCTGGTCTTTTCATGCCTCCTGAAATGAACATTACCATACATATCGTGAGTTAAAACATTATGCAAATATGAGATGTGGATTTAATACACAAAAAAAATTTGAAGAGGTCATGCTAGTGATATTGTTGCTGCTTTACCAGTTCCGAATGCCACCGAATGGCTCCTCTTTGAACCTTCCTGGTGTTCGCCGGGACCTTTTCCAAATTTGGATAATGGCCTGGAACCTGGTCCTCTGCCTGGCTGTGAAGCAGCAGACACATCAAGGCCTTCTCGCTTCTGCCTGGCTTGCTCAGCCATCAACTGCCACTTTGAGAGCATATCACTTCCTCCAACTGCTTGCCGGGCAGCAACATTCGCAGCATTCGTTCTCATTTTATCATCTTCTTCCTTGTTGGGCTGTGAGAGATTAAAGATGTCAGGAAATGGAGATACATCACAACTCAGAAATCAACGCAGAAAAGTTACCTTGACGTTCTTTGGGCGACTTTCCTCTTTTTCTTTTTCCAATTCTGTAGCACCACTGCCATCAGCCTACAAGGAAGGACTTAGTTAATCAAATTGACCAACTGACACATAAGTTCACCATGATGGCATGATCACGTATCAAAGAACTCCCAGAAACTTAACAAATACGCAATGGAGAGTAGTGTGGTCAGTGCAGATTTATTTTCAATCAATCTTGTTAACAACAACCATCACAAAGCCTTTTAGTCCTACACAAGTAGGGTTAGGCTAGAGCTCAACAATCTTGTTAAGTACAGGTCATAAGACAAAGATAGCAAAGCTGAAACCAAATCTAGAGACACTAGAAACATTAATCCTTGATATGGGAAAACTTGAAATACAAATGGCATTGAGAAATGAATGCGCATGCTTCTCTGTGTAACAGTTTAAATTCCAGCAGTTTATAATTACACAAAGCAAGTATATAAACTAAAAAAAACTACTATATATTCAAATTTATAGCAAAATCTCAATACTCGAATCAAATGGAGATTATGAAACACCTCAGTTTGTTTCTTGTTCTTGTCAGCTTCTTCTGCTTGTTTTTTATCCCATTCTTCCTTAGCTTTCTGGTTCATCTGTAAAATTTGACGACCAACATCTGAAGTAATAACTAGTCGATGCCCGGTCTTTTCAGTATCGATTCTCTAACAAAAATAAGAATGGTTAGAATCACAAAGTAGTGAACTATGCTATAATTGGCTGATCTGAAGAAAAGAGCAAACCTGTTTTGAGACTCGTATGAGAGTACTTATGAGTCTTCGCAAACGCTCCTCCACACACTATGGCAAAGTTATAAGTTATGGATACTGCAGGACTCTCAATGAAAATCATAAGGCTAACTCACCATTGATAAACAGTGTTCCACATCGCCACTAATATTCTTCAGATCGCATTTCCGAGCTGTCAAAAACACGTGTTCTGTTAGTGTTGCCACTTGCCACTAAAGTTGTAGGATTTGTAGTTTTGGCAACAAGTTCAAAGAAACTAACCGATTTCTGCTAGTTTCTTCAGGAGTGGACCCTTCCTTAGGAAAAGATTTTCTTCTTCTTCCTGTGCAATTCTCCGTGCTTCTTGTGAGGCAAGGCTCTCTTCCTTAGGGGCAGACAGTAATTGCTCTTCCTCTTCCTGTCAAGTAAGAACATATGAGCAAAATGCAAACAGCGGAGATCAAAAAAGCACACAAGTCTGACTCCTACAGACACATGATACACTGGGCTGACAGGCCGGAAGCTCATAGAGTGCAGGAGATGATGCGGGAATTGTGAAATTTTAAGCATAAACGGTGTATGCCAGAATTTTAAAGATTCTTTTGGAACATCCTTGTGGTCCAACCGACATAGCATAAGCGACACCAAATTCAGCAGAACATGTGCACTGATGCTATAAAATGTAGTACCCTCATGCAAAATTTAAAATTCAATCCATCCCTATCGTAGACACTAGAGATGTTGTATTGCTTATCAGCTTGGTATAGAATTTTGAGATCGAATTTTAGCAACTATATCTGCTATCACATCAGCTACATCACAGTTATATAGCAGATGTGAACAGTGCAGCCATGAATTTACAATAGAGGCCAATGTCCATCAGAAGAGGGTTATTTCTGCATGAAAATTGGCAAAACATCAGCCACAGATGTACATACCCTGATATTAACACCACTAACGGCTGTGACATCATTAAGTTGATCGATGCTTTGTTCCTGGAAGGCTCCAGATGTCTTCTGCTTTTTGCTGATGAGAAAAGAGAAATATGCTTAGGGCTATCCAAAAAATGTAAATATTCCATAGCAGTTTAGTACATTTAGAGTTCACTTAATTAAAAACCTTGAAGGTTGCGTAGAGCCTGCTGCTTCCAATGATTTCTTCTGCCCACCTGATTTCTTGCTACTCTTTGCACCTCCACTAGCATTGGGTGTAGAGTTAGGAGTTCCCTGGCAAGACAGAAAGACGAGGTAATGTATGAGTCTGAATGACATGCGCACAGGCCTAAAATAATTGCATAGTTTAAATTAAGCATGAAAGAAATGCAAAAATATAAGTATATAAAAAAGGAAACAAAGGTAGTCAGACGGGGAAAGAATCCTACTACTATTTCATTTCTAAATTATGTAATGTTTGTCCTTCAGAAAATAAAAATGCATTTGGACTTCACCTCGTCTGGGTGAAGACTGTAACAACGCAAATGGAACTCATAGTTGAGAGTTTAACTGACAACAGAACTTAAGGTTTGAATATTATATATATTAACTATGCAAAGCGACTCTCCATAAGCTCATTTGCTAATATGAAGGATCAAGCATCTCATTTGTAACTAATGCAAAAGTAAATGCCCTCAGAACTGTGGTTTTGGCTTACTAGTTACTAGGTTATCTTACTAATTACTAGGTTATCCTGAAATTTGGCCAACACAAATTGACATTAGATCTGTAATCTGTTTAGAAGGCAACATGCACATTTTACTGTCTAAAAGCTTCTTCCACTCCTACTACATTCTCAACGCCAACACCCCCCCCCCCCACCCCCACCCACTCCCAACAAACCAGTTCTGCCTAATCAGCACCACTTTCCCTGCATCTCAGCTCACCCATCACAACACACATGGTTAAACTAAACATGATTCATAAATCGCTGATCACATCTTGTTATGTGTCTTCTACAGTAAAGCATTCTCTGGGCACCCCTATTATCTGCCAGCTCCATCAAACACGAAGAGGCTATCCTCAGAACCCAACATTCCACATTACAGTCCTGAACTACCCTGCATGCAACAACCAGACCCTGTGCAATATATGCCCAACCAGTCAACATTGTCAAATTATATGGTGCTTAAATGTTGGTAAAAGACTGAAAAGAGGTGGCTTGTGATTGCCAATTCTCTGAAATTCAGAATAACAACAAAACCTAACTCACACTGCAATTGGTCATATTGTTCCAAAACTTGATTATACCATATGCTAATGCAATCGAAGTGCTAAGCATCCTAGGTGAGTCATGACCAATCTTCTATATGCCCAACCAGTCAACATAGTCAAATTACATGGTGCATAAATGTTGGTAAATGACTGAAAAAGAAGTGCTTTGTGGCTAATAATTCTCTGGAAATCAGAATAAGAACAAATACTACAATTGGTCATATTTTCCAAATTTAAATGTTCCAAAAACTTGATTGTGCCAAAGATGTTAATGCCATCAAAGTGCTGAGCATCCTATGTGAGTCAATGACCAATCTTCTATTCAAACAACAACAAAAAACTGTCTCTCAAAAATGCATTTTAACTCTCTCTATTCGGTTTAATGTGAAAATAAATGAAAAGTAATTGATATCTCACATTATTCAAAGATACTTGAATCAACTGAACCACATGTGACATTCAGATGTATTAACATGTGTCATTTCAAAGAGAGATCAAATGATGTATTAAGTGGATTCACCTGCTTTCCTTTAGCTGAAGAATTTCCTGTGCCAGCCATGCGTGCTTTGCCAACAGATTCAGAATTTTGCTTCGCATTAGCATTTGGAGGGGGAGCATTAGTTTTCAATTCCTTGTTTTGATGCATTTGCCATGCAACTGCATTGTGCTGCATCATTGGATGAGTAGGAGGAGGGATGATTTTTACAGGAGCCATTCCAGGAGCATGCATGGATGGTTGTGTTTCTGGAACAGGACTCGGTGATCTAAGAGAACCGGTGATTGACCGAGGGTAAGCCTGGGCACCGGGATTACTTGCTCCATATATTTGCTGTGAGGCCTGCTGCAACTGCGTTGGTTGATGTTGTTTGTTCTTTGCTTGCAATGGAACTGCTGTGTTCATTCTAGGTGGTTGATTTGGTACAGCATTTGTTCCCTTTGTGTCAGGGTTTTGGTTAGGGTTATCATGAGCAAGATAGTGTACACTATTCTGCGTTTGAGTACCTGACGGTGGTGCAAAAGCCTGAGGTGAAGATGACACCTGGTTTTTCTGACCTTGGTTGGGTGGTCCAGGTGGCCGAAGTTTCTGATCATGTAACTGTGCTGAACCACTGGAAGGCATCTGCTGTGAAGAAACTTGAGAGAATAAAGACTGCTGACTTGGATTTGCCTGGCTATTTCTTTGCGCCTGTGCTTGCATCTGCAAAAATTGTTCAAACAAAAGAATAAACACATGAAATATTCATCATAGAATTGAATCATTTACTAAACATTCGATTTAAGAGTGGGCCCATCAAGTGTGATGAGTAGTTTTTTGTCAAGGAAACAAAAGGAAGCAATGAGGTTAATGCGATTCATTCACCTGTACAAAAACTTTATGAGCTGCCTGCTTGAGCATTTGATCCCCAACAATATTCCTGATAACTCTTAAGAAATCATCTTTGTGGACTTCATTACGCTACAAACAAAGGACGATATAATTGAGTTAGTTCATTCAGCAACGCTGGTGCAAACACTGGCGCTAAGTGTGTTCTTTGAGCCTTTGTTGTTTTGTTATCTGCTTTCTTCAATACAAACAAACTAGTAGAAACAAGGTCTTTTTCAAATTGTCATGCATTCACTTTGTTTTGGTGACATATGTAGTTATAAGGAAATGCAGACCTTGACTTAGTTTATTTTCATGCACTTATTTTCATGCACTTTTCATTGGTAATGATGAAGCACAAGTGTCTATTATGTTTGAAGCACGATAACAGAGGGATACAAACGCACCCTAAGTTTTGCCCATACAGCTTGAAGCTGCATATCTTTGTCTCTGTCAAGATGTGCCTGTAGGATTGGAATTAACATATTAAATGGTATCGATGGTCCTTTCCTTGTATCCTGAGCACCAGATGATGCTTGTTGACCAACAGTTTGCTTTACATTCTGCAGAACTACTGAAGGCTGGGCTACATCCACCTTGGCACCTGCAAAACTCTGTTGACCAAAATACCCGGTTTCTTTTTCAGCTAACTGGAAGCTATTTGTTTCAACCTGTTGTAGTTGAATTTCTGGATGTGCTTGTTGTAGGTGGGAATTCTGTTGCTCTACTTGGACAGGTGGTTCATTTTTTGACCCTTCAGTTAGTTCTGTTTTGGAGATCTGATCTGGTGTATTCACATGTTGTTGCCCTGCTTGTTGACTTGGATGGACACTTCCTTCCTGCTCTGTTGCTTGCAACTGATCATCTGGAGCTTTTGACATAGCACTGCTATCCTGGCGCAAAGTACCTGGTCACGGAGATTATTTATTATCACCAAAAACAAGTGATGACATCACATTGTTGAAAAGCTATGAGTAGCAGGATTTTTATGAACAGGAAGCTGCAATGAAATAAAAATTTGGGATCGAGAGATAACAAGGGGGATTGGAAATGCAAAATTTAGCAAGGCTTTGTACTTGGTTGCCATGTTCATTTTATTGATTCTTTCCAGAAGGGGGCCCAGCCCCTCCTGTTTCCTAAAAAAACCAATTTAGCAAGACATCATTATCAACAGGCACATCTACAAGAAAGAGGAAAGGGGTCCAAAGAACAAAATGAAAGATAAGGATCATTCCTTCCATATGCATTGTACAAATGACTCGTCAGACGTATACTTGCCATGAATTGTTCTGCTATGCGTCATCCTATCATTATTATTTCCTATATGTGGTAAGGCTATGATCCAGGACAGCGTTGCGAAGTCATCGCCTAATCATCAACAGTCAGCCCAAACTGGCTAATTGTGTCCAGCTCAATTAGCTAAGCAAGTCGTGTGAGCTCTCCTTACCAGCTAGACTGCTGGCATTGTCTAAGGTGCTGTTTGGTTATACAAATGTAACGTGAACACAAAGGGAATGTGTTTGCCGCGGGAATGGAAAGGAAATCGATGATTTCGTATCTTGTTTGGTTCCCCTTGATAACTGCATGGCCGGGAGTGCCACCTGCTGCCGGTCAAAATCGGGCGTGATCGGTCGTCTGAAGGACAGGATCGGTTACCCTGCTATCGGGTCCCCTTGACGGTGAAGCAAACAAAATTATCGTGATCGGTTCCCGCTGTGATCGGTTCCGGTTATTAAATGTGCGAACCAAACAGCTCCTAAGTTGTCAAGGGCAACTTGCTGGGGCCTGGCCCAATCTAAGGTGAGCAGCGGTTATAGAAGTGTAAACACGGGCGAACCCAGTAAAGCATGTATACACTTGTATAGTTGTATTCTTGTGATTAGATTAGATCAGATCCGAATACAGATAGCCAAATAGTAAGTTAGGGTTCGGTCCCCTGTTTCGCACAGCAAGAAGGGGTGAGCATACCTGGTGGCTGCTCGTCGCCGGCGAAGGACGCGACGAAGGCCTGGAGAAGAGGGCCTAAGAAGACCTGGTTAGCTTGCGTAGGGCGTCGGCGTCGGCAGTATGAGATTTGGGAGAACTCAGAACTTCAGAAGCACGCTCACCGGTCCAGGGACGCTGGCGCGCTGCTCTGCAGCTTGGCCCACCCGGCGGCCGGCGGCGTGCAGCTTGCTCGGCAGTCGGCACCTCGGCCACGCGTCCACGCGCGCAGCCCCGACGGCGTGCAGCTTGCTCGGCTGCTCGGCAGTCGGCACCTCGGCCACGCGGCAACGCGCGCAGCCCAGCTCGGTGACCAGCGCCAGGACCAGGCGGAGGCGGGGGCGCGGGGCAACGGCCGGCGGGGTGCCTCTCCGGCGGCTCAGCCTCGGCGCTCGGGGCGGCAGTGCTCGCGCTCGAAGTCGGAGGCGGTGTCTTGCGTGTTGCGTCGCGGTCGCGGCCTTGGGGGCTCGGGGTCGGCCGGTCGCTCGCGTGGGGATGGGCAGCCGGGAGGAGAACAGCTCCTAAGTCTTCTTTCCGTTCTTTGTTGGCCTAGACTTTTTATGGGCTATAAGTATTGAAAATGATGAGTACTAAAAAGAATTTGGGCCAAATTTCAGGGTAGTCCTAGGCCTACCTAGACTACCATTTAGGCCCGCCTAGAGAGAACGGTCTGAAAGCTTGCGATGGCCACAACAAACTCGCTCACAAGTCACAAATTCGCTGTGGGCTGTGGGCTGTGGCCCTAAACAACTCGCACCCTGCTCGGCTAGGCTCGCCCGCCGCACGCTCGACCAACCCCGCTTCCAAGCTCCCGCCGCACCGTGGAAGGAAAAAGCGTATGCGTCTCCCGAAGCCTCTCAGTCGCCGAGAGAAGCTCGTGCTCCCGCCGGTGAGGCCGCCGTTCTTCTTCGCCTTCGATGGCCTTGGTGGCCTCGGATGTGAGGGGAACGGCTGGATCTCTCGTCGACGGCGTAGATTAGGTTCCTTTAGGTTTAGGGTTGTATGTCTCGCCGACGGGCGCAAGGTGGAGGCGTTGTCGGTTAGGTGGAATAAGCTTCTCCGGCCCTTTCTCCGCCTTGTCGTCTACCGTTCCGGTGCCGGCGATGGGCTTGTGAGGTTGGGGTTTGTCGGATTCGGAGACCAAGTTGAAGCTCCGGATCTGGGCGGATCTTGCGTGATTTCGTCAGATCCGGTGTCCTCCTCCAGATCTTGGCGGATCTTCTTCTGTCCCTCCCTCTTTTCCGTCGGCGCTGGCATCGATGTCATTTCTCCGGCGGCAAGTTTGGGAGGTATGTCTTACCAACCTGGGAAACTGGATTGGTCTCTAGTGTACACCTTTTCTGGTGGTTTTTGTTCCCCTCCGGGGTTTTTCTTTGTCCGGTGAACTGGGGCTGTCAACGGAGGCGTAAGATATCTGGTTCTATAGCGATGCGATGGCTTTCGGCCATCTTGTTAGGCCTGCGCGTTCAGCGACTAAGGTGTGCGTCGGTGTTGCCGATGTGCCGCTCTAGGTGCCGCTCAAAATCTGCGTTTCTTCGTCGGGAGGATGGTCGGCTCCAACGACACCGTTCCGACCGTCGGCGATGAGGACAACCGGGAGAAGCTTGCAACGACGTGGTTGTAATTTTTGTTTTCAAGGATGTCTTCGTAAGCGTCGGAATGTAAACCATCAGATTTATGTATGAAATATATTCCCGGTTTCTTAAAAAAAAAAAAAAAACTCCCGCCGCACCGCGCTGGCCCCGGGAATCATCCGCCGATGGCGCGCGGCAAACTGAGCGGGAACAGGGCGCGCGGGAAGTCGAGCGGGAACCCCAGACTCAGGTACGTGTACGTAAGTTTCCTTTCCTTTTTCTTTATTCTTTATTCTTTTTTTCTTATTCTTCTAATTTCTCTCTTTTTCTTTTTTTTCTTTTCCTTTCTTTTTTCTTTCTCTTTTTTCTTTCCGTGCTTCATTTTTTTAGTTTTATTTTTTTTGTTTTATGTGATTTTTTATTATTCTTTTCATTTTTATATTTTTATATTTCTTTTGTTTCCTTTTATTTCTTTTTCTTATTATTATTTATTTCCTTTCTTTAATTTATTTTTATTTTTTGTTTTTTCGTTTCATGTGATTTTTTATTTTTCTTTACAACTTTTTTTTTGCACATTTGACAGTGAGGAACGCATACATTAATATATGGTAGTACTCGCACCGGCTGCTAATGTGACCACATGGACCACTTGCCAGCGTGTGTTCTATTCTGAGTTTCTCTGATCTGCTTCAAATTGCCTTCTTCCCTAAAGACCATAAAATAGTCATGTATGTTAAGTTACTTGGATTTGAGGCCTTTCCCTGTGGATGTAGGCAAGGTTGCACAACATCAAGGTACGCGTTTTTTTTCCCTTAGCATATGATTCATCCGACTTAGGTTTCTGTAGGTTGTTCTCTGCTCAGTTTCTGAAGCCTAAAATACTCCAGTCCCGTGTTCAGTCTTCTTGTCAAACAACAAAATACTCCGAGTCCCGTGTTCCAAAATTGTCTGCTATTGCTTTGTTTGAAAGAAATTTAAAAACCGATTTGAAATTCACCTCATGAACTGACTTGCTGACGTACCCCAGCAGATGAAGCTTTCTCGTACCGTCACTGCAATCTCGACCCACGTGACAACGAAATATGTGCAGCGTACCAACGAACCCAATCCCAATCCGAGATATGTTTGCGCTCCTTTTATTTCTTTTTTCTTTTCTTTCCTTTTCTTATTATTTTTTTTATTTCCTTTCTTCAATTTATTTTGATTATTTGTTTTTTTATTTGATGTGATTTTTTATTTTTCTTTTCAACTTTTATACTTTTATTTACTTTATTTTCTTTTTTGCTCATACTATAATTAATTATCTTGTTTGTCTTATTTTATTTTATTTTTATATTTATTCTTTTTTATTTTCTTTCTTTGTCCTTTTCTCTTTATTATCTTTATGTTTTCTATAGATTTTTTTAATTTTAATTTTTCTATTTTACCTTACATCACACCAATGATATTTTTTGATGTTCATTTAGTATACATGTAATGTTATATGACGTATTTATTGATGTTCACATAATATATATTTGATGTTCTATAATGTATTTAGTGATGTTCTATGGTGTATTGTTCTACGGTGTATTTAGGGATGTTCACTTAGTACACATGTGATGTTCTATGACGTATTTATTGATGTTTCACATAATATATATTTGATGTTCTATAATGTATTTAGTGATTTTACTTAGTACATATGTGATGTTCTATAATGTATTTAGTGACGTTCACGCACTATATATGCGATGTTCTATAATGTATTTAGTGATGTTTTATGATGTATTTAGTGATGTTCACTTAGTATACACGTGATGTTCTATGATGTATATAGTGACGTTCACGCAATAATATATATGCGATGTTCTATAATTTATTTAGTGATGTTCTATGGGATAGTTAGTGATATTCGCTTAGTATACATGTGATGTTCTATAGCATATTTTTACGATGCATGTGATGTTCTTTTAAATTCTCTATTGCATATTTTTTCCGTTATGCTTTGCTCTAAATTTTATTATTACATATATAGATTTATATATATATATATTATAATACCAATTTCATGTACCTAAAACTAAAATATTGTTCTTCTAAATTGAGAACATTATTCTTACAAATTGTTATCTTAACCTAGAACATTGTCTCTTTAATAAAAGGAAATGTTCTATCTTCATGAGATAAATGTTCGTTAAATTTTTTTATCTTTGTGGGATATTGTTTCGAAAGATTTATCGCAAGGAATACGATAGTGCAATCAAATTTTTATTTAGATGTTTGGTTTAGCAGTTTATGGCTTTTTTACTTCAAAACGCGTGCTGATGTCAGCAATTGCTGGCGCGCTCGAAAATTATTGCCGCATCCTACCGTCCATGCCTTTTGCCCTCACTAGCATTTCCCCGTGCGTTGCTACGGAGCTTCAAAATTTTCAACATAATAATAAGAGTACGAAAAATAAATAAGGGGTCCAAAGCAATCTATATCACCATGATTGAAGAGCAAATATCTGTCAACTCAACAAAAAGGCAAAATCCAATTATAAGATGTTTCTCCACAAATATTAACTTAGTTTTCTAGCTGCCCACGGAGAGTATAAGTGAGTAGGCTAGTGGGTCTTAAAGGTCTAAATTTGCTGCCAAAGGGGAAAAAACATCCACCCTGCGTTGGTACAAGAAGTTCAGAACAGAAACATCTGGGACAGTTTGCATGCACAGTTGCACACCATGCAACCATTGCATTTTGAGAAGGTGCCTCTGTCCTCTCAGAAAATCCTCATTAGTAAATTCCCGTCTGTCAGGATCCACCTTTCTGAAGCCCTGCCAAACCAATAATCCAGTCATCAGAAATATCAATCACCATTTTTCATTGAGGAATGGCTAAAATCATTTCAGGTTGGATAAAATGTCAAATTGAAGAGGAATCCTATGAAGAATATAAACTATTTATCTTTCACCGACACACACCACATGTTTCAGTTTGCATGGTTCAGTTCTTAAATCTATTAATATTCTTATTCAACATATTATAATATTTTCACACAAAGAATAGAAAACAAACCCCTCATCACAAGGCAAAATAAAGGAAGATCAAAAAAAGTTTGCAGGATAGGAGTCCATTTGGAAATTGTAGGTGATGACCTGCCTGCCCGCAAAATTTATATAATGCATCATTTTTTAACAAATTCGATCAATGTCATCAGACCTTCAGTACGGCGTCTGTGTTGTACATATATTATCTCAACAACTACTGACAGAATGAAATTGGCTGGGGTATGGGAATACCAGGTGCTGGCTTTAAAAGTTTTAGAGGATCGGAAAAACAAATTCCAGGCAATGAAAGTTTCAAAATTCAAACCAGACCATTGCTGCAGGAAAAATAAGTCACCCCTTAGATTTTTACAGAAACACATGTGTTCCAACAACCATGCACTGAGGAGCAACGAGCTCAAAATAGACAGCCTCTCCTGAAGGATAATTCTGCATTATTTTCTGCATTGTCTAATTCAGTATTAGCCAGTACGACAGTACATAGTACATAGACCTTGGGTTTTCTTTTGCCTATAGAAATGCATGTACAAAGACCTAGGTTTTCACCGACCTATGTGCAGCTGCATCATATCATCATATGCAGTTAGCAAATTGCCCTGGCTTCCACAAATAAATTGGTACACTGAGATGATATGAATCTCCAAAACAAAACCATGATTCAATCAGACCTGATCTTGGGAAGATGGCCAGATTGGACGATTACCTGCTAGAACTTGTTCTGGGCTGGTGGTTGGCATCGGGGGGGCTTGGCGGCCCGGGTTGCTGTCGTCGAGTAGGGCAGGGCCCACACCGCTATACCCACCGCCATCGCCGCCACAGGAAAAGGAGGAGACGGAGAGGCGGACGCCGTTTCCAGTGTCCGCGTAGGGGCCGCTCGGCGGCGGCGGTGAGGCGAAGGGAGCACCCCGCGGCGGCATTGGGGCGCACGGATGAGGGCTTGAGGCGGCCTCCGGGGAGAGGGGGAGGGGCGCGGGGTGGCCACGGCATCCGGGGCAGAGGCGCGGGTTTGGGAGCCGCAGGGGAGTTGGGAGGGGCGAGCTTTTCCAAGACCTGTGGGAGTCGAGTGGGAGCATGGATGAAGGACAGGGAGTTGGAGGCACGTTGAATTGGTGTTGACGTCCCCTCTTTCATCTTTTTATTTGCCATCATGCGCATGCATATGTGAGCTGAGAACGCGAGTGAGGTGGGACCGATGGTAGGATCTACTCTCGCACGCGCGCTGCGAGCCGAGCGGGAAAGCGGCTGGACTGTTGTTACCGTCCGCCCATCGGACGCTAGCACGCCCCCGCTGGCCCTGGTCTGGCCGCCTGTGCACACGTCGCGGTAGCCAGCTGCCGCCGATGCTCGGTGTCATGAGCCCTCCTGTGTGTTTGTGTGTTTGGTTCTAGGTGATCTAGCATCTCTTACAACTCACTTTTTTATTTGGTTTGCAGAATAAAATAAGTTATCGATCACCATCTCATTCCTCATAAGCTAACAATTAGTATATGCACGAGGAATGAGTTGATTTTACCAAAATTCATGGGATGAACTCATGATGTATTACCTCATGAAGCATGAGGTGACTCCACGAACCAAACACACCATTAGTGTCGCTAGGAGAGAAGGAGGTTTATGCCAACGTCGCCGCGAAGCACCCACCGCCATCGTTGGTCATTGCGGGCGCTAACTTCACCCTAACACCAAAGGTATTATTGATTCATCGATTAATTTCTCCCCTTCGTCTTCTCGAAAAGATCCCCACAAGGCTACCACCTTTTTGTTTTCACACTACTCACTTCTGTTGTTGACATACAAACATTGAGCTTCGCATATCTAGGACTCCAAACATTGACTTTGCCTTGATTAAAATGGTATTATACCTTAATTAGTATTACTTAATCTCCTTTCTTAATTCTTAGCACTGGAGATGACCATCATACCCCTCATTAATCTGTTCCCCTTCCTCGCAAAGCTTCACTAGGGCCTGCATGCGCTGGGAATTTTTTTCATTTGTAATCCTTTTTTAATAAATATTTTAATATTAACCGCGATTGGCGCGACGGTACCACGCTGCCGCGCCACATGCCAGCGCGACAAGCCGAGCCACTGTGGCATCCATCGTTGACAAAGAGCTAGCTTGGTAGAGTGTGGGCCCCATCCTGACGGGCCACTAACACCGGCGCGACAGCGCTGGAAATAGGTTTCGACCGGCCCAACCCACTTTCCTTTCTCTCTCTCTCCTTTCCTCTCCACGCCTAGGCGACGCCGCCGCCCCCACCCCGCCACCTCTGGCCAACCTCGCCGTCAACTGCCGTCGCAGGGGAGTTGAGCGGTTGTTGCGGCTGTTGTTGTCCTCTCTCTCTCTCTCCCTCTCCCTCCCTTTCTCTTACGGTCCAGCATCTTCGTGCAAGGCCATGGCTTAATGCCTTCAAACTCTTCAAATTCAAACTTAGAAGGCCAGTGTCATTTGGGTCCATAATTATACTCCTCAAAGTCACATGATGGGAAACCTCTCTGCAAAAAACAAATATTCGAAGTCTAACTTTGTATATGCAAAACGCATAGAAGCTTAGAGACAGATTGATCGCAAGACAATTTACATAATCTGGCAGTCCACAGCGATAGAAGGGAGTGAATGCTCCACGTTGGCTGGGAGTAGTTAGTAGCGCCGACACTCTACAGTGCATTTAGGAGGATTGGCTAGACGGTACAAAGCAGCGTCGACCTTCTCTTCCTCTGTCATTTCCGAAGGGTTCGGTGGCAGCAGAACCTAACAAACAAATTCAGGATATGGACAACTCTTCCAGGGGTCGTAAGAAAACAACATAATTGACGGATCGAACATTTCATCGTCATCGATCTACTGATAGAAGTTGCATCCCTCTAGGTAGACATCGAGTGTCGGGGGACGACGCTTAAGTTGACACACGTAGAAAGCACGTCTAACTGATGCGGGATGCCTTGACTGCTTCACAAGTGCTAGTAACCCAGTAACACGACGATGTTGGGAGTGCTGGTAGGAAAGGACCAAAGTCACCATGATCCTTTGGATGGTGCACGAATTGGTTCTTATTTGGAACCGTCATTGAACCTATTACAAAGTAGTTCAAGAAAGCAAATATATGAACCAATACTATTACACAGTAGAACAACAATTTCCATCTCAATCATCTCTATAATCCTGCAAACCCATGAAGTCAAACCCTAAAACAAACTTATTGAATATAAATCATGTCTACATATACACAGTCCAACCCTTACAGCTGTCTAAATCACTACAATCAAACCCTAATGCAGTGCCAACCAAAACCAATCACAAACGTAAAAAAAATGTTCAAGAACTACAACATGAATCATAATATATTACACGTGATTAGCCAAAGCAACTTTCATTAAAACAAACAAAAGCCAGTTTGCACCCAGCAGTGTAAACCATAGCAGTATATAAACATGAACTAAACACACAAAAAAAACACAATGAGGGAATCATACCTCATGCATGAGACCGATGACACCTGAAATGCAAATGCAAACTCGATCAAAGACAAATAGAGGACGGAAGAAAGAGAAGAGAGAGATGGGAGCAGACCTCGAGCTCGGTCAAAACGAGGGAGAGGAAAAAGAGGGAGGGAAAAAGAGGTGGGTCGCGCCCTTGTACGAGCCTGTCGCGTCAGCTGAAAGGTCTTGATGGCTAGAGGGGGGTGAATAGCCTTTTAAAAATTTCTACAATGACAAGCTAAACAAGTTTATCAATACAACAAATAGCGAGATGCGAGTTTTGCTTAGCCTACGGGGTGTTTGCAAGCCACCTATCCAATTCACAATTCTAGTATAATGGCACTCAACCGCACAAGTCAAACCGAGAAGGTAACTACAACTACAACTAGCAAGCTACACAAAAGAGCTACTCTAGCAAAGCTAACTAGCTAGCAAAGATAACTAAGAAAGTAATGCAAAGATGAGTTAGGAGAGTTTCACCGAGGGGCGAAGTATTGAGCCAACCAATATGATCAACAATGAATGCCAAGACAACCGAACACCGGGATCAATCAATCACAATATGAAAGTGATGACACGAAGATTTATCCCGAGGTTCACGTGCTTGCCGGCACGCTAGTCCCCGTTGTGTCCCTCTTCACCACGTGGTTCGGTGGCTAATCGGTCTCACACCGAGCCTCTCAAAAGGCGCCACAAGAACCTACCAAATGGCAAAAGGTTGCAATGACACGAGCAATTTACTAATGTTGCCTTTGGCGCTTCGCCGAGGTAGGCACAAACCCCTCACAATCACCGGAGGTGGCCAAGAACAATCACCAACTCTTGCCAACGCCTCCAAGCTGCTCCAAGCCGTCTAGGTGGTGGCAACCACCAAGAGAAATAAGAATCCCACAGCAAATCAACCACCAAGTGCCAACTAGATGCTATCTCACAATGCAAATGCACTTGGATCACTCAATCTCACTTCGAATATGCAAAGAAGCAAGAGAGATGAGTGGGAGGGGAGTTGCTTAGCTCAAAGTGCTCACAAGTATGTCAAAATGTCCAAGGGTTAGAGCCTTGAGCCGGCCAACGAGTATTTATAGACGTACCCCTTCGAATATAGCCGTTAGGAACGAGATCCAGCTGAAATCGCGTTGACCGGACGCGCTGGTCCAATTGACCGGACGCGCCGGTCACGCAACGGCTAGATTTCGAACCACTGACCGGACGCGCTGGTCGCAACGACCGGACGCGCTGGTCACGACCGGACGCGCCGGTCCCGTGACTAACCGGACGCGCTGGTCAACCCTGAGTCGCGCAAAACGAACCAATGACCGGACGCGCTGAAGAACTGACCGGACGCCACAGTGCCCGCGTCCGGTCGGAGTCCAGTAAGCTCCCTGGACGACCGGACGCGTCCGGTCGACTGTGACCGGACGCGCCTCGCGTCCGATCAAACAACTGAAAACCACGCAGACACTGGACACTGACCGGACGCGTCCGGTCACACAGTGACCGCGTCCGGTGCAGCGTCCGGTCACCACTGTGACCTCCGTTCGCTTCCGTTTGATTTCCGTTTGATTTCCGACTTCCGGCGTAGTGGAAAATAGGGATTTCATTTTCCCGAAATCGCCTGAATCCCGCGCTCGCACGCTCAGCGGGAGGGAGAGAGGACCCCAAACCCTCTCTATCGCTTAAACTCCAACGCCATCGCAAATGTGCTAACACCACCAAGTGATCATGTCATGTGCGAGTGTGTTAGCATTTTCACAATCATTTTTCGAGGCGTTATTAGTTCTATCCAAATGCATATGATCATGAAATGCACACCTAGAGGCACTTAGGAGTTCAATAGCCACATCATTCCCCTCTTTATAGTACGGTTATCTATCCTATAATGTAACCACACCCACTAGGTGTCTTGGTTACTAAAACACAACCCTTAAGCATATACCTTTGCCTTGATCACGTAGGGTTGCGTCCAAATCCAAGTGTGGCCATCATGATCACCATGTCCATCTTGCCACTAACCTTGGAATGTACTAATCCTCATATGCTACATACAACTTAGGCATAGGATTAGTACTTAGGCATTGTCACTAATTACCAACACCAAACATAGGACTTTCAATCTCCCCCTTGTTGGTAATTGGTGACAACCCTTTCACAAAGATATTATGATAAAATTTTGATTGAACCCATGTCACATTGTCCAAGTATATTACCATGTGTAAGAAGTATGGACAAGTGATCATGAATTCAAATTGATAGCAATGGCTCCCCCTACATGTATGCTATATGTTTGGATTTTGGAAGCATACATGTTAGATAGGAAAGATTAGGAGCATTGACTACCAATAGGTGCGAAGTGTTCTAGATTATAGACCTTTGAAGCGTGATACCATCGGAGTAGCGATAAACACCAACTTAGCACCTTGTGTAGTTAGATATCACTTGAAAAAGCACAAACAAAACTAGAAACCTCGTGAGATCAACATTATAAGCAAGGCTCTAGTACCACTTTGAAAAACATGAAGCAAGAGAAATCTAACTACTTCCTATTCATGCTAGTACTTCAATACACCATTCAATTGTATACTAGCAAGTCACCACACAAGCAAAGTATTGGAGAAAAAGAAATGTATAACTATGCGTCATACATATGAAGTGCACAAGGAAATGCAACATTCATGTTTAAGAGCTTGCTCCCTCTACTTGTGTGCTCAAAATTTTAATTGATCCCCAATCTATCTTTGTGAACAACATTTTTCTCCCCCTTTGTGCTTCTCCCCCTTTGAGTTCTATCTTTGTGAACAACATTTTCTCCCCCTTTGGCACCAATGACCACAAGGGACTAACTTTAGATAGATTATCATGTTGAATTATGGGGTGAGGATCAAGTTTGTGATTCAACCTAGATTGCTTGCATAAATAAAATGCTCCGGTTTGATCCAAGGGCAGGCTTCTTCACACCTCACTAGAAGGGTTATCATGCACCATGTTGAAGCAAATATTTAGACAAGTGATCTAGATTAAACACTTAGGATCACAAGCTACTTAAACAAGTTATATGCTACCACTAGATCATAAAAGACAAGGAAACAATAGTGGCACCATATAAACTTCAAAGTCATTTGATTTTCATGAATGAGCCTAGAACATAAGAAATCATGACTAGATGCACTAAACATGTCCTTAGTATAGAATGTATGACATGTCAACCAATTGTACCTTGGGGCTCGAAGGAGAGGCATGTCATAACATTGGGGTGCATCAACTCATGTTGGAGAAGTCAATTATGTTCAACTCATTCTTTAGCTTGTGAAATCTCTTCTCATCAAGTGGCTTGGTGAATAGATCGGCTAATTGATCTTCGGTGCCCACACTTTCAATTGCAATGTCACCCTTTTGTTGATGATCTCTAATGAAGTGATGGCGAACATCAATATGCTTTGTTCTTTGATGTTGAACCGGATTGTTGGTTAGCTTCACGGCACTTTCATTGTCACATAGCAATGGTACATTCTTAAAATTAATTCCAAAATCCTTCAATGTTGCCTTCATCCACAAGATTTGTGCACAACAACTACCCGCGGCGATGTATTCGGCTTCGGCGGTACATAGTGCAATACTATTTTGCTTCTTGGATGACCATGAGACAAGTGATCTTCCCAACAATTGACAAGTCCCGGAAGTGCTCTTTCTCTCCACTTTATCACCGGCATAGTCGGAATCCGAATATCCAACTAGCTCAAAGCTTGCACCTTTGGGATACCATAATCCAACATCTTGTGTATGCTTCAAATACCTCAATATTCTCTTTGTTGCCTTCAAATGACTTTCTCTTGGTGAGGCTTGAAATCTTGCACACATGCATACACTAAACATCACATCGGGTCTTGATGCCGTCACATAGAGTAGGCTACCAATCATTGATCTATATAGCTTTTGATCCACCATGTTGCCATTCTTGTCACTATCCAAGCTTCCACTAGTGCCCATTGGGGTTGTAATGCCCTTTGCATCTTCCATGCCAAACTTCTTGAGCATATCTTTGATGTACTTGGTTTGGCTCACAAATGTTCCTTCCTTCATTTGCTTGATTTGAAGTCTAAGAAAGAAACTAAGTTCACCGATCATTGACATTTCAAATTCCTTTGCCATCATTTTCCCAAACTCATCACAATAATCTTGATTGGTTGAACCAAAGATGATATCATCAACATATATTTGTAACACAAACAAGTCTTTCCCAATCTTCTTGGTAAAGAGAGTAGTATCAACTTTGCCCATGACAAATCCTTTGGATAGCAAGAAGTCCCTCAATCTTTCATACCATGCTCTAGGTGCTTGCTTCAATCCATACAAAGCTTTTCTCAATTTGTAGACATGATTGGGTTTCTTGTCATCTTCAAAACCGGGGGGTTGCTCCACATACACCTCCTCTTGAATGTACCCATTGAGAAATGCACTCTTCACATCCATTTGATATAGCTTGATATTATGAGCACAAGCATAGGCAAGTAAGATCCTAATTGCTTCCAATCTTGCAACCGGGGCATAAGTTTCACCAAAGTCAAGACCCTCTATTTGTGTGTAACCTTGAGCCACTAGTCTTGCTTTGTTCCTTACTACTATTCCATCTTGATCTTGCTTGTTGCGAAAGACCCATCTTGTTCCAATGACATTATGATCCTTAGACCTCTCAACTAGTTCCCATACTTCATTTCTCTTGAAGTTGTTGAGCTCTTCATGCATTGCATTTACCCAATCCGGATCTCTCAATGCTTTATCAATGTCCTCGGGTTCTTCCATTGACACAAAAGAAGAGTGAGCACAAAATGATGCCAATCTTGATCTAGTTTGAACTCCTCTTTGTATGTCACCAATGATGGAATCTAATGGATGGTCTCTTGCAATGTTAGTTGGTTGAAGCACTTGGACTTGATTGCTTGGATGTTGATGTTGATCATAAGTTGGAGATGATGAACTTGCCACTTGTTGATCTTGTTGCACTTGAGATGATGTACTAGCTTGATTTTCCATTAGAGACCCACTAGCTTGTGTAATTGGACTTTGGAGCACTTGATCTTTGTTGTCATCTATATCAATCACTTGCTTCGGCCTAATATCACCAATATCCATTTCTTTCATAGCATTGGTCAATTGAGTTCCTCTAATATCATCCAAGTTATTTTCCTCATCTTGAGAGCCATTTGTTTCATCAAACTCAACATCATGAACTTCCTCAAGTAAACCACTAGCCAAATTCCAAACTCTATAAGCTTTGCTAGTAGTGGAGTAATCAAGTAAGAATCCTTCATCACATTTCTTCTCAAACTTGCTCAATCTAGAGCCCTTCTTCAAGATGTAGCATTTGCAACCAAATACCCGAAAGTATGCAATGTTGGGCTTTCTTCCATTTAAGATCTCATATGGTGTCTTCTCTAGAAACTTGTGGCAATAGAGGCGGTTGCTATAGAAGCAAGCCGTGTTGATTGCTTCGGCCCAAAATGAATAACTCACATTATACTCATTTAACATTGATCTTGTCATATCAATCAAAGTTCTATTCTTTCTCTCAACTAGGCCATTAGATTGAGGTGTATACTTGGCCGAGAATTGATGCTTAATTCCAAGCTCCTCACATAGCTCATCAACTCTTGTG
This sequence comes from Saccharum spontaneum, assembly GCA_022457205.1. Taxonomy (NCBI): domain Eukaryota; kingdom Viridiplantae; phylum Streptophyta; class Magnoliopsida; order Poales; family Poaceae; genus Saccharum; species Saccharum spontaneum. Next base: position 12,776,698 of record CM039589.1, read on the forward strand.
TTTCTAAACTCACTTCCATTGTCACTTCTCACTTTCTTGATTGTGGTCTCAAACTCATTTTGTACTCTCTTGATGAACTTCTTGAATATGTCAAATACATCACTCTTGTCCCCAAGAAAGAATACCCATGTATATCTAGTGAAATCATCCACAATCACAAAGCCATACTTGTTGCCACCAATGCTTGTATATGTAGTTGGCCCAAATAAATCCATGTGCAACAACTCAAATGCCTTGGAAGTACTCATAATGCTTTTCAATGGATGAGTGTTGCCTACTTGCTTTCCGGCTTGACATACACTACATAGCTTATCTTTCTCAAATGTGACATCCTTCAAGCCTCTAACTAAGTCATGCTTCACTAACTTGTTCAATTGCTTCATGCCAACATGACCAAGTCTTCTATGCCATAACCAACCCATACTTGATTTGGTGAGCAAGCATGTTGAAAGTTGAGTGTCACTAGCATTGAAATCAACCAAGTATAGATTCTCATATCTAAAGCCCTTGAAGATCAAGTTGGAGCCATCAACACTAACTATCTCCACATCATCAACACCAAATATGCACTTGAAACCAAGATCACACAATTGAGCAACCGAGAGAAGATTGAAGTTCAACTTTTCAACTAGGAGCACATTGGAAATGCTATGATCATTTGAGATTACAATCCTTCCAAGAGCCTTCACATCACCCTTACTATTGTCACCAAATGTGATACTATCAATGCCACTATCATTTGATTTGAGAGAGTTGAACATTCTTGAATCACCGGTCATATGTTGAGAGCACCCACTATCAAGCACCCAATGCCTTCCTCCGGCCTTGTAATTTACCTACAAAATAAATTAATGATTCTTAGGTACCCATACTTGTTTGGGTCCTTGGAGGTTAGTAACTAAGCTCTTTGGTACCCAAATGGCCTTCTTCTTTGGACCCACAATTGGTGTACCAACAAACCTAGCATGCACACCTTTCTCACCCTTGGTAAGTACATAACAAGAATCAAAAGGAATGTAATCCATTTTAGCATGAAACTTGTTGTCGTTTTTGTTCATTTTATTACAATTAATCTCTAGATGCCCAACTTGCTTGCATCTATTGCAAAAACGACCATTGCTCTTCACAAAGCGAGACTTTGGAGTAGCAAAGGCCGCCTTGCCTTTCTTGGGAGTATAGCCCAAACCCTCTTTGTTAAGAGAGAACCTTTGGCTACCCAAGCATTTTAGCAAGCGGGCATCCCCACCATAGGCATTGCCTAATGCGCGAGTGAGATCATCCACCTCTCTCTTGAGAGTCTCATTCTCAACCACAAGTGATGAATCACTAGTAGTAGAGATAGAGTTGGTTGTGGTGGATGATGATGAGCTACATGAAGCATTAGTAGGATCAACAAATAAAGAATCATCAATAATATCACATGTTAGTCCAATATCACAAGTGACAATCACTTACTCCTCCTTAGCTTCCTTCATGAGCTTCTCCAACTTGAGGTCCTTCTCCTTGATGAGCTCAAGTAGAGAGGAGTGGGCTTCCTTAAGCCTAGTGTGAGCAACTTCAAGGTCCTCGTGGTCTTCCTTTAGACACTCACGAGAGGCCTCTAACTCATCAAAGGATTTCCTAAGAGCGTTAAGCTCTTGTTCAATTCCTTTGCACTCCTTACTCTTTTTGAGAGCAACAAGCTCCTCCATCAACGCATCATTTTCATTGCTCTTGGCAATGAGCTCTTGCTCCAAGATTTTGCACTTCTTGGTTGTCCTCTTGTAGCCCTTGCTCATTTGATCTATTATGCCCAATAGATCATCCTTGGAGTAGTCCTCATCCTCCTCATCATCACTCCTACAACCATCACTAGCACAAGAATCATCATCACTATCATCATATTTTACCTTGGTAGGCTTGGCCATAAGGCATGTCGATGTAGTGTCGAAGATGGATGACTTGTTGGAGAGGGCGATGCTTGCAATGGCTCGTCGAGTGGTCCTCTCATCATCACTTGAGCTATCATCATCACTATCGGTGTTGTCACTATCCCAAGTGACCACATAGCCACCACCCTTCTTCTTCTTGTTGATAGTGAAGCTCTTCTTCTCTTTCTTCTCCTTCTTATCCTTCTTGTTCTTCTTCAACTTCAACTCCCCATCATGATATCTTTTATCTTCATAGGGGCACTTTGCCACTACATGATCGGGGCTATTGCAATTGTAGCAAAGCATCTCCTTTGCCTTCATGAAGTCCCTTCTCTTTCTTGCACCATATCCTTTCTTCTTCATGAACCTCCCCATCTTATGCACTAGGAGGGCCATGGTCTCATCATCGAATGGATCATCATCATCGCTCTCCACCTTGCTCTTGCTCTTAGAGGATGAAGCCTTGAATGCAATGGGCTTCTCTTGCTTGACCTTGATCTCCTTCTTCTCATCTTCATCTTCATCATCATCATATTGAGCATCGGTCATGACATCTCCAAGCACTTGGTTTGGTGTCACTTTGTCCAAACCCTCTCTTTGGATCATCTTCCTCAAGATAGCAAACTTCTTAGGTAAGTTCATCAAGAACTTATGTGAGAAGTCCTTGTCCTTGACATCTTCTCCTAGGCTCTTGAGATCATTGACAATAACTTGTAGCCTATAGAACATCTCCGGTATGGACTCATCATCCTTCATCTTGAAGCTTGCAAACTTATCCTTGAGCATATAGAGCTTGGCACTCTTTACCGTTGAAGTGCCCTCATATGTTTCCTCTAATCTTGTCCACACTTCACTTGCCATCTCAAGATCCTTGATTTGCTCAAAGACCTTTGCATCAATCCCATTGTAGAGAGTGTTGAGAGCCATAGTATTGCATTGGTTGTTGATGCGGTCATTGTTGGTGAGGTTATCGGGATCAATGATAGCATAATCATGATGTGTCACCTCCCAAACCTTCTCATTGATAGAGCCAAGATATTGCTTCATCTTTCTTTTCCAATGATCAAAAGATGAGACACCATCAAAGAATGGAGGCTTGCCCCCGACATGGTTGAACACAACTTGAGCCATCTTACACCGAGGTTGTTAAGCCTTACAAACGGTGACCACGGCTCCGATACCACTTGAAAGGTCTTGATGGCTAGAGGGGGGGTGAATAGCCTTTTAAAAATTTCTACAATGACAAGCTAAACAAGTTTATCAATACAACAAATAGTGAGATGCGAGTTTTGCTTAACCTACGGGGTGTTTGCAAGCCACCTATCCAATTCACAATTCTAGTATAATGGCACTCAACCGCACAAGTCAAACCGAGAAGGTAACTACAACTACAACTAGCAAGCTACACAAAAGAGCTACTCTAGCAAAGCTAACTAGCTAGCAAAGATAACTAAGAAAGTAATGCAAAGATGAGTTAGGAGAGTTTCACCGAGAGGCGAAGTATTGAGCCAACCAATATGATCAACAATGAATGCCAAGACAACCGAACACCGGGATCAATCAATCACAATATGAAATTAGATAACACGAAGATTTATCCCGAGGTTCACGTGCTTGCCGGCACGCTAGTCCCCGTTGTGTCCCTCTTCACCACGTGGTTCGGTGGCTAATCGGTCTCACACCGAGCCTCTCAAAAGGCGCCACAAGAACCTACCAAATGGCAAAAGGTTGCAATGACACGAGCAATTTACTAATGTTGCCTTTGGCGCTTCGCCGAGGTAGGCACAAACCCCTCACAATCACCGGAGGTGGCCAAGAACAATCACCAACTCTTGCCAACGCCTCCAAGCTGCTCCAAGCCGTCTAGGTGGTGGCAACCACCAAGAGAAATAAGAATCCCACAGCAAATCAACCACCAAGTGCCAACTAGATGCTATCTCACAATGCAAATGCACTTGGATCACTCAATCTCACTTCGAATATGCAAAGAAGCAAGAGAGATGAGTGGGAGGGGAGTTGCTTAGCTCAAAGTGCTCACAAGTATGTCAAACTGTCCAAGGGTTAGAGCCTTGAGCCGGCCAACGAGTATTTATAGACGTACCCCTTCGAATATAGCCGTTAGGAACGAGATCCAGCTGAAATCGCGTTGACCGGACGCGCTGGTCCAATTGACCGGACGCGCCGGTCACCCAACGGCTAGATTTCGAACCACTGACCGGACGCGCTGGTCGCAACGACCGGACGCGCTGGTCACGACCGGACGCGCCGGTCCCGTGACTAACCGGACGCGCTGGTCAACCCTGAGTCGCGCAAAACGAACCAACGACCGGACGCGCTGAAGAACTGACCGGACGCCACAGTGCCCGCGTCCGGTCGGAGTCCAGTAAGATTCCTGGACGACCGGACGCGTCCGGTCGACTGTGACCGGACGCGCCTCGCGTCCGATCAAACAACTGAAAATCGCGCAGACACTGGACACTGACCGGACGCGTCCGGTCACACAGTGACCGCGTCCGGTCACCACTGTGACCTCCGTTCGCTTCCGTTTGATTTCCGTTTGATTTCCGACTTCCGGCGTAGTGGAAAATAGGCATTTCATTTTCCCGAAATCGCCTGAATCCCGCGCTCGCACGCTCGGCGGGAGGGAGAGAGGACCCCAAACCCTCTCTACCGCTTAAACTCCAACGCCATCGCAAATGTGCTAACACCACCAAGTGATCATGTCATGTGCGAGTGTGTTAGCATTTTCACAATCATTTTTCGAGGCGTTATTAGTTCTATCCAAATGCATATGATCATGAAATGCACACCTAGAGGCACTTAGGAGTTCAATAGCCGCGTCATTCCCCTCTTTATAGTACGGCTATCTATCCTATAATGTAACCACACCTACTAGGTGTCTTGGTTACTAAAACACAACCCTTAAGCATATACCTTTGCCTTGATCACGTAGGATTGCGTCCAAATCCAAGTGTGGCCATCATGATCACCATGTCCATCTTGCCACTAACCTTGGAATGTACTAATCCTCATATGCTACATACAACTTAGGCATAGGATTAGTACTTAGGCATTGTCACTAATTACCAACACCAAACATAGGACTTTCATCAGCCCACCTGGCGCGACAGCGCTGCCGCGCCAGAGTCGCTGGCGCGACAGGGCGGGGCCCACGCTCCGCCATACCAGCTCTGGTCAACCATGCACGCCTGCGCCAACCCATGTGGTCCGACAGAGTGGTACTGTCACGACCAAAAGACCAGTTTGCACAAATACTTTTTGGGAACAGCTAATATTAAAATATTTATTAAAAAAGATTAAAATTGAAAAAAAAAATCCCCTGCACTGGGACGGCCGGCGTCCTCGCTGCTCCTGTTGCCGCCGATGAGGTGGCGCTCCTCTTTCGCGTTCCCGGATTCCTTCCGACCTATCTTCCTCTCCTCCCTTCTCACATCTGGTCCTATTCATCTTCTACAGCTTTTGCTGGTACGTCTGTCTGGTGGTGGTGACGCTGTTGGTGTTTCTTCACTCGGCACTGCAGGTGTTCTTTGTTTCCTTCGTCATTTTAGTTGAGGTCTTTCCCCTTTTGCTGTGTTCGCTCATGTCGGTGTGCCTTTTTTTTTTTTTTTTTTTTTTTTTTTTTTTTTTTTTTTGCCTATGCTGATCCGCACTCGCCGACGAAATGTTTGCCGATGCTCGGTCAGTCGTCAGGTACACGGCTTCATTACTGTTCAGGATTTTGTTTTCCTATTACTGCTTGCTGTTCTGTGCCTTACAACTACTTTTATTGTGCATGGGTTGCTGTTTTGCCCTTTCTGTTTTTGTCAGCCTGTGTTCCATCGATTATTGTTGTACATATAGGTCCTTTCCGGTGGCTTGCTTCCCCTGGTAGCTACATTGGTCGAACTCCTGTGGCCACATGGATTGGACTTCGGACCAAGCATGAACCAGGTAGCGCCACAGAACATAACAGTTGCAGAGCTCTCCAAGTTTTATATTCCTCATGTTATCTACGTAAGCACATTGCTTTCTGATAGTTCTAGCTTTACTGAGGTCCCTAACTCCCTACTAAACCTTATATTATACTTATTATAAACAGAGAAATAGATGTATCGTCAGAGTTCAAGTAAAGAGTCTGCTCACCGGCCAATCATGGTGGTACCCAGACTGTGGCATACTTGCAATAAAACTCTAGAACAAGTGGTGAACCAAGGTCAGCAAGTTTATTGTCGTATTGTTATCTTCTTTAGTGTATATGTGATGCTTTCATCACAAAAAAGTTCATATTGCTATACATATAGGTACTGACTGGCTGTAATTGCAGTACACCCTGCAAACTCACTGAACTACAGCAATGTGCCTGATCTGTTGTTCTTTGGTTCTATAGTAGAGGAAATAGTTGGAATTCCTGATGCCCTCATTGCTATGGAAGATAATTTGAGCTTCGTGTCAGTGTCAGTGTCTCAGCCATTTCACTACAAAGAATCGGCATTATCTATCAAGTTGATGCTGTTTTAGGCATCGGAGACAAAGTTCCCTTACCTGAGAATCAAGCATCACACATTACTACATTTTTTCATTGTTATCATTTCAGATTCACACATTAAGCGCACAGACACACATCCCCCCCTCCCAACACACACACATACTCACAACCACAGATCCTTTAATGTTTATTTATGTCTATATCATGGCAGAAAATATCGACAACCCCGTAACTCAGATTGTTCTCACCAAAAAGAGAGCATCCGGAGGAACAGCTGTTCTGATTGCCACTACCTCCCACATCCAGACTACTGCAGTGGCACAGGTACACGGTTTCAACAGAAGAACATCTTGCAGATATAGGAAATATGATCCAATAGCAGTCCATATATGTTTACTGACAGCTGAATGGAATTTGCATTTTAAATCTCCTCTATCACCATATGTACAGGAAGATCATTCCACAATTTCTCATGCGCAGACAACTCCACCGCCTGAATATATACACAAAACTCCACAGGTATGCGAGAAAAAACATACTATTTCACAAAACCATAGTTGTCGTTCTCATTGACCAAACATGTTTTCAAATTTTCTAAGAACACACATGCATGGCCTTCATGAAACACAATATGGCAGAGGCCATGTCACTATCATTTACCATCAGAACAATCAAACCTTATTATCACTGGCATCTATGTTTACTAGACAACTAATATAATGTCTATTTTTTTGCCATGTGTATAGACAAATCATCCTTCGCCTCCTGAAATGCAGGCAACTTCACTGCCTCAGAATATACAACAAATGTCAGCACAATAAATTTGTTTCACAGGAATACAATTTCCATTTACATTCACTCTTGATTGAGGATGCAAATGGGGCGGCGGTGGGCAGCCCACCCCACGTCCGCTGGAGCCACAAGTCCTATAAGAGAGCTAATGCGGCAGCCCACATGTTGCCGCTATTTTTTTGTGGGTTGGTGCTGCAGCCCGCGAAGTGCCGCAGCACACGTCCGCTGGTGTCTGCTGGCCACCTCCACCCTGCCGCTACAGTGAGCCAGTGAATCCATCCCAGGAAACGAGCAGAGACTACTGTATTGGATTGAATCAAACGAATAGCACCAGTTCAGTACCATGCAACAATTGGCATTTTTCACAAAAAAAATCCAGAACATGCAACGATAAACATTGGTTAAATCAGTGATTAAACACAGCTTAAATAAACAGCATATGTTTCCAAAATATGACTAAAAGGTAAACTCAATTAACATGTACTCTACATTTTGATGTGTTAGGATCAAGGTACAGGAAAAATGAGCCAGATCTATTCTTGCCATCAGTTCATCACCCAACAGAGATCAAGATGGTAACTACAGCCAATGTTACTTTGCAGTACCATTCACCATTACTTCCACATAACACTTTCAGCAGTTTTATGTTCTGAAACTGAAAGGTTATTTCAGAACGCTTCCGGTCAGTAGAGTGCATCAGGTCTAACCACCATTACAGAAAAGCTGATGAATTTTCTCAAACTGTAAACCAATTCTCATGTCACAGTATCAGGGGCAGCAATGCTTAAATGCTTTTGGTTCCCGAAGAGATGAATTTCAACTTTGTTAGAAGTTCCGCTCTCGTACTCCTCTACTGTGCTGGTGCATCTATCTGGGGATACACTAATGCCGCATCACCTGAATTCACAAGAGAACAAGGAAATCAATGAAATAATTAGGCATCATATCACGGATATAACAACAGTGAGAAGTAAGCAATAGCGGACAAAAATAGATAAGAGTAGACAGTCAGCTCCAAGATTAACACTGTTGCCTAGCAAGCAGAACAATTGAATTATTTGAACTGGAGATCAGATTGTGGGAACAACTGAATATCTGAACTGACCACCATGGTACAATGCAATCGGACAATTTAGACCAAGTTAAGAATCTGTCAAAGGACTGCTAAATCCTATGTGGCACTGTGAACACTACAGACATGAGAATGAGGCTATTTCCATTCAACTGCTTCTGCTATCTACAGCATGTATAGATTAGTCCTAACCAAACGAAGTAAACCATTACACCTCAAGCACAAGTTGACTATAAAATGTAAAACCCAAAACAAGCCAAGAAGAGGCTACAGACAGCAAAGCTTTATTCATAACATGGCTGCTTATTGTGCCTATAGCAGCAAGCTATAGATATCAATCAGATAAACAGTCATTCAAACAAAGAGTAGGCCTAACGACATATCAAGGACATGCCAGTAAGTAAACCATCAAGGTTATTTAGTCCAAGCACACATACTACTCCACCCTATATACCTCCATTTCCCTTCCAAATACATCACAAATGCAGTCCAGAGACAATAGCCAACATACTGTAAAGACAAAACAGGAACAGAACACAACATACACATTGCCATTAGGTACTAAATACCATTTCTACATGCTGCAGGCAACTAAACATCCACCTATATCCTCTCAGTAATGCCGCCTCTTGAATCTATGACTTACCGTCTTTTATGCAATCAGGCCAAACAAAGCCTACCACACATCTAATTGACACTGAAATATTATTACTCAGATAAAAACAACACCACATATAATCTACGACTACCTTGAAGAACAATTGGTCAACGCAGGCAAAGAGCATGACAACTATTTAAAGCTAACCAAAACACATATCACGAAAACAAAAATAAGACAGCACGCCAACTTTTGGAAGATTACTAATCACCAATACCAGAACAAAGAGAGTTTTTAAAAAAAAAACACCAGAGCAAAGATACCAACAGCCAAGAACAAGGCAATCATCATCCAGCAAATGCATACCAAGTTTGCAGCCCAGCAGTTACATCAGGCTCACTCAAAATTCAAACGCAAAATAGATTCTGAAGGCCCAATAGACCCATGCCTCTCCACGAAACAAGAAGACTTGAAATCCCAGAATTAGTTGATTCCACATTTCGACACATGCACATCAGTATCCTCTCGTATGTTTCAATAGTACAACCAGAACATCAGTATCATCTATTTCAACTCAAAATCAGATGTTCGACCCTAAACTAACGTTTGATATGTGACTAAGAACCAGAAACAATGCAAAACAAGAACACAGATGGATGAGTTTTGAGAACCGAACAACCCACCAGAAGGAAAACCCGGTTGGCGCTCGCGCGCTGCGGGCGACTGCGACGCCCCGCCGGGCCCCGATGACATGGAGACGTGTACTGAACCTGTTCCGGCGGGCGACGCGGAGCCGGTGATAGACACTGGTCCCGAAGAATCTCCCAACGCCGAAGAGCCCGTCGTCGAACCTGAAGCTGGAACCGATACGGACGAGGTCGACGAGCATGGTGACGCCGCCGCAGGAGTGGCAGCGGAAGACCCGGATGCGGATGCGGTGCGAAGGTCGAGGATGGCGCTCGGAGTTCGCTCTCTTTGTTGTGCCGCTGCTAGTTCCCTCAGACCGCGGAGAGCTCGCTCCGCCTCGGCGGCGTGCCTGGCCCTCTCTGCGGCCGGGAGCGGCGCACGGCCGCCGACCTGCTGGCGCGGCGGATCCACCTCCACCGCACCCCGCCTCTCCTCCCGCTCCGCCTCGGCTGCTGCTGCGGCCACAGGCGGCTGGCCCGGGCACCAGCCCGGGTGCCGCATGATGTTCTCTAAGCTGTAGTATCCGCTATCCTCGCAGATAGCGCAGTACATCAGCGACGCCGACACTTCCCCTTCCTTGAGCCGCTTGGGGGCAGCAAGGCTTCGCCGATACATGGTGCGCGCGTTAGGGGGTGTGGTGATCGCGCTGTGGCGGTTACGGGGGTGGGCGTGGGTTGAAGAAGCGCTGTGGCGGTTACGGGGGTCGGCGTGGGTTGAAGAAGCGTTGGGATGGATTGCATTCGTGTTAGCCTTTGGTAACGTCCGGCGGTGCGCGGAATATATAGGAGGCGCGATGTAGGTGGATTCGGGGTGGCGCGTCGTGGAGTCTTCTAGACTCAGCCGCGGCTTGCAAGTTGCAACACCAGTGAGCCCGCAAATCTTTTTTTCCTGGACTTCTATAATTCCATGGATAGAATAATATTACTCCCTCTATTTCTGCTTATAAGATGCTTTGACATTTCTAAATACATTATATCTAAGTGCATAACAAAAAATTATGAATGTAAAAAAACATGTTATAATTCGGAATGGAGGAGTAGACTAGAAGAGTATAAAGTGCACTTGCACTCCATGAATTTATGGATTATTTAGATTGGTGCTATTACAATTTTTGTGGATCCAAGAACGTCATCACTATTTACATATTTTGAGTTCCTGAAATACACCTCATTCACCAAGTACGTCCTAAGCCTATCTGCAAGGAGATGGAGTTTTGTATGGACAAAAATAATCTTATAGTCTTCTTATATCTTATTCTTTCCCTTTGCCCCCACCCTCCCCCTTTCTCGTTCTTCCTCCTTCGCCCCACCCTCCATGGCTGGAGAGCAACTTCCTTCGACCCCTCTCTCCATGGCCACAAGGCGAAGGTCCTTGGCGTGCTAGACCTAAAGCTGGGTGGGTCGACGAGCTTGAGGGCGGTGGCCACGGCCACCATCGCCACACCCATGATGCCATCAACGAACCCTTCGCTTTCCTCCATTGGTTTGGCGCCATCGTCGTTCGCATCGGTGAAGCGACCCAGCCCGGGGCACACACAGCAGGGGGTGTCAGCGTGTTCTGTGCAGGATTGTGATGCGGACTTGTCCAGGTGCCGCAACTACCACAACCGCTGGCTGCCACAAGGTTTGCGAGATGCACTCCAAGACGCCTATCGTCACTATTGCCCACTAGCGAGGTTTGCGAGCAGCGCCAGACCCATGATATGCAGTCGCCACTCACATCTCCTCCCTTATCCCACAGTCCTTCATCACCTTCACCATTTCCGTGGAGGCCATTGGTCCTCACCAAAGCGTTCGTCGAGGGCTAGCACCACGAGATCGCCCGCGTCGGCGACGAAACGGAACTCGCGTTTGTTGTGGAGCACGTGCGTGAGGACACCAACAAGCGGGGAGCTCGGGCGCCGGTGTCATGACCCGATCATGCCAACTTGATTTGCACAAGTTTTATGAGCATAATCTGCACTTAAAAATTTATATTTTCAAAAACTTGCATATTAAATTGACAAGCCTGCACAATCTGCACCTGCACTACCCTACCAGATGGTCCGACACGGACCACCAGATAGTCCAGCTGAGCACTTGGACACCTATAACATGCAGTATGTGAGGTGTCTCTCCCTCACCTCACTTAGGCCCACAAGTCAGCCCACCCACACACACAACTCCATGAGTCCCCTCCTCTCCCTCTTAGTTCTCCCACTACCCTCCCATTCTTTCATGTACAAAAAAGAGAGAGCAAGGAGAAGAGAAGAAGGAGAGGAGGGAGGAAGAGAAGTAGGAGAAGGACGCCCCGTGCTAGAGAGCTCGCATAAGGAGCTTCACCACGTTGGTCCCCACCTCTAGGTCTTCAGAGTTAGAGTAAGGTGACCGACATCGATCTCCTCCCTCGACCAACCTCAAGCCAAGCTGCTATAGGTAGAGGTCCCCCATGGCATAGTGATACTCCCCCAAAGCCCATATTGTTCCTCCCCCTCCTCATGACCTTACCACGAGCTCCATGGCCCTCAATAGTCACACCCACCATTATTGAGGGCGAGCTCCTTACATCTCATGCATGACACAACCAACACTTAGAGTGAGTTTTCCATATCACTAGGAACCATAGCGATAAACCACACTTGAATCAGTGTCCAGATGCACCATAATCACTCCCGGAGTGATTTCTGCATTCTAGACACATCCTATCGGACGGTTCAGCCCCCACAGACGGACCGTCTAACAAAACACAAAAACACACTCTGGTGGATAGTCCACCCTCCCCATTGGACGGTCCACCTATACACAACAGAGGTCCCATACTCCCATATGTATGCATGATCTTGTAAAATTCATAGGAAATTCATTTTAACTCCAAAAATCATGAAACAAATTTTGCTGGTTGCCAACGGGCCTCTAGTTGAGTCGGTTAGATGGCTCTAGTAGCACTGCTTAGGTTCTGAGTTTGACTCCCCATGGAAGCGAATTTCAGGCTAGGGTTGATTATACCGGGGAGCTCTACTCCACAATCTTTCTTTCAAATTTTCTTTTTTGGTTTCCTTATAAAATTCTCTATCTTCTAAACATGAGTTTGACTCCAAAAATATATCTTAAATGTTTACTAGAACTTTAGATGCATTCTTTCTTAAGCATATAAGTACTTCTCTAGAACATCAAAAATCATGAAACCAGTTTTGTTAGTTTCCTTTGAGCATGTTCTATCTAGAAAACATTTTTTGTGCATCATCTAATTGCATATGTGCACTTGGCATCTCTCTTAAGCCTCACATGTTAAACCAACACTAGAAGTCTTTCACTTTTGCACAACAAGCACATGCACTTTGTTAGATGGGTTCCCAAGCACCTTAGAAAGACCATGGCACCATCTCATGCACATGAAAAAGGCTCCCACCATACTTAGAACACACAAGATCACTTTCGAACACTCGCACTGTGCTCTACCAAACGGTCTAGTGGAGAATGCCAAACGGTCCGATAGAACACAAACATGCACAAATGCATATGTTTTTTCCTGGATAGAATATTACTCCCTCCATTTCAACTTATAAGATGTTTTGACATTTCTAAATACATTACTTTTACTATTTATCTAGATATAGCATATATCTAAGTGCATAGCAAAAGTTATGTTCTAAAAAAACTAAAATATGTTATAATTTAAAATGGAGGGAGCATATTAGAAGAGTATAAAGTGCACTCGTACTCCATGAATTTATGGATTATTTATATAGGTGCTATTACAATTTTTGTGGATTGAGGAATGTCATCACTATTTACATGTTTTGAGTTCCTGAAATACACCACATTCTACGCCGCGTACGGCCTAAACCTAGCTGCAAGGAGATGTAGTTTTGTATGCACCAAAATACAACACATTCTTATATATCTTTCTATCCCTTCGCCCCCTCTCTTTCTTCCTTCTTCGCCCCTCCCTCAATGGCTGGAGAGCCACTTCCTTCGCCCCTACCTCCATGGCCACAAGGCGAAGGTCCATGGCGCCCTGGACCTAAAGCTTGGTGGGTTGACGAGCTTGAGGGAGGTGGCCATGGCCACCGTCACCCTGTAACATGCTAGGCCCAGGGCCGCACCAGGCGTATGGCATATTTCGAAGAGTAATAGAATTGTAATGACATATCTAAAAATAAGTGAATAGTAATGGCATTTCTCGATCCATGAAAGTTGTATTGGCAACCGATCCAAATAACCCTAAATTTGTTGGGTCGTATCACTTTAGTCCCTAAACATGCAAATCATGCCTTTCGGTCCTCAAATTTTGTTTAATTCTGTCATTCTTATACCTAAAATTCATAAGTCATCCATGCAGATTTTCATCTTGTTCGATTATGTGTAAACTCGCTAACCGTCTGTTTAAGTCCTCGATCTCTATTTGGGTCTCACAGCCAGTCGAAACTAGACTAGACCCATGCTCGTATGCTAATGTGGCATGCTAACATGCAAGGCCAACATGTTGGCTCCATCTCTCTCCTAAGATTCCTCTCTTCTCTCTCTCTCTTCCATGACCTAGAGTTGTGCAACAATGGATGAGCGCTTAGCCCCAGACCCTCACGGCTGGCCACACCCCAAGCCATGCATTGGGCTAGTGAGGTGGTGAATAGTCTATAAAAATTTTCCTTTACAAAACCACAAACACTAATTAGTGACACTAGATAACCATTGCAACTAAAGATTTTCCCTCTTTATAGTATGACTATCTATCCTAAACCCAACCGTGCACTCTATTACACCTCGGTTGACAAAAGCAAAGCCCTATCATATACCTTTTCCTTATGGCTTGCCTTTGCTTCATCTTGTCTCCATTTGATGAACACTTGCATATATGTGATCATGATCTCCATCACCTCTTATGCCTTGCTCATCAATATCAAGTGGACCCTAGCTAAACAAACTTATTACAAGCATTAGTCCACACGGTTGGCACTCAATCACCAAAACCAAACTAGGGCTTTCAATATCCCTCTTTTAGGTAACTGACGACAACCTTTCAATGATATGGAATAGAATTGAAATTCCAAGCTGGCACTTTACATAAGAGTAAATTGCTTACTTGGTTTTGGATTTGTGCTCCTTATCCATACCCATCCCACACCTCCTGGGGTGGCAACTGACCTTCAGATTATTCTTAAGACATCCCAAACCTTGTGAGAGCTCTCCCCAACCCTCTTTTTGCGAGAGTGAGTGATTAACGTGAGATTAAGTGTTCGGTCGAGAGATTTTGGTGTTAGAGAGCAACTAAGAGCAAGCCAAACCTTGAGCACTTGTTAGTCTTCATCCAATTCGCAAAGCATTTATTACTCTTGGAGGAAAAGCCTCCTAGATTGCTATTTGTCGCTTGATGAGCTTTTGTGCGTGCAGAAGTTTGTGAGGGCTACGATCTTACCCCTGCAAGGGAAAAGATGATCTAGTGGAGACGAGAATAATGGTCTAGAGAGAACGGACACGAGCTTTCTGAGTTGCTCTCACCGCCACCTCAATGGAGATGTAGGCTTCAAGTAGGAACACAAACTCCAGTGAAACAAGCATTCTAATAAACAAATAACTGTAGTATACCACCTAACGATTTTATCTTGTGTCTCTTGTGTTTGAGTTAATTTGCAATATTTGCTTTTCCACTCAAACTCTTTGGTTGTGTGTATTTGTCAGTGTAGGTACTTCGTGGACATGCTACTGGACATCCACAAACACATCTACAATTTTGGTTTGAGCTTGAACTCTATACAAGTTTGGTTTGAGCTTGGACTCTATAGGCATAGTGAGCTTCGTATTCTTCTATTGTGTGCGGAAGTTCCACGAAGCGGATGTTCTGCACTCTCATAATCTGCTGCAAAGTTTTGTTTGTCGCCTATTCACCCCGTCTAGGAGGCATCAAGGTCCTTGTAGTTCTTCACATAAACAAGATAACATTATAGACTAAAATTATGGAATACAATATACACCTTTCACTTCTCATGATGGAAATTTAAGTATGTTTTTTTATTTTGCAATATTTGTCCGGCTCTATTTAGTTTCAATGCTATTTTTCATGCATCTTTCTTAAAAATATTTCGCCACCATATTCTAGCTTAGCCTCCTACATTATGAAATGCAACTAGAAATTTATATTGACAATCACCAACTAAAATGGGATGAAATGATGAATAGGTACTTAATGTTTAACAGTTCATCTAAGATGCAACATGAAAGCACATAAGACATAACAGCGAAGAGTGAAGACTGGAAATTGGAAAATGAAGAGCAGCATTAGCAGATGGTCTGGCCTCTTTGGCTCTCTTTGCACGCCCTGCCCCTAAGCCCCTGGCCTGTGGCCTCTCTGGCTCACTGCGCCAGGCCGCCAGCCACCAGGTGCCTAGGCCACAACACACAGGAGTTGAAACCCCGAGCAGGCGATGAGGGCTCCTGGCCTCCTGCTGGCTGGGGCCTAGGTGGCGAGGCCGATCAACGAGCACGGGCCGACACGACGTTCTGAGGACGAGGTAAGACGCGGAACAACGGAACAGAATAACGGGAGCGAGCGTCGCCGCCAAAGGCTCGCAGATTTAGCGAGAGAGATGGCTGTTGGGAGAGAATGGCCGAGCTGGCTGGACGTTAGGACGTCTGGTCGGGTAGGGCTGGGCCTTCTAGGTCAGAGTTTCCTGGGCTATTGAGGGAGAAAAATTAACGGCGCCTTTGGATAGATGGAACGGTTCTATTTCTGATTTGAATCACTAGACTAGAAACGGTGCCAAACAGGTGCGCAGGTGCATTAATCGGATCTGAAACGATTCTGGTTTTCTACGTGAGAACGTGAAACGGACACACGCTGATTTCTACCGATCCTATTTTTGATTTCTCCTATATAATAGTGATTTTATTTTTTAGTTAATCCTTTAGAAGTACAACACACTAAAATGGGTTGCAATTAAGTTGTTCTTCACCCACAAAAAAGTATAGAATTTTTTTGGAGCATATTTTTATTTATGTTATTTTTTATTTAAAAATATTTTTTGGAATCCGAATCTAACCTAACAGCCAAACAGTTTCATAAAATGATTCGGATTCTTCACCAGAAATGTTTCTTGAGAGAATCTAGATCCAAAACGTTTCTACGAGAATCTGGATTCTTACGCACCCTAAGAGCCTGTTTGGTAGAGGTTCACCACTGCAAAAAAGTGAATCTGGATTTAGAATTCACCGTGGATCAACTCCCCCGTGGATCTGAGATATATGAACCTACCAATGAACCATTTGGGTAAACAGCTGCTCTAGATTCACGCAAGATCATTTTTGTTGGAATAGCGAGATTTGTAGGCCTCACATGTCAATGTCTAAGAGCATCCAAGATCCTTTCTAAATCTTACTATATAAATCATTATTTAGAGAGTCATTCTATAAAAAATCGCTTTCTATATCCTTTCATTCTCCAATAGTTTTTCTATATCTCGTGGGCACTATAAAGAGCTATTCTCATCTTCTATTTTTGGCTAGTGAAAAATCTGAAATAGAAGATGTCTATATTTAAATAATCATTTAGAAAAGCTATTGGATGGTACTTTTTACCAAAATCTTTATTCCTAGCATTTAGAAAGGATGCAGAGAGTCTCTTCAAGTTGCTTTAAAAAGAAAGTTTCTTCCAGACTCCACGCATCATGAGGCAAAAAGAAAAAAAAACACATGCTTTCTTCTTCCTTCGCCCAGCTCAGGCCTAAGCAGGGAGGGACCGACCGGTGGTCGAATCCCGGTTGAGGGAGGGTGGGACTGGCAGTACACGGTGTCTGCACGAGTCGGCGCAGCCACCCGGCAGCGAGGGCCTAGCCCGAGGTAGGGCGAGACCGGCGACGAGCAACGCCTGGCCTACGCGGTCCTGGGCTAGAGAGCGGCTCGCGGGCGGGGGCTCCTCCTGGACACGCTCCTACTGGTCGTGGCGTCGAGATGGTATAGCTGCAGGGAGGCACAGGCTAGGGCACGCGGGCGGGGTGTGGCATGACCGGCCATGGTGGTGGCGTGGATGGACCAAGTGAACATGAGGCTTGTGAAGCTCGTGCCCGGTCCTAGCACGGCTAGGTGCGGCGCGGCCGGAGTCGGAGGCAGGTTCTAGCGGAGCTTGCGGATCTCGTACGGGCTGGCTATGGCAGGGCGCGGACGGACGACGGCTTCCTCGTGGCTGAGGTGACTCTGCGCGGCGGGGCTGCTCCCTTGCAGCCAGGGCTCCCTCACGGCCGGGGCAGCACGCGGCGGGGCTGGGCACGCGAACGGATGGGGAAGAAGACACGACGGGGAAGACGCGAAAGAAAAAAATCGAACTATTTCCTGTGTAACAAGTGACAGTGGTGGATATTTTTTTTCAACTCCACCAAACTTGAGTTGGTGGAGCACCCCTTGAGGAGCTCCACCGAATTGGTGAATCTGGTCCCTATATCCACTATTTTGGTGAATCCGGATTTGGTGGATCTGAAGTGTTTGGAAAATTTTTGGTAGAGTGGAGCTAGAATTGGTGAATAGAGCTAGTGAATCTCTACCAAACGAACCCTAAGAGGAGTATCGCTTTGTTTTGGCTTAGACCAAGGCTGGAGCCCCAGCAGCCCTGGTTGCAGATCCTCCCCTGCCTTTTCTCTTGGTCCATTACAAGCCACATTTAGTTCTAACTAGCAAAGGTGCTCATGTGTTGCGACGAAACCTAAATATGACTTTGTATTATCGTTAGACGCGAGCTATTCTATCCGGTACAATTTCATTTTCCACAAATGTCAAAAACAAACTTTTTTGCAGGTAATTTTCCACGGGACATATGAGCTCCGATTCTAGACTCAATTAGAGTGCTTAGATGAACACAAGACATCCCTTGTGGAGGCACGTAGGCTTTTAGAGTCTACTGCCATGTTTTTGTTTGATTCTCATGGCTGAGTTTCATTTATCATCTTAGACATCAGGAGTGGTTCCTTGGTTTTTCACTTTAGTGTGAGTTTGTAATAATTGGTTTGATTCTTCCTCCGGGAGGAATAATGAAGCTGGAACTTTTGTTCCATTATATTAAAAAAGTCTGGGTCACATATGAGATATGATGAAGAGTGCGGCCCAATACGTATTGAAATTAGACTGTATATCAATCATCACTAGAAGCGAGTTGTTCTAACTCGTACGAGTATGTGTCATAAGTTTGGATCAAATAAAAAAACAGTGTGAGAAAAAGTCTCCACTGTCTGAGTGTTAAAGAGAGATAAAAAATAAAATTTTGATTCATCAGTATAAATATATAGATATAAATTTAGTTCTTAGACATATTGTTAGATGTTCCCTTTTATCTGGTAATCCTCGTTTTGTACAAATATATCTATAGCGTCTACGAAAGGGCCCATAGCCCAGTAGTTATAAAAGTCTTAGTAGTACCTCAAAGTTCTGGGTTCGATTCCCTGTGTGAGTGATTTTTCAGGATTTAACGACGTTTGTGCTTCCAGTGGTAAGCGGTGTTTACATCGACAACGAGGCGTCTATGATAACTTCATCAATCTTGAGATTGTCAGCCTAGTTTTCAGAGATGCTCATAGGGATATATTTGTGTGTGTGCATTCATAGAGGTGAGTATTTATGTTGTAAATGTTTGAGTTATACTGTGTAATAAAAAATTATCTGCTGCATCTAGTAGCGGCTGCTGTTGGACGACGAGCACGCTTATGCTGCGATTGGATTCGTGTCCAGGCTATCATTTTGCATGCCAAAAATGTAGCAGCACCTTTTCATATTTTATGATGAATGGACTCCACATGATGGCGCTTCAATTGGTACGAGAAAGACGGCGCCGCGTTGCCGCGCGACTTTGTTAGTGGGCCAGTCTTTTGTGGGCACCATTGTTACCTCTTATAGTTATTTATTCTGAGTCTCATCAGTATAATATGCTTTGAATTTAAATTTTTGTTGTGTAGCAAAACATTAGGTTTAGAAATTTTGAGCAATTTTTTTATTTAAAACTTTTTTTTGGTGTAAAGACATTTTTGTGTTCGAACAGCAGATATAATGGATGCTATGTAAATATTTATGCGGATGAATTGTAAAAGCGCTTTGAATTTGGAATTTTACTCTATAATAAAGCTGTAGGTTTTGAAATTTTGAATAACTTTTGTATTGAACACTTTTTAATTTGAAAACGTTTCAGTGTCTAAATTGTGGATACAACGGATCGCATGTAAACATTTATGCAAACACATTGCGAAAGAGTTTGAATTTAAAAAAATCTCTATAATAAAGTTGTAGGTTTTGAATTTTTGATCAACTTTTATATTGAACAATTTTTTATTTGAACGCATTTTGTTGCTCTAATTGTATGTATAATGTTGCTCGTGTAAAAGAAACGGATGAAAAAGGTTGTGGTTTGGTTTAAATTAAAATCCGAGGATTTTTCTAAAAAAATCCTGAGAGAGGACCATGACCTATATATGTTATTTTATTAGGTTTTGTTATTTATAGGGGTTCTATAATTATGTTCTTTGCATACATAATGATTTTGCTATACTAAAACTATTGATATGGAAATGGATATATGTTATGAAACCTAGTAGATATCCGAATTAGAGAAATTCATTTTGTATTCATTCCGATAATATACGTATTCATATTGGAAATCGAATTTAAATATGGTAAATAGTGCTATCCGTATTCGATTATGTGCGGATTCGATTGGAATGCATCGGTGTGAAGTGCCAATGGAGACTTATTTTCATCGGCAGTTGTCGTAATATTCTCGCCAGCATAAAACGCTTTGAATTTAAATTTTTGTTGTATAGCAAAACTTTAGGTTTTGAAATTTTAACCAATGTTTTGTATTCAAAACTTTTTTGGTGTAAAGACGTTTCGGCGTCCGAACCACAGGTACAATGGATCCTAAGCTATAGATTTTGAAATTGTGAACAACTTTCGTATTGAACACTTTTAAATTTGAAAATGTTTCGGTGTCCAAATTATAGGTACAACGGATCGCATGTAAACATTTATGTAAACGCATTGCGAAAGCGTTTTTGAATTTTAAAATTTGCTCTATAATAAAGTTGTAGTTTTTGAATTTTTGATCAAATTTTATATTGAACAACTTTTGATTTGAACACATTTTGGTGCTCAAATTGTACGTATAATGTTGCTCGTTTAAAAGAAACGGATGAAACAGGTTGTGGTTTGTTTTAAATTAAAATCTAAGGGTTTTCTAAAAAAATTCTGAGAGAGGACCAGGACGACGGGTTAATTCATTGATAACTTAGGGGTTTTTTTTGCAAATTTTCTAGAACAGTTGAGGTTGGAGTGCGGGTTGATTTGGGAAAAGTTTTGGGTTTTTTTTCAAAAAAATATATGAGAGAGGAGACCGGACTACGGGTTGATTTCGTTAAATATCGAGAACTTTTTTACAAAATGATCGGGACTCGCCCAATCTGGACCGTCCGCGCGCCCGATCCGACGGGCCGGAAATGGCCGGCGACGTAGCCACGCTGCCCGTCCATGGTTTCCTCTGCGGATTCAATATTAGAAGATACTTTTTTTTTAATCGTTCTACTTGGGTCAGTTGGCACGACACGAGTTTGTTGTATGGGAAAAAAACTGTCTGGATTTTTTATCTATCTATCTATCTATCTATTTATCTATCTATCTATACCTATCTATCTATACTATAAAAGAGCGAAGGAATTGAAAATAGCCTCTCACCCTGATGTTTCCTACCCTCCTAAACTTGTGTCCCTTAGATCATAGATCCAATGCATGTAATCCCCTGTCCTAATCTGACAAACGGACCGGACGGAAAACTTTTTATTCTTTACGCGTGTTTATACATACGATTCCTCGGATCGCTATTTTTTCCCACATAAAAAAAATACCCACCCGCTTATACCCATAAACAAATTTAATCTAAGTCGGTTGAATCTCGTATAGGTCACTGTTCGGCCCAATGTCTGGTCACGTATGAAGGTGCCTAGGCTAATTACGTAACCATGTTGCACCACGTCTAGATGGATATCTGGCTTGATAATTTCCTTTCTGATCTTCTATATGTTGATGTATCTATCTATCTATCTATCTATCTATATATCTATCTATACTATATAAAAGAGCGAAGGAATTGAAAATATCCTCTCACCCTAATATTCCTAACCACCTTAATTCTTGTCCCTTGGATTTACAATCATCCGCCGTGATTTGACGAGTGGACCCAGCAGGAAAACTATTTGATGTTTACGTGTGTTTATGCTATTTCTGCCGCCACTGCATGGTTTTTTTTTCACCAACGATTCTGTATCCGCACGCATGCCCTGCCATACCCACCGGTCTTCACGCGTACGGAAAAATAACTCCAATTGCACCAAACATCACGCCCGTACGCCACCCAACTACCACCGTCGCAGCCCTCCTAGGGTTTTGGATGGAGGAGCGATGTTGATCGTCGCCCCTGTCACTGGCTACGTACGCCGTAGCCCCGCCCGTACCCCAGCCCCCGGACCCGCCGACGGCGCCAAGCCCCTGCGTAAGCCCGTCTTCACCACCGTCGACCAGTCGTGCCCCCAGACACACGACCACATCGTCACCGCCCGCTTCCGAAAGTTCGAACGCTTTAGCAGCCACAAAACCCTTGCCCTCCCTTGTTCTCCTCTCGCCCCCTATCTCTGATCGTTGAGCCGGCACAGATGTCCATTGGACCTGGGCCCGAGGCGGAAATGTCGTGCGCCCCGACATGCACTGCCTACTGCTATGCCTCGCCGGAGTGCAATCCGTTGAAGCACCAGGCGGCCATCTACCACGCGTTCCGCAGCAGGCGAGAGCCGCAGGCGCCTCGCACTTGCCGAGGCCGGTCCCGGTCCGACGGCGCCCTCCAGCCGGATCTGGATGTCAGGATCTTGATCATGTCGGCCTGTTATAGTATGAACCGTAAATGCTCTCTGAATATGTGCTATGTTGATTTTTTTTATTATGTATTATTCCTCTTCGGTTCTGTGGATTCCGTTCTGGTTAGTTTCGTTTGTCTCGGATGTGAATTCGGTGCTTCTTTTGCAGCGGAGGATTCGAGAGGCCAGAAGGCTGAGTGCCGTACTGCCGTCACATAAGAGGTAATTCGCTGGAAAGTAAAAAGAAAGGAAAGGATTGGCCGAGCTAATCTCGCCGTCCGCCATGCAGCTGACTTTTTCTAGTATTAGCGTCGAGTTGTGTATAAATAGTTGCAGATAGACGGGCAAACTGATGAAATTTGAAACTAAAGAAGATAGGGATGATGCAAGATCAGCTAATTATGGCCAAGTCATACTTGACAAAAATTGAAGGTGATGGAGCTGACCCTTTCCAAGGCTCAGAGGACCTACCCACGTTGCTCTCAGACAGTGGCGGAGCCAGAAACTATGGATAGCGGGGGCCGGTCGAAGAGTTTCAACCATAAAATAACTGAGTGTAGCTTATTTGTTTGGATTTTTACGCTATGGATGGGCTCATCTAAAGATAAAATACAAATTTGTGTGATTTTATTGTCCAGAAGTCATAAAAAAATATATGACAAAGCTTTTATTATATCTTTCTAATATGGATTATTGAATTATATATTACCTAAAAATTTTTTGCTGTGATGTTGGGGGGCCATGGCCCCTGCCTGCCCCCCTGGCTCCGCCAGTGCTATCAGATGACATCAAAGCTACCTGCAATGATGTATGAGGGCAGTCCCTGTGAATAAAACTGTGCATGGTTTTTATAGTGACCACGTCTACAGTGCAAGTGTTCTGGCCTAATAAATATGAATATTTTCTCTCTCTCCCCTTATCCATTCCGCTGCTCTCTCTCGTCTCGTTCTGTCATCCTCTCGTTCTCTCCTTGCCGGGCGTGAGAGTGGTTAGAGGGAGAGCACACCAAAGTGAATCTTCATTCCTCGAGCAGGATGTTGTGAGGACATTACCCAAAGGCCATCACTGCCTAGCAATCCAACTTAACGCAGAATACTTTTCGTCAGATCCCATCAAACGTGAACTCCACAAAAGAGACAACATTCAGTTGGATGGTTATTATCATTTATGCAATATTCTCAGACAATGTGCTTGCAAGTGCCGTGGTCACAACTCTACAATTGCTGCATCGAAGGTATGATCTTAGATTTTTCTGTGAGTTGCTTGCTTACTCAATGCACTATATAATTAAAACGTGGAACTTAATGTGGCAACTGCTGTATGCTTTTCTTCTACTAATACAATAATAAGCAGCTCCCCTTCGTGTTTGAGAAAAAAAAATACTTACCCTACCTTTCATTTTCTATAACTTCGAGGGATTCATTGGATGGAAACTTGTATGATGAGAATTTACATGCAAGGACAAGGAGCATGAAAGGAAGTGCTGCAGACTTCTTCAGTAACTTGTTGGTACTTTTATTTCATCCTGGAATCTTCTTTTGATTCAGCCTATTTTATTTTGCAGGATCTTGGAAGGATAATATTACATATTATAACTGCCTGCAATCAATATGTGGTTTCTGACAAACCCACCAACTCCAGCAGCAATCCAAATCAAAAGTCTAGATGATTTGAAATGGTTGCCTGGTGATTTCAGTTCCAGATTCAAGCTGGGTGTATGAGATCCAAGATACACTCCTGCACTTAAGTACTTAACCACTTGCGTTTTAATGCCAGAAGTGCTTCCCTCTTTGAGCAAGGTTCTACTCAAGGACCATAATGTGGTAGTCCAGAATGACTTAACTGGATTATGGGACCTAGATATGAAGGGTAAAGTAATTGGTGCTGTTGACACGTGCACTTCAAGGGAAGGTTTCCATCGATTGGATAGCGTTGTTGATTTTTCGAATCCAAGCATCTTCAACAAACTTGACCCAAAGCCCTGTGCATTTGCATTTGGGATGAACATATTTCACCTGAATGAGTGGCGCAAACAGGATTTGACTACAACTTATCATAAATGGTTTCAACTGGTGAGCGTTAATGATATCTTAATTAATTTTGGGAGAGCACAGCTTTTATGTGAAATACTTCTACGTTTACTTGACACCCTATTTCGCTCTGGCCTCCAATTTTCAGGGTAAAAGTCAGAAGTTATGGAAGGCGAAGCTTGCCGCTGGATCAGCTCATCTGCTACAACCAGACACTGCCTATGGACCACCGGTAGCATAGCATTGGAAGAGATGAACTTGAGAGTGCTTGTGTCATGTGGGAAACTTCTATCACAAAGTGCCTCCGAGAGGCTGCGCCAAGGTGGCGTCTTTCTAAAAAAACTTCTATCACAAAGTACAGAGACTACTGGAACAGGTACCTATGATAACCCAAACTTACAGCAGTGCAACATTCATCGATAGAGGCGATGGGGGTGAGGTGATTCGCAAGGTACAACAGGGACACACAGCTTCGCTGTAGAACTCATTAGGAGAGCAAGTTGTTGATCTTTTTTGATAGTTATATTGCTTTTTTTGTGCTTAAATCCATTACACTTTCTATATGACATACAAATTAATTTAGAAAAAACAATAATATTTACCTATTGTTTATGATATGATTGCTAAATACACGTGCGTGCCGCACGTGTATGTTCACTAGTACTATAAAAGAGCGAAGGAATTGAAAATAGTCGCTATTTTTTCCACATAAAAAATACTCACCCGCCTATACCCATATCATCAGCCTCTCCCAGGAACGTCGGTCTCCTCTCTTGTTTTTTTACAAAAAAAAAATAACGCATCTGCCTTACCCATGCCCACCCTCGCGCCCTAGCCCTTATCTTCCCGTGTTGATTACCCACATGCATGGGATATTCCTATATATTCTATTCAGTCTAAAAAACGTCCTCCCCTCCCGATGGTTTCCGTCTATTATATTCCTCACCCTCGCGGCCGGCGGAAGCTCCCATGAACCGCTACACGACCTGGCCGTCGGTGATGACGTGGTGCACCGAGAGGTCGAGTGCGAAGCCTGCACGTACAGCACAGGCGTCGGGAGGACCTAGGTGGGGAGCTCTGGCACTAAGGCAAAGAACGCCGGGATATCATGCGCCTTGTTGCCCGTGAGCCGGTGGACGTCCATCGTCTCCATACACTAGCACCATATATATAGGTTGTCACCTCCGCCTCGACAAAGGCCTGACCGGGACCTTCGGCGCAGTGCACGACCACGTATCCGGTCTCAACGACGTACACAGCTTCCCTGGCAGGTACAGGTATACCACCAGCATGGAGGCGCTGGAGCACTCCGCGTGCTGCTGCATATGCATCGTGGCAAGTATGTATTAAACGATGCCGGTAGTAAATTTGCTCAGCTTTTTGTTCTTCTCGGCCCATGTATAGATCGACTCAAATAGATGTATGGCTCATTTATAGATCGACTCAAATAGATGTCTTGGCTGTATAAGACAGCCAACAATATTAGTCGTTTAGAACAAATCATAATTCCTATGTTGTTGTTTGTATCATAGGTACATTAATTTAAATTTTACTTACCGACTAACTATTCAAATATCATCTGAATTATCAAAAAATGTTAGATTAAAAAAATACAAAAATAAAAATGATAATAAAATAATAACAATTTAAGCTAAAAAATGAAAAATTAACACGATATCTTCTACGTACGTGCGTGCTGCACGTGCATGTTTACTTGTAATTAAAAAACTGCCTAGATTGAACCGCGGTCCAGACTACCGCGAGCGCATCGGCACTCTGCATGGCCGCCGCCACCGTCGACCGAGCCGGTTCACGGCGACCGATCGCCCCGCCTTCATCATCACCCTGTAATCCGCCCTGTTTCGGGCACCTGCACGGATCCGGAGCGAACTCGAGTCCAGGTCCGTTACGGTTCTCTCTCGTATTAACATGGATTGAGATGTGCCCTCCTACTCGGATCACATCAGTTCCCTAGTCTGGTCCTTTATAAAAGAGATAGGGGCGAGGCGTGGTGTTGCAGAGCCCAAACAGCAATCACACAGCAAAACCTACGAGGGGAGCAGTCCGCGGCGCGGTGTTTCTCGTTTTCTCGTCGGTGCGTTCGAGATGGAATCGAAACTCACCCAGGATGTCGGCCCGCTAGCGGCGGCGGCCTCGTCTTTACCGCTGCTCGTGTACGACTACAAGCGCGGCGTTCCACCGGAGATTTTCCAGACCGTGCTTTCGGTCGCCGACGGCTCCATGCGCACCATCCAAATGCCTGAGATGTGCTGCGAATACAGGTGTGTAGAGACTCCGCAGGGCCTGGTGCTCATGGTGGACGCCGCCTCGAGATCCTGTTGGCTGTGGAACCCGCAGACCGGGGAGAAGACGGCGCTGCCCGCGATGGACGGCGAGCTACCGGACCACTGCCGGTGCCTGGTCTCTGACACCACCTCTTCTCCACCAGACTGGATCTCTGACGACGTCGCTCCTCCAGACCCCCTAGTCCTCGTCTACGACCTCACGCGCCCGGAGCTTCTGTTCTGCCGGATCAGAGGCGGCAGCGCGTGGGTCAAGCAGTCCTACGACATGGGCCTTTGTGAGGTCCCCGGGAAAGTCCCCACACCGAGGGCCATCGGTGAGATGGCTGCTGTGCAGGGGATGTTCTTCTACATCGATCACGAGTCCGTAGACGTGGTCGGCACTCTCGTCATCTTGCCTGACGATCCGGAGCCGTGTCTGGAGCTCGTCACCTTCAAAGCTCCGCTGCCCACTCTCGCGACGGACGCGCAGCGGAAAGTGACCAGACACTACCTCCTCGAATCCTCGAAGGAGCTCTTCCTCGTCTGCCTCTTCTACATCGGCTGCACCCTCGACCGTGTCGAGGAGGTCGGCGCCTACGTGATGGATTTCTCGAAGAAGGAATGGTGCAAGGTGACCGACATTGGCGACGCCGCGTTTCTTCTTGGTCCCAGATGCTTTGCGGCCTCGTGCTCTGCGGCGGAGCATGGCCTTAAGAGCGGGTGTGTCTACCTTGCCGACGATTGTCTCGGGGATAGCAACGATTTCCACATCTTTGATCTCAAGGAAGGCACTCGTGAGCTCGTTACTCCAACTCAGGACATACCTGCTCTCTCGCGCAAGCCATTTTGGTTGGTGCCCGTCCTTCCGTAGAGCCAGAGCAATTTCAATGTGAAAGATAGGAGATAATACTCCTATCTTGTTTCTTTATCGTAGAGTTTCGTCACTATTGAATAACTTTTTAAGCCTTCTTTCTTTTGGTTAGCAATCAAAGACCGTCTAAGCACCAGAGAGCTCTTGAAAAGAAGAAATATGGATTTGGCAAACTATAATTGTGTGCTTTGTCATCTGAATGTTAAAGAATCTTTAAATCATCTATTCCTGGAATGCCCTTTTGCTATGTCTCGCTGGAATATACTAGGTCTAGCTCAGTTGATTCAAGACAATCTGTTGGACACAATCCCTCTTTTCCGGAACCAAATTAATAGGTCTTTTTTCATGGAAATAATTGTGGCAATGTTCTTGGGAATCTGGACTGCTCGCAATGATGCAATTTTCATGAATCAAAGCCACTCTTTGCAAGCCTGCAAGTTGGTGTTCAAACAGGAATTAGCTTGGGTTAAGCTCAGCGCTAAGAGAGATTTAAGCTTCCAATTGCAACTATGGCCAGACAACTTTGTGTAATCCTTTTGATTTTATTTCTCACTTTCTTTGTTTCTTGACTTATATCTTCCAAGAACTGTACAAAGTTTATTTTTTTTAATAAAAGCTCAGTAGGGGGCAACCCCTCCTGTTTCCCTTAAAAAAAACTTTTTAAGCCTTTGTTAGGATAATAGAGTCTTTAGTTTTTCTTATTATTTTTTACTTCCACTGTTCCGCATAACTGATATATATGCTTATATACTTTGACATATTTGAGTTTTTCTAAATGATGTGATTTCTTTTTCTGAAATGCAATTTATTACTTCATAAACATAAGCAAAATAGAGAGATAGGACAAACCGACAATAGATTCCCTAAGGCCTTGTTTAGTTCGCGGAATTTTTTGGGAAACGGTACTGTAGCACTTTTGTTGTTATTCGGCAATTAGTGTCCAATCATGGTCTAATTAGGCTTAAAAGATTCGTCTCGTGAATTTCGTCTAAACTGTATAATTAGTTTTATTTTTTTTATCTATATTTAATGCTTCATGCATGTGTCCAAAGATTCGATGTGACGGGAAATCTTGAAAAAAAATTTGCAAAATTTTGGAAATTAAACAGGCCCTAATTGAACGTTTGGCCTTGAGCGATGATAGCGATCTTGATACCGGAGATGCAGAGCTTGAACATATGCAGCCTTCGAGTGTTCAAGTGGAAGAGGGCAGTGAAACTGAACGGGAGCCGAGCCGGATGCCGGTGAAGGTACGTGACAAACAACTGAAACAAGGGGAGTATGACGAGAGAGAGAAAGGGCAAGCACCGGTGGGGTGAAGGTGAACACAAAGAGGCGACGACGCATGCTGGGGGCGGTTAACTAATCTCTGATCTCTCTGGCTCTCGGTTTTTTTTTCCCTGTGAGATGAAAGAGACACGTGTCCTCACCCATCTACGAATACGGCCTCACGCAACCAGAGCTGCTGTTGCATGAGCATCTGGAGAGGGAGCGCGGGCCGCGTGGGTCAACCAGTCCCTTACGACCGTACGTATGTACAACACAGTTCTGTACACGCCCGGCGAGCCATTTTGGCCCCACTCCACAAAGATACAGTCCAATAGCATGGACGTAACGTTATGCAGGGAATTGCAGACTGAGTCTATATAATCGCAATTTGTCATGGCATCGAAACAAACGGTCAAGGTTGACCCCAAGAAAACCACTGGTCAGTTACATCGTTTTTAGGACATACTAGAAAAGGCATGCGGCGTTGCCGCGTAGGGGCATTGTGGGACCATTTTATTGTAATAGATTTTGTTTATTTCTAGTTTATTTGAGTACAACTTAGGTACAAGTATTGTACTTGCTGTATTTTCGGAAAAAAGGCCAATGTTAGAGGAATTGGTCGTTCTAATGCAGTAGTTTGTAGGGTATTATTATTTTTTAATCGTAAATAGGGTAAAATCACTCGTGAGGTAATATTTATGTGTGTGTGTATATATATATATATATATATATATATATAGGATCGTAAAACGGGTGAGCAGAGCAAGGATTATTTCAATTTATAAACTGCGCTACGCGCACGTGGTTAGGTTCGGTGTCGGTGAACTTGTTGATTACTCAATCGTTTTATTTTATGCGTGTGATGGGTAAGTTACCATAAAAATTTCATAGTAATTTAAATAAAGAAACTAACTTTATTAATTATTTACATAAAACTCTAAAGAAATGTAGATCCACATTTATAGCAATAAAAATACACGAAAACATGTGATGTTATGTGTTTACAGTGCAGTACTAGTTGTGTAGAGTTCATTAAATTTGTTTTGGTATTTTCATGATTTTTATTTGATTTATTATGATTTTTGCAAAATTTCAGCCGACTTAGAAAAATAATAGATTCATAGCAAAAATAGAAAATGGTGTTGGACCGAATTTGGCTCACCGATGAGACCCAGGCCTAGCAAAAAGCAAGCCTGAGTTGAGGCAGTCCGGCCCATAAAATGGGCCCATGCGTGGGATGAGGGTTTTTTTTGCGACGAAAGAAGAATTATATTATATGATAGCTGGGTACATCAACACATTACAAGCACTCTGGATTACAAAATAGTACCCATGCTGTGAATAGCATAACTCAAAACCTAACATGTTAAAAGCTTTGCAGTATGGATGACCGCACAGGCAAACACTCGGCAAATGGCCTGAGAACAAATGCCCAACGAACAACGGCCAACATTCCTGTAGGCGGAATTGAGGAACTTCTTCTTTCTGGTGTCTTCCTTCTTCTTCTTTCTGCCACCGAAGAGTGAGAAAGACTGATCTGAAAATTATTCTCCCTAGTCCTTCATCGTGGCCAGATCTAACCACAACAAAACGGAGAAGAGACCGGAGAAAATTATTCCATGACGGCGACATCATCTCCACCTTGATGCCGTCGTCCGGAAACCAAAGTCTCCATGTCGTCATGTCGATGAAGATGCTGACGCCGATGTTGTCGTCCTCATCTTCAACGGAGCCGCCATGGAGAAGACGATTCCACCCTTCTCCTTCACCGTCGACAGAGATGAGGAGAAGGAGGAGATAAAACTCCATTACCAAGTAATTTGGTATGGAGAGATGCTAACCCTAATGACT
Source organism: Saccharum spontaneum (assembly GCA_022457205.1). Lineage (NCBI taxonomy): Eukaryota > Viridiplantae > Streptophyta > Magnoliopsida > Poales > Poaceae > Saccharum > Saccharum spontaneum. The sequence continues at coordinate 12,807,396 of CM039589.1, forward strand.
CGATCTACTGGGAAAACTTATTAAAAACAATGGATCCCCACTCCCTTCCGCCCCCGGCGAGATGCCGGAGGAGAAGGGAGGGGGACCAGCAGTGGTGGACGACGGGGGCAGCTGCGGCGGCGGCGGCGGTACTAGGGCTATCAGGCTCGGTGAGCTTGTGTTTATCTATGCAGAGCGTGGGATGAGGTTTGGATTGCAAGTTTAATTCATTAAAGTCTGAGGGCTTTTTGTAAAAAAATTAAGAGAGGAGGATTTCGCTAAAGTTCGAGGGCTTTTTTGAAAAATGAGTAGGGCTCGCACGATCCAGGCTGTCTGCGCGCCCGATCGGACGGCCGGGAAAAGCGAGCAACGTAGCCACACTCTTTTGCATAGCCCCCTGCAGATTCGTTATTAAAAGATATAGCAATTCGTTCATTCTATTGACATCCATCCAAAGTTCTATATCAACAGCGGCTTTCCATACATCAACACATTTTACGGGCTCAGTTGATCTACTTCACAGCAGTACGAGTGGTGCTAATACAATGCATTTGATACAATTATACGACAAATCCCCATACGAAATTAGGTATCTCACTAATCTATTCCGCCTTGCTTCACACAGTCATGTAAGGAGTCTAGTGTACAGAAACATCAAACATGCTGCAAAATCTATACTGAACCCCCGCGATATACTGATTACGGTGGTGCTCATTTCAAGTAGTGCCCTAAAGGTCTGCAGTTAAATATATCAATCAGGTGTTCATGGCTATTACTGAACCTCGGGGGTCTGTTCATGCTGTCCCGTTGCGCTTGTCCTTCCTCCACTCCCATGGTTTCTGTGGCTTCGACGACGCCCACAAGCCCTTCCGGCCAGTCTGTGCTTGTTTCTCCCACTGTTGGTTAAGAGGAGAAGGGCATTTCTTTTTCAGATATTATGCATTGGACCATTATCTCAGAAAAGTTCGCAAGGTTGCATGATCTTTCTCAGTCAAGTGATCGACAGAGCTTTACCTTAGCCAGCTCTGGGCGTTGATCATAGGCGGTGTAGTGCCAGGCAAAACCTTTCTTCAGCATTTGCTCCTGTGCATAGAAGGCAAGTTGGACAATCCAATAATTTAATGAGTGTCAGGCGTTCAGGATAGACTAATTGTTTATTACGGTGCATTGCTGATGATGTCAGAGCTCAAACATTTTGACAGTTTTGCCTCGTTTAGATTGAAAAAATTTTCAACCCGATGAATAGTACCACTTTCGTTTTATTTGGCAAATATTGTCCAATCGTGGACCAACTAGGTTCAAAAGATTCAACTCGTGATTTCCAACTAAACTGTGTAATTAGTTATTTTTTTTACCTACATTTACTACTTCATGTATGGGTCCAAAGATTGATGTGATGGAGAGAGAGTGAAAAAATTTCAACTTTTAGGGTGCATCTAAACAAGGCCTTTGTTGCAAAATGCAGAGGTCTTTAGTTTTGCATCTAGTTTGTGCAACATCTAAGATTTTCATGACTCTAAAGATAAGAAAAGGCATCCCTCATCTTTCTCGAAACAAAGCAAACTCAGAAAAAAATGAACAATCCCTGCCTAATGTATCACAAGACTAGATGAAACTATGAAAGTGTCACGCTACCGTATTTGCCAGTGGCTTCCATGCTCTAGTGAAAAGGTAATTTTGAAGAAGACATGCAAGCGAGTGCAATAATCCTACCTGCACAAATACGCCGTCGCAGTAGATGTCTCCGACGCATCTACCATACCGGTCCTCGTCATACACGTAGACCTTCAAGCTCTTCCCCTGGACAAGTTTGAGCAGCGCCTCTTTGGCCTCCTTGCCATACGGCATCGCGCTCTCGGGTGCATCGATCCCCCTGCACATGCACATTCAGCTCTCACTGCTTCAGTATTGATCTAATTGCAGAGGAATCAAGGCACATGCTCCTTGTCATTGGTAAAAATAAAACAGCACGCGTTGCGCAAACCTTAGCCTGATCCTGTACTTCTTCGCTAGCACCTCCTCGCCTCTCGCGTTAGGAACCGGCCTGCATCGCATCGCGCAAGTTTCAGAAAGAGAACCATCACAGCAGCCTGAACCAAATGCTTTGAGGTGTTCTAGCGAAAACACGAGAATAGTGAAGCCAAGTTTCAGAAGTCAGTAACGTAGTGATCAATCACCTGTATCCTGCGTCAACTATGATCTTCTGCAGCGCGTCGGCCTTCTGGTAGTTCTTAGCGGCCCGCGCCTTGGCCCGCTCCGCCGCAGCCTTCTGCACCTCACGGGGCACGCTGCCGGCCTCCCGGGGGTCCGCCGTGTCGACGTACACGTTGACCGTATCGCCGTCGGCTACAGACTTGGGATCAATCTGATAAACCAGCAAGAACACTCGTTAGTCGTTAACCCGTAGACGCGAGCACGGAAGAATTCGGAGAAATGGGAGCCGGCCGGAGTCTTACGGGGAGCGTGTGCAGCTCGAACTTGGCGCCCTGAGGCTTGGGCGGCGGAGGAGCAGCGGGTGCGCCTGCTGCCGCGTTCGGATGCGGCAGGCCGTAGAAAGACAGCAGGCCCTGGGAGAACACAAGCAGGAACCAATATTTTTAGAGTTGTTGAGCTTGAGCACCATTGCTGCTTGGAGGTACGCATGGGGTTGAGAAGCTGAAGGTACCTCCACATCTGCTTTCTGATGGTTCTTGAGCGTCTGCACAACGAAGGCCGCAGCTTCCTCGGGCGTCTTTGGAGGCGGCCGGGCTTTCTTCCATGCCACCAGCAGCTTCTTGTACCTTACATGGGCGCAAGGAGTTTTATCATGACAGCATTTTACAATCGCAGCAGATGTTGGTGACAGCTACTCGTCAGTTATCATCATGATGAACAATCCACAGCCTACTAGTGCCACTGCCACAGTTACCGCAGTCAATTTTTCAACGAATTTAGCAACTAAATGACGTAATTTACTACAATGATAAAACAGCCGGTGATATTAGATCTACTAGTACAGTAACTCAGTAATTTATTTTTGTTATAAAAACTTCTTCGATTGTAAAGAAAGGAAAATGTTAGTACTACTTGTACTAGTAGCTCACTGTTACGGCAGTTGAATGGGTCTACTGCCATCTGTCCTTCGTTCCTCCCATAAGAGCAGGTATAACAGATCCTACTCAGCGGGCGGTAAGGGAGTCCATGTCATCAAAAGTCTACGCGGAAGAAAGAGAAGAGAAGAGAGAGAAGCAAACGGGCGCTGAGCTTACCGCCGGGCACAGCACACGGAACGAGGGGCATGCGCCTGCTTGTAGCCCATTCTATCACCTTGCGCAGGCGGAGAGCTCCTTTCCCTCTCTATTAACTTGCTAGAGCATTTTTTTCTCGAACGTGCCATTGGCACGGTATTCATTAAGCAGAAGTAGAGTTTTACAAATTAAAGCTGGGACGGTAATTTATGGTTACTGAACCCGAAACAACCGACAGAGCTCACGAAGTTGTGATTACACAATAAAATAAAACTACACCGCGTGCAGGGCAACTCAGCGGCTAAAACGCATCATGCTCGAAGCCAGTGAGGTCCAGCTCCATGGCAACGGAATCGAAGTCTGGAGCGAAGAGCGCTTGAAGGGCCTCTTGTTTAGAGGGCGACCACGGCTCAACAAAGAAGGCCTTAATACTGTCCATGGCCACAGGGGTCGGACCCTGCGATATATCAGTGATCCCCAGCTTTTGCTTCAACACATTTTGTGCTTAAATGCAGAAGTTCCTTTGCAGTCTATTCTTCTAGCCGGCTCCTTATACGAACAAAGGTGGTACATACGTGGCACCAGTATCCAGCCTTCTAGCCGCCCGCTGCTGGCTTTTCTATTAGCCTTGCTCTAAGTAGAAAGCTCTATTTCCTTTTATTTATGTGGGTACACTGTAGTAGAAAATATGCTACCACACGCTGCACTGAATTTATGTCACTGTCTCGTTCTGTGGCCACAAAATTCAGAAGAAGCTAAGGTTAATTACCGCGGCTATGTTTTTTCCATTAATTTCTAAGATAAAGTCTCTTTCTCAACTCCACTTATTGAAACCCTCACAACCACGATAGCTCCAGCCGGTACAAAATCGAAGAAATAAAGCAGAGAAGGAAGAAAACAATAGAGAAATCGCGTACCAATTCGCCTGCGCTTTCTTGGAGGAGACGACGTGCCTGCTCAGCTCGTCCGGCACCTAGAAGAAAACCACAGCACAGCAGAGCCCCGCAGAATTAATCAAGCTCATGTAGAGGTAACTTCCAGCAAAACCCACACCGCACGGCGGCAGCGCAAACGTGCAATCGGGGAATTGAGCTCGCGGATAGCTCACCTGCGAGGTGCTTTGGAAGCTGAGGATGTCGCGGCCGAGCGCGGCGACGGCGGGGTGCGCGCCGTGGAGCCCGTGCTCCGACGTCGAGGGCGCGCACAGACCGCACAGGAACCGGTAGATGCTGTTCCCCATGGCTCTAGCCTCTAGCTAGCGCCCCCTGGCTCGGTCACCACACGGGGACGACGAGAAGGTGAGATCCAGGTGGCGGTGGTGGTGCTACTGGCCTCCGTCGTCTCTTCCTCTCTCTATCTCTGCAGGGAAATCCGCCCCGGGATTTGAAACCTGCGGCGGCGGTCCTGTCCGTCTGCCTGCTTGTGCGTGTGGATCTGCGCCGCGGCCGTTTTGAAGTTGGAAGCCGTTTCGGCCGGGACGGGATGGAAATCGAATGGAATCGCAGGGGCAGTGGGGAGCTCGCTTCACGAGGAGGAGAAAGTGAACGGGAAGGAAGGGATGGATCGAAAGCTGTTGCAGCGGCTGACCTGTCGAGCCCAAGGCCCCGCAGCGAGATCCGCGACGTGGAGGCGCGCGGTTGGCTGGCGGCGGTGGGTGGGGGCGACCGGCCGCGCCGGATTTGTTGCGGGGCGCCGCGGGCGGCGGGTTCGTGGGCGCGTCGCGTGCTCACGTGTGCCCGTTGACGCTGATTGCCAAGCACGCCAGCGTGTCCAGGCGTCGGCAGTTGCCTGCTCTGCTTGCCTACGGTTTCCGAATGCTTTCGTCGTCGTAGCAACTAGCAGGTGGCATGCAGATGCAATGCAGCGAAATTTTAAAAGGGATGACCGATGTGGGTAGTGACGTGGTACCTGCGCCACGTCAAGTGAAGAGCGGTAGAGCAATCATTGGCGGCGAATACCGAATAGCTTCGACATGTTTTCCACCTGTGCGGCGGGCAGCGAGTGTTGTTCGAGAAGTTCAGTCTCAAATCCTCTCGGTAAAAGATAGCAAGTGCCACGCCAAGGAAAACTGTAAGAGTAGGACCTCTTTGAATCAGGGACAAGCCAGGATCAGATCGGAGCCAGGGCTGCTTCCTTTTCTTCTTCCTCCCGTTTCTCCTTCTCTTCTTCCTCCTCACGGCGGTAGGCAGGGCTTACGGGGGGCTATGTGTTCCCATGGCCGGTAGGGGGGCTGGAGCCCGGGTCGCCCCCCCCCCCCCCCCCCCGCTGGCTTCGTCCCTGCTTTGAATGATGTGTGCTAATAACTACTCACTCATGTTCCAAATTATAAATCGATCTTATTTTTGGATATATAGTTTTTGTCACCACCAACAATTGTTGAGAAACATAAAAAAGGTAGGCATATTGTTCACGTTTAGGTCAGTATCGAAGTCAAGCACGAGATAGGTGTTTACAAGCTAGCTAGGGTTTCTAATCTAATCTATACTATAAAAGAGCGAAGGAATTGTAAAATACATGTTACCTGACAAAATCCTACCCACCCTATGTTTTGACCCTTAGATTACAGATCCAACGTATCTAATCTCCCGTCCTAACCTGACGAACGGGCCCGGCCGGAAAACTTTTAATTCTTTACGCGTGTTTATACGTGTGGTTCCTCATATCGCTATTTTTTGTCACCAAAAAAATTACCCAACCCACACCCTAGGAACGTCGGTCTCCTCAATTATTTTTTCCAAAAAAAATCTCCAATACGCACAATGGTGCCCGGGCCAGTTATTGTGGAGTCCGATAGTGCAAATACGAATTCTTGTACACATATTAAAATCACGAATAATTTCTTATTTTGGTCCTTTTCCTAACTTTGTTATTCTTTTTTTTCCTTTTTTTTCCCGCGTCTGTTAATCCACCCGCGTCCAACTCACCTAACTATCGTTAATAACTGTGCCCCATGTCTATACGTCGCTGATGTGCTTCACCGAGTCCAAACAAACCTGAACATGTGTAGGCATCGCATCGAACAGAGCCGGGAGATACAAGGACTCGATAGCACACGGCAAAAAGATGGATTCCGTAACCATCCCCTTAGTCTTACATGTAAGTATGCGGATGATGGAAGGAGTTGACAGGAAAATGTGAAAAGGATTCTGTAGCGCCTCCCAGTCATATGAGGATGAGGATTTATATTCATATCTATAATATTATCTTTATCATTTATTTTTTACCTATCTATCTATCTATCTATTTATCTATCTATCTATCTATCTATCTATCTATACTATAAAAGAGCGAAGGAATTATAAAATACATGTTACCTGACAAAATCCTACCCACCCTATGTTTTGACCCTTAGATTACAGATGCAACGTATCTAATCTCCCGTCCTAACCTGACGAACGGGCCCGGCCAGAAAACTTTTAATTCTTTACGCGTGTTTATACGTGTGGTTCCTCATATCGCTATTTTTTTCTCACCAAAAAAATTACCCAACCCACACCCTAGGAACATCGGTCTCCTCAATTGTTTTTTCCAAAAAAAAACTCCAATACGCACAATGGTGCCCAGCCCAGTTATTGTGGAGTCCGATAGTGCAAGGATTATCAAAGCCATGACATCTCAAAGTGCCGATAGATCAGAGATTAGAGGCACTATTATGGAGGCCAAAGAGTACTTGCAGCTGCTGGTGGATTGGAAGTTTCAGAAGGTGAAGCGAGAAGGCAACAAGGTGGCCCAGGAGTTGGCTCATTTAGCTAGACGGGATACATATACTGCAACATGGTTGGGGCAGGCGCCTCTGTGCTTTCAAGACCTCATTAATTTTGATTGTAACTCTTTGTCTATTTATCTATCTATATACTATAAAAGAGCGAAGGAATTGTAAAATACATGTTACCTGATAAAATCCTACCCACCCTATGTTTTGACCTTTAGATTAGAGATCCAACGTATCTAATCTCTCGTCCTAACCTGACGAACGAGCCCGGCCGAAAAACTTTTAATTCTTTACGCGTGTTTATACGTGTGGTTCCTCATATCGCTATTTTTTTCTCACCAAAAAAAATTACCCAACCCACACCCTAGGAACATCGGTCTCCTCAATTGTTTTTTCCAAAAAAAACTCCAATACGATTCCAATCGACGCCATTCTTCCAGGTAGTTTGATCGTAATCCGCAGTGTCGACGCGTTGCTCTGTCGCGCCGCAGCCGCGCACACAGCCGTTGGTCTTCAGCTGGGAAGCATACGGAATCCGAGGTGCGTATGTGCTGATCTCAGCTTACCTTATTTATTATTTTTTCTCGTGCCTTGCGAGTTGCGATATACGGAATTAATTAGTGTCATATGCACACATGTATGTTGATTTTTGATGTACGTACGATCATCGGACTCCCGATGTCCTCTCCTCTTTGCTTTCGTGTTTCTCCATTCAGCCATCCATGTTTATAGGGTGTATCTGTGTTTACACCTTATGCAAACAAAAAAGAAGATCGATCTCATAGATCATGGAATTGAGCCATGGACCTTCCTTTTTTTTCCTTAAAGGACCCAGCCGTACCAGAAGACCTAACATATCGCTTTTTTAGCTATTGAAACTGCCGCATCAATATCATAAGTGGCCTACCTTGCATCCTGGTTGAGGGAGTGAATGATATGGTCGCAACACATCACTATAAAATTAACGAGGAATAAAAGAAAATTGGATACAAATACAATAGTTTCGCAAAAAATCCCATATATACAAACAAAGGATCAAAAAATAAATGAATTTACATTCAAAATAAAATAAAACTTACAAATACATGTAGTCCCTGCCCTGCCAAAATTTACAATTAGTGGCTACATTCACTCTACCACACACATCCGGTCTAGATAACGCTCCACTAGCACTTCAACATAGTTCCAAATAATGAAAAAAAGAAAAAAATATTGGTTTCAAATAAACGTGAAAATACTAGGATAACATGATAACTGCAAACAAGCTACAAAATGACAAACAAAAACGACAATTTTTTTCTAGACACGTGCGTGTCGCACGTGCATGTTAACTAGTAGGTATAAAAGGGTAAGCTAATAACCAAGTAGTAGGGATAGGACAACGCAAGTCACGGGTAGCCAAGAGAGACATATTTAAGACATTGAGTTCCAGGATAGACAGTCATGTCAAGCAAAGTATAGCTTAGATAGTTCCTAAAGAAGTATAGCTAGCCAAGTGACTAGGTTCAGCGGAGATAGAAATAGCGGGGCGAAAATATATATCTAAATATAATGTATAAGCTATGTATTTAGAAAAGCCACACGGGGGCTTGTAATTTAGAATAGAAGGAGTACGTGCAAAAATTAGCAACGATGGATCCAAAACATTTATCCTTTATTCCAAAAAGTGAAATTCTATGCTATCCTTTATTCCAAAAAGTGAAATTCTACGCTAGATCAAAGTCAAACTATTTTAACAGATAGCTATCAAATACATATTTTAACAGACTTGTAATTTGGTTTTGTCGGTTCATTAATTGATTCGATTGGGGCCTGAAATCAAACCTGCAGTCGAGAAACGAATTTCTCGACTGTTAAAACCGAAACCGAAAAAAAACAACACTCCTGTTTGATTCGGTTTTTAATTTTTGATGTAAATGTGCCTAGCCCTATTGTCCACACCAAACTTTAATAGTCCTTTCATCTACGTGTTTTAAGCTTCTTGTATGGAGTGTTTTGTTTGAACAACTAATTCATTCTATACGTGGTGATGCATAATTAGTAGAACAACCCTATTCCTCATACAATTATTAACTTGTGAGGAATAGGGTGGTGATGGATTAACTCATTTTAGTTCACAAACCAAACAAAAAAAACTAAAGAGTGAGATGATGGTGGACCACTTCATTCCACAAAACCAAGCACCCTAGTATTTGGAGTAATATAAGGCAAGAAGGTGTTAGGGAGATACATAAACCTCTGAATGCTCAACTGATTTTTTTTCATCACTATCGACAGCAGTGGTGTAGCTCGTCAATTTTGACGCCTAGGGCCAAAACCGCCCGCAACAAGCAGGAAAATGCCTGCATCTGGTCTAATAACAAAACTGCTTATAAATGTATAAGTTTATACTTAAATCTACAATATAATTCATGAAAATACGAAAGTGGTTGAAAGTAACTAACTAATGATGATTTGGTTCGCAGAAGGTTGGGAATAACTAACTAATGATGATTTGGTTCGCAGAAGGTTGGGTTTGTGACACTGGCAATTGGCAATTGGCATTAGGAGCAGGTGGGAAAGGATTTTAATGTCTTATTATCCTCCTCATTGTACAACCCTACAAAAATTGACTTAATCAGTTACTTGTTCATGGAGTTTATAGATCGGGAAGAACCTGGGAATGGATTCGAGGATGGGGGAAATGCAATTTACCATAGCTCAAAGCGTAAGATACGTGGACAGCCCACACCGAAGGCCGGACCCAGACAGGCGAACAACGAGAGCAGATGGCGCGACGGAGATGTCGGGTCAACGACTTGTTGATCGGAGCTCGTCGGCCATGCCAGACATTCGGTGCGGACATGCGGCTATAGGATACGCCACTACGGCCGGTCAGGCCCCCGGCGCCTCCGACCGCCGACCGAAGGTTGCGATAGGGACCACGGACCAGGGGCCGAGTCACCGCGGCAGTCAATAGGGGCAGGCCGCGGCCTTGCAGCAGGGGCCGAATCGCTGTCGTCGACCGACGGGCGGCGAATAGAGAGTTGGAGATGGAGTCAATGCGACGGGCGGATGCTCGGGACAGGATCAGGATTCTGGAATTGGATGTTTGTTGGGCCGGGAGGAGTAAAACTTTGGCCCAACGCCTTGGGCCAGGATAGAAATTTACACAGAGTATAAGAGTTATTTTGGGCCACTCGTGGCCCTGGGCCCAAATCCGCCCTTGGTCGACTGGCTATCACTTGTCTTCTATTATTGGAGAAATATGCTTTCGTGTCTCACTATATGTTTTTGTCAAGCACACCAAATTCAAAATAAAACCAAAACCCACGACATCTGAATTGAATCTCCCCTGGAAAAACTAGAGTTTGTGTGGCTCGGGATCGCCACTTTAACTGCTCTTTCATGACTCGAGAAAATGAGAAAACGAGTAAGGGCGTGGCTACCGCCCGGACGTCCGGATAGACGCCTGTGTCCGGATGCCGGGGCTGCTACTCCATTTCACGTGCGTTGCACACACGCGAGAATGTCCGCGCCTCCCGTTCAGACACCTGCGCCCCCTCTACTTTTCAGTGCCCGCACTCACATGGGCCCGCACACCCATTCTCCTCCGCTTCTTGAGCCCAGTGCATGCACGACGCCCCAGCAACTCCCATTTCACGTGCCTGGGACCACTCGTGCTGCACCCTGCCACCATTCCCCTTTGCTTCCCACGCATATGCACGGCGCCCCAGCAGCTGTAGCAAGCGGCTGTAGTAGGTGGGTCCCATTGCAACATGTGTAACCTTAGATAAACTTTTGCAACACCTAGATGAAACACTCGCAACATACGTTCGAAACAGCTGAAACACTTGCAAGATATGTCTGAAATACTTGAAAACACATGTGTAGCCATTGCAAAAACATATGCAACATCCAGATGAAGCACTTGCAACATACATATACAACACATGAAACACTTGAAAACATACTCTTGCAACACCATATATATGCAACATCCAAATCTGCTTTTACAACATCCAGATAAAACACTTGAAAACATACACTTGTAATATGCGTATATTGTCATTACAACATATGCAACATGTTAGATATATTTTGCAACATCTAGATGAAACATTTGAAACATAAGGCTAAAAAGCCTGAAACACTTGAAACGCGGGATCGCTAACGGACACGATCTACGTGGTGGCTGGGGAACTGCAGTAGCTAGCAAGCTCGGGTCAGGGGGACGTCGCTCTGCGTGCTTGCGCCGTCGGAGTGGGCCATCACTCCTCCTGCCATTCTCCAACGCCTGCTCATGGCCCTGGCTCGCACCTATCGGCGCGCCCCGTTGCTGCTATTCCAGCACCGCTGCTGCTCTGCTACAGTCGTTGTAACAGAACCGACTAATTATACGAAATTAAGTAAGAAAATCACCCGCTGGAGCAGACGATTTAGCAAACTTAAGCCCGTATAACCCGGTAGTCCGTGAAATTACGAAGGATTTCAAACCAACTCGCATACCAACCAAGATCGTAATAAGTTTAGCAGTCACCATCACATATTACAGAAAAGTTCACATCACAGATACATCGGAGTTTAAACATAGTTATTACAAACCGAGTTCAAATAGAAAGTAGCAGAAGCAATTTGTTCAAATCCACACACACTCACACGGAGTTCAAGTACAGTGCCAGCTGATCATCTCCAACAAAAGCATTAGATGAGACGTAAGGAATGACCCTTGCCCATGGTCCTAAGCATCACCCATCGTAGGATAAAGGTAGTTGATACAGTAGCCGTAATACATCTGCCCATCTGCAACAAGTGGGGAACAAACCCTGAGTACGAGAAGGTACTCAGCTAGACTTACCCCACAACCAAAAATAAAGTGACACCAAGGATTATGAAGGGCTTTATAGTGGTATAGCTGACTCATTTTGCAAAAAAGACATTTTTAGCATTTCAAGAACCTTTTCCAAAGGCGTTATGTCAATTTAATCATTATTAACCTGTCGACTACATTTGCACCTATACTAGAGAAAGCATGTGATTAAGCAAATAATGATAATCAATGATCATTAACAACTTCCATAATATCATATCCATTATAACTGTCCAAGTGTTCCATCAACATTACTATAATGAAGTAACTCAAGTCAAGTGTTCACTATCCAGTGAACGATGACGATTCGAATCGATTATTAACCAGCTGGTAATTTATTCCTCACATAAATCGCACTTACCCGCTAAAGTGAGATGTTGGTCACCGAGTCAACTATTCAGGTAAAATCTCGAGTTCACCAGGAGCCACATGTACCTGGGGGCCGACCGACTGCCTTTCGGTCTTATCATTGCGCTCCCGTGTCCTACCACACCTTCTCTGGTACAGTGCGCTGCGAGCAATCCACTCGGCCCAAATAATCTCCCAGCTTCGCGATCGAAAGGTACGTTATTTGGCCAGCTAAATGTAAGGCATGCGTTCAACATGACCCGAGGCCTAACAACGATCGGTCCTTAATCGACACAGACGGAAAGCACTATAGTCTGAAACCCTGTAAGGCTCCGTCCGGTCTCAACTTCAAATTAACACTTAGTTATTCTATGATGACATAATTATTCGAGCAGATCTAGGTAACCACCTATAGCTCGCAGGTAACAGGAAATCACCCGACTTCTACCGGTCTAAGCCAGCTAAGCATTGACTCGACTGCGGATACCAGGGTAACGAGGATATGGTATACAAAGGTAAACAAGGTATAATGCAGCAACAGTTGCAGACAACTCCTGAACGTAATGCATCAATTAAAGTAAAACATTAATTAAATAATTACAAACTGAGGGAGAAAATGCTTCGGGGTTTGCCTCTCTCGAAGGAACTCGGGCGGTGATCGGGGCACTCCAGAAGGTCCTAAACATCCTCCTCGTCGGCCTCAGGCACCTCCTGAAGCTGCACCTTGAGCTGCTCCTCAGGCTCCTCGGGTACGACGACTGGATTCTCTGTTTGCGATCCTATATGATGCAGTTGCGTAAGTGCTTATACAAAAAGGTGCGTCGAATGAAATACACACAATAAACATGCTTGCATATAAGGTGGATGAACATGATTTGCTTGATTGGGTAGAGTATAAGTAACATTCTCATACAAGGTAGTCCACATCATCCAAGAACATGTACTATGGTACATGTCATCTACTGCATTCTCTTCTACTACTAACTACCATGTAGCTACATATAAGTACTGCTACACTAATACTACAACCACTGTACTAACATACTAAGTCACACCATCAAATTAAAATGCTTTAAAGATACACCAAAGATTCACTAATTTCTGAATCATGCATAAAGCAAGATTTAATTAAACCCTAATTAACATTAGGTTTGAATAGCAACATCTATTTTGGTGGCACAGAAAAATCTTAGAAAATTACCATAGCATAGTACTACTATAAGTAGACTATCATAAAATTTTCATGACATTTAGATAAGTAGAATAGCCTACACAAAAATGACAAGCTATGGCATAAACATGAGCATGAAAATACTTTGTATTATGAAAAGTATCAAACAACAGATTTAGTATTTTTCCTAGGTTCTACATAGTAAATAATCATTGTAAAAAAATTATCACATGCATGTTTTATACAAATTTTGCTCTCTAGCAAAAATAACAAAAATCAACCATTAAAGGCACTTGAACTACACATCATAATTTTTTCTATAGAACATGCATAAAATATATTTTTAATGTAAATCACATCACTAAATAAGATTAAAAAAATTGGAACCATATTTTTCTGACCTTTCTATGATTTATTATGCATTTCTCAAGAAAATAGCAATTTCAATAATTAAATAAAGCTCCACATAAAAGTATCACAAGTTCAACATGCAATATTTTTAAACCATAGATCTATTTCTAAGAAGTCTACAAAAATTTGTTTCACAATTTTTGGAGCCATAAATCTTAAGATATGATTTTTGGAATCATTTTCTAATTTTTTGGAAATCTATTTTCAAAATCCTTTTAAACCCAACCAACAAGAAATGCTAAGTACACCCCGCTTCTTCTCCCCGGATCCACACAGAGGAGCCGACAGGTGGGTCCTCGGGTTAGCGGGACCCCACTTGTCAGCGATACAGAGACAGAGGGCGGCGCTGACTGGCTCGTTCTCGCCGGCGGCGAACTCACCGGTGGCAGCGGTTAGCCCTAGACGATCTCTTCGATGAGACGCACCCAATAGTGCACGAAACCCTAGCTCTACTGGCCTCGATGACTGGTGACCGCGGCAATGGCGGGTGGCGACACGGCCACGGTGGCGCACAGGCCGACTTCGGCCATGACCGGGCAAGCTACGCTACGGACGAGCTTTGCGGACCTCAAGCGGTGCTATTGAGCCTAACGCGAGGGGTAGAGAGGGACGCGAGAGGGCTGGCCACGGTGACGGCCCAACTCCGACGAGGTCCATCCATGGCGGACGGCAGCGGAAAACGGAAATACGGCCCCACCTTTGGTCTACCGGCTCGGGGAAGGGGTGGAATGGGAGTAGCAGCTGCAGCGCGGAGTTGTGGCTATGGTGGAGCGAGTTGTGGTGGCTCATCGGCGGCGAATGGGGGCGCCGGAGCCGAGCGACGAGGAAGGGGGCGAAGAATTTCGCCTTCGGCCGAGCGTTGCGAGTGAGCTGGAGGAGTGGGGTGGAGATGGGGCGTGCGTGGGGGCTACCGCGCGCCACCCGGCTGGCGTCGCCAGTATGCGGCCGCCACGCGGCACGGGGCGCCTGAGCGCGGTCGGGTGCGTCCGCACGCGGAAGGAAGAAGGCGCGGTGCGGCGTGGGCCTGGGCCGGGGAAGCAGCAACGAGCCGGGAGTGGGGAGCGCGGGCGCGGTGAGCAGCGTGCGGAGGCTGGGCCAGGCCGGCTTTGGCCAGCGGGCCGGATGGGAGGCGGTGACCTGTTAAGGAGAGAAAACTATTTTCCAAAATTCTATTTTCAAATAAATTTCAAATAGTAGTTTCAAATCACATTTTGAGCAAGAAGATGACCTTTTCTGAAAATGGCTCAAAAATAAAAGTTGCTTAGAATTTAATCTTCTACAACTTTGCTTTAGGGATCAACTAAAAATTCTGCATAGATTTTGAATTGGGATGTAAAAGCTAAATATGAAGGGTTTTTGACCATTTTCAAGAATATTTTTAAAAGCATATTTTGCCAAAAGTTTGAATACAAAATTTGCTCCAAATTGCATGATAAATATCTCTAAGTGATTTGCATTTATAACCCAACATGTTTATTGGCCTAGCTAGCATAATCAAGGCAAAAATAAAACTAAACAAGTATATGCAACATTCACGTTTCAAAGCGACGTTTCACATGTTTCAACTCAAACTTATACTTTACTTCACATGTGATTACGAATGTAAATGATGCATCATGCGTATGATTTGCAATGCTAAATGCATGCGTAACACCAGGGTGTTACAGTCGTCCAGCATCGTCCGCTTGCAGGGGTTAGGGTGCGCCGCGGTGGGGAAGGGCATGTCGCGTCGGGGAATGGGGCCGAGGTGGGGGAAGGGGGCGCGACGGGGTGGAGTGCGGTGGGACCGCGACACCGACACGAGTGTGAGTGGGGAAAAGTTTCGGAGGTAGAAGAAACATGGAGGTGAGCACGCCTGTTGGGCCTGTTCGCTGCGTAGGTCCAGTAAGGCAGCGTGCGGACGAGACGGAGGACCGTGTGCAAGCATTTGCGAACTGATAAAATGTATGCCCGGTTCCCACATTTGTCAAGATGCCCATCCTCGTATACTGTCAAAATGGATAGTTTCAAGGTCAAAAATCTGTTTCGGTTTTAGTAGTCATCTAAACGGGTTTGCAGTTTGCACATTGCATGCGTGTTTATGGCCTCATGATGTCGATAGGCCTGGGAAGACTCTTGCCCGCTTGTTAAAATGTACAGTAAGCTCCAACAACCCAGCTTCCGTCCCAAAAGCGCAGGTGCGCAACCAGCTTCCGTCGAAGTCCAACAACCCACGGCCCACGGCCCAGCAACGCCCGCAACGTCCCAAAATTTCGCGGTTGCCACCATTGCGACGCGATTCCCAGTTTCCCACCCCCACGCGCGTACCGCCTGCCAAAGACAGGAAAGCTCGATCCGCCCTCCCGCTCCTCGGCCAATAGGAGCCGAGCCATCCCCATCCGACGGCTGAGGGCCATCCCTCGCTCCCCTCACGCGGATCTCGCCCCCATCCGACGCCTCCCAGCTCCTCTCCCGCCTCTATATCATTCCCCCTCTCCACCCGTCCGTCCCCATCCAATTCAAAAGCTCAGTCACCCCCCACCACCACTACAACAGCAAGCGAAAAATCCCCAATACCCTCGTCTCCGTCTCCCTTGCGAAGATGTCGGGGCGCGGCAAGGGCGGCAAGGGCCTGGGCAAGGGTGGCGCGAAGCGTCACAGGAAGGTGCTCCGCGACAACATCCAGGGGATCACCAAGCCGGCGATCCGGAGGCTGGCGCGGAGGGGCGGCGTGAAGCGCATCTCCGGGCTCATCTACGAGGAGACCCGCGGCGTGCTCAAGATCTTCCTCGAGAACGTCATCCGCGACGCCGTCACCTACACCGAGCACGCGCGCCGCAAGACCGTCACCGCCATGGACGTCGTCTACGCGCTCAAGCGCCAGGGCCGCACCCTTTACGGCTTCGGCGGCTAGGCCGCCCGAGCCTCGCCCCTCTCCTTGGTCTGCCTGTGTCGCCGTCGCTGTGGTTGTAGTGTTGCTGCAATTCGCTAGTTGTGTCTGTCTGAGGGAAAAAAATGCTACTGTGGCAAGCATGTTGCATATGTTGTCTGTTTCTGATTGAGTCTTATTCTGAAGAAATATGCCAATGATACTTGCTCAAGGTTCAAGCATGCCCCATTTGTTCACAGATTAACTGTCTTGGCTGCGTGTGTTGACTACTTTCGTTTGTGCACGTACGAACCGTTTCAGTTCTTTTGCCTTCAGACCTGTAATTTCAGTCCTAGATTGCATCATTGTGCGTCAGGTTTAATTAGTGCATACTGTATAGGCGACTACCTCTGCATTTGATTGTGATATATGGATCTTAACTTGTACAGGATAGTTATAATCGGTGCATGACTGAAAGGTTTGAACTTAGATGCTGTCAGTCCTCTCACTGGCTTTGGTGCCGCAGACACTGACTGAAGTAGGCTTGGCTTGAAAAGAACCCACCATGTCAGCCCATATGCCTAGATGGGGTGATTTCATCAGAGGATAATGGTGCTTTATATAACTCCTACCAGCTTCAAGAAGACTGATTTTTTGTTGACTTCAAAACTAGGGGAGGAACGATGTTCTTGTTGGTGTGTTCATGAACTAAGGTAGTAAAGCATGCCAAAATACTTGTGCATTTTCCTTTTGCTTAACCGGCCATCATACTTTATGAACTTTGGCTGTAATGCATGGCATGCTTCATAGTCCATACCAGTATGTATGTTTTCCTTACCGAGCTCTAAAACTGTAATGCAAGTTCTGTCTTAGCCCTTAGGGTAGAACTCTGTCCTGACAGAATGTGAATCTAAGTCAGCAAGAGCCGATAAGGACATTTGTTTTCTGATACTAGTTCCTCAACTGGCTTCTTTCAGATACACTAAATCATTTGAATGAGAAAAAAAATGCACATGTGACACTTGGTACAGTTCGTTGCTCAATTCTAAACTGCACGGTTAGAATAACAACGCCAACTCCCTTCAAATATGATCTCGTGAAACATCAACATTTCTGTCATTCCGATGTAGCACACTTTAGTTATTCTCCTTGAACAACATAGATTTAAATGGTTTCTGGATCTCAGGCCCAAGGACATGAAAAGGGCATGTTTCATGTGTACGAGTAAGCTGTAAGCTGATGTTTTTCTTTCCTAGGGGATCACCCATTTCCGACATGAAAAGGGCATGTTTCATGTGTACAAGTTGTAAGCTGATGTTTTTCTTTCCTAGGGGATCACCCATTTCCATTCACCATCCTTGTTCATGTACTTGTTTTGAGATTCATCCTTGAATTTAGTTAATCTTTCTTGTTTTTAATGGTTTGTGTGTTTGTGATAAACCTGGTGGTTCAGTCTATGAAGCTGACGCTTATGTGATGTTTCTGCACGAAAAATGGGAGCTGAGTGGTGCTTGTGTAAATGAAACTATGTACCCTTTTGGTGATGATTGAGAGGTCAGCATTGACATTTCTGTTACTTTGTTTAATTTGAACTAATATGCATATTTGTAACTTAAACTTTTTTAGAGTCAAAGCATCTAAGTTTGATCAAAATTATAGAGAGAATTATAAACATTTATGACATCAAATAGATACACTATGAAAATATAATTAATGAAGAATTTATATTTAGTTGGTATCATAAATGTTATTATTTTATTATGCAAATTTAGTTAAACTTGAGATGCCTTGACTTTTCAAAAAAGTTGGAATATACTATAGACTTTGATTATTGTGAGGTTGCTTATACATGGGAGTACTATTGTATGGAAGCTATGCAGACAGCCATTTCCATGCTTGTTAAAAGGCATAATACTAGAACATTTGGTGCGCGTTGCGCGCCCTGTCATGAGATTAATTGTAGAAACAATTCATTTTAGATTTGAGAACCAAGACAAAAAAATAATAATAATACACAAGTGAGGCAACCATGTGTTGAGTCCGATTTGCTTCAACTCCAACAGGTCGACCATAGGCAAAGACCGATCTTCCTAGCCCGGGAACAAAAGAATATACAAGCACAATATCAGGATAAAAAAAAACTTTAGGATTTACACCATGAAACCAAATACTAATATTCCAAACAATATACACTTCAGTGTAGCGTGTATCTAAATATCAACATGCAGCAAAATCATTGGTCTCACTTCATAATAGTCTATAAGTTACCATGGAATTCTAGATAATCGTCTATTCCACAAAAGCTACATTTTTCCAATTCCACAAATTTCACTGGATATTCAGTACTTGTCAGAAAAGACGGAAGCTCTGTTTTTCCTAACCCCATCCTATTAAATTATTTTGATCTGTTGACAAATTCACCAGCACATAATGCACCATCTCAGTAAAAAGTCAACAAAAGGTAATCATGTGGGCAGCCTGCAAAGTCATATCCATGAAGCAAATATTTCCTGTGCTCATCTGATGGGTGGAATTTGTCCCATAAGCTAAAATAACTCAACAGAAAAACGATGCAGCTCAAGAATAAGTTCAGCGATATCCGTCCCAGCCTGCAGTAAGCAGAGAATATAGAGTTAACATCATGTGCATCATTAGCAGTTCAAACTAAATCCACCAATGCAGTATCACAACTATGTTTACTCCTTATTAAGTATAATTAAAGGAGCCATATCACAAGCACAATGCACAACTATGTAGTTTACTCCTTATTAAGTATAAATCACAAGCTATATCTTTGTTTCATAACACTGGAGACAATCTTATAGGCACTCATTTCCCGTTTAGACACGTTGAAGTCCACGAAAATTGAGAGCAAGTCTCTCTCTCATCACCATTGCCAGCGAATAGCCCACGACCATTTCACTACTGATGATAGTAAGATTAAAACAATGGGACTGAACAAAGTCTAGAAGAGAATCAAGGATGACAAGCTGTTTCACCATAACATACTGTCAGTGCTCATCCAACCCAAATTTACATATTGCCGTGCTAATTCAGAGAAGTTATTAGATAGCATAAAACAGTCAAACACTCGGTGAAACAAAGCAAAGAGCTGTGTCCAGTGATGAAAGCTAGGAATATAAACAAGTCAACAGGAGAGGAGGCTCATAGGGATTTCACATCTTCACAAAAAATCACTCGAATTCGTCACCAGCATCCTGCTCCTCCTAGTGTTGTCATTGTTTCTTTCATGTAAAGGAGAAAATGTGACAATACTTAATACGTCAATAACCATGCTGCACAGCAGTAAGTACATGGTAGGAGCAAATCTCAAAACCGCAGAAATCAATAGCAGCGACACCAAACCGGTGTTGCAAGAGAAGGGAGGAAATGGGTACCACAATCTGCGACCTATGTCTTGAGGGCATCAAGATTCTAACTTCTGCATATTCGAGGAAAAAAAGGCGTCAGGATTCTAGAAATGTCCATCCTTCTTGGCCTCGTCTTGTAGGGGAAATTTAAAATTTTTTGCCATGGCTGCCAATGGCACTCGCCCAGTTGCCAACTTTGTTTTCACAACTACGAATTTGCCACATAGACAATAGACAATGCTATATATTTGCTACTTTGGACGATGTGGCAAGCCAACTCACCCGCCAGCATGTACAGGCTGTGGGAAATGACCCTTTTACCCTAGCCTGATCTTTTTCGGGCCATCTCCTCCCTCTCGATGTCTCACTTCCATGTTACCCTGCTTGTGTTCATCTACCTCCCGCCGACACTATTCATCACTAAAATGTACTAATCTTTATTTGCTTGATTTGTTGATCCAAATATAATGTCATCCATATAGATTTGGCACACAAACAAATCCTTTCCAATCCTTTTGGTAAAAAGAGTAGTGTCAACCTTGTCCATCTTGAATCCCTTTGAGAGTAGAAAATCCCTCAACCTCTCACAACATGCTCTTGTTGCTTGTTTTAATCCATACAATGCCTTCTTGAGCTTGTAAATATGGTTGGGTTTCTTGCAATCTTCAAATCCAGGTGTTTGCTCAACATATAACTCACTAATGACTCTATTCAAGAATGCGCACTTCATATCCATTTGATATAACTTGATGTTATGAGAGCAATCAAATTCCAACAGTATCCTTATAGCTTCCTGAAAGGATCAAGATGCCCAAGAGGGGGGGTGAATTGGGCTTTTCTAAAAAATAATTACAAGAATTAAATCCTACAAACCGGAATTCACCCCTAGTGCCTACTTGTGTTCCTAGAGATTCTACCGGTAAAAGTTTTGCACCCTAGTTTCCAATCCTAGTCTAGCATGGCAATTCTAGGAAAGTAAATCAAGCAATGAATGTAAATACGAGAATGTAAATGCTTGAAAGTAAGGGCAAGGAACACGGCGATGTTTTTCTGAGGTATCGGAGAGTCGCCACTCCCCACTAGTCCTCGTTGGAGCACCCGCGCAAGGGTGTAGCTCCCCCTTGATCCGCGCAAGGATCAAGTGCTCTCTACGGGCTGATTCTTCGACACTCCGTCGCGGTGAATCGCCCAAAACCGCTCACAAGATGAGTTGGGTCATCCACAAGCTCCGCCGGATGATCACCAAACTTCCAATCACCACCAAGCCGTCTAGGTGATGGCGATCACCAAGAGTAACAAGCTAGAACTCTCACTTGACCACAACGAGCCTAAATGAGAAGGTGGATGCACACTTGCTACTCTCTAATCGCTAGTGAGGAACTCTCAAGCTTTGATTCTCAAAACACAATCCTCACTAGAGCCCTTGCACTCCCTTACACTTCAAAGGTGTTTCTCAGCTGATGAAATGAGCAAGAGACCTCTAAAAGAGGTGGTGGGGATGTATTTATACACCCCACAGTCGAAACGAACCGTTACCTGCCAACTCAGCAAAACACGGGGTGACCGGACGCGCCGGTCTAAGTGACCGGACGCGCCGGTCGCCGTAACGGTCGAAATTCTGAAATCTCGGCTGAGTGACCGGACGCGCCGGTCAGGGGTGACCGGACGCGTCCGATCGTGCAGGGAGCTTACTGTAACGAGACCGGACACTTCCGGTCGTCGCAGGACCTTACTGGAACGTGACCGGACGTGCCGATCACACCCAGGTCGCGTCCGATCGGATGTTTTCCCTTAAGTGACACGTGTCGGCCCTGACCACCGCGTCCGGTCCTCGCAAGGGCCGTGTCCGGTCGTCAGCGCCGAAACGCAGTCGCGGATTTGAACTGACCGGACGCGTCCGGTCAAGCCGAGAAACGCGTCCGGTCAAGGGGAAAACACCTTAAACTCTCCGAAACGCGACGCAACTTGAACCAAGTTGCTTCCAACTAAACTTTGAGCTATTCTAGAGCTGCCTAGCGCTAAGTTTAACAAGTGTGCACCACACCTAAACATAGGACTCACCTAGGTCAAGCTACCCGCTCATGCTCCCCTTTATAGTACGGCCAAAAGAGAAAAACGAAGATCCTAACGACTATTCCGAATGTATCTCAACACCTCGACATCCGGAACTAACCGTCCTTAATCTTGACGTCACTCCTTTGAAAATCGAAACAATTTCCATCAAGGGGCATGAATACCATGGTGCCCAAAGCATGCAGTTATTACCTCCATGACCTAACTTACCAAAGTTTCTGCAAAACACACGTTAGTCATGGTAATAAAGCGTTGTCATCAATTGCTGAAACCAAACCTCGGGGCCTAGATGCTTTCACTTCCAACCTTGCAACCGGGACATATATTTTACCAAAGTCAAGACCCTCTACCTGTGTGTATCCTTGTGCAACTAGCCTTGCTCTTCCTTACCATCTCACCTACACAATACATAGGTAAAAGATGCCTTTCTTTTGAAGTAACTCATGGAGGATGTATCGGGTTATAACACCACCAGATACTAAAATGTACCACCAGGTACTAATGCCTATATTTTAGTACCTGGTGGTGTTATGACCCGGTACTAAAACTAGAGCCGGTACTTGGGACCAATTTACGCCTAGTACTAAGGAATTGGGCGAATGCTCGTTTCTCTACCAGTGCCATGCGGTTGTGCATTTGTGCGACCGGTTGGGGGCCGCCTGAGGGCGTGCCCACCATTCTATATCAGGTCGCAGCCAAGCACCTTGTCGGGACCCCTCAGTCCTGTGCCACCTGCACGGTCCAACTTGTAACAATGTTTCTCAGTTCAGGAGTGTTTGGTTCCAGGGACTAAAGTTTAGTCCATGTCAAATCAAATGTTTGGATACTAATTAGGAGTACTAGTCCATCAACCCTGTGCTCTCGCACGGGCTAGAATTTGAAGAGATATAAGTATTAGGTATTGTTTAATAATCCTGTCATTCCAAATTATAAGATATTTTAGTTTTTCTAGATATATGATTTTTTTTCTATGTATCTCGATTGTACATCTACTTGTATCAAAAGCTATGTATTTAGAAAACTCAAAACGTCTTATAATTTCAAATGGAGAGAGTACATCCGACTAATAAAGAATTACTTATATTAAATTGTATGTTTTTTCTCTGTTTATTTTTTAATATAGTAGACATAATATATACTGTGTATTCTATATATAGTTATCATAAACTTATAAATTATTATTTCTCTAGAGAACTGATCTATATATTTTTATCTATATTCATAATTTTCTTTGCATGGCACCTCTATATATTTTAAATATGCAGTTACTTTAAAAACCTTACTATTAATCATAGTGCCTCTTGTTACATAACGTTCATCTATCATATGAAGTTATGAATCTAAATTTTGACTTTTAAAATTTTATTCTTATCGATTGCTATGGATTTTTCTCTCTCCTCAGTTGAAACTCTTGTGCTTATTGTACATTTCATTAACTCTCCTTTTTGCACTTTTTAAGATAATAATTTTAGATCATAGAGTATGTTCTTAAGTACTACAATAGCATAAGCCATTATTTAACAAGCATCGTATCACTTAAGATAAGTCACAGAGGTTGAAGTGGGATCTCGGAATGAGGCAGCAGTGCTAACCTCAAGAGAATTTTAATACTTAAACTTTATAATGATCCACTTTTATTCTAAAGTATTTTTAAAGGGCTAGAATAATATTGCCACCAATGGTCTCCCACACTTCTCAAGATAATTGAATTTTACTATCAAGGAATCATATTTGCAGTTATGGTTATACTATCAACATAGACATATCAAATATTTAGTTAAAATACATAAATATATCTAAAGTAACAATCTATATAAATTGTATTTTATGTTTACAAATATGGTTTTAAATAATTTGTTAGTATCATTAGTATATGAGTTATTAAGAAAATATTTTTATGTGATGAAAACATAACATATGTATTTTATTGCTCATGCATGTTGGCACGACACATATATTTACTTTAATCAAATCTTACTATACTAATATTGATAGAGGTGGGTAATGTAGAAACATATACACGCTCTATTTGTTATCTAAACATTTTTTTGTAATAGGGGGTGTTGATAATTTAGATGCAGCTTTGAGGGGGTATTTAATTCTTCTAATAATAAGATGAAAATTGAGTAATGCAATTTTTCTAGTATTCTTTATCTTTTATTAAAAAGTCCTATTATTAAAAATAAAAGAGTCTATATCCTAGTAGTATTGTTTTCCACACAAGTTGAAACTTGGCTTGCATCCGGACACTAAACATGTTGAATTTGTTATATCATAGGATTATATGTGTGTACTATTATTTATATATCATAGAGTGCATAAAATTAAATTAATAATATCGATATGACATAATGTTTCAATAAAAATATATAAACTTATTTAAAATAATAACTTATGAAATTTATTATCATGGAGTATTAATATGGAGTGTTATTGCTAACGGGTTTGTTAAGTGAACAATTTTCCATGTTTCATAAGTTGTTAAAATAAATATTTGTCCTAATGTATACATGTCTATTTGATATACATAGTGGAAGATAACATTATAGTTATTTTATTTCATGATTATAGAAGTTTGTAATTAATTTGGATATGAATTTATGTCGTACTCTATGGTATTGATTTATTTTTTGGGTAATAATATATATTCCTATTTATGTGTAGATTTCAGAGTTATTTTTTTAATTTTATAATAGCTAAGGTACATACAAATATAAAGGTAATATCTTATATTATGTTTCACGATGATATATATGGATAGGTTAAATGCAAACCTAGAATATTACTTTGTATTATCTTTCATAATGATAAAGGTGTATAATTTATAAAATCAGTAGGAGGTATTTTGAATTATCTGTCATAATGGTAGACGTGGGTAATTTTTTTAACAATAATAGATGTGGGTAATTTAGATACAAAGTTAGTGCCTTATTTTAAATTATCTTTCATAATGACAAAGCTAGGTAATTTAGCGTAATGTTTGGGGGTTATTTTAAATTATTTCATAATGACCAAGGTGGGTAATTTAGATGTAAATTTAGGGGTTATTTGAAATTATTTTTCATAATATCATATGTGGGTAATTTATATACAAATATAGGGGGTTATTTTAAAATTATCTTTTGTAATGGTAGAGGTGGGTAATTTACATGCAAAGTTAGGGGTTATTTTATGTATTTTTTTTATAATGGCAGTGGTAGGTAATTTTTAATAAATTACAGTAGATCCAATGGCTAATATCGGTGATGACGATTAAAGTCTATCAAATCAAAAACCGGATGTTTCTGATTATTGTGAGAATTTCTAGATTTTTTTTCTTAGCGCGTCGGGTGAGAATTAACATGGTGCCTCCATTGGGGCCTCTAATTAGTAATGGTAAGATTAAATCTCCTACATACAACTAAAAAGAACAAAACTAAGACAACGGAATGGTACGACAATTTCCTTCGCCTCACCTTCGCTTCACCTCGTGCGATCCCGTGACCCAACGTGCACACAAGGTGGAAGGGTGCGAAAAAATAAAGAATAACCAAGGATTCCTAATGCAAATGTACAAAAGGGAAAGAATATATAAACGTGGAGGTGGCAGGGTGTGAAAAAAATAAAGAATAAGAAAAGATTCCTAATGTAAAATTGATCCCATGACCCAACATACGCAGGAGGTAGAAGGGTGCAAAAAATAAGAATAACTAAGGATTCCTGACACAAATATACAAGAGGAAAGAATATATAAACATGGAGGTAGAAGGGTGTGAAAAAATAAAGAATAAGAAATGATTCCTGATGTAAAATTGTTGGTGTCGTCGCTCTGTCTCTTCTCCATGCGATCCACGAGGAGAGGCGTGGGCATGTGGGATCGTGATGCCCGTGATCGCTCAAATAGAAACTCGCGGAAATCACGCTCAGCCCCGGGAAGGCAAGATCAATCCCTCTCACCCGTAGTCCTCGCTCTGCCCTCGTCCTCAGCCTCGCAGCAGTGCCGTTGTCCTCGCCTTGCGTTCACGACGTACACGCCGTCCCGCCGGCTCGTCGTCGTGGAAGGTGACCCTAGAGTGGCAGCCCCAACACGGGCAGGCTGGGCGCGTCGGCCTGGGCGACTGGCCCCCAGTGCGGTGGCGGCGTCGGCTGAAGGAAGCTCCCATACTTCTCTCCTACTCCTCTTGGTGGCCCTGCCCCTGCCATGCCACAGGTACTGCTGCCCCCGCCTCTCCCCTTCTTCCCTTTCCATTGCAGTGGGATCAGGTTGTCGTCTTGGCTGTGCGTCAGGGTCGTCGGATCTGGTGTTGCTACGGCCGGGTTGATTCGGCGCTCACGCACACCATGTGCACGATGAGCGTATAGGTGCTTGCGGCAACCTGTGCCTGTCCCCGCACTGCTGGTTCGCTCACGCATGCATGGGAGCACATGTGGGGCTCGTTGACGTTGCGGACGGTGATGGCAGGCCTGCGATGGATGAGCAGATGATGAAATTTTTTCTTCTGAATGCAAGGCCGAGTACCACCAGTTCATATAGATTGACTGAGGTACAAGTATATTTTTTCTATTTTTGGCAATCACAATGTGCTAAACACAGTTTGTGCCTTGTTTTTATATTAAGCTAGGACTCATCATGCTCTTTCATGAATCATGGTTGCATCAATCTAGTGTTCTGCTTGCTTCCATGTGTTCTATTATTCTTGGTTTAGCATCTGCAGTTCTGCTTGCATTTGTAGGTGCCTGCAATTTGTTAACAGTAGGGCTGGAGATAGTTGAAACAGTATCAAGCAATAATTTGGAGCTCCGGTGAGAATAAGGTAACAACAGACATTGTCGATGTTCACTAAGGGGATGTTTAGATATAAAAACTTTTGGAATTTGGCTACTATAGCACCTTCGTTTGTATTTGGCAATTAGTGTCCAATCATGGACTAATTTGGCTCAAAATATTCGTCTCGTGATTTACAACCAAATTGTACAATTAGTTATTTTTTTATCTATATTTAATGCTCCATACATGTGTTCAAAGATTCAATATGATGGGACGAAAAGTAAAATTTTAGAATTTTGAAGGCATCTAAACAAGGCCTAAATTTCATGTCCAAATTGTCAGGAAAAGAAGGCAGCTAAGTCGTGAAGTTTTTTAGTCAAACAATTTTACTGAGTACTAAAATGCTAACACGATTTGGTGTATCTCCCCAATCACCATAAAGAACAAAGAAACAGTTAGCTTCAGCCCACCACAAACGTGCAACAATTGTTTAGTAATTATGCCTATGACAATAGGTTAGTAGCCGTCACAATATGATGTTGTTACTATGTTGGTGTTATCAATATTTCAGAATTTTTACAAATATAAATCAGTCCTTTACTCCTTTCTCATGAGACTGCACGCCATGCTGATATTATTTCCTTTAAGATAGAATGACTAAACTGCGTAACTGTCCAACATATATTTTAAAAACTTCTCTTCTATAAATAATGACACATAGTTCTGTACTTTTCTGGGACTCGCAGGAACTAAAAAAATCAAACTACTGCCTGCCCTTGTCATTCACACAAGCATGATTGCAGGGCTTCAACCAAGCAATGCCTAAAATCAGAGCCTGCCTGAGTAGGTAATTTCTTGATCGTTCACGGTCCAGCAATTGGATTCAGATGCAGAGAGGTTTGGTAGATGCAAATTGCTTTCACCCTGTCCTGTTTCTCCCGCTTCCTACTCGATCATCTCCCGCTTCCTATTCGGTTAGATGATTTGAATTCTGAGATAAGCACAAATATCGTCAAATGCGTATATGTTTGCAGAGAAAAGCTGATCGCCAAATTATTCACCTAATAATAAGTTTAAGAATACATCAGCCAAAATATGACAAGTTAAAGAAACATTATCCAAAAAGAAAAAATATTGTAGGGTGACTAGGACAAAAAAATAAAAAAGGAGAAAAATTATAGAGCAAATTTGCCATTGTCGTGATTATCATTGTCATAGGAATATCACGCTCAAATAATCATTTTTTATTATTACAGTACAACACACGCTTAATATAAACTTAAAATTATCATTTTTTTTGCTCTTGTCACAATGAATGTCATGATATTATTTTGTTCCCGTTGCAACGCACATGCATTTACATATAATTCTCGTGTGTACAGGATGGTATGGAAATACGGCGGAACTTATTCGGTCCTGTTGCAACGTACATGTATTTACATATAATTCTCGTGTGTACAGGATGATATGGAAATACGGCGGAACTTATTCGTGGATATATTTGCACGAAAGAAATGGATATCAGATATTTCTTCCTGCCGATATAAAACATTATCTTAGCCGCGCATCACGGAAAGATCTATACAATAGAGTTGATGAGTTTGTGACGCCGTGCTTTCCACGACTGTGCTAATTTCACGAACTTTGACTTTTGATTAAATGTCACTTTAACATTGGTATTTAATTTTAAAGTGTTTTTCTCTTATCGTGCGATCCGTGTATTTTAATATAAAAGTTTAGTTGTCCTGTAGCAACGCACGGGCACGCTACCTAGTATAGACTAATTACAAAACTAATTACACAAATAGAGGCTAATGTGATATGAATCTGTTAAGTCTAATTCATCCATAATTTGATAATGTGGTGCTACAATAAATATGTGCTAACGATGAATTAGTTGACCCAGAATCCAAACACGCTCAGTTGTGGCTAACGTGCATGCATCCACTTCCATGACCGACAGGGTCTAACCGGTACTAATGTGCGTCCACTTTCCATGCATGATGCATGACCCGTCAGAACCGTTATTACCGGCCCTTCAGGGGAACTGGGAAGGGATGACGAGTTAGCAGTGATGGATTCATCAATTAACTGGTTCCCCTACTTTCACAAGGCCGAGAATGGGTGGGTCAGGCGGCAGCAGGTGCAGAGAGCTCTCATGCGGGCGGACCGGCCTCGATCCAGCACGGGTCAGATCCCGACTCGACTTGCTCCCTCGGACTGTCGCTCCTCAGCGTCGCTGCCGCCGCACCCGCCATTCACCACCGTTCATCCCCTTCCTCTTCGGTATCTCATTGGAGGCCGAAGGGAATAGGATTCATCGTTTTAAATAAAGATTTCTAGTAGATCAAGTTTTTAGAGTTAGGGTTTTTTCATGCTAAATTTTTTTTATATTGAGGATTTATCTCTTTCACTCTGGTGACGGCGAGGAGACAGGTGGAATCGTTTTTTACGTGGTGGCTCTGTTAAAAATGAGAGCGACAACTACAGCGTCAGCAACTTCACCAGTACGACGATATGGAGACTTTTCTTTTCGGGTGGCGACATGGAGGCGGAGATGATGTTGTCGCCATGGAATAATTTTCTCCGATCTCTTCTCTGTTTTGTTGTGTTTGATCTGTGAGAATAAGTTTCAGATCAGTCTTTCTCATTCTTTGGTAACAGAAAGAAGAACAAGGAAGATATATATAAAAAAGAAGTTTCCTAACTCTGCCTGCAGGAATGTTGGCCGTCATTCGTTGGGCATCTGTTCTCAGGCCTGTTGCTGAGTGTTTGCCTGTGCGATCATCCATGCGAAGCGTCAAACAGGTTTGATTTTGAGCATGGTTTTAAATAGCGAGCTAAGGCTAAAGTGTTTAGCGTTTTATAAACCGTAATTAGCGGACTTTAGCGGCAAAATAGCGATAAAATTGTGCATGAACGCAAATAGCGGCACAATTTTTTTCAAGCTATTTCGGGCTATAGCGGCAAAAATAGCGAGCTATTTAAAACCATGATTTTGAGATTTGGAGCTATTCACAGTGTAAGGATAATTTATATGAAAATCAGTTTATGGATATATGCACTGTATTCCAAAGTATTCGTAACGTGTTAATTTACTCAACTTTTATGTAAATATAATTCTTCTTTCCTCGGAGAAAAAAAAAAGACGGGCCTTGATCCGTCACATTCGCGGTCACGCGCGTGCGAATCCGCGTGGTCGTGGTTTAGACGTGTGCGTCCGGTCGTGGTTTCTGTGCGAAAGTGAAAGGCAGGGTTCCGTCAAGTGAGTCTCCATGGGTTCCCATTGGCGGGTCCCTCACGGGTGCGCATGATGAATGGCGATGTCTGAAGTGGTGGGATTCACTAAAAAAATGATAGAAAGCATTTTTGAACGAGAAAAGAAGCAAGTCAAATCCACTGTTTACGGAAACAGAGAACCTGGGGCTCCACCACCCTCCAACACTTTGCTTTGATTGAACTGATTTTAATTTCCATTTATTAGGAACCAAAATAAACTGGGCTCACGGTGGTCAAGGCCATGTTTAGTTTCCATTTTTTTAAAAAAAAAAAGCACAGTAGCACTTTTCGTTTATATTTGACAAACTTTGTCCAATCATAGATTAACTAGGCTTAAAAGATTCGTCACGATATTTACAGACAAACTGTATAATTAATTATTTTTTACCTATATTTAATGCTCCATACATGTACCGGCATATGCGATGTGACGGGGAATCTTGAAAACCTTTTGTATTTTGGAGTGAACTAAACAAGACCCAAGTCTCCCATTTCCTTGAGACATGCATACGATGCATGCGTGCATGCATCAGCACATGGGTTATAAGTCACATTTTCATGAATGTATTCTAAGATTTAACCGGCGTTATTGCTTCAGTGATAGACGACGTGTCCATCGACGGCGAGGCACCTATAACGACTTCGTTCTATTCCCTTGAGCTAATAGGGGTATGGTTGCGTGTTTATATTGGTAGGAGTAGGTGCGCGGGCATGTTTCATGTCGGCAGATATTAAGGACGTCCTAATAATTGGCTAAACCCTGCTTTCCCTGACGGGTTCTTTCCGAGAAAGCACTCATTCCTCTACCAGCTGAGTCGCTGAGGGGCTGTTTAGTTGGCAAAATTTTTGACGAAACGCTACTGTAGCAGTTTCGTTGTTATTTGACAAATATTGTCCAATCATGGTCTAATTAGGCTTAAAAGATTTGTCTCGTCCATTTTGTCTAAATTGTGTAATTAGTTTTATTTTTTATCTATATTTAATACTTCATACATACGTTCAAAGATTCGATGTGACGGGAAATCTGGAAAATTTGGCAAAATTTTTGGCATCTAAACGGTGCCTGAGACAATCCATGCAAACCGAAGGACCACCGCGTGTGCTCTATTCCACGTGTTGCACAACCCTTCCTGAAGACTGTCTCCAATAGACAGAACCCAAACATGAGACTCATTCCATAGTACTCCCTCCGTACTCATAAAGGAAGTCGTTTAGGACAAGGTTTGAGTCAAACCTTGGGAATATAAATCATGAATAACTCTCAAGTTGTTGAGTTTAAAAATATGAAAATTATATGAATAGATTTGTCTTGAAAAATAATTTTATAAAAGTATACATATATCACTTTTTGATAAATATTTTTATAGAAACAATAAGTTAAAGTTGTGTTTTGGAGACCGCGTCACTGTCCAAAACGACTTCCTTTATAAGACCGGAGGGAGTATAGGTCACTTACAGTGAAAGGGTCAAGGACCTAAATCTTCCCTTCCCACCGAGCACCGAGCGCCGAGCCTTCCTCCCTCACCGCTGAGCATTGGCCCCGCCCCGCACACACACACACTCGAAGCCGCCGGAGCACAGCGTTGTTGCCCTGCACCTCCCCACCGCCGACGCGTCTCCCTCTCTCCCTCCGCTCCAACTCCGACTCCCGCCGGCCTCTTCTCCACCACCATCGAAGCCGCCGTCACTTTGCACCCCTCTGCTCTCTCCGTCTCGGCGAGATCCAAGCCAACCTCGGCGGCACGGACCAGCAAGATCTAGGCCAGCCCCGGCAGCGCGGACTGGCGAGCAGGGGCGGGCACGGACCGGTGAGCAGAGGGAGGCGTCGGTGGGGGCACGACGCGGATTTGGGGTGGCAAGGCGGAGCAGCCGCGCAGCCGCCACGGCGAGCCGGCTCCGGTTGTGGTGGTGGGCCTGCTCTGGTCGTGGTGGGCTCCCGTCGTGGAGACGCAAAGAAAGGGAGAGAAGATGCTTATTTGCCTTCCCCATCGGAGGCAACGCAAAATGGGTGCTATGTTTGGCTGCTCTGTTGGAGAGTGATTTTTTTGCCTCTAAATCACTGTGCACCACCCATTTTGGTTATGGGTCACCTTATGGGTATGCTACTGGAGACAGTCTAACTTCATCTCTCTAATCTCATCGTTAACTGCTGGAGGTGAATAGAGACGTCAACGGTGACCTCCAGCAGTCACATATCTACTACGAAGTTCGCTAGCACGCTGACTAATGCTCTTTACGTACTATCAGCATCCTAGCGCACACTCCTCAGGTGTATACAGTCCAACTGACCTACTAGGTCCGGCTATAAAATAGCAATGCATAGCAGTCAACCATAATATACATATCTGGCGCCACCTTTTATAATGTGTGCCCTAAAAAAATATTTGGTTTCAGCGTACTCGCAAATCTAGCTATTGAAAAATGCCACAAATTTTTGGATTGTTAGAAATCTAGGCAATTTCAGTATCATTTTAATTCAGAAAAAATACTAAAACCAAGTTTGGGACATCAAATATGTGCACATGTGATCAAGTATCATGAACATGTAGATGATACTGATCATCATGAACTTAATCACTGAAAGTAGAGGACGAGATGCAGAATACCTACCAGTTACGCTAGTCGACATAGCGTTTTGTGTTGTAGTCATCCTGCTCGGTGCAGTGCAAAACTGTCGCAATGCCGATCACTAGAGGGATCACCAAGTGCTAGGAAGTGGACAACGTCATGGGGCGATCGAGCAGTCACATCGTCGCTCCCCAAAAACCTGATGGCCGCCCTTCACCCGAGCAAGTGAACACAGAGGTGGAGCGATTATGGAGGCGTGCTCTCCCTGCTGCCGTGCTCGCAAGAACCAGGATAGGGAAGCCTTG
Source organism: Saccharum spontaneum (assembly GCA_022457205.1). Lineage (NCBI taxonomy): Eukaryota > Viridiplantae > Streptophyta > Magnoliopsida > Poales > Poaceae > Saccharum > Saccharum spontaneum. Next base: position 12,840,284 of record CM039589.1, read on the forward strand.
GATTGCAATGGATATGGTGGATGTGTTTGCGTAAGAGACTAAGGGCTGTTTGGGACATCTACAAGTGCTCCAAATCCACCAAAATCAGCTTTGGATCCCATTTTTTTTACCCAAACACCTCCCCCAAACATCAGATCTAAAGTCACCAAAAATATGGATTTGGGGGTCAGATCCATGGATTCCATGGAGCACCTCAATAGGTGCTCTGAAAAACGCTGGATATGTACCTCCTCATAGAGTTGAGGGGTAATTATCCACCAATGCTACTCATTAAGTGAAAAAACGATTCGGTTCTTTTCTTTCTATCGTCTTCCGCCCATCATGACTTGCGCTCGCTCTTCTTCCCCAACCATGTGCGCTGCCCCTAGTCACGCCCACCGCCCTGACCCCACCCGCCCTGGCCCCGCTCATCCTCCGCGCTGGCCTCGCCCGCCCGGCCTTGCCCATCCACCGCGCTACGCTGCGGCCGTGCTCGCATCAGCCCCAAGCCCCTGCCACGCTCGGGCCGGCCATGGCCAGGCCTTGCAGGCCCCGCCGGACCTGCCCCGGCCGTGCTGGTCCCGCATGGCCGTGCGTGGCGGTGTGCTGGCCGTGCTCAGCCCCGCTCGGACGTGCCCCAGCCATGCGCTCTGCTACACCCGGTCGAGCTCGCCGCGCGCCCTCCTCGACGCCGCTATGGGCATGAGCCCTCCCAAGCATCCCTAGCCCCTTCCCTAACACTGGCCGCGAGCCCTCCCAGCGCCTTCTCTAACGCTGGCCGCGAGCGCAAGTCGCTGCAATTTGGCTAACACGTGGGCTTAGGGTGGAAAACCTCCCACTCATGGGCTACAATTTGGCTTGTTGTTGGGCCGGCCCAACAGATCCATCATGGAGCTCTCCCAAACACTTTTGTTGGCAACCGTAGGATCTCAGATCTAAGTTGGAGCTACTCCAAGGTGGATTTTGTGCTCTAGATCTGGTTTTCTAGAGTTGGAGCTGTCCCAAACAGGCCCTAAGAGAACTGAATGTTGGAGTGGCTGAACCGGCAAGAGGCGACATCAGTGCTGAACTGGCCAGAGGCGACGCTAGTGCGTGAAAGATCGTCAGAGGTCAGAAGCACAAGAGACGAAGATGCCCATAGGAGAAACTTCCATAACTCCTGTCATCACGAGCGGAAACTCCAGAAACTTCCGTAACTCTCCGCCATTATAAGAAGAAACTCCTAACTCCCGGTAACCGCTGTCATTAACTGTCTTGAGTGGCAAAACCATCTTTAACAACGCACCTGGTCGGGTCGTGCAGGCCACGGTGGATGTGTTTGCATATAAGAAGAGACTAAGAGAACTGGAGTGGCTGAACCGGCCAGAGGCAATGCTAGCCAGGCCTCAGCTCGGCGGTGGTGGCGCTCGCTCTCAACCTTTCTCAACTTCTCAATGTAAGACATAGTCTGTACATAAAAGTTGAGTCAACATCCATTCAAAATCCCGTATGGAACTAAATCATATTACGTACAATATTTAATATGTGCCTTAGAATTTATTCGATTTAATTATTAGATAAAATATTGGACTTGACCCACATCAAATCTAACAACTTCCCAACCACCATTCTTTGCCTTGTAACCGAAGCTTCCACCAATGTACCTGAGCCTCGCATTGTAAGCGATGGCGACTACTTTATTATATAGTTATATAACCGAGTGCTCCATATGAACAAGCTAGACATGTACGACCTAACTAAAGACTGGTAAATGATCAGGGAGCTGATTGGCCGAGCTGCAGGGCGCCAGGGCCCATGGTACCAACGCTGCTCTGCTTTGACTGGTAAATGGCAAACGTAAATCAGAAGCTACGCTGATGTATAAAACTGGGGCACGATGGAACTAAACACTACGCATAATCCCCTCCGCCCCCAACCACCCACTGCATGGTAGTGCACACACACATGCCCTCCACAATGGCTCTTCACGAGCTGCCGGTGTTGCTCCTGCTGCTACAAATAATACAGCTCGTAGTCGTAGCCTTGTGCTCGCTTGTACCTCCAGGCTCAGGCGGTGGTGCGTACACTAACCACACGACGATCACCGCATCATCGGTGCTTCCATGCCTTCCCGACCAGGCCTTAGCGTTGGTCCAGCTGAAGCAATCCTTCTCCGTCACCAATTACTCCACCATGCCCTTCCGATCATGGAGGCTCGGCACCGACTTCTGCGGATGGGAGGGCGTCCACTGCGACCACTCCAACTCCAACGATGGGCGGCAAGTGACATCTCTCGACCTGGGCGACTGCGGCTTGTTGAGTGGCGGGCTCAGCCCTGCGCTTTTCAAGCTCACCTCACTCAGGTATCTCAACCTCGGTGGTAACAGCTTCAACGGGTCCCAACTCCCAGCTGCTGGGTTCGAGCGTTTAACTGAGCTCACCCACCTCAACCTCTCTAGTTCCAGCTTTTCAGGGGAGATACCAACTGGTATTGGAAGTCTAAGGAATTTGGTCTCCCTCGATCTCTCTGCTGCTTTCGATATCCTTGACCTAGCCGATGATGGCTACAATTTCAATTATGCTGGGAATTGGCTCGTAGAGCCAAACCTTGCAAGATTGATTGCGAACCTTAGTAGTTTGCTGGAGCTCCGTGCTGGCTTTGTGGACTTGTCAAATAACCCTGCGACGGAGTGGTGCAATGCCCTTGCCAATTATACTCCGAATCTTCAAGTTCTTAGCTTACCGTTTTGCCAGCTGTATGGGCCAATCAGTGCTTCACTGTCTCGCTTGAGCTCGCTCGTTCTAATTGACCTACGCAAAAATCATTTGGATGGTCCTATTCCCCAGTTCTTTGCCAACTTCTCCTTTCTGGAAGTACTCCAGCTCAGCCGTAATCATCATGAAGGGTGGGTCTCCCCGAAAATATTTGAACAAAAGAAATTGAGAACGGTTGATCTTAGCAACAATATCGAAATATCTGGCATTTTACCAAATTTCTCTGCTGATAGCCGATTAAAGAATCTGCTTCTTGGTAACACCAACTTCTCTGGTACAATTCCGAGTTCCATCAGCAATCTCCAACACTTGAAGAAGTTAGCCCTTGGTGGTCGAGGTTTTTCCGGGGAGATACCCTCATCGATGGGTCAGCTCACGTCCTTAAAACTATTAGAGGTCTCTGGATTCGGGCTAGTAGGGCCAGTACCAGCATGGGTGACTAATTTAACTTCTCTGTTGGTCCTCCAGTTCTCAAATTGTGGTTTATCAGGGCCCATACCTTCTTTCATCGGCAATTTGCCAAAATTGAGAAAACTAGCACTCTTCAGATGCAATTTTTTGGGGGAAATACCTCAACATATTTCAAATTTAACGCACTTGAACATGCTCTTGCTTTATTCAAATAATTTGGTTGGTACAGTGCAACTCACTCAATTTTGTAAACTACCAAAGCTATTTGATTTGAATCTCTCAAACAATCTACTAAACGTGGTACCAGAAGACCAAGACAACTCTTCATTGGCATCCCTCCCCCCAATAAAGTATTTGGGTTTAGCTTCTTGTAACATATCTGAATTCCCAAATGACTTGAGAAATCTGGACCACATTAATGGGCTGGACATTTCAAACAACCACATAAACGGGGCTGTGCCCCAATGGGTATGGGAGAAATGGTCCTCTTTTACCTTTTTGAACCTTTCACATAACAATTTTACGAGCATGGGTTATGATGACCCTATTCTTCCAATACGCGTCCAGTATTTTGATCTCAGTTTCAACAATTTCCAAGGGGTAATACCTTTACCACAGGAAGAAAATTGGATGCTGGATTACTCAAGCAACCAATTCTCAACTGTCCCATCTAATTTTGGCACTTTCATCGTTGATACTTCATCTTTCAAAGCCTCTGGAAACAAACTCTCTGGAGAAATTCTAGCGCCGATATGCACTGCATGGAGCCTGAATCTCCTTGATCTCTCTTACAATAATTTGAATGGATCAATCCCTACTTGCTTAATGGAGGACCTCAATAGCCTACAAGTGTTGAATTTGGCGGGAAATCAACTTCATGGGCAGCTGCCGCATAGCATGAAAGAAGGATGTTCACTCCAAGAATTAGGTTTTGGTAGCAACAAGATTGAAGGGAAAATACCTAGATCTCTGGTGGCTTGCAAATGGTTAGAGATATTTGACATCGGAAACAACCAGATTAGTGACTCTTTTCCATGTTGGATGAGTAAACTTCCTAACCTTCAAGTCCTTGTATTGAAGTCCAACAATTTTACTGGGCACCTGGGACTGGGACCCTCTGTTGCAGTTGCCGAAGATAGGAGCAATTGTGATTTCTTGGAACTTCGAGTTGTCGATTTAGCCTCAAACAACCTTTATGGCACACTGCCAGAAGAGTGGTTTAGCAATTTGAAGTCCATGACGGCCAGTTCTTCTAACGAGACATTGATGGTGGAAAATCGATATCCTCATGGACAGGCATACCAATTTACCGTTGAGGTCACACACAAAGGACACGACATTGCATTTTCAAAGAACTTAGTGGCCCTTGTATTTATTGATGTCTCAAGTAACGCGTTCTATGGAGACATCCCGAAGTCAATAGGTGAGCTTGTCTATCTCTCTGAATTGAACATGTCACATAATGCCTTGACAGGCCCCATACCCAACCAACTTGGCCGTTTGAACCAGCTTGAGTCATTGGATCTCTCGTCAAATGAGCTTTCAGGAGAGATCCCGCAAGAGCTAGCATCACTGGACTTCCTCACAACATTAAATCTATCTGACAATATGCTAGTGGGAAGAATACCAGAGTCAATTCATTTCGGCACATTCACGAATGACTCGTTTCTTGGAAATGGCGGTTTGTGCGGGCCTCCGTTGTCAAAAGGGTGCAGCAATGGTTCGAATATCGTCCCGCATCCACTGAATGAGAAACCTGATGTCATACTGTTCCTCTTCACAGGATTAGGATTTGGTGTTGGGTTTGCATTTGTAATCGTGGTGACATGGGGATTCTGCATTAGAAAACGACGCTGAGAGACATCCCCTCTCAATCATGTATTGAATTTTAATCTTTTTTACATGGAGATAAATGTGCCACGAATACGTATGGTAACCAGAAGCTTTACTATACAATTTCCAAATAACTGTGGACCGTCGATCTAAAAGACTAAATAACATATTACCTCCTAAAAGGTAATAGGATAAATAATTTTTTTTTATATATTATTCTATTTTGGAAAGAGGCAAAAAATATATGTTGTAATTAGTCTCCATAGCCAAATTATTGAAACACCTGATCCTTGCGTGATGGCCACATGCATACAGTGTTGTACCATTCACGTTAACAACTTTGGAAAAAAAACATTTATGCACTCCCAAGTTTTGAAACTTTGCACTACAACATTTGAAATTTTATACTCCTAAGCATCAAACTCTATAATCACAAAAAAAATGTTTGAAACGTATCAAACATGGGTAGATCTCGTCATAATGAACGTAACGGTACAAACGAAATTAAAAATAGATGTCTAGCAAGAAAGTTATCATATTTTAAAATTTTGTGTACCACATGCATATCCACAAAAACAGATCTGATGCAAAGTGTGTGTGCCGTCCTCCTCTCTCCAGCATACACCCTCCATGCTCAGTCCCGCTCTCCCCTTGCGCCACGCGTCTGTGCGCTACTACATGGCGCAGCGCCCATGCGCCAAATAGTAATCAGGGTCCTCACTCCATTTTTATACCATGTGTACTTCCCCAATGTCCTCACATTTTTTCCTATACCATGTGTGTGATGCGGATTCATAGCCCATTCTAATCGCAAATGTTATTGCACGTGGGGTTGCGCTCGTGGGGAGCGAGCGACCCTGCCGTGGCCTGACCACACCCATGCGGCCTGGCCTAGTTTTGTTCGTTTAGTTTTTAGTATTCTTTTTATTTTTTATTTTTTATCCTTATTTTATTTTTATTTATTTTTGTTTTCTTTTTTTCTTTAGCTTTCATTATATATTTATCAATTTTAGTTTTTTTTTGTTGTCAATTTCAGTTTCATTTCTATATTTCAGTTGTTTTGTTTTTTTATTGTGTCTACTTAGTTTGCAGTTGTCGATTTCAGTTATATTTTCTGGTTGTCATTTTTAGTTTACGTATCTGGTAATTTCAGTTTGTTGTCAATTTTAGTTTCATTCCCATGTTTTAGTTTTTTATTTTTTACTGTGTCTTCTTTAGTTTTTAGTTTTATCGATTTTGGTTATATTTTCTGGTTGTTATCATTATGATTTAGTTAGGCCTTTTGTAATGTGTTGTATAGTAATTTGTCTGTCTTTGAGCCCATAATTGGTGTACCAACAAACTTAACCTTCACACCATTAGTACCCTTGGTAAGCAAATAACAAGAATCAAACTTAATTGAGGATATATTTGGTTGCTTGTTCTTGTTCTTGCAATATTGTTCTACATGCCCAACTTGTTTGCATCTATTGCAAAACCGACCATTGTTCTTCATAAAACTAGTCTTGTGAGGAGCAAAGGACGCCTTGCCCTTCTTGGGGTATAGCCCAATCCCTCTTTATTAAGAGAAAACCTTTGGCTACCCAAGCACTTTAGCAAGCGGGCCTCACTACCATAGGCATTGCCTAAGACGCGAGTGAGCTCATTGACCTCCTTCTTTAAGGTCTCATTCTCAACCATATGTGAGGCATCACAAGTGAAACCATCACTCATAAGTGAAGTGGAAGTGCTAGATGAGCTACAAGAAGGGTTAGCGGGCGCAACAACAATAGGCTTATAGAAAGATTCATCAATGATGTCACATGTTAAGCCTACATCACATGTTATAATTAATTTCTCATTTTGCTCAACAAGAGTGGAATGAGCTTTTTCAAGCTTCTTGTGAACTTTGCCAAGCTTCTTATGGGCTTCCTCTAGCCTCTCATGAGATGCATTGAGCTCATCAAATGCTTGTTTAAGGGCTTTTAGTTCCTTACGCAAGTCTTTGTATTCCCTCCTCTTGATGTCAAAGTGAGTCTTGGCATCTTCTAACATGTCAAATAGTTCATCTTTAGTTGGTTCATCATCATTATCACTATCACTTCCATTTTTACCATTTTTCTCATCACACTCATCATCGGATTGTACCTTAGTGGCCTTAGTCATGAAGTATGTTGATGGAGTGTCGAAGACAGAGGGTTTTTTATTTATGGCAATGCTTGCAAGAGCCTTATTCTTGGTGGTCTTATCATCATCACTATCATCATCTTCACTTGAGGAAGCATCACTATCCCAAGCGACCACATATGAACCACCCTTCTTCTTCTTCTTGAAGGTCATCTTGTCTTTCTTTTCTTTTCTCTCCTTTTTTCCTTCTTCTTACTCTTCTTGTTGTCATCATCATTATCACTATTGTATAGACATTCGGTAATGAGATGATTCTTTGCTATTTCACTTGAAGCATCTTCTTGATTCATCCTTGCTCTTGGAGGATGACTTCTTCCTCCTAGCACGATAGACCTTCTTTATCACGAATTTGCCAAATCTTTTCACAAAGAGAGTTATCTTCTCATCATCCACCTCATCAAAGCTTGAGTATTCATCTTCACTTGACGTTTCTTGCTTTGTCTTGCCCTTGGATGATGATGTGGCTTTGAATGCCACACACTTCTTCTTATCATTCTCATCTTTCTTGTCGTTCTTCTTTTCTTCCTTCTCCTCATCATCTCTATATGTATCATCGGTCATCACATCTCTCAACACTTGGTTTGGTGTCATGGTGTCCAAACCACTCTTCACTAGTATGATGACCAATATGCCAAATCTTGATGGTAAGCATCTCAAGAACTTGTGAGAGAAGTCCTTGTCCTTCACCTCTTCACCAAGTGCTTTGAGATCATTAACAAGCACTTGTAACCTATGGAATATTTTCGGCACACTCTCATCTTTCTTCATCTTGAAGCTAGCAAACTTCTCCTTGAGAATATATGCCTTGGCACCCTTCACCGCTTTAGTGTCCTCAAATGATTCCTCCAACTTCTTCCATGCCTCATGAGCCATCTCAATACTACTACTACGGCTTCGATACCTCTTGAAAGGTCCTAATGGCTATAGGGGAGGGAATAACCTATAAAAAATTCTACAACAACACTTAAGCCAAATAGTAGTTAGATAATTAAATGGCGAAGCGAGTGTTGCGCTAGCCTACTCAAAATATGAGCCGCCTATCCACAATTTCTAGTTGCTATGATCACTATATCACACACAAGGCTAAGTCACTATCACTAAGTTAGTGAGCTCTCAAAGACTAACAAAAGAGCCTTACTAACCAAACTAGACAAGACACAAGCTAGCTCTCAAAACTAGTTATACTAAAGAGCTTAGGTACACTAGGAAAGTAAATACACCAGGGAGATAGTGAGTTATACCGCCGTGGCAAGAGATGATCAATCAATCACAAGAAATCCCAGAGACAATTGATGACACAATAATTTTTCTCTGAGGTTCACTTGCCGACAAGCTAGTCCCTGTTATGGTGTTTCACCCACTTGGAGGTTCACGCGCTAATAGACATCACACGCCTAACCCGCAATCGAGTGCCGCACAACCAACACAAGATGGGGATCACACAAGCCACGAGCAATTCACTAGAGTATCTTTTGGCTCTCCACCGGAAAAAGGTCAAGAACCCCTCACAATCATCATGATCAGAGCCGGAGACAAGCACCTTCCTCCGCTCGACAATCCTCGCTGCACCAAGCCATCTAGGTGGCGGTAACCACCAAGAGTAACAAGCGAAATCCGCAGTGAAACATAATTACCAAGTGCCTCTAGATGCAATCACTCAAAGCAATGCACTTGGATGCTCTCAAATCTCACCAAATAATGAATCAATCAAGCTAGATGAGTGAGAGAGGAATGGCTAGGCTCACTAGGGTGTATTCTCAATAGAAATGGCCAAGAGAGTGAGCCCAAGCCGGTTACCACATTTATATAGGGGGGCAAATGAAATAGAGTTGTTGCCCCCTCACTGCACTGACACTCGGGACGACCGGACGCGCCGGTCAATGTGACCGGACGTACCAGCCCCAGCGTCCGGTCGCTTATCGCCGTCCACGTGTCCCCTGTTTTGAACATCGTGCGTCGATCTTCAATGGCTAGCAGCCGCCCCCTCGCGCGTTAAGTGGCAACCAGACGCACGGCCGCAATGACCGGACACGCCGTTGCCACGTCCGCGCCCGCGCAAGTAAGCAAGCGACCTGACGCTCGGTTGATCAACCGGACTCACCCCCAGGCAGGGTCCGATCAATTCCAGGAAGGGTCCAGAGACAATTTTTTAGGACCGAACTCGTCCGCTCGTGCATGACTGGACGTGCCCCTGCGTCCGATGCTCCCTGGCCTTGCGCAACCGCCCGTCAGTTGACGTCATCATCGACCGGACGCAGGCCTTGCGCGTCTGGTGCTCTCCATGTGCCAGCGTCCGGTCATCAAACCGAGACTGCGCCTCTCTGCACTCACTGACCGGACGCGCATGTCCAGCGTCTAGTCCTGCGTCCGATTGCAAGAAACAGCCCCTGTTGGATCTGTTCGCTGCGCAGGCCCAGTAAGGCAACGTGTGGACCGGACGACCGTACACAAACATTTGGGAACAAATAAAATGTATGCCCGGTTCACCGGTTCCCACATTTATCCAGATGCCCATCCTCATAAACTGTCAAATGGATAGTTTCGAGGTCAAAATCTGTTTCAGTTTTAGTAGTCATCTAAACGGGTTTGCAGTTTTTTTAGAAGAAAACTGGTTTGCAGTTTGCACAATACATGTGTTTATGGCCTCATGATGTTGGCCTGGGAAGACTCTGGCCCGCTTGTTAAAATGTAAGCCAGGCTGCAAAGCGCAACTAGCTTCCGTTGAAGTCCAACCCACGGCCCATCAACATTTAGCAACTCCTGCAAGTCCGCAACCTCCCAAGCCCGCAACCCAAAACTTCCGAAGCGATTCCAGTTCCCCTCCCCACCGCCCCCCCACCCACGCGCGCACCGCCCGCCAAAACCAGGAAAGCGCACGCGCTGCTCGATCCGCCCTCCCGCTCCTCGGCCAATAGGAGCGGAGCCATCCCCATCCAACGGCTGGCACCATCCCTCGCGCCCCTCACGCGGATCGCGCCCCCATCCGACGCTTCCCAGCTCATCTCCCGCCTCTATATTATTCCCCATCTCCACCCGTTCGTCCCCACTCCCCATCCATCCAATTCACAAGCTCAGTCACTCCACCAGCAAGCGAAAAATCCCCAATCCCTTCTTCTCCGCTTGCCAGGATGTCGGGTCGCGGCAAGGGCGGCAAGGGCCTGGGCAAGGGCGGCGCGAAGCGTCACCGGAAGGTGCTCCGCGACAACATCCAGGGGATCACGAAGCCGGCGATCCGGAGGCTGGCGCGGAGAGGCGGCGTGAAGCGTATCTCCGGGCTCATCTACGAGGAGACCCGCGGCGTGCTCAAGATCTTCCTCGAGAATGTCATCCGCGACGCCGTCACCTACACCGAGCACGCGCGCCGCAAGACCGTCACCGCCATGGACGTCGTCTACGCGCTCAAGCGCCAGGGCCGCACCCTCTACGGCTTCGGCGGCTAGGCCGCTGTCCTGTGGTTTCTAGTGTTGCTGCAACTCGCAAGTTGTGCCTGGGTGGGAAAAATGCTAGTTACTGTAGTTCTGGAGCAAGGTTATTGCATATGTTATCTGTTTCATGTTGAATCTTATCCTGAAGAAATGCCAATGACGACTTGCAGAACTCCCAACATGCTCCATTTGACTGTTTTTGTTTGTACTAGTGCGAACCATTTCATTTCTTCTGCTGAACTTCAGACTTATCAGTTCCATGGCTTTAACTTGAGCCACGATGTGTGATGTGTCCAACGCACGTTGCATCTCTGTACAACAGGTTTTTTTTTATTGCATATTGGATAGGCGATTATCTCTCCATTTCATTTCGATGAGTTGTTTCATTAAGGATCTGCTTGGATGGGGTTTACTTTGTTCTGTAAAAGTCTGCAGAGTAAATAATTGACTTTTAGATTCAGCTGCTGATCATATGTTGCCATGGATACTTCAGATAGATGAAGTGCTAAGTGTTTGCTACTATGTTAGATCAAAACTGAGAATCTCCCTTAAAGAGAACGCCTACAGGCTACAGTTTCTGTTCTCACAGCCACCCTGAAAACGGTGATGTCTTGTTCCAAAGCCTTCCCTTCTGGAACAAAATGGTATGGTATCTGTGATAATTGTGTTCATACATAATCACTGTTTATTGATGCATTGGTTCTTTTGACCTTTTATTAGGAGTTAAACTTCCAAGCTGCAAGCTTTCCTTTACGCCCAATTTATTTTTACTCAGCAGACTGATTCGGTATAAAATCTATCTCTTTGAAAATATATCTACCTGAACTCAAAATTTATTGGATTCTCATGCTTATTGCAGAAACCATATACATTGCTACTGTGGCAAGCATGTTGCATATGTTGTCTGTTTCTGGTTGAGTCTTATTCTGAAGAAATATGCTAATGACGACTTGCTCAAGATTCAAGCATGCTCCATTTGTTCACACATTAACTCTCTTGGCTGTGTGTGTTACTGCTTTCGTTGTGCAAGCCCTTCTTTAGATTGCGAAAAAATTTCAAACTGATGAATAGTACCACTTTCGTCTTATTTGATAAATATTGTCCAATCGTGGACCAACTAGGCTCAAAAGATTCATCTCGTGATTTACAACTAAACTGTGTAATTAGTTATTTTTTATCTACATTTAATATTTCATGCAAGCGGTTAAAAATTGATGTGATGGATATAGAGTGAAAAAACTTGAATTTTGTTGTCATCTAAACAAGGGGCAAGTACGAACCATTTCAGTTCTTTTGCCTTCAGACATGTAATTTCAGTTCTAGGCTGCGTTTAGATGCAATTTTTTTTTTGCAAAACGACACTGTAGCTTTTTTGTTGTTGTTATTTGGCAAATATTATCCAATCATGATCTAATTAGGCTTAAAAGATTCGTCTCGTCCATTTCGTCTAAACTGTGTAATTAGTTTTATTTTTTATCTGTATTTAATGCTTCATGCATGTGTCCAAAGATTCGATGTGACAGGAAATCTGAAAAATTTTGCAAAATTTAGTGGTCCGTCCCAGAAAGAAAGACGTTTTCGCTTCCCGAGAAACAACTGCCGACAATTATATATTAAAATATATAAATATTTATGCTAAGTAATTAGTATCATCGGAAAGATCTTTAAATCTAGTTTTTTAATAAATTTATTTAGAGACCTAAATGTTGCACGCATTTTATATAAATCGAGTCAAACTTGTGGCACGAAAACCCAAAACGTCTTTCTTTCTGGGACAGAGTAGTAATTAACTTCATATACGTACTCCCTCCGTCCCGTAAGACTGTCGTTCTACGACCGAGCAGCACAACCAAGGCAGCTGTCAAATAACAAAATTGCCCATAGTCTGACATGCAGCTCTGTTACGAAGGACACGATGCTGGGAAATGTGCAACGAAAGGTGTGGAGTGGTGAGTATCCACGTGTGTGCATGCAGGGCTTTTGTTTTTTTATACGGCCATGATACATTTTTTATTACTGAGATGTCGTTTCATGAGCGGTGAATGGCGTTCTGATGCAGGGAACAAGGGCTAGTGGATGGCAGCAGTAGGTGGACCTAAAACCTAAACGACACTCTCTACGCCCTTGTTTAGTTCCTAACTTTTTACCCTAAATTCCACTATGCAAAAAGAAGATTCCCCATCACATCGAAATGTCAGCACAGGTATGAAGTACTAAATGTAGATGAAATTAAAAACTAATTACACAGTTTTGTTGTACTTTGCGAGACGAACATTTTAAGTCTAATTAGTCAAAGTTTGGACAATTTTTACCAAATAAAAACAAAAGTTGCTATAGTACAAGTTAGGTACCCAACTTGGCAACTAAACACGGACACAGACCAATTCACACTCTCTACGGGACGGAGGGAGTATGCATTTGCAGCACCACCAACTGCGCCGTTAGGGCTGCACCCCAACTGCAGCACCACCTGCGGCGACGTGAGCATGCCGTACCCCTTCGGCATCAGCCCCGGGTGCTACATGCCGGGTTTCAAGCTCACCTGCAACACAAGCTTCCATCCCCCAGGCTGTTTCTCGACAGGGTGGCACCCTGCAGGTTATAGACATCTTTTTGCAGCAATCCATGGTGCGCATCATCCACCACACCCGCACCGGAGAAAACAACCCCCCCAACGCTACTGTTCAGGATGCTAGCTTTCAGCTCCCGGAAATCGGCGAGAACTACATGCTGTCGACCGCGACCGGGAACGAGTTCCTCTTCTTTGGGTACTCCAACGCGCAGGCCACCCTGTACGGGGAGAGGTACAGAAACAGCAGCAGCAACAGCAGCAAAATCACCGGCTGCATCGCCAACTTCAGCTCCGGCCCATTCGAGGAAAATTATCGCCACTGCTCCGGCAGCGATGGCTGCTGCCATATGCCCATCTTGGCTGGCAGCACGCCCAAGATAATTGAGTTCAAAGGGCTCATGAATACTCGACAATGGGCGTTCATCTCAGAAGAGGGGTTGACTGATCAGTGGTGGTACATGATGTTCAACAGGACTGAGGAATTGTTGTCGATCATGCTGTTGTTTTCCGGCCCTTACTTCTCATCTCCCCTTGTTCTACGGTGGGCTGTTAAGCAAGGATTCCAAGCGCCTGCTGCCAGCAACTCAGGCCAGTGCCCCGGGGACATAGCTAGTAGCATTTGCAAGAGCAAGGATAGTTTCTGCCGGCAAGAGAACGAAGGCTTTACGTGTCACTGCAACACCGGATACCAGGGCAACCCTTACATCGCCGACGGATGCAAAGGTCACTACTACTCACTGCTGATTTTACTGTGTACTCCTTACGCACACTCTCTCTTTCTATTTCACTATGTTTGTCGAAGGAATATATATGTTTCTCGATGTTTGCATTGCTCATTACATTGGGGGATTTCAATTATATTGTTACTTATTGTTCATTCTGGTCTCGGCTAATGGCTACAGATGTCGACGAGTGCAGCAGCAACACAACAAAGAGGTGCTTCGGCGTCTGCGAGAATTTGCCTGGAACATTCAAGTGCCAGTGCCCGCTAGGAACATTTGGCAACCCGCACAAGAGCAACGGCTGCGTCAGGTTATCCACTATTTTGTCTACGTTCATTAAAAAAATAAAATTGGTTTATCAGCTGCCAGTGGCCTGGTGCTCCTACTTTTGGTTCTGGGCATAATGTTAGTACCACGTAAGATTGGAGAGCATAGGATGAAAGTATTGAAACAAAAGTATTTCAAGCAAAACTGCGGGCAATTGTTGCAACAGTTGATGTCACGAAAGGCAGACATTGCAGAAAGGATGATCATACCAATGGAGGAGCTTGCAAAGGCGACAAACAACTTCGACAAAACTCGTGAACTTGGTGGTGGAGGGCATGGTACAGTTTACAAAGGAATCTTATCGGACCTACATGTCATAGCCATCAAGAAGTCAAAGATTACAGTCTAGAAAGAAATAGACGAGTTCATAAATGAGGTAGCAATCCTCTCACAAGTCAATCACAATAATATTGTCAAACTCTTTGGATGTAGTCTAGAGACTGAGGTGCCATTGTTGGTTTATGAGTTTATTTCCAATGGGACTCTTTATCACCATCTCCATGTTGAAGGTCCAAGGTCACTATCATGGGTTAATAGATTAAGGATCGCAACTGAAATAGCTTCTTCTCTTGCCTAGATTCACACGGCAGTTTCGATCCCAATAATCCATAGAGACATTAAGTCCAGTAACATACTTCTTGATGATAAAATGACATCGAAGATATCAGACTTTGGAGCTTTAAGGTACATTCCTATTTACAAAACTGGGTTGACAACAAGGGTCCAGGGAACAATAGGTTACTTGGATCCTATGTACTTTCAGACCGGCCAGACTCACCGAGAAAAGTGATGTCTACAACTTTGGTGTAATTCTAGTGGAGTTGCTCACTAGGAAGAAGCCATTTTCATATCTATCCACCGCAGGTGATGGCCTTGTTTCTCATTTTCTTGACCAACATGCTGAGGGAAATCTTGTCCAGATAATAGATCCACAAGTTATAGAGGAGGGAGGCGAAGAAGTCCAAGAAGTTGCTGCACTTGCAGCGTCCTGCATAAACTTCAGAGGTGAAGAACGACCAACAATGCGAAAAGTGGAGCATACCCTAGAGGGGCTTTGGGGTTCCAAGAAGTACAAGAGGGAAGATACGGTAGCAGCAGAATTCGAGGATGATAGCATTGTGACTAATTGTCCGTCATCAACTAAAGGACAAAATTTTAAAGAATCAAGCAGAAGGTATAGTTTGGAGCAGGAGATGATGATGTCTTCGAGGTACCCTCGGTAGCATTGCGTGCTCTGTCCCTTATGCATTGGCACAAAAGATTATTTAACATCTAGCAGTAATTGTATTCGCGTTGATGATAATGTGAACTGGGATCCTCTGTTTCATACCATTGCTTTTGTTTTGTTAGCATAATTCAATTGTACCCTATTTGCAAAAAGAAATCAATTGTACCCTTTCAGTAAAAAAAAATACATACCAGCTCAGAGTTGGTAGGTTTTCTTCTGTCTTTGTCGTCGGACAGGGCCATATTTTCGGCGGAAAATGAGGCTGTGTTTAGATGCAAAAAATTTTACAAAATACTCTTGTAGCACTTTTTGTTGTTATTTGGTTGTCGGTGTTCGGACCCGAGGGGGTCCTAAACCAACGAGTAAAATGCTGCGTGTCCCTTTCCTGGATGGTGATGCAAGGAGAACACACGGCGGTTTATCCTGGTTCGGGCAAAAGAAGGCCCTACGTCCAGCGGGGGAGGAGAGATTTGTATTTCCTTGCACCGAAGTGCTTGTGTAGGGGCTACAAGCTTGCGAGAGAGTGCGACGAGCCCAAGTCTCAAAGGAGAAAGGGAAAGAGTACAAGATGATTGCTTGAGATGTTGATCGCTCTGTTGTGTATGACTAGTTGTCCGTCGTCTTCTCTAGGGCCCTGGCCTACCCTTTTATAGGATGAGAGGAGGCCAGGACGACGGGAGCCTTGAGATGACGTTTTGTCGATCCTGTTGAGGTGGCTGTAGCGACGTGCCTCAGAAATGGGAGGCCATCCTCTGGGACGTGATGTCGTAGGCGTCGAAGTGACCCGGAGCATCGTGCCATACCGTCCTTCCTTCCCTGTTGCGCTGTATTGGGGGTCGAGGCCGGGTCGAGGCCAGGTCGAGGCCGAACGGATAAGTCCGAATCCCTGAAATCGTGGTGTACGGATTTTGTCGTATCTTTCCTCGAGGGTAACTAGTGATGTACAGTGTGAGGTAAGGTGGGTATAGTGACGTTTTTCACCTCCCATCACGGGATGGGCGGTTGAACAGTGAGGACTGACACTGGTATTGTTCCCACGTCGACCATATGTGCGGCCATGCCGGTAGGTGGTAGTAGGTAATTGCATTAAATGCTAAGGCTTTTGTCCGGAGGTAGATAAAGAGAGGGGGTCGAGCGCCTCGACCCCGGCTCACGCGAGTCGGAGCGCTCCCGGGGAGCGGTCGAGCCCCGTGCGGGTCGGAGCGCGGTCGAGGCCTTCCGTCGAGGGGGCCTCGTGCGAGTCGGAGGCGGGATGCGGTCGAGGCATTCCGTCGAGCCGGCCTCGTACAAGCTGGGCCTGTCGCGTGTATTTGAAGCGGGTCGTGCTTTGTCGTGACTGGATTACTTTAGTTTACATTATCGTTGAATGTGGGTACCCCTATGGCATTGGTACCGACAGTAGCCCCCGAGCCTTTAGGTGAGTGTGTGTTCACTCTCCTAGAGGCTTTTTGCCGATGAACTGGAGTCATAGCGCTGTTTGCTTCCCCAGCGGGGGCGTCTGAGTGCTTTCAGGACTTCTTCCGGTGGGGGCGCGCGAGCGCACCCGCCGGGTGTAGCCCCCGAGGCCTCGGTGGAGTATTGAGAAAGTCTCCTCCGAGGTCTTTAATCGTGATTCACTAGGGAGTAGTTGATGCGGCCGAGCCCCCGAGCCTCGCGCGCACGAGGTCGATCAGAGTCCCTGCCGTCTTTCGTTGTCCGGCCCTCACGCTCATCCTTCGGAGAGGAGGAGGAGGGGTGGGGAACGTCGTACTACCCCGTTCGGGCGAGTGCGGCGATCTTCGGTGAGCTACTAGCGGGGGGATTCGAGTGAGAGTCCGTGCTCCAGTCGTTAGGAGTCGGCTTGGGGCCCGGGGGCACTCTTCAATGATGCCAAGGAGTGGTCGTGCGGATGTCGGTTCCCTGCGATGGGATCCGAGGGCTCGATGCCTCCCCCGAGGGGATTCCTGCTTCGTCCTCATCCTTTGGCCTCGAATACGTCTTGGGGTGCCTCGAGAGCGTGGCTCGAGCCCTGGCCGTGTACGGGCGCATCCCTGGTCGTCCCTTGCTCTGTTGCTCGAGGGCGGCTGTCGAACCCAGGTCGAGGGCCAGCCTCCGTTCCTTCGAGACTTAAAATGGGCCCGGAGCCCGTTAAGGGGATCTAGGAATATCCGTCCGTGGATCTCGCCCCGCCCGTTAAGGGCCTGGCGCGCCTTTTTAGGGCGAGATCGGCGCGGTAGTGGGCGGCGTGGCGTTCAGTTACTGCGTGGGGGACGGCCACGTGCCTTGCTCCTGTAAGGCGTGAGGGACGGTTATGTGAGCGCATTTATTACGGGAAACTGTTCCTACCTTTTCGCACGGCCGTTGGACTTCCGTCTGGCTTATAAAGGCAAGACCCAAGGGTCCGTGCTTCCCTCCGGTCTCTTGCGCTTCTGCCATCCTCTAGCCCCAGAAAACCCTAGCCCCCTTGCGCCTTCCGCCCGCATTGCTGCCGCCGCCGCCTTCTCCTCCACACTTTCCCTTCCCGTCGGCGCTGATGGCTGGAAAGAGCCAATTCCTCGCTGCCGAAGACTGGGCCTCCTCCTCAGTGACGGAGAAGAAGCTGGAGGAGCTGGTTGAAGATGGGTTGCTGCGGCCCAGGACGAGTCGGTCGCGGCCGGAGTGGATCGCGCCGCCGCCGACCCACCGGGAGCCGGCTCCCCCGGAAGGCTACGTGGTGAGCTTCGTAAGTTTCCACGAGCGGGGGTTCGGCATCCCGTCGTCGGTCTTCATGCGGGCGCTTCTCCACTACTACCGGGTGGAGCTCCATCATCTCGCCCCCAACGCCATCGCGCAGGCCGCCATCTTTGCGGCGGTCTGCGAGGGATATCTCGGGGTGGAGCCGCAGTGGAACCTGTGGCTCCACCTTTTGAAGGCCGAGCTCTTCGCGCGGAATGCGGGAGGGAAGGGCGTCTTCTACGCAGCGCGGGTAGGGAGCTGCGTCCTGCAACTGAGGTCGAGCCGGGCGGACCAGTACATCCCGGCTCGCCTCATCTCCTCGAACAGCGGGTGGCACGCGGGCTGGTTCTACCTCCGCAACGACGACAACCAGCTGCCGAGGTACACCGGCCGCGTGCTGACCGCCCGGGAGGACCGCTGGGTGTACGGTGTGCCGGACGTCGAGAAGCCGCGTCTGGACCCGTTGCTGGCGGCGCTGCAGCAGCTTCGTGCTCGAGGCTTGACAGCGGCGGCGGTAGCGACGGCGTTTCATCGCCGCCGGGTGATGCCGCTGTGCCGACGTCGCCTGCGCCTCGACCAGATGACCCCGGAGGCGTCTTTGGAGGGGAGCCGGATGTCGCACGAGGCCCTTACCCTCGAGGAGGGGCTTCGCCGAGCCCGCCGGATGGTGGGGACCTTCAAGGCGGAGGAAGCCGACCGGCTCCCCATGAGGCCCACTGAGGGGTTCGAGCCCGTGGTAAGTTTCTTGGTACGCTTGTTTTTTGGTTCCGTTTGTTTTTTGAGACCCTCCCCTAATCCGGTCGACGCCGATGCGCAGGACCTGTCGGCGCTGCGGGAGACACGACCGCCGGTTCCGGAGGACCGGCCTGCTCGGGACGCTCGACGGCAGCACGCCTCGAAGCAGAAGGCGGTCAAGGAATCGACCAAGAAACGGGCGGCCCGGAAGTCCAGGGAGAAGGAGGCGCGGAAGAAACTCCGGTGCCAACAGGCCCTCGACGGGCTCCCTTTGGAGCCGTCGCCCTCCGAGACCATGTCGGGGGAGGACGACGGCAGCAGCGGCGAGGATGATGATGCCTTGTCGCGGTACGAGGCCGCGACCGGGCTAGGGAGCCTCCCCGACATCCGTCCCCTGCTGGAGCCCATCGCGGGGTCATCCTCCTCGGTGATCGTGGTCGAGGAGGTCGAGGAGGACGACGAGGAAGAGGAGAAGAAGAGGAAGAAGAAAGAGGAAGAAAAGAAGGAGGCGGGCCCCTCGGCGGGAGGGGCCGCCTCGCCCCGGACCCAGCCAGAGGGGTCGACAGGGGCGCCTGCCCCAGCCCAGGCCCCGCAAGCTCAGGCGGGGACGGGGGCGGGGGGGCCGACATCGTCGTCGGCGGCGCTTCCGTCGGGCGTGAAGACCCGAGGCCAGTTGGCCTCGGAGGCACAGAAGGCGCGCAGCGGCGCGCCTGCGAGAGCCCCAAGGAGCGCTCGGTCCGCGGGTGGGGCTGCCGCAAGGCCACCGCCTGCCACCTCGAGCGGCTCGGACCGTGGGGGGTCGAGGCCCCTGGTGCCGATCTCCGGGTAAGTTTTCGAGCAAAAGGGGACTCGTCTTATCTTTCGATTTCGTCGACCAACTTTATCCTTTATTTTTCAGGCTGAAGCGGAAAGCGGAGACCATGGGGCCCACCCCCGTGAAGTCCCTCCGAGCCAGTGCCGCCGTGCTTAACCGGTCGGCGGAACAGGACGCGGCCTGGGTCCGCGAGGTCGAGGCCGCGAAGGAGCGCCGTCGGCAGCAGGAGGCCGCAGGTGCTTCGACGGTCGCCGGCCGCGACCCTGCGGCGGCGGGGTCAGAGCCGGCGAGGGTGGTGGCGCCCGGCCCGGTCGAGGCGGAGCCTAAGGCGCTGCCCTCGGCTGAGGCCACCGTGGAAGTGGCCGTGGAGGGGGCGGCCGCCGATGCGACCGCGGAGGGGGCTGTACCGGCGCCGGAGCAGGAGGTGGCGCCGGCGAGGGAGCCGCAGCCACAGCAAGACCTGCCGGTGCACCCGGTGGGCACGACGGAGGGCGAGGCCGTCGAGCCTTCTGCCGGAGCCCCGGAGGCAGCGGCGCCGGAGGTTGAGGTGCCGGTCGCGGGGGCACCGGCGATCGGAGCGCCGGTTTCTGAGCCGCCGTCGGGCGAGGTACCGGCCCCAGAGGCGTCGACGGCGGAGGCGCCAGCTCCGGAGGCGCTGGTTGCCGAGGGGCCGGTCACCGCCGAGGGGCGGGCGCCCGTGGTCGTTACCCTCGACGACGCCCCCCTGGACAAGGGAAAAGAGATAGTGGGGGCCGAGGAGGGCGAGACCACGGGCCGGGCTGAAGCCTCGACCCCTGTCGGAGCGGCGGGCGAGGGCAACGAGGCCGGCCCTTCGACCGGGCCGGGAGGTGCCCCGGCCGCGTCGTCATCGTCGTGGCCAGACTTTGCCGCGCTGGCGATAGCGCGGGCCGAGGAGGAGATCCCGAGGTGGGGAGGGCCGCCCCTTCAGTTCAAGGATGCCGCGAACCTCGACGCCGAGCCCATCCTCACTCTGAACGACAGAGATGAGGTCCATCGCTGGCAGTACCTCGAGGGCGTCCGCCAACATCTCGCTCGGCTGCTCAGCGTGGCGTCCGACGCCGTTTCGCGGGGCATGCGGGATGCCACCGAGGTACGATTGATCTGTCAACTTATTTCGCGGCTCTTAGCGTCTCTTTTCTTTGGATTCATTATGTTTTTCGGTTTTCCTTGAGTTAGGAACTCAAGGAGACCTCCCGCCGCAAGTCGCTCTTCATCCGGGGTGAGAGCGGTGTGTGGGCGTCACTGTCCCGGCAACGGGCCCTGGTCGAGGAGACCCAGAAGAGGCTCGCCGATCGGACCGCTGAGATGGCGGAGCTGCGCACCGCCTACTCGACGGTGAAGGAGGATGCGATCCAGGCTTGGGCGGCTGAAGCTTCAATGCGTACCGAGGTGGACAAGGCCCGGGAAGAGGCTGCCCAGGCCCGCAGGGACCTCGAGCCCCGGGCGGCGCGGGTCAAGGAGCGCGAGGAGGACGTCTCCCAGGCCAGCCGTCAACGTGACCTCCTCAACGTCCAGATCGGGCAGGTCACGGCCCGGTTTAGTGCGCTGAAGGACGAGATCTCGGGGCTGAACGGGGCCGTCCAGGAGAAGGACACGGCGCTTCAAGCCGCCCGCCAAGAGATCGAGGCCCTGAAGGCGACCGTCCGTGAGAAGGATAGTGCCCTCCTGGGGCTCGAGCAGACGTGCGGGGGGCTCCGCGACGAGGTCGTGGGTTTGAAGACCCCTGTTGGGGGTAAGTAGCTTGTTGCGGCCGTGTAGTTGAGGCATCGTGTTAGGCGCTAATCTGCCTTGTCGTGTTTCAGAGCTGGAGCGCGAGAACCAGGAGGCCCATGCGACCGCTAACTCCCTACAGAGCCTCCTGGAAGCCGAGACCCAGAGGACCCAGCTGCTCCAGGGCGCGATCACCTCGGTGTGTGACGGTCTGGGGGTCGGGCCCGACGTCGACACCGGAGAAGACGCTCCGGGGAACTCCTTCGCCCGTCGGGTAGCGGCGCTAGGTCACCACGCCCGGGAGAAGATACGGGACAGCCTCCACCATGGCGTAAAGAGGGCGCTGGCCGTCGTTCGCTCGGGCTTTGTGTTCGACATGGAGCTCGTCGCCGACGGCTTCATCACAGACCCGGAGCGGACGGACGCGGAGAACGAAGACGCCTGCTTGGATCTGATCGAAGCCGCGGAGGGGCCTGGGAGCCGTCTGGCCTCGCTCTTTGAGCCTGAGGTGGTGCCGCCTGCTGACGACGAAGGCCTGTGAGCCAAATCTGGGCACGGAGGCCCGTGTAATAGGTTAGCTATTTTGAATTTTGGTTGTGGTGGCCGTAGGGGCCTTAAGAACTAGAGACATAAACCAGTTCGTGGTTAATTTGGTTTTATGCGAGCTTTTCTTCCCTTAATGGCTTGGATCGTGCTCCCGTACGATCTACTTAGCACGCAGCTGCGTCCTTTGGCGTGGGGGAGTGAGTGGAGGTACCGTAGCCTCGGAGGCGTGAGTGATCTCGTGGCTCGACTGCCCTTAAGCTTTAGGATGCTGTTGCGGCTTTCGCAGATCGTATGAGAACTTGGCACCATTGACCTAAGGAGTGGCTTTTTTTTTTAAAAGAGTGTAAATTTTTCCGGGGACTGAGGGGTTCCCCCCTGTGTAGCCCCCGAGGGAGGGTCGATTCTAGTAGTACAGAGTCGATCCTCCCTCATCGTGAGACGAAAATTTTGACACTGCTGTACTCTTTATTGATGAAAAAGAAATTACAGAGCCTCGAGGCTTTCTAAGGAAAAAAGCGACGTAGCTGTTCAATGTTCCAAGCGTTGGTGAAGATTTCGCCCTTCTCGTTGGATAGCTTGTAGGTGCCCGGCTTTAGTACTTCTGCGATGATGTACGGTCCTTCCCATGGTGGCGTGAGCTTGTGGCGTCCCTTGGTGTTCTGGTTCCGACGTAGCACCAAATCGCCGACGTTGAGGTCGCGCCTGCGTACGTGTCTGTCGTGGTAGCGTCGGAGACCCTGCTGGTACCTGGCAGAATGCAATAAAGCCACATCTCGGGCTTCCTCGAGCTGGTCGAGGGCGTCCTCTCTTGCGGCGTCGTTATTTCTTTCGTTGTAGGCCTTTAACCTTGGGGATCCGTATTCTATATCAGTTGGAATCATAGCCTCGGACCCGTAGACTAAGAAGAACGGAGTGAACCCCGTGGCTCGACTCGGCGTTGTTCTTAGGCTCCACAGGACCGAGGGTAGCTCGGCGGCCCATCTTTTGCCGTGCTTGTTTAGTTTGTCGAAAATTCTGGGTTTTAGGCCTTGTAGGAGCATGCCATTGGCACGTTCTACTTGGCCGTTTGTTTTTGGATGAGCTACGGCCGACCAGAGCACGCGAATGTGATGGTGGTCACAGAAATCCAGAAACTTTTTACCAGTGAACTGGGTGCCGTTGTCAGTGATAATGCAGTTCGGAACCCCAAATCGATGGACAATGTCGGTGAAGAAGAGCACAGCTTGTTCGGACCTAATACTGGTGATGGGACGAGTCTCGATCCACTTGGAAAACTTGTCAATTGCGACAAGCAAATGGGTGAAGCCACCAGTAGTTCTTTTCAGTGGTCCGACGAGGTCGAGTCCCCAAACGGCAAATGGTCATGTGATGGGAATGGTTTGTAGAGCATGTGCGGGGAGGTGAGTCTGCCTTGCATAGTATTGACAACCTTCACAGGAGCGTACTAGCTTGACGGCGTCGGAGACCGCGGTCGGCCAATAGAACCCTTGTCGAAAGGTGTTCCCGACAAGGGTTCGAGGCGCAGCGTGGTGACCGCAAGCCCCCGAGTGCAGGTCGTTGAGCAGGTCCCTGCCTTCCTTGTTTGTGATGCAACGTTGGAGAATGCCCGTAGGGCTGCGGCGGTACAGCTCCCTACTGTCGCCAATGATCACAAAGGTTTTGGCCCGGCGAGCGATCCGTCGAGCCTCGGTCTTACTCGAGGGGAGGTCCCCTTGGATAAGATAGTCGAGGTACGGCGCGCGCCAGTCAGGCTCGACGTCAGATGGTGGGGTCGATCCTTCCACCTGCATGGCTTCGGCCCCGGTCGAGGGGGCCTCTGCCTCAGGTGGGGGGTCGAGCGACGTCCCGTCGACCCCTCCGTCTGACCCAAGGTCGACGGATGGCCGTTGGAGATCTTTTACGAAAACGTCAGGTGGGACCGTAGTTCGACTTGACGCGATTTTTGCGAGTTCATCAGCGGCCTCATTATACTTGCGTGCTATATGGTTGAGCTCGAGGCCGTGAAACTTATCCTCGAGTCGTCGTACCTCTCGGCAGTAGGCTTCCATCTTGGGGTCGCGGCAGCTCGAGCTCTTCATGACCTGATCGATCACTAGCTGGGAGTCGCCTCGAACATCAAGGTGTCGGACCCCGAGCTCGATGGCAATTTTTAGCCCCGTGACGAGTGCCTCGTATTCGGCGACGTTGTTGGATCCAGGAAAATGAAGCCGGATGACGTAGCGCATGTGAACTCCGAGGGGTGAGATGAAGAGCAAGCCCGCGCCTGCTCCTGTTTTCATTAAAGACCCATCGAAGTACATGGTCCAGAGCTCGGCCTGGAGCTGTGCGGGAGGAAGCTGGGTGTCGGTCCATTCAGCCAAGAAATCTGCCAATACCTGTGACTTTATGGCTTTGCGCGGCGCATAAGATAGGGTCTCGCCCATGAGCTCGACTGCCCACTTGGCGATCCTACCCGTGGCTTCCCGGTTCTGGGCTATCTCTCCCAGGGGGAAAGAAGAAACCACAGTAACTGGGTGGCCCTCAAAGTAGTGTCGGAGCTTGCGCCGTGTCAAGATAACAGCATAAAGCAGTTTGTAGATTTGAGGGTAACGGACCTTGGTTTCTGAGAGCACTTCGCTAATGAAATAGACCGGCCTTTGGACGAGCAAGGCGTGAGCCTCCTCGGCCCGTTCGACGACCAGGACTGCGCTGACTACTTGTGATGTCGCAGCGACGTAAAGTAGGAGCGGCTCTCCTGGGGTCGGAGGGACGAGAATTGGCGAGTTAGAGAGCGTGACTTTGAGTTTGGTGAGGGCTTCCTCGGCCTCGAGGGTCCAGGAAAAATGCTCCAATTTCTTCAAGAGGCGGTACAGAGGGAGCGCTTTTTCGCCGAGGCGCGAAATGAAACGGCTGAGCGCCGCTAAGCAGCCCGTGACCCTCTGTACGCCTTTCAGATCTCGGATGGGGGCCATTTTGGTTATCGCAGAGATTTTTTCTGGATTGGCCTCGATGCCCCGCTTGGACACGATGAACCCCAAAAGCATCCCTCGGGGGACGCCAAAAACGCACTTTTCTGGATTGAGCTTGATATTCTTTGCTCGAAGGCATTTGAAGGCGACGTCGAGGTCGTTTACTAGATT
The DNA here is from genome assembly GCA_022457205.1 of Saccharum spontaneum. Classification (NCBI taxonomy): domain Eukaryota; kingdom Viridiplantae; phylum Streptophyta; class Magnoliopsida; order Poales; family Poaceae; genus Saccharum; species Saccharum spontaneum. The sequence goes on from CM039589.1 coordinate 12,865,340, forward strand.
ATCGGCTCGTTTGGTCTTGACTATGATGTCATCGACGTATGCCTCGACGGTTGGTCCGATGTGCTCTCCGAAAACGTGCTGCATGCATCGCTGGTACGTTGCCCCTGCGTTCCGGAGACCGAAGGGCATCGTAACGTAGCAATACATGCCGAAAGGGGTGATGAATGAAGTCGCGAACTGGTCGGACTCCTTCATTTTTATCTGATGGTAACCGGAGTAGGCGTCTAAGAACGAAAGAGTTTCACATCCCGCAGTTGAATCAACGATTTGATCAATGCGTGGCAAGGGAAAGGGAACTTTCGGACATGCTTTATTTAAACTAGTATAGTCTACACACATCCTCCACTTCCCACTCTTTTTCTTAACTAATACAGGATTAGCTAGCCACTCGGGATGGTGAACCTCCTTGATGAACCCGGCCTCCAGTAGCTTGTGGATCTCTTCGCCGATGACCCTGCGCTTCTCCTCGTCGAAGCGGCGCAGGTGTTGCTTCACCGGTTTGGACCCGGCCCGGATCTCCAAGGCGTGCTCGGCGACTTCCCTGGGTATGCCCGGCATATCCGAGGGACTCCACGCAAAAATGTCGACATTTGCGCGGAGAAAGTCGACGAGCACGGCTTCCTATTTTGGGTCGAGGGTGGCGCTGACGTTCAGCGCCTTCCCGTCGGGATCAGCGGGGTCGAGGGGCACGAGCTTGACGTCCTCCGCGGGCTCGAAGCTGCCGGCGTGGCGTTTCGGATCGGGAATTTCGTTGGCGAGACCGTCGAGGTCTGTGGCCAAAGTTGCCGATTCCAAAATCGCCTCGCCGTGTTCGACGCACTCGACGTCGCACTCGTAGGCATGTTCATACGAGGGCCCCACAGTGATGACGCCGTTTGGGCCGGGCATCTTGAGCTTGAGGTAGGTGTAGTTTGGTACGGCCATGAACTTGGCGTAGCACGGGCGTCCGAGGATGGCGTGGTATGTCCCACGGAATCCGACCACTTCGAAGGTGAGGGTCTCCTTCCTGAAGTTGGCCGGTGTGCCAAAACAAACGGGCAGATCGACCCGTCCGAGGGGTTCTGCCCGTTTCCCTGGCACGACTCCGTGGAAGCCCCCGACGCTAGGTTGTAAGCGCGCTCTCTCGACCCCCAGGAGGTCGAGGGTCTGTGAGTAGATGATGTTGAGGCTGCTCCCGCCGTCCATGAATACCTTGGTGAGGCGCGTGTTGGCGATGACGGGATAAACGACAAGTGGGTAGACTCCCGGATTGGGGATGTAGTCCGGATGATCATCACGGTCGAAAGTGATGGCCACCGCGGACCAGTCAAGGAAACGAGGGACCGCCGTTTGCACGGAGAAGACCTCACGCCGTTCTCGCTTGCGCTGGCGCGCTGAGAGGCGGGTCGAGGGTCCTCCGTAGATCATGAAGCAGTCGTGGATCTCGGGGAATCCCTCCTTGCCATCACCCTTTGGGTCTTCCTTCTTGTCGGTGCTCTTGCTGCCTGCGCCCTCGAAGTACCTGCGGAGCATATGACCATCTTCGAGGTTATGGTTAATGGGTCCCTTGTGGTAAGGGCACGGCTCTTTAAGCATTTTGTCGAAGATGCCCCCGCCGGGGGGGCCTCGAGGCTTTTTGCGTTCGGTAGCGGCGACAAGCTCGTCGGCCGGGGCCTCGAGCTTGCCCTGCTGACCTTTCTTCTTCTTGCGGTTGTTCCTTTTGGAGCCCCGGGTGGAGCTCACAGGATCGTCTGCCTTCTGCTTCCCAGTGTCCTGCTCGCCGCCAAAGATGGCACCAACTGCCTCCTCGCCGGCGGCGAAGTTGGTGACGATGTCCATCAGCCCATTGGCAGTGAGGGGGGTGTGACGGCCTAACTCTCGGACCAACTCCTTGCAAGTGGTGCCCGAGAGGAAAGCCATGATCACGTCAGAGTCGGTGACATTGGGGAGCTCGGTGCGTTGCCTGGAGAAACGCCGAATGTAATCCCGGAGGGATTCACCTGGCTTCTGCTTGCAACTCCGGAGGTCCTACGAGTTGCCGGGGCGCATGTAAGTTCCCTTGAAGTTTCCCTCGAACACCCTTACGAGATCACCCCAGTCGTGGATCTGTTGGGGCGGCAGATCCTCGAGCCAGGCTCGAGCGGTGTCTGAGAGAAACAGGGGGAGTTGTCGGATGATGACTCGGTCGTCGGTGGCCCCGCCCAGCTGACATGCCAAGCGGAAGTCGGCGAGCCAAAGTTCAGGTTTGGTCTCGCCGTTGTACTTGGCAAGAGTCGTGGGAGGGCGGAATCGTGCCGGGAGTATCGTCTCACGGATAGCCTTGCTGAAGACCCGAGGGCCCGGAGGCTCGGGTGAAGGGCTGCGATCCTCCGAGCTGTCGTAACGCCCGCCCTTGTGCACGTGGTAACCCCGAGCCACACCGTCACCGTGCTTGCGCGTGCGGCGCTCGACGATGTTGCCACGGGTGTCTCGAGGTCCCTGGTCATGAGCGACGGGCTCAGGGGCGGGAGCCATTCGGATCCGTCGGGCAGGTTCGGGATGAACCGAGGCCTCTCTCTCCTGCCGAGAGGGCTCCGCGAGCCGCTCCGAGGCGGGCTCGCGTCGCCTCGAGGCAGAGCTCTCGGCCTGCTGCAGGGCAGCGGTCTCGAGGAGTTCTCGGATCTCATCTCGAGCCCGGCGCGCTTCGGGATTCGATGGCTCGGGCATGTTGCGGAGGAGCATGGCGGCGGCGACGACGTTCTGGCTGGCTCGAGCGAAGACCGGGGGATCGGTTACCCGGTCCTCGTCGATGCGACGGTTGACGTCGCGAGCTCTTTCGCGAGCTCTCCCGCCAAGCGCGCGTTCCGCACGCTCATGCTCGAGAGTTTGTTGGAGTAGACGCAGGTTTTCTCGTTCCTCGTCGAGCCTCTCCCGCAACTCGCGGATTTGGTCGAGCTGCGCCCCCTGATCCGCAAGGAGCTGAGCCTCGCCTTGCCCGGCAGGGTGCCTGTCGTGAGGGGGCGTGTGCCTTCCTCCGACCGGCTGTTCTTCCTGCGAATCCGACGCGCTTTCAACATCGACGTTGAAGCACTCGCGGGTCGGATCGTAGGTGTCATCAGCCGAGTCGGAGTCAGGGGCGCCAAAGTAATAGTATGACGGGGGGATGTATGGTCGTTGCGAGCCGCTACCGGGGTTGCGGCGTGGGGAAGCGGTCACACGGGGTTCTGTTTCTGGCGCCTCAGTAGAGTCCAGATAATCAGAAGCCGGCGTGGACGCGATGAGGTCAAGGGTGGAGCGTAGATGGTGCCCAGGGAGTTCCTCATAAGCACTCATACAAGTGCTCACGGGAGAAGCGTACGCCTGGGCAGCCGGAACTAGCCCAAGTGGAAACGGCGAAGGCGATGTTGCCGCCCACGCCGGGAGAGATGCACGGGGCAACGACGTTGCACCAGGCGGAGGAGCGGAGGGGTTTTCCGCTGGCATGCTGTCCTCGGCCAGGCTCATCCTGCCCAGACTTTCCACGAGAAGATCCGGGCCGGCGTCTGACTGGGAAGCGCCGAATCGGGGAATCCCACTGCCCTCCGTGAGGCGGAGACGATGGTTGCGCCGGGCTCGCCGCCGCCGAGCGGCTCGCGCCTGCCTGGAGCGACGGTACCGGCGGATTGCTCCCCCAGGCTGGGAGAGCTCATAATCCTCGTCGGTAGGGTGTCTTGGCGGGAGCAGGACCATATCGTAGCCATAGCCGAGCGACATGAACTCCAAACTCCCGAACCAGATCACCGTGGCCAACGGGATAGGGCGTTCGGGGTCAGCCATCCAGGAAAAAGGCGGGAAAGCGACGTTAGCACGCAGCGATCCCCTACCTGGCGCGCCAACTGTCGGTGTTCGGACCCGAGGGGGTCCTAAACCAACGAGTAAAATGCTGCGTGTCCCTTTCCTGGATGGTGATGCAAGGAGAACACACGGCGGTTTATCCTGCTTCGGGCAAAAGAAGGCCCTACGTCCAGCGGGGGAGGAGAGATTTGTATTTCCTTGCACCGAAGTGCTTGTGTAGGGGCTACAAGCTTGCGAGAGAGGGCGACGAGCCCAAGTCTCAAAGGAGAAAGGGAAAGAGTACAAGATGATTGCTTGAGATGTTGATCGCTCTGTTGTGTATGACTAGTTGTCCGTCGTCTTCTCTAGGGCCCTGGCCTACCCTTTTATAGGATGAGAGGAGGCCAGGACGACGGGAGCCTTGAGATGACGTTTTGTCGATCCTGTTGAGGTGGCTGTAGCGACGTGCCTCAGAAATAGGAGGCCATCCTCTGGGACGTGATGTCGTAGGCGTCGAAGTGACCCGGAGCATCGTGCCATACCGTCCTTCCTTCCCTGTTGCGCTGTATTGGGGGTCGAGGCCGGGTCGAGGCCAGGTCGAGGCCGAACGGATAAGTCCGAATCCCTGGAATCGTGGTGTACGGATTTTGTCGTATCTTTCCTCGAGGGTAACTAGTGATGTACAGTGTGAGGTAAGGTGGGTATAGTGACGTTTTTCACCTCCCATCACGGGATGGGCGGTTAAACAGTGATGACTGACACTGGTATTGTTCCCACGTCGACCATATGTGCGGCCATGCCGGTAGGTGGTAGTAGGTAATTGCATTAAATGCTAAGGCTTTTGTCCGGAGGTAGGTAAAGAGAGGGGGTCGAGCGCCTCGACCCTGGCTCACGCGAGTCGGAGCGCTCCCGGGGAGCGGTCGAGCCCCGTGCGGGTCGGAGCGCGGTCGAGGCCTTCCGTCGAGGGGGCCTCGTGCGAGTCGGAGGCGGGATGCGGTCGAGGCATTCCGTCGAGCCGGCCTCGTACAAGCTGGGCCTGTCGCGTGTATTTGAAGCGGGTCGTGCTTTGTCGTGACTGGATTACTTTAGTTTACATTATCGTTAAATGTGGGTACCCCTATGACATTGGTACCGACATTGGTAATTAGTGTCTAATTATGGACTAATTAGGCTTAAAAGATTCGTCACATGAATTTCGTCTAAACTGTATAATTAGTTTTATTTTTTATCTATATTTAATACTTCATGCATATGTCAAAGATTTGATGTGACGGGGAATCTTGAAAAATTTTGTAAATTTTTTTGCATCTAAACTGGGCCTGATGCGGAAACTATGTGTTGTTGGTGAGGTTTGTTAAATGAAATCTGGTTCTCCGTGCTTTCCTTTCACCTGTTCATTCCTATGGCTTCCCTACTTTTTGGAAAGCTAACCAAACGCGCAGCGTGTACATACTATACTCCTTTTTCCCGGAAAGTTAACCAAACGCAGCATGCTGATCCTTACACAAAATATATAAAGGTATCTTTCGTCCTGTTCATCTGGTTTATAATCCGTCTTATTCGACTTATTTTTTCAGCCAAAACAGTATTTTTCTCTAAAAAAAAATTAGCCAACAGTATTTTTCAGTCGGCTTATAATTCTAGCCGAACGGGACCAAAGTGAAAGAGGTGCGGCTCCAGCATGCATGGATTGTATATAACTTGCTCATGTAATTCGACGGTGCACACACACTTCTTTTTTGGCGTGTTTGGTGAGTTGTGTTGGTTGCAGTGGCCACGAAGTACCCTGCGACCATGCCCTCTCTTGTCACTCCTTCAAATGCAACTCCTAAATTATAGTTCAGATTCCTAAAATTGGAGAAATTTCAGAGGACATGTGTGAATAGAGGTCAACGGTAAACTCCAGCAGTCAATGACGAGATTAGAGAGGAAGTTGATTGACTAAGAGCCTGTTTAGTTGAAGCTCCCGCCCAAAAAGCAAACCCAAAAAGTGCTACAGTACCCGTCACATCAAATCTTGCGACACATGCATGGAGTACTAAATGTAGACGAAAAAAAAAACTAATTACACAGTTTGTCTGTAAATGTCGAGACGAATCTTTTGAGTCTAGTTAGTCTATAATTGAATAAATTTTGCCAAATAACAACAAAAAGTGCTACAGTAGCCGAACCCAAACTTTTTCACCATCTAAACACACCCTAAGGTTGTGCAAATGCTTGTAAATTTTTCAGGGGATGCAAAGTAGTAGTTCAGTCTTGGTCTCTGCGGTTCACCAAGCCAGTGATATCCTAGAGCTAGGACTGACAGCATGCATATATCCATGGCAACATATAATCAGCAGCTCAAAGTGAATCATTTATTTTGCAGTCTTTTACAAAACAAACAAAATTCTATCCAAGCAGGCCTTTCATCGAAATCATATGGAAACAGAGGAATAAGCTTGCTGTACAGTCGAGCAGATATGCAGTGTGCGTAGGAGTTAGGACATATCATGGCTCAAGTTTTTTAATGGAACTGAAATTGCAAGTCTGAAGTTCAGCAAAAAGAACTGAAATGGTTCACAATTGTACAAACAAAAGCGCAGTCAACAGCCACAGCAACGACAGAGTTAATGTGTGAACACATGGAGCATGTTTGAATCTGAGCATTGGCATTTCTTCAGACACGCACAGCACAACATGAATCTGAAAGTGAATTATTTACTCTGCCTGACTTTCACAGAACAAAGCATACCCTATCCAAAAAGATCCTAAGGTCTTGTCTAGATGCATGTATATTCATTCATTTCAATCCACATGTGTTGGAATGGAATAAAATCGTACATCAAACAAGGCCTAATCAAACAACTCATCGAAATGAAATGGGAACAGAAGTAATTGCCTATCCAGTATGCAATAAAAAAAGCCTGCTGTACAGAGATGCAATGTGCGTAGGACACATCATGGCTCAAGTTAAAGCCATGGAACTGGTAAGTCTGAAGTTCAGCAAAAGAACTGAAATGGCTCGCGGTAGTACAAACGAAAGCAGTCAAATGGAGCATGTTGGGAGTCATGAACAAGTCATCATCACTGCCATTTTTTCAGAATAAGATTCAATATGAAACAGACAACATATTCACCATGCTTGCTCAGTTCTACAGTAACTAGCATTTCCCCACCCAGGCACAAATTGCGAATTGCAGCAAGACTGGAACCACAGCGACAGCGGCCTAGCCGCCGAAGCCGTAGAGGGTGCGGCCCTGGCGCTTGAGCGCGTAGACGACGTCCATGGCGGTGACGGTCTTGCGGCGCGCGTGCTCGGTGTAGGTGACGGCGTCGCGGATGACGTTCTCGAGGAAGATCTTGAGCACGCCGCGGGTCTCCTCGTAGATGAGCCCGGAGATGCGCTTCACGCCGCCCCTCCGCGCCAGCCTCCGGATCGCCGGCTTGGTGATCCCCTGGATGTTGTCGCGGAGCACCTTCCGGTGACGCTTCGCGCCGCCCTTGCCCAGGCCCTTGCCGCCCTTGCCGCGCCCCGACATCGTCGGCCTCTTCTCTAGCGGAGACGGAGGAATTGGGGGATTTTTTCTTGCTGGTTGGTGGGGTGAGGCGGTGAGCGAGCCTGTGACTTGGATGGGGACGGGCCGGGTAGAGAAGGGGATGATATAGAGGCGGGAGAGGAGCTGGGAGGCGTCGGATGGGGGCGCGATCCGCGTGACCGGGTGAGAGGGATGGCGCCAGCCGTTGGATGGAGATGGCTCGCCTCCTATTGGCCAAGGAGCGGGAGGGCGGATCGAGCAGCGCTGGCGTTTCGTGGCTTTGGCCTTTGGCGGGGCGGTGCGCGCGTGGGAATGGCAATCGCGTCGGAAGTTTTGGTTTGGTTTTTGGCCTTTCTGGTGGGAAACGGATAATTTTGGGGCCGTGGCGAGCCTTGCTAAATGTTGATGGGCCGTGGGTCTGGAATTAACGGAAGTTTTTTTTTTATAGGAGAATTGACGGAAGTTCGGGTGTGAGGCCTGCACTGCCGCACCCGCGTCAGCGTGACCGCATAGCTCGCGAGCAGGCTAGGCTACGCCTGGTGCTGGTAGGCTAGCTAACGTGAGCCCCCAATCCACATGAGCTCTCCAAGGCCTCGTTTAGTTCACAGAATAGGCCCCGTTTAGTTCACTGCAAATTTTGTAAAATTCTTCAGATTTTTCGTCACATCGAATCTTTGGACACATGCATGAAGCATTAAATATATATAAAAAATAAAACTAATTACACAGTTCAGACGAAATGAACGAGACGAATCTTTTAAGCCTAATTAGACCATGATTGGACACTAATTACCAAATAAAAAAAGTGCTACAGTACTATTTTGCCAAAAATTTGGCAACTAAACCGGCCCTAGGGGAGAAAAACATTGTATCAGAATTCCTGTAGCATTTCGTTTGTATTTGGTAAAATTATCCAAATTTTAACTAACTAAGCTTAAAATGTTCGTCTCGCAAAGTACAACAAAACTGTGCAATTAGTTTTTGATTTCATCAATATTTAGTACTCTATGCATTTGTCGACATTTTAATGTGATGGAAAATCTTCTTTTTACACAGTAAAATTTGAAGGAGAATTAAGGTAACTAAACCAGCGGCAAGAGGCACGATCCCACGAGCAGGAGTACTGGTCTACTCCACTAGCGCACAACGCTCGCTTGCTCCACGCCGCTCTACCACTACTACTATTGGAGGTAAGTGTTTCTCTCGGAAAACACACACACTAGTGCAGGTAAATATGATCACATACTTACATGGATGTTTTTTTTGACAATGATGTTTTTCGAGTTTGGATCGACTGTTCGATCAAAAAGAGTTCAGTAGTAGTTATTTAGTGTATTTTTTAAATATTCCTAATTTTCTTTGATATTAAATACGAATAAAGATACTTATTTTGCATACAAAATACAAATACAATTTAACTATTATTTGTTTTAAATTTGATATCTGACATTTTAGTTGGGTATATATCCAACCAATATGAAAAAAATATCCGACTAACATTTAATTTTAAATATTATATCTATACCTAATAATAAAGAGGTAAAATTTCCGGCCATTTTTTTCGTCCATCCATTTTTTTTTCGTCCACCACTCCCTAACTGTCGATAGTCGAGAGTTTCTTCCGTCTAAACTTATATAACCCTAGATAGTTAGGACAAATAGATCTCTTCGAGCCTGAATAAACTGAATAGGAATAGGAAACTATGTTTGTTAGTCTACCTATAGCCCTCCTGATATATATGCACGGCTTAAATATATGTTCTTGAGATAATATGGATAGTTAGAATCTTAATCCTAATCCTAATCAAGTAGAAGACAATAAAAATCGAAATTAGACAAATCTTAGGAGAGAAAATAATAAGTAGAGAAAAATCCTCAAATAGCAATAGTTTACTCTATTTTTTTTTTCCTATGACGGTCTTGCTTTTAGTTTTCCATGTTTACTTTTCCCTTGTGTCAGACATGGAGTTGTACTCCGGCCTGGTTTAGATGCCACTAAAATTTTAAATTTTTACACTCTCTCCATCACATTAAATCTTTAGATACATGCATGGAGCATTAAATATAGATAAAAAATAACTAATTGTACAGTTTGGCGGTCACAAGACGAATCTTTTGAGTCAAATTAGTTTATGATTGGACACTAATTACCAAATATAAACAAAATGCTACAGTAGCCAAATTCCAAATTGTTTTGCATCTAAACACCCCTCCGTTTTTCTTTCCACGCCAGGATGGTACGCCTGGAGCACGTATTGAATATATGAGCCTGTACGCCTGGGCTGGCAAGCAGCCGGGTCGCCGCCGCCTGGGCAACAATAAAAAAAAATAGGTATAAAATTTGCAGACATGAAGTACTCAGCGCAATAAAAAAAATATAGACATAAAAATTCCGTGCATATCACGCAATAAAAAGCAAAATAATGTTAAGTTCATCTCACAAATCCACAAATTTAGCCTTAGCAAGTTCATTTCATAAAACGAAACGTCCGTCGCTATCTAATCGTATACATGCACCGTGAAAATCCCAGCAGGGTAGAAATATCCTTTTAGGTGAGAAATACACGTACATAGACTAGAAAAGAGAAAAAAAAATACACTAAATGGCGTACAAATCAAATGGCCAACGGAGATCTATTTTTGTGAAGCCAATGAATGTTTAGAATGCAAAACTACGAAGCACAACTATTGGAGTGCCAGATATCCAATTTTCTACCCCCACGGATTTGGGGGAAAGGTGTGATCTCTGGCGGATGTGGGCGGGGGTATCGGTAAATTTGGGCAGGCACGGAAGGAGATTGCGGAGCAGCTTCCCGCTTCTCATCTGTATTCGATCGATTGGGATGTGGGAATGAAATACACTTTCTTGTTCTTGGGCTCTGCTGTGCTTTGTCTCCTCGGCGCTCGGCTTGCCGCAGCCGGACGCGCGGGCACGGAGGCACGCGGACGGACTCCATCGCGCGTTGGTTGAGGCGATGCGTGCAGGCGGGACGGACTTGCCCAGGCTGTTGCAGCGAGAAGCTGCGTGCAGTGGATAAGGCTCCCGCTCCTGTGGTCTGTGGAGATATTTTTCAGAGGAACCCGTGGAGAAGCTGCCCAGCCGGATCGGATTGAGGAGAAAGAAAAAAATAAGTGAGAAAGAAAATAAATTAAAAAAGAAGAAAAAGAAAAGAAAAAACAAAAGTGTATTATATTCCATCACAATAAGCAAATTGGAATGATCTCCGAAATATTGACAAGTTTAAATGAAACCTTACTAAACCGACGTAATTCCATATACCATTAAGAACGTGTCAACGTAAGAGGTAGATTTATTTCACCCGCTGTAACGCACGAGCAAATTTGCTAGCATTATATAAATACTCACATAATTTATATAAAAAGAACAACTACCTAGGCTGAATTCTCAAATATTGGACGTTGCTTGCTGCACCCTGGTTGCTCTTGTGCCCCCGTCGTACAATGTCTTAATCCTTTGTAAGCCCCTTATTAAATTCGAATCAAAGATAAGTGTCTAGGAACACTATACATTGGAACATAAAGATGTTATTATGGATCAATAACTTTTAGATGAAATGTAAAAGATGGAACAATCGAATTTGGCCCTGTTCATCTGGCTTATAATCCGTCTTATTCAGCTTGTTTTTTCAGCCGAAACAGTATTTTTCTCTCATAAAAAATCAGCCCACAGTGTTTTTTAGCCGGCTTATAATTCCAGCCGAACTACAACACAAAATAAATTGATACCATTACTTTTACCTAATATCTCAAAAATATTGTGACTGGCATTATTCGCATCTTAGGGCTTGTTTAGATTGAAAAAAAAATGAACCCGATGAATAGTATCATTTTCGTCTTATTTGATAAATATTATCCAATCGTGGACCAACTAGACTCAAAAGATTCATCTCGTGATTTCCAACTAAACTGTATAATTAATTATTTTTTTTACCTACATTTAATACTCCATGCAAGCGGTTAAAAATTGATGTGATGGAGAGAGTGAAAAAATTTGGAATTTGGATGGCATCTAAACAAGCCCTTATTCGTCCCATATTTGATATATATTTAATTGTATTCGCGATCAAAACGATCCGTATTTGTATTACTGTCCTGAGCGTATCCAAGGACATTGGATCTTGTTTAGATTCAATTTGAGGGGGTGTTTAGTTCTCATAAAAAAATTTTACCCCATTACATCGAATGTTTGAACATATGCATGGAGTTACTAAATGTAGACGAAAAAAACTAATTGCATAGTTTGGTTGAAATCACGAGACGAATCTTTTATGCCTAATTAGTTCATAATTAGCCTTAAGTGCTACAGTAGCACACATGTGCTAATGACAGCTTAATTAGACTTAATAAATTCGTCTTGCGGTTTCTAGACGAGTTATGTAATTAGTTTTTTTATTAACATTCGAAAACTCCTTCCGACATCTAATAAAATATCTGATGTGACACCAAAAACTTTTCACCAACACCCCTGAGTTGAGAAGGGAAAAAGAATAGCCCAGGGGTAGTTTGAGGAAAAAAAATATTTGGATGTTGCGGAATGCGAAAATTCCAGACTTCCAGCGGACGCTTCTCCTCCGGTCTGCGCAGTGCATCTCCATCCCGTTTCCTTCCACCTCCCACCACCACGGAAACTGCCGCCGCCTCCTCATTGGGACAGCACATTGAGCACTGAAGACAGTTGCCTCTACAGTGCCGCTTCAGCTCGATTTGACAATGGAGGTCCTCCAATCGGTGCTGGCCGAGTTCATCGGTTACATTAGGTCGAAGCACTCACTGTTGGACCAGCGCCGGCACCGCCTGCGCCAGCTGGTGCGCGCCGTGGTCGACGCCGCCGAGGGCGGCGCGGGGGCGGCCGTGCGGGACGAGTCGTTCTCGGCCTGGCTGCAGGTGCCCCGATCCGAGGCGCTGCGGGGGCAGGAGGTGCTCGACGCCGTGGCCGTCGCCAGCTCTGCCCGCCGCTTCCTCGCGGCGCTCTTTGTCTGCAGCGCCGAGGTGGACCGCCTCACGAAGGCCGTCGAGGACGACATATTCGTCAGGGTCCTCAGCCTGGACGCCGCCCGGGCCGCCGGCACGGAGGACGACATGGACGTCGACGGGGACGCCGCCCGGGCCGCCGCCACGGAGGACTACATGGACGTCGACGGGCGCCCGGCACCCGGTGCTCGCCACCGGCAGGAGCAGAGCGGCCGCAGCTGCGCGTCCGCGGGCTCCGTCGCGGCCCTCCTCCCCTCGCCTGGCGCCAAGAGGAAGCGCGCGTGCGGTGGCGGCGGCGAGGTCGACACGGTGCCGCCGCAGAAGCGGCGGCTTCTGGCGTGGACGCGGTCGCACCAGCGGCTCCGATCCGGCTTCGGCAGGGTCTCCTCCGCACCTCGTAAGCCGCCGCCGCCGGCGTTGCCTCGCTCGCGTCCCGCCCGGACGGTGGCATTGGCGTATGCTAGGTTTCGACGCCGCATCGGAAGGCCGACGCCGACGAGGCACCGGCCGCAGCCCAGTCTCGGACAACACTTCTCGCGGATTACGTTGTAGACCATAGACGAGGACCCGACGGGGTTTGAAGGGAGGTACGCTATCGCCCATGATTTCTTAGTGCAATTTGCAAAATTATGGGATTACTCTAGCAATTGGTGGACTGAATTAGCCTACTGGTAGTGGTAGTTCTTCATCTTTGAATGAATTTAGAATCAATGAACGTAGCAGTAGCAGCAGCAGAGTAGTAGTACTACTCCAGTTATTTTGAGATATTGGTAGATTCAAGCTGTGAGCTGGGACTCCAGCTTAGTATTAGTGCTAATTCTACTGTTGACTGTTGACCGTGACGAACTGATGGATTACGTCAGGATCTTTATGCTGTGCTGTTTTGTTGTGCGATGTTGTTTCTTTCAGCTTAGGGCAGCACGTGCTCACTCGGTATGAAAGGAATGTAATTTCTCGTTTCTTGAGGAGCTAATTAGTCTCAGTTCTAAGTATACTACACTAGAAACACAGTACTAGATCTGGCCAGTTCATTTCTCGTAGCTCATGTCTGGCGTCACTTTATTAATAACAATCTATTTAGTTACCAACATATAGTTTGGAGTATAACTAAGTAGAGGCTGCTATGTATAATAATATCAGTTTGTATATTAAAAAATGAGTAACCGTATAATCACAATTATTTTTTGCAAAACATTTTAAATAGATGTCAAGGATCATATATGTGATGTAGACCTGCTGAATTGATGGATACCATGAGTTGCAGCAAAAGTTATTGTAATTCAAGTGCTTTAGAATACTTGCGCTTATCACATTGAAATTAAATGTGTTCTTCTGCAAAGATTCCTGTTGGTTGATTCAGATAATAGTTTCTTGAAATGCAAATGAGTGTCAAAACATTAGTGCAGTTGAGGTTACCTATTTATTTTTTTCCACACTCAAACGCACACTTACAACCTAGCTAGCTAAAACATGACTCTACTAGCCACAGGACCCTGCTGCATGGGGCATGGCTCATCCCTGAATTATGGTTCCTCAATCTCAAACATATTGCAGGAAGCCAGGAATACATAGAACATGCAACTTTTTCAAGAAAAATGTTAGAAAGCAGGAGCAAGATAGAGAAGAAATATAATGCACTCTATCTAGGAATTTCAGTACCACCATAATCCCGTTTTCTTTGATAGTCATCACTTGGAGATAATCATCAGAACATCAGGAGAAAATTTTCTTATGTTCCACATCTCTGTTTGCCATAGTAACTTAGCTACATGCTGATATCTAAGCAAAGATTTAATTTTAACATATCCGGCGTTGCTGCGACGTTTGGATGGCTCAGTCTGATCATTCCCGTGTTGTTTCGGTCTACGGCCCAAAATGTACACATGTATAAACCTGATGTACAATGAAACAAAAAGGCTATCTCTGATCACTAATGCCACCACCGGGTATCATGTTATCAAGAAAATTTTGATCAGTATGCTTGTTATCACAATAACTATTCAAAGAATACAAATAAGAGAAGTGTGTATGTGCGCATTCAGATGGCAACAATAGTCTACAGTTTCTGTCGTTGTTTATATGAATGCAGACTGATTGTGTGTGAGGAATGCAGACTGATTGTGTGTGAGACAGAGATAATAAATCTGAGATTTTGTTGGTCAAACCTTAACATGCTGTCATCTGTGCATAAAAGTATTTACAATTTTCTATCTACCGGAAATATAGTATCAACGGTATTGAGGAGGGAAAAGGACTTAGCATGATTTTTAACCTGTGATCACCCTGACCCTGCAGCAAAGAAGATGATCAGTTAAGATATAACAGGGAAGAAATTACTAACTATATGTACCTACTTTTTTTTTGCCAGAAAGCACAATTTCAGCATAATTATGAAATAGGTGATATATGCACATCTAATTAAGAATCAAAGAGAGAAAAAAAATATGAGAATAAGAGTATGACGTAAGTTGTGATTCAAATTTATGAGAATAATAAATAGATGGCAACCACTTAGGGCAGCCACAACACAAAAATGGAATGCTTTGAGATGCTTTGACTCTTAAAAAAATTAGAATGATTTATAATTTGAGACGGATGGAGTATCTATCGTTGTTATGAGTGGAGAAATGGAAAGAATTTTTACCCTGTTTTTCAGCACTACTTCAGCAGTACTTTTCAACGAACCGCATCAGCAGCGGCCAAATTTCAGCAAGCCGAACATGGCTTTCATGGGATAGGAACGGATCACACTCAGGTGCCACCAGTTCTTTCGACGAGCCATGCTGCTTTGCACTGAGATCTACCTTTCCTTAGGTGCGGGTTTATGTTGAACTAAGAAACAGAGAATAAGATGCAAGAGCAAGAGTACTCCTGCTTTGGTGGCATTTATCACCTAGCGGTATATTGGCCACTTTGTGACCTTTCAGAACAAAATTCTCAAGCAGGAGTGCAGGACATCAGTACATCACACTCGAAAAGGGATGGATAAACAAACCTACCCACAACACCTCTTCAGCATGCAAAGCTACGGGAGCATCAGTTAAGCAAAAATATACGTCCCTGGTGCATTAAAAACTTCAAGTACATACATACCCAAGAGGATTACAACTATTCTGTATCGGGCTCACAAGACTCTCGCAGCGGAATGCGCATGACAATTACAAAAGACAGAGCTCAACGGGAGTTGTTATGGTGGCAGCTCCTGTGAAATGTCCTCAGAAAAGAAAAAAAAAAACTGGTGATGCTAAGCACCACTCAGATCCATAGGGCCATTGACATCCCGGAGTGAGCAGAAGCCATGTGTCATTCCAAGCACCAAAGCAGATAGCAGCCGGGATTATCATATCAATGAGGTCAGATCATACATTGTTCTCGAGCACAACTCCATCTGGAATCTCCAATTCCACCCCAGACTTGGCGGAGGTGATCACCTTGTCCTCGAGATAACACCAACAATATGAACCAGGCACTATTCACTGACACAAATGTTGCAGCTTAATGAAGAGGCGATAGTGGAATGAGCAGATGCAAATCAGAACAGACAGAAACGGTTGACAAAATTAGCATCACATATTCACGCCCATTTATAATGTCATAAAGTATCTAATGGCCACGGATGGCAACCAAGGAGAAAGAACTATCCGATCACAACGTTTACCTTTAGTGTAGTTGCAGAACCGAAGCAGACATCACCAGGCTCAAAACTATCAAGGTCAACAATGCTGGGGATGGACTTGAACCGAGCAAGAAAATAGGAAACTGTAAATTATTAGGGGGAATATTTCATCAGTGCATGTTGATAAATAATATCACACAAGTTAAGGAGCTGCAGTTTTACTGTTCAATGGTTTCATCAGCACACGACTTTGTGATGGCTCTAGTTATGTTGCAGATGATAAAACCATCAACCAAGGTGTAAAGACCAGAATGTGGGGACAATAAAACGAGCTTAGCATCGATAGCATCAAGCCATCAACGAAAATGAACTTGTCAAAAGGCTTATTATTATATCAAACTAACAAAACATTGAGATGCTTTCAGAAATACCTGCACAAGCAACAAATTAGATGTAGCCTTCGCTGGGAAAGCAGGGAACATTAATTCCAATTGTTTTGTCAAATAACTAGTTAAAGGTAACAAAAATATTAGAGCACATATTCAAAGAAAATGTACAAAAACGGAGTGCTTAGACTTCATATGATGGGAGTTGTTTTGCATACTCGAATAACTGCTCCAGCTGCAGTTTGAAGGACTTTCACACCATCAATTTCCTATAAACGCCAAATTCTTAGTAGAAGAACCGAACATCTGTAAGAGTTCTCAACAAATCCAAACAAAGAATCTGATTGATGCACACTTCTATATAACTGATATGCACAAAAGGATATCATGAAAGATTCAGATTGGCGATATACCTTGGGGTTTGGAATAATTTCCATCTTTAGTTCCTCAGCTTCTACAAGTCTCTTGATATATTTTAATGGTTCACACACCTGTTGGCCAAAACTGTTAGAGAGATAATATTTTCCTTAAAGGTAGATAGGCAGATTTCTTACAAGTAGTTAGTGCTGAATGCCTTAAACTTCTCAGCTAATTTGATTTCATTCACCTGTAAAATACAAAGAGGAGTAGAAAGGGTTGTGTTATATCCTAGTACAAAAGGCAGATGAAATCATGGAATAAACTATGAAATTTAAGTTATGCCTTTTATTTTGACTCAAACTTGCAAACTCTGTTTACACTGAAAGCATTCCAAGGCCAAGATTGTTTCTGTTATGGTGGGCAACACCTATCAGCGCCGTCGTCATGGTTCTGGCTAAGCCAGGGGCGCCGCTACAGGTCCGGTCCAGGGGCGCCAGTCCAGGTTGTGCCAGGAAGTTTGCGTCAAGTTTGTTAGGTCCAGATTGAGTCAGATTAGTTTCCAAGATTTGTTAGGCTAAAGAGTCAGAGTTTGTTACTATCAAATTGTAAGACTATAAGTGTCCGGTTGAGTTAATGAAACAGGCTAAGCCTGGGATTGTGTCAACAGACACCCTTGGGCGCCCAGCGTTCCCTCCCTGCCTTCTTCCTCGCTTGTGCCCTAGCTAGCCACGGCTCCTAGCCGCCGCCAACGCTCGCGCACGCAACCCATCCACTCACCACCATACAACCTACGCAGCAAGGCACGACGCCGTAACAACCTGGTATCAGCCTTGATGTCGACTTCCGCGGACGCTTCCGCCGCCGTGCCGGCCACCACCGCTGTTTCTACGCCCGGTGTCTCCCTGCCCTTGGTCATGAACACCACTGGCGTGATTTCGGCCGCCGTTCCTGCCACGGGTGGTCAGCCTACGCTGCAATCGCTCGCGGACACGCTCGCGGGCATCACCTCCGCCCTCACCGGCCTGCAGCTCCAGATGGCCGCCGTCACTCATCAACTGGTGGATTAGGGAGCCCGTCTCACAAGCCTGGATGGCCGACCGCCGCTCCCGCAATTTGGCTTGCCTGGGTTCGGCGGCATCCCGGCCTTGGCCGCTTCGTCTGCGCCGGTGATCACGGACGTCACGACCGCCGCAGGGGACTCCTCCGCGTCTGCGTCATCTTCCCTGCCGCTATCTTCGCCGGTGCCGCAGGGTTCGCAGCCGGTGGCGCTGCCGCCGTCCATGGGCGTCCCGATCACTCACATCAATTTTCCGCATTCGCCATCGCCCCTGCCGACGTTTGGGTCGGTAGCCCAGCGTTTGCCAACGCCGACTTCTGCTCACATGGCTGAGGCGCAGCCATACCTCCCTCCTCCACCAGAGGGGGACTCCGCCATCGTGCCGAAGTACCACAAGATCACGTTTGAGACTTACGATGGCACCGAAGATCCGCTGGGCTGGCTCAACAAGTGTGAGCAATTCTTTCGCGGCCAGCTGACGCGCGAGGTGGACAAAGTCTGGATGGCCTCGTATCATCTCAAGGGGGTCGCCCAGCAATGGTTCCTTGTCCTGGAAACTGACATCGGACGGCCGTCGTGGCCGGACTTTCGACGCTACTGCCAACAGCGTTTCGGACCCACCCTCAGCACCAATCATCTCGCGGATTTGGCTTGACTGCCGTTTGGTGCCTCGGTGGACGCCTATATGGAGGCTTTCCAGGCCCGGGCGGCCCATGCCGGCGACCTTTCCACGCTGCAACGCGCGCGACTGTTCACGGGTGGCCTTCCCGACTACATTCGCGTGGATGTCGAGCTCCATGAACCTCAAGACCTGCAGCACGCCATGCGCTTGGCACGGGCATACGAGCGCCGCAATGCCCCTCAGCTTCCGGCGCTGCCTGCGCCCCAGCGGTCGGCGCGTCGTCCTGGGGGTCCTCAGGCCGCCCTTCCGGCGTCCTCGGCGGCCAGCGGCTCGGCGTCATCAGTGCCTGCGTCCTCCACGTCGGTCTCCAGGGCTTTCAAGCGCCTCACTGCCGACGAGATGGCGGAACGGCGCAAACTCGGGCTGTGCTATAACTGCGATGAGCAGTTTGTCCGTGGGCACAAATGCGCTCGTCTGTTCTATCTGGAGGTGCCGGATTACTTTGTTGAAGAACCCGACGAGCCAGCTACGGCTCCTTCTGAGCAGCCACCTTTTGATCCGGAAAAGCCCATGATTTCCTTGTCTGCAGTGACAGGCATCTGGGCACGCGACACCATGCAGTTGCGTGTCAAGGTTGGCGCGCATGAGTTCACGGCGCTTTTGGATTCCGGCTCTACGCATAATTTCATTAATCCGACCGCGGCGAACACGGCTGGCCTTCAGTTCATTGACAGCAATGGTGCCCATGTCATTGTCGCGAACGGCGACCGCGTCGCGTGCCAGGGTCTTGCCCGCGACGTTCAGCTCCGGATCGGCGACGAGAGATTTACGGTGGATTGTTTCTCCATCCCCCTGGAGCCCTACGACATGGTCCTCGGGCTCTCGTGGTTGCGTTCTTTGGGACCGATCCTCTGGGATTTCGCGGCGCTCCGCATGGCCTTCACTCTCCGTGGCCGCCGCGTGGTGTGGTCTGGCGTCGGCGCGCCGTCCACAACACCCCCCGCGTCCCCGTTCTCCGGCCACCTCTACACCGACATGGGGGCTAAGCGCGCCCTCCTGGAGCATCTCCTGGACTCGTACCAGGACGTCTTCGCCGAGCCCGTGGGGCTGCTGCCGGCCCGTGAGTGCGACCACAGGATCCACCTGAAGCCAGGCACTGAGCCGGTGGCGGTGCGGCCTTATCGCTATCCGCAGTTGCAGAAAGATGAGCTAGAACAACAATGTGACGCCATGCTGCAGCAAGGAATTATTCGGTACAGCACCTCGCCCTTCTCCGCACCGGTGCTGCTTGTCAAGAAACAGGATGGGACTTGGTGTTTTTGCGTCGACTACAGGACCCTCAATGCCGCAACGGTGAAGGACAAATTTCTGATCCCTGTTGTCAAGGAACTCCTGGATGAGCTGCACGGCGCCAAATTCTTCACCAAGTTGGACTTACGCTCAGGGTATCATCAGGTTCGGGTTGCTCCTGCAGATGTCTACAAGACGGCGTTTCGGACGCACCATGGTCACTTCGAGTTTCTGGTCATGCCCTTCGGCTTGTCCAACGCGCCGTCGACATTCCAGGCGCTTATGAACTACGTCCTCAAGCCGTTCCTTCGCCGCTGCGTGCTGGTGTTCTTCGACGACATTCTCATCTACAGTGTCTCATGGACGGAGCATCTTCAGCATCTACGCGCCGTCCTCGATGTCCTCCGTGCTCATCGCCTCCACTTCAAGCGGTCCAAGTGCTCCTTCACAACCGCTGCTGTCCACTACCTCGGCCACGTGATCACTGAGGAGGGCGTAGCCATGGACGCCGCCAAGGTGGCGGCTGTGCAGTCCTGGCCGCGGCCACGTGCGGCGCGTGGACTTCGTGGCTTCCTCGGCTTAGCAGGGTACTACCGGCGCTTCATCAAAAACTATGGCGCCATTGCGGCACCTTTGACACAGCTCTCCGCAAGGATGGGTTCCAGTGGACGGAAGCTGCGGACACGGCCTTTGCTGCCCTCAAGGCCGCGCTTACAGCGGCGCCGGTTCTCCACCTGCCTGACTTCTCCGCCACGTTCGTCGTCGACTGCGACGCGTCGGGCTCGGGCTTCGGAGCCGTTCTTCATCAGGATGGCGCGCCCATCGCGTTCTTCAGCCGCCCGTTCGCGGCCCGCCACCTCAAAGTGGCGGCTTATGAGCGCGAGTTGATCGGTCTCGTCCAGGCGGTGCGCCATTGGCGGCCCTACCTTTGGGGGCGTGCGTTCGTCGTACGGACGGACCACTATGCTCTCAAGTTCATGCTGGATCAGCGGCTCTCGACGATTCCTCAGCATCATTGGATAAGCAAACTGTTTGGCTATGATTTCAGGGTGGAGTTTCGTCCGGGTCGGTCCAACATCGTCGCCGACGCGCTATCCCGGAGGGACGGGGAAGCGCCGCTATTGGCGGCCATTGAGGAGGCTGCGGCGGTATACTCCTCCGCCTTGTCGGTTCCCACCTTCCGGCTCTTCGACGAGCTCCGCCGGGAGTTGGAGACCGATTCCGGCCTGCGTGCGCGTCGTGACGCGGTGGCCTCGGGCGCGCACGGTGACGCCTGGAGTGTCCAGGAGGGCCTTCTTCTTCACAAGGGGCGCGTGTTTGTGCCCAACACCTCGGTGTTTCTCGACGACGTCCTCCAACTCGCCCACACAAGGGGCCACGAGGGCATTCATAAGACTTTGCAGCGGCTGCGCACCGAGTTTTACGTCGAGCACGACAGGCGCGTGGTCGCGGATTATGTCCGCTCTTGCACAGTGTGTCAGCGGAACAAGACCGAGGCGCTGCACCCTGCCGGCCTGCTGCAGCCGCTCCCGGTTCCGTCACGCGTCTGGGCGGATATCTCCCTTGATTTCATCGAGGCACTTCCGAAGGTACATGGTAAAAGTGTCTTGCTCACTGTGGTTGACAGGTTCTCCAAGTTTGCCCACTTCATCCCCTTGGGGCACCCATACACGGCGTCCTCGGTCGCACGCGCTTTCTTCCAGGAGATCGTGCGACTCCACGGCTTTCCGGAGTCCATCGTCAGTGACCGTGATCCGGTGTTCACGGGGCATGTGTGGCGCGACCTGTTTCGCCACGCCGGGGTCAAGCTGCGCATGAGCACCGCCTTCCACCCGCAAACGGATGGGCAGTCTGAGGCTGTGAACAAGACGATCACAATGTACCTCCGCTGCCTTACGGGTGACCGTCCCCGCGACTGGCTTGATTGGTTGCCGTGGGCGGAGTTTTGCTACAATACTACTTATCATACGGCGCTCCAGACGACGCCGTTCCAGGTGGTTTATGGTCGTCCTCCGCCGGACTTGCTGCCGTATGTTACTGGGCAGGCTCATACTGAGGCTGTGGACACCCTCCTGGCCAACCGCGATGAATTTCTGGAGGAAGTACGCGGCCGGCTCCTTCAGGCGCAGGAGTATGCTCGCCGCTTCTACGACGCTCACCATCGCGCTCTGGAGTTTGCAGTCGGCGACTGGGTGCTGCTGCGTTTGCTTCACCGCCACGCGCAGTCCTTTGTTCCTGGCGGTCGTCGCAAGCTTGGTCCAAAGTATGCGGGCCCTTTCCAGGTGGTCGAGCGCATTGGCGAGGTCGCCTACCGCCTGCAGCTTCCGGACGACGCTCGGATACATGATGTGTTTCATGTCGGGGTGTTGAAGCCTTTTCGTGGCACACCTCCGGCATCCCAACCGGCGCTACCTCCTCTTCGTCACGGCCGTCCTCTTTAGCGTCCAGAACGCGTGCTGCGCTCCCAACTTCGTCGTGGGGTGTGGCATGTGTTGGTGGAATGGTCTGGCATGCCGGTCTCCGAAGCTACCTGGGAGCCCGTTCCGGCGTTCCGTGAAGCCTACCCCTCCTTTCAGCTCGAGGACGAGCTGTATCCCGAGGAGGGGAGAGATGTTATGGTGGGCAACACCTATCAGCGCCGTCGTCATGGTTCTGGCTAAGCCAGGGGCGCCACTACAGGTCCGGTCCAGGGGCGCCGCTACAGGTCCGGTCCAGGGGCGCCAGTCCAGGTTGTGCCAGGAAGTTTGCGTCAAGTTTGTTAGGTCCAGATTGAGTCAGATTAGTTTCCAAGATTTGTTAGGCTAAAGAGTCAGAGTTTGTTACTATCAAATTGTAAGACTATAAGTGTCCGGTTGAGTTAATGAAACAGGCTAAGCCTGGGATTGTGTCAACAGACACCCTTGGGCGCCCAGCGTTCCCTCCCTGCCTTCTTCCTCGCTTGTGCCCTAGCTAGCCACGGCTCCTAGCCGCCGCCAACGCTCGCGCACGCAACCCATCCACTCACCACCATACAACCTACGCAGCAAGGCACGACGCCGTAACAGTTTCTTTTGACCAAGTGTATTGAACATCAAGTAACCTATGTAGATTGGTTTTCTAGGATGATGTATGCAAACAAATTAATTGATAATCGATCAGCCTTATCAATATTAGGATGCCTTAAGGCAACTCTGGTGTTTAGTTTATCCCACTCATGAGATTCCACCACTCAAATTAGAATTATGGAAGGAGATGGTACATCCGTAATCTTTTTATTATTTTAACCAAGATTAGTTGCTTTTCTCTTGACAGAACCTCGGGGAGAACTAGCAATTCAGGGCCCTTCCTTCTGTATTAATCTGTCCTTATCCATTTTTTATGCACAGGGCTAGAACTTTTGGTCTCTGTATTGATCTTATTTTGGATGGAAGTATGCCTGTCCAAAATGTTTTCTCCCATTAGGGAACTTTTTTAGGATAAGGCGTATAAAAAAAATAGAACTATCTAAAGATTTTTAATTAGTATATAACACAACTTGGTGAGTGCTAACTCGCCGAGTTACCAGGTCCTGGGTTCGAAGCCGTCTCTCTGCAGAATTTCTGCGGGGCTAAGGCTTTGCTTCGGTTATTCCCTTTCCCAGACCCCACTCGTGTGGGAGCCTCTGACACTGGGTCTGCTTTTTTTTTATAACACAACTGTTTCTCTTAAACAAGCGCCACTGTCTATAGATACTATGTGATTTAATCATGCATCTGGCCAAATTCAATTCAAGAACTAATCAAATAGTGAAACATGATTCTTGAATAAAGCATAACGACAATATACATAAAGGAATATAACTTTTTGTTTTCATGAAATAAGTAACCATTCCAACTGTAGGAGACTACGACAATTAATATTTAAGTGGAATGTGAAAACCACAGAGCACAGAATCAGATTCAAAATCACTTATGCTAGCCAACTTGAAAATAGCTTAATGCGACAGGGTGAAACAATGAAAGTTGTCAGCAGGCCCTGGACTAAACTCTGCATCTTCAGGGTTTGCTGCATGTCAATGAGCATGTGTTTGCTGCATCCAACTCAATGCACTAAACTCTGCATCTTCAGTGCTGAACAGTACTAGTAAGATGATGGGGGTGAGAATCGTACCAACCATAATGAGCAGATTGGGGATCGGAGTGCAACAAAGGGATTCCCTTGTGCTGGGTCATGGCGATGCAGTCCAGACTCCAGACACTGATGACGGGCGTTGTGGTCACCTTCGGTCGGAGCAGATCGGGGCATTCCTCCGGCGCCGGCGGCCTCCGTCACCGGGCGCAGATGGTGCCGTAGAGGTAGGCGACGGCAGTACCAGCTGCGGGGATGGTGATCTGGCCACGCTCTTATCAGATTTGCCCGGGAGTACTTCTCTCTCCCCGTCTCCTCATCTGATAGGGCTATGGCATAGGTGTACTACAGTCTACAGTTACATGCCTACATTGAACCAGTCCACACCTAGCCGGCTCACATTTGCGCCCCTTTCCGCCCCCTTCCCAGTTCCCACCTCTCCCACCACGGACACTACCGCCGGCTCTTACCACCTCTCCCAGTCCTCCCACACTACCGCCGCCGCCTCATTGGCTCTACGGCCACTTCAGCTCGATTTGAAAATGGAGATCCTCGAATCG
The DNA here is from genome assembly GCA_022457205.1 of Saccharum spontaneum. NCBI lineage: Eukaryota > Viridiplantae > Streptophyta > Magnoliopsida > Poales > Poaceae > Saccharum > Saccharum spontaneum. Next base: position 12,889,598 of record CM039589.1, read on the forward strand.
GCGCTGTTGGGGGAGTTCATCCGCTACATCAAGTCGAACTGGTCGGCACACTCGCGGGTGGACCAGCGCCAGCGCCGCCTGCGCCAGCTCGTCTCCAAGGTCCGCGCGGTGGTGGACGCCGCCGAGGGCGGCGCGGGGGCGGCCGTGAGGGACGAGTCGTTCTCGGCCTGGCTGCAGGTGCTCCGATCCGAGGCGCTGCGGGGGCAGGAGGTGCTCGACGACGTGGCCCGCGCCACGGCCGTCGCCAGCTCAGCCCGCCGCTTCCTCGCGGGCTTCAAGGCGCTCTTCGTCTGCAGCGCCGAGGTGGACCGCCTCGCGGAGGCCGTCGACCAGCTCGAGCTCCTGGCGGGGCCCGGCGGCGACCTCGACATGTTCGTCAGGGTCCTCAGCCTGGACGCCGCCCGGCCCGCCGCCACGGAAGAGGACATGGACGTCGACGGGCGCCCGGCGCCTGGTGGTGCTCGCCACCGGCAGGAGGGGAGCGGCTGCAGCTGTGGATGCGCGGGCACCGTCGCGGCCCTCCTCCCCTCGCCTGGCGCCAAAAGGAAGCGCGCCTGCGGCGGCTCAGGCGTCGACGCCGGCTCGACGTCGCGCGGCGAGGTCGACGCGGTGCAGCCGCAGAAGCGGCGGCACCTGGCGTGGATGCGGTCGCACCTGGGGCTCCTGTCCGGCTTCGGCAGGGTCTCCTCCGCACCTCGTGAACCGCCGCCGGCGACGTTGTCTCGCTCGCGTCGCGCCCGGACGGTGGCATTGGCGATGTCTAGGATTCGACGCCGCATCGGAAAGCCGACGACAACGGGGCACCGGCGGGAGCCCAGTCTCGGACGGCAGTTCTCGCGGATTACGTTGTAGACGAGGAACCGACGGCGACGGGGGTGAAGGGAGGTAGGCTGTCGCCCATGGTTTCTAGTGCATTTTGCAAAATTATGGGATTCCTCCGGCAATTAGAATAGTGGTAGTGGCAGTTCTTGATCTAGTGCATTTTGCAAAATTATGGGATTCCTCCGGCAATTAGAATTCGCCCATGGTTTCTAGTTCTTGATCTTTGAATCCAGCAGCAGAGTAGTAAGTACTACACTACTACTTCGGTTAGTTTGTGATATTGGTAGGTTCGTTTGTGATATAGTAGATTCAAGCTGCACTTGTGAGCTGTGACTCCAGCTTAGGAGTACTAGTGCTAATTCTAGTGTTGACTGAGATGAACCGAGTACTAGTGCTAATTCTACTGTTGACTGAGATGAACCGATGGATAACGTAAGATCTTTGTTCTCTGCGGGTTTGCTGTGCGATGTTGGTTTTTCAGCTTTTCTTTTTAAGTACGAAAAGAATGTAATTTCTCGTTTCTTGAGGGTGTGTTTGGCAACGAGGCATGAGAATTAGTGATGGGAGTACGTAGAGAGAATTAAGGTGGGAAATTGACTTTTAATCCCAATCGAATTGAAGAGGGCATGTTTGGGGTGGGGGGTTTTGAGGGGGAAATTAAAAGACAAGTTAGGGCAGTCCCAATGGTGCATTGATGATGGTTTCTATCCTCATTAAATGACTTGCCACGTAAGCAAAATGCTGACATGGCAACGTAATTAATGAAGAAAGAGAGCAAAAATCATAGAAATGGTTTCTTCATGAAGAAATCAGGTCTACTCTTGACCCAATGCACCAAGAAACCATGAAATCATCATTGGGGAGAAACCACCAGTTTCTAAGGAGCTCGTGTCGCACTCCCATTGGAGGAAGAATATAGAGTTGAGAGGAGAAAGAGAAAATAATTATTACTCATAGAAACTATGGATTGGAAAGCAGTACTTTTTGGTGCGGTATCCTATATTATTGAAACTACTAGTTTCTTTCATTGGGACTGCCCTTATGATAGATGGTAAGGATCTACTTTCTTTTTTTTTATTAAGAACACAACTCTCATCAATTCTCACCCTTCTCCGAGAAAATTGATTAGTGGGAGTTGATCCTCTGAACTCTCCTTCTTCTTTCTACCAAAACTCTCGTTCCCACCAAATAAACAAAAGATTTCTAAATTCCTATCTCTAGACTATCATTCTCTGCTTCTAATTACCCCCAATTAAACGAGCCCTAACGAGCTAATCAATCAATCTCAGTTATTATAACTAAATATATATATATATATTAATATCTCATTAATAATGATTTTTTACAATAAATTTATTTAGTAATTGTATAAATATTAATAGTATTTTTATAAGTCTAGTTAAACTTATAAAAGCTTAAATTTAGATTAAAATTAAAATTACATTATTTTAGGACGGTATTTGGATGGTGGTAGTAAGTTTATTGCCCTGCAGCCTGCCATGTCTCGTTGATCACCCGATCATATCGTAACTTTGACTCTGGTCAAGCGGCACATGCATGGATGAAATGGTAGATTTGAAACAAAAAAAAAAAATAGTACACTTTTTTTTTGGCGAAGAATGTGGCCGCCTGCTTTGCGAGAAAAAGGGTGCGTGCCTGCCACCGCGCCTGTATCGATGGAACGAGGACTTCCTTGTTCCTTCGGCCCTTCCCCATGTGTTGTCGCGACGGTTCGTTCCTCGGAGCTCGGGACTCCATCAGGATGTGGCCGAACAGTTCGGACTCCAACTTGCAAGCGCACTGTGAGCCCGTGACTCGCAATGCAATACGATTCCAAGTGGGCCGAGTCCACTTCAAGAAAAACTCGAATACAACAGGCCCATCTCATGTTAGCTACGGTGCTACAGACGACTCCGGCCCGGCCCAATGAAGTCTACGGGCCGAGCTCATGCCAACCATCCTACGGGCTTCAGCATCGTGTGACGTGTCTTCTGCTCAACAGCGAGTCAACAACCCGGTAGGGAACGATGTTTAAAATTCAATATTTTTTTTGAATCATAAAATTCAATATTTTTGGTGGAGAAACAGCTTGATTGCTGTGGATTTTGGTCAAGATCTTAAACTAATCACTATATAAGATTCATCAAGAAAGCAACAGCCCGTCTGTGCTTGCGCTAATGATGCGTGTCTTCACCAATTAGCGTCCAAAATCATTGCGCGGAATCTCAAAGGGCGCTCGAACTAACATTATTGATTATTCCCTGCACCTGCAGTGCGGTGCTATGATCGAGATCGGTGGTGGATCCTCTTTTCTTTTCGAAAAAATGCTGCGGACGAAAACGACGCATTCGTATAAAATTGTAGATAGAAATGTGGAGCTTTATGTACAAGTTTCGGTTTGAATTGATGCAAAGTTACAAAAGCCGCTCAAAAATCGGTACAGGAAGATCACACGCGACGGCCGAATTTACACTTGCAAACGGAAGGGGGACGAGAAAACGGGAGTATTTACCACGCAGAGACTAGACGTGAAAGCAAAAGGGAATCGATCGATCGTGGCGGCATTAACACGGGTGCGCGCCGGTGACTCAGAGGTCCTCCGCGATGCAGGCGAGGTGCGGCTGCCACGGCGCGGCGTGGCTGCCGGTGCTCATGCGCCGCCGGTGCTGCTGCGCGGCCGCCCTCTTGTGCTGCTGCTGCTGCTTCTTCTTGGCCGCTTCCTTCTCCGGCGGCGACTCGGCGCCGAGCTGCCCCAGCTGCCTGTCGGTCACGGCGGCGACGACGACGCTGCCTTCCGACTTGCTGCGCACGTGCCGGCTCGGCGTGCCAGCACCGCCTCCGCCTCCGGCGCCGGCGGCCTTCTTGGCGTCGGGCACGGACGCGGCCGGGATGAGGAAGTAGATCTCCCCGCGCTCGAGCTCCGAGTCCGGCGACACGATGAGGATCCTGCGCACCACCCCCTGCGGCGACGAGCAGGGCCTGCTGAGCACGTGGTTGGGGTGCGCCGCCAGCACCTCCCCGGCCGACACGGCGCGGCCGTACTCGTCGACGCGGCCGCTGAGGTGCACGATCCGCACCAGGTCCAGCGCGCCGCACGGCAGCACGCACGCCAGGCAGCACCGCAGGCTGTTCCCCATGCCGCCGCGCCTCGCCTTGTTCGGTGCCGCGCCTGCTGGGCGCCCGGCTTCCTCTCCTCTCTCTGTCCTCACGGTGACGACGCGGCCAGCACGTATATATAGTTGGTGAGCTCGAGTCGAGGACAAACAGAGAGCCAGAAAATGTACTTTGGGGGTGATTAAGACTAACCTCGTTAGTGAGGACACAGGAGAGGCGAGAAGGATGGATTAATCACGTCATGTTTTTTTTTTCTTTTTGAGAGGAATAATTAACTAACTAGCAAACAAATAATAATGGAATAGGTTAATTAGTAGTGCCCATGTTCCGATAATCATTTTTATTTTGTTTTCTGTTTTGGAGGCAGAGGATGCGCCAATGATTCGCACACGGCACCACTCATGCGCACAGCCCTGCTGCCCTGCTGGAGCTTGGTTGTACTGTATCCTGCCTCTTCCTCCTCACTGATGGCGCGTGCGTTGGATTGCATTGCATCAGTATTCAGTGGCCCTGCGATGCGACGAATCAAGGACGAGTGTGAACGCGCCATTGGATGGATAATGGATGCCAGAGATTGGGTTCTGAATTATTCAGGCATTTTTTTATATAGGCGACAGAAATATTTTTGGAGCGGAATTATGCGTGTACAGACAGTACTGCTCCCTTGTGATTGATGTTTGGTACACGTACTACGTACTCGTACAAATGCTCCAAAACGAACCCGGCCGTGCGACGTCTTTTTCGTGAGCAGTGGGTGATCATTTGGGGGGAATATTGTATTTATATTTGTGTTTTTTTATATACGAGAGAAGGTGAATGGAGTTGAAGCTATCTGCTGCTGCGTGGTGGCCTCCGGTTCGAGCCAGGCGACCACTCTTTGTGTTGGATCATTGGAGTAGCTAGGTAGCTCCGCCGAATTGAAGCTGAATCGTTGTGTTGGAACTAATTGTGTCGTTAGTCTCTCGCTTAACGCACGTCTAGCCAAGCTGGACCAAAATTATTGTGCAGCGGCCAGCAGGTTGGTTGGCAAGGCTGCTACTACTACCTTGCTTGCTCTCTGGTCAACCCGTGGGGATTCCATCGATGCTCGCCACCGTGGTTCTGCTAGATTGCATTACCAGACAAAATAATCATTTCGATCGTTTTTTTTTTTTCGAGGATGATCGTTTTGTTTCAGATCCGATCCACGGGCCTCAAATGTTAACCTCTGTCCTCCGCCAGATCCAACAGTTGATCAGCAGTCAGGGAATATCATTTTTTTACGGCGGTCAGGGAATATCATTAGTGCGGTAATCATACGATCTTACAGAAATTGACAGCTTCCGTCTGTGTGTCGGAGGTACGTACGCGCGGGCAGGTGGTACGGTAACCTTCCAAGTGGCAAGTGAATGGAACTTTGCTAGTAGCACTGTAGCAGTAGCAGTACCTGTACCTCTGTACCTTGTCCTTACCATACGTGTGCATGTGGTGGCCGCACGTGGGCGCTTCCATGCAAACAGTTTTTTTTTTTTTTTGCGACAGCTTCCATGCAAACAGTAGTGTTTGGAAACAAACAAGTGCCCTTTGCCCCTTTCCCATGATCGGTGATCCCATCCGTTGTCCGATCCCAACCCATCCCATCCCATCCATCGCGCCACCATCACGCCACGTGGCCGCACCGGCGCGGCCCCCAGTCCACGCGGGCGTGGTCACCTGTCGATCGATCGATCGAGCGGATGGGCCGGTACACCGAACACGTTCCCAAGTTCTTCTCCACGAATCGGCATCGCGATCCAGGACCACGTGTGGGCGCGTCGACCTCGGCCACTTGGCTTTCGGTCCATTCCCCGGTGGGCCACGGCCACGGCCACATGATGGGCTAACGCGTTTGGTCTCCAGCGCCTGAGCCCAGCCACCCACCACTGGGCTTATTAGAAGGGCCACCCCAGAAACTCCGGCCTGCGTACTACTCCTCCGTCGCAAAGCAACCCGTAAGTGAGGACTGACCGACTGAGGACTCTGCATAGGCGCGGTTCGTGACCCTCGGCCCCTCGCATCTCGCTGTAACCGATCGCCGTGCGGCCGACCGGACACGACGACGGCACGACTGCACGACGCTACCTACCCTTCCTTGCGCTCGATTCACCGGCCCGCGTCGTAAAGGCGGTTGCGTTCCACGGCACGCCTTGCCGTTCTTGGCTGCTCACACCCGATGCGTCTTCAATTCGCCAGGCAAACCTTCTTCCATTCTCGGTTCCTCGATGGAGACGCGAGTGCGCGCTCGTTCATCTCCATCTCTTTCGGCCTGCCTTTTCTGCACCTCCCTCTCGGGTTAAAGCCGTGTGCCGAGGCCTCTGCATTGTTACCATGGACCGTGTGCCGTGTCGGTGCACGGTACACGGCACACGGCATTGTTACCTCTGCATTGTTACCGGGAGGGACCGGCCACACGGACGACGACGGCCTCGGCTGCTGCTGCGGCTGCTGCCTCCTGTGCTGCGCCTGCGCCGCCGAGGTCATCTGCAACTGGTGCACCTTCCTCGTCGCGCTGGTGGCCGCCGCGGTGCTGGTCGCCGCCTTCGGCGTCGCGCTCCCCGTCCGCGCCACCGTAACCGACGCCTCGCTGAGCCGCCTCGACCTCATCGCCACCACCAGCAACGGCACCGCCACTGCCTTCTCCGACGCCGCGTCCGTCTCCGTCGCCTACGACCTCTCCCTGACCGTCCAGCTCCGGAACCGCAACTGGGCCATGCGCATCGAGCTGGCCGCGCCGCTCGACGCCGAGCTCCGCTTCGCGGGGCGGCGCTTCGACGGCGCCCGCCTGGCGGACCCGGGCAGGAGCGTCCCGCCGCGGGGCACGGAGGAGTTCCGCGTGCTGGCCGCGTCGTCGCCCGGGCGCGGCGGGGCGGTGCCGCTCGGGGGCGCCATCGCCGCGGCGGAGCTCGCGAGGGAGCGCGCCGAGGGGGTGTTCGAGGTGGAGCTGCGGATCGCCGGGGAGGTCAGGTACCGCCCCGTGCACGCCGGCCGGAGCAGCAGGCTGGAGGCGACGTGCCCGCTCAAGTTGCTCATGCCGAACGCGCCGCGGGGGACGCACTTGGTGGTGCTGCAGAAGGACGTCAGCTGCTATTAGCCTACTAGTACTTAGCTGGAGGAGTAGCTTGCTTACCAGGAATTACGTATATGTACGTATGCTTGCATATATGGTTGCATTGGACGCAGTTTGTTGGGAATGCGCGTGATCTCTGATCTCATCTTCATATGAACAAATAACTAACCTACCATGGATTCATATGCATTTGCATTGTAATTACTACTAATTACTATAGTCACGAATGATCGAATGGTTCCACGTCTATTGTCATTCACCTTTTTCAAGTAGTGATAATTAATACGATTTAACCTATATAGCATGCATCATGCACTGTTTCATCAAGTTCAGTTATTTTTACTTTTAGGTCGTATGTTTTGCTTGTATCTTTCGATGAGAGATTCTCGAACCGTCATCTCAAAGTAGCGAACAGGCTGCTCTTAGTGGCCTCTCACTGACTCGCTCGGGAAGTCATCTTAAACCTCTTGCTCGTTGCTTCACTGGGCACGGTTTTGCTGCTTGCTCGTTTGCCGACCTAATGTGTGTGTGTGACGTTAACGTTTAAGTTGTAATGATGCACTGTGCCTGCATTGAATACCTTGCTACTCCGTGGAATGCTAGCTAGTACTACCTCCATTCTAAGGAAGATATTACGGGGGTGTTTGGGACTGCTCCGCTCTACGTTTTTTTTTTATCTTGATCATGTAAAAGGTTTGAGTATTTTTGTATTAAGGTAGATAAAAGTTTAATACAACACGCCTTAGCGGCGTCCTAGGGGTCAGAAGAGTTGTATATGAACGCTCCACGCTTTTTTTAGCTTCGCTCCACGTTTTTTAGTTAAGCGGTTTCAACTCCATACACTCTATTTGAGGAAAAAAAGGTGGAGTTGTGAGAACACCTATAGTGATGCTCCACAAACTCCAGTTTTTTGATAGAGCTACTCCACGGTGAAGTTTGTGGAGCAGTCCCAAACATATCCTATAATTTTAGTTCTATCCCTAGTCAAATTTTTAAAGTTTAACTAGGTTTATAGAAAAAACATATAAAATAGGTATACTATTAAAATCATAAAATGTGTCTCACGAGGAATCTAATGACTTTTGTTTAGTGTTATAAATGTTTTTTTGGTTCTAGTGTTATAAATGTTGATATTGTGTACCCTTGCTTTTATAAACCTGGTTAAATTTACAATGGTGGGAGCAATATCATAACTTCTCAGAAAATCACAATTGAATCTTGAAAACTCTCTTACACTACCTTTATTTAGGGCCTATTATCTTGTGTCGTGTCAATGGATACACTGTTTGTGGTTTTCAGGATGACACGACACATTTTCAGAAGTGCCTGTATAAAAGATTACCGGGCCATGCTGTGCCAGGCCAAAATACCGGGCTTTGTGCTAGGCCAACGGGCCACGGGCTGCATGGCCATCTGTGGTGGAGATCAGCCTGCGGTTACCCTGAGCTCTTTTGCATAAATCTGCGTCTCCTTGCACTCTCCTCGAAGGAGCCAAGAAGAACACAGCGGTCTGCCGAGTGTAAAAAACAATAATAGTGCAATTGCCCGGAGTAAAGATCTCCATCTCAGGTGCAGTGCAGCGAAAGGCCCCATGGAGCAGATGGCGATTGTGACGGTGGCCGGCGGCGTGCTGACCCCGGTGTTTGTGCTGCTGTCGCGCATGCAGCCCGTCGTTGACTTCTTCCGCCGCCTTTGCGACTGTCTCCGGCACCCTCAGCGCCGCCCCGCTAGGCCCGTCAGGGCGGCATGGAATGGAAGAAGCCTGCAGCCACGGAGGAGTAGAGCATCTGACATATATATATGCGCCTGCATCGAATTGTCTCCGGCCTCCAGTGGTTCATATGCACGTATGGAGAGGCATATAGATGTTGTATCCACGTACCTTATTATTTTATTTGGTTGTAGTACGTAGTCCCATGCTGTGGCTCCTATGGTGTGACATTTGGTTTTGAGTTGGATCAAAACAAACCGTTTCAAATGTTTCTTCTTTGTTCTATCCAAAAGCAAAGTAAACTCTTCCAGAAAGTAATGTTTACACCGACAAGTATTGAGTACTCAGATGTATTTTGGTGGACGACCTCTGATATTTCTGGAAGACCAGATGCTCCAACTCATGATGATTATGATTTATGACGTCCATGAAGAAGGATATTTGCAGCTGTTGCTTGAAATCTTCTGCAATACTGAAAAGAGGCACGGGAGCGTTCGCCGCGACAATAAAGAAAATAAATTTTTTTGCACAGCAGGTTGAGGTTCTAGCGTTGCCCAACTCAAAAGCCCGGTGGTGGCTGGGCTGAGCCGCTCAGGCCCAGGAGCCGCCTCCCGTTGCAGGCAAGGCGCCGCCTCCCACACGCGCACTCGCGGCTCGCGCAGGCAAGGCGCCGCCGCCGCTCAGCGGCCGCCGGCGACGAGCCTCAGCGGCCCTACCGGCGAGGCGGCGAGTTCTTCTTCCTTCTCCACCGACGGGACAGCGCTTCTCCACCGACGGGACAGCGCGTGGATCCGGCGACCTCTGGGCTCCGGCGAGGCGGCGACGGCGAGTGGTGACTGCTGATAGGTGGTGAGTTTATTTGCCTTATGTCTCAGCCCTTCCTCAGTTCATTTGACTCAATTTCTTCTTATGAGAGCTGCTGTATTTTGAGTGCAGCTAGAGCGTCGACGTCGACCATTGCCCACTTGGAAACTGGAACTGGGCTGAGCGGATGTAGACCGTTCGAATTCCAATCGCACGGTCTGCGCTCCTTTGACGTCTCCCTCTCCAAGGGCTTCGTGTCTTCACCGGTAGCGCGCCACCATGTCGGAGACTGAATCGGCGGCAGTGGCAGCGGCGCCGGACCCGGCGGCTGCAGCGGAGCCGAAGCCTCGGCGGCTGCGGGGGCACAAGAAGGGCGCCGTCACCTGCTGCGTCGCCTCCTCCGCCCGCCCGGGCGTCGTCGCGTCCTCCGGCGAGGTAGGCGTTTCCATCACGCTGCTTGTCTACTCTTCCGAGAACAAACACTGCGCCGTACGATGACTCGGTGTCCTGCTTCGGGAGTTGTTACAAGGGCGCCCCGTGGTCCATGGGCGTCGGCCAATAGTTGCAGTGCAGGCCATGGTGTCTTTCGCTGAGGACACGAGTCGAACACCTCATGTGCAATGGTCGCAATTGGTGCTCGGTTGAGACATTTTGTCGGTCGGGTGGCAAACCATGCGCTGACTGCACATAGAGCTAAGCGTGTTGCCAGAACAACGAACCGCACCTTGCGTGCTCCTCCTTGCATTCTATCAACGCACTGGATGGAATATCCTGTGTGAGATTAGTAACATAGATGATTCTTTCGAGTGTCCAGTGACCATTGTCTCCATGGAAGTAAACTATCTGGTAACAATCTTATAAGGTTATGCCATGCCCCATGTCCCCATGCCTTTTTGTGATTTTATCCATTATATCCATTCGGTATCACAGTTTCATTACATGTTTCATGCTATGTTGAAAGCACCAGTAGGAACTAGGAAGATATGAGATTTTCATGCGGTAGTAGACTGGTAGGCAGAGAAGAGAAGGCAATCCATCACTAACTACTTGGTCACTATGCTGGAAATTCTGGTATCATAGGGTAGTTGGTGCTCTCCTTGTGTAGGTCTCCTTTTTAGCGACTTCCAATGGCGTGTTTTTCATGAAGAGGGAGAGAAACAAATAGCGATTACAAGAACTAGGTAAGCCATGGCTTACCCAGAGAAAAACGGACCCAAGAGTATTTTTAAGGACTGTGCATAGTTAATTCGCGACTGGATTGACCTGGGGTCTAAACTGAAACCCGTGCTAAAAGGTTTAGTAGGAAGATTCAACAAAGCCCAGAGAGCTGAGAAGCCTGATGAAATCCAAAATTCAGCTTCCTCCACAATTGCATGGGTGAGCACAGTCAGCGACCACAATAGTTATCTGAAAACTCTCATTTCTCTCCTTCCATAGCAGCCAGGTAACCAGCAGCACCAACCAGTCAAACCCTTCCCTGAATTGTTTGTGCACCTTCTTTCTAGCCATCTGCCACCATTGTGCAATTGTAGACTCAGGGCATGGTACAAGGTGTGATAGGCTTCCCTACGAAAGCAGGCACCACCAAACCTCCCGACTGTAACAGAAACCAAGAAGATGATCAATGGATTCTAACTCCTGACTGCACAACGCAAAACTCATGGTCCTGCAGCTTATGATGCTTCCTGTGTTGTGCCGTCCAGCAACGATCTTGGAGGACTAACCAAACAAAAAACTTAAGTTTGGGAGGACGCTCTAACTTTCCAAAAGTTCTTTTACACCTGCCATGTAAATTGCTCCAATGAAGATTGCTCTGTAAGCAGAAGATGCAGAATACTGACGGTCTGCAGACCAGCGACAAATAAATTGTTCTTCCGCCCTGGCTGAAGAGAGAAAGCTTCTACCTTCTCCCAGATATCCAAATATTCTTGCATTACCTGTACCTTCAGAGCACCTTGAATTTTTGAAACCCAGTGGTGATTAGTGATTCCTTCACGGACATTCATACTGCCACATCTCTTTGGGACCACATGAAAAAAGCTTGGTGCCACATGCCTAATTGAGGAATCATCAAGCCAGGCTCAGAAGATCAACCCAAGTACGATCTGGGTCAGTTCTGTGAAGCCATTCCCACCTTAATCTGAGGGCGCACCCAAAGAGACAGAAATCCTGGAAACCTAGGCCACCAAGCTCAGTAGGGTGACAAATCAATCTGTTCAATGACCCATGCCGACAAACAGGTGGCAATGGAGGTGAATATTGGAATTGCAGAGTGTGTGACCTTCACCAAGGTAGCGCGCCCAGCTAAATTTAGCATGTTGCCCTTCCAAGTAGGAATTCTATCCACGATCATGTCCACCAACAGCTGCTCCTTGCTGTGTTCAAGCTTGTAGATCGAGAGAGGAACACTTAAGTAGTGACAGGGGAAAGGAGCAATCTGACAGCCAAAAATCTCCTGACCGAAGGCAAGTTCGGCCATGGAGCACCGGATGGGTGTCACCTGGCACTTGTCCAGGTTGGTCTGAATCCTGGTCAGTGGTCCCCCCTCGTCGAATGTACCCAGAATGCTTCTCAAGTCAAGACCAAAAAAAATCCCATTGAAGTGGAGCGACTAGGACCACGAGATCATCCGCACCAGATGCTTGGCACTTGATGGCACTATGGCCCAGTGGCTTGAGAATATCACATTGTTCCGCCAAACAAATCAGTGCATTCAGCACCTCCATGACAATAACAAAGATCATTGGCGACAACGTCACCCTGGCACAGACTCTCGCATGGCCGATCCACCTCCCAGTCCATCCGTTTAACAAAATCTTCGTGTTTGTTGTTGACAAAATAAATATAAATCCAATCATGCCATCCTTGTAGTGCTCCTTTAGCTCAAAATTTTCCTCACCAGCGGTGAGGCTATTGCAGTAATCTTATGCATATGATTTGTGCTATTTGCCCCCCTTCCCCCTTTTTTCAAGCCCTTGGTGGGTTAATTGTCATGTTCTCATGTCTTATTCTACCGCCTCAGGATGGATGTCTTTGCTGGTTTGATCTGCGCACCAAAGATGTACTTTTGACCATGGAGGCAGCAAATAAACCAATTTCTTCAATTTGCTTTAAACCAGGTCAGTATGCCATTCAGATATAAGCATCTTTGTATGTTAATCCATGAATTGAATATTTGGTGGGCGTGCAGACATTTTGCACTTACAAAATCATTATTTGTGTAGGAAATGAAGATTGTGTGTATATCTCTGCTGGAAATGAAATATTGTCCTTTGATATTCGTATGGTAAGTTCATAATTCAATTGTATGATCCAACTTACTATTATGTCTCATGTGCCTTGGTTTCTTGTCAGTAACATGATTACAGTGGTTTTCTTATAGGGAACTGAATCAAAGCCACTAGAGACGTATAACTACAATAGAGATGAAATCAATCAGGTAGTATGCTATTCTACAAAACCACTATAAAATATCCTCAACAACAACAACATAGTCTTTTGTCCCAAGCAAGTTGGGGTAGGCTAGATATGAAACCCAAAAGAGACGAGAAACAGGGAGACACATAAAGGGACATAAAGGGCACAAGACAAAAGAGGTCATAGTTCAGGCACGTTGATTGCCTATCTCCAAGCGCTCCTGTCCATAGCTAAATCCTTGGAGATATTCCACTCCTTAAGATCTCTCTTAACGGACTCGTCCCAAGTTAGTTTAGGTCGACCTCTACCGCTCTTTACATTATCGGCCCGTTTTAGAACTCCACTACGCACCGGTGCCTCAGGAGGTCTCCGTTGGACATGTCCAAACCATCTCAACCGATGTTGAATCAATTTCTCTTCAATTGGTGTCACCCCAACCCTATCCTGAATATCGTCGTTCCGGACTCTATCCCTCCTTGTGTGCCCACAACACCAACGCAACATACGCATCTCTGCTACACTCAATTGCTGGACATGTCGTCTTTTTGTAGGCCAACACTCAGCACCGTATAACATCGCCGTCCTATAGAACTTACCTTTCAGCTTCTGAGGCACTCTTTTGTCACAGAGGATGCCAGAAGCTTGACGCCATTTCAACCAGCCGGCTGAAATTATATGCCTAACATCTTCATCAATGTCTCCATCCTTTTGTAGCATCGATCCTAAATACCGAAAAGTATCCTTCTTGGCCACCACTTGCCCATCGAGGCTAACGTCTCCCTTCTCATGCCTAGTCGCGCTGAAATCGCACCTAATGTACTCGGTCTTAGTCCTACTAAGTCTGAATCCTTTCGACTCTAACGTGTGCCTCTTCCTATTAACCCCTGCCCTACTGTCGTCAACTAGCACCACATCATCAGCAAAGAGCATACACCAAAGGATATCACCTTGTATGTCCCTTGTGATCTCATCCATCACCAAAGCAAATAAATAAGGGCTCAAAGCTGACCCCTGATGCAGTCCTATTTTAATTGGAAAGTCACTGGTGTCGCCATCACATGTTCGGACAAACGTCACCACATCCCTGTACATATCCTTGATGAGGGTAACGTACTTAGTTGGGACTTTGTGCTTTTCCAAGGCCCACCACATGACATTTCTCGGTACTTTGTCATGCCTTCTCGAGGTCAATAAAGACCATGTGCAAGTCCTTCTTTTGCTCTCTATATCTCTCCATCAATTGTCGTAATAAGAAAATCGCCTCCACGGTCGACCTACCAGGTATAAACCCAAACTGATTTTGGGTCACATGTGTCACTCTCCTTAGGCGATGCTCGATAACCCTCTCCCAGAGCTTCATCGTATGGCTCATCAACTTAATCCCACGGTAGTTAGTACAACTTTGAACATCTTTCTTGTTCTTGAAGATAGGTACTAATATACTTTTCCATTCTTCAGGCATCTTGTTAGACCGAAAAATAAGGTTAAAAAGCTTAGTTAACCATACTATCGCTCTGGCGCCTAGGTATCTCCACACCTCAATAGAGATACCATCAGAGCCCATCGCTTTACCTCCCTTCATCCTCTTCAAAGCCTCTCCGATCTCTGCTTCTTGAATTCTTCTCACAAAGCATCTGTTGGTATCGTCAAATGAGTCGTCCAACTCAAGGGTAGGACTCTCATTCTTCCCCATTAAACAACTTGTCGAAGTACTCTCTTCATTGTCCTTGATCTCCTCATCCTTCACCAGAAGTCGATTTGTCCCATCCTTGATGCATTTTATTTGGTTGATGTCCCTTGTATTCCTCTCGCGGATTCTAGCCATCCTATAAATGTCCTTCTCCCCTTCCTTCGTGCCTAGCCGCTGATAAAGGCCATCATACGCCTGACCTTTTGCTGCACTCACAGCTCGCTTTGCAACCCTCTTCGCTATTTTATAGCCCTCGATGTTGGCTGCACTCTTGTCATGGTGGAGACGCTTGAAACACTCCTTCTTCTCCCTAATAGCCCTTTGCACCTCGTCATTCCACCACCAAGTGTCTTTCGCTTCCCGTTTGCCTCCCCTACTCATGCCAAACACTTCCGAAGCCACCTTCCGGACACATGTTGCCATCTTTAGCCACATGTCGTCGGCATCTTCTCCTTCTCAAGGCCCCTCGTCTAGCATCCTCTCCTTAAACGTTTGCGCTGCTTCCCCTCTAAGCTTCCACCACTTCGTTCTCGCAATCTTGGCCCGTTTGTCCCGGTGGACACGTACCCGAAAGCGAAAGTCCGCCACCACAAGCTTATGTTGAGGGACAACACACTCCCCAGGTAACACCTTACAATCAAAGCAAACACGTCTATCCTCCCTCCTTGCAAGGATAAAGTCGATCTGGCTCGAGTGTTGTCCACTACGAAAGGTTACTAGATGAGATTCCCTCTTCCTAAAGAGGGTGTTCGCTATCAACAAGTCGTAGGCCAGCGCGAAGTTCAAAATATCCTCCCCCTCTTGATTCCTACTACCATACCCGAACCCCCCGTGCACCCGCTCGAAACCTACATTAGTCGCACCAACATGACCGTTGAGGTCTCCTCCTATAAAAAGTTTCTCGCTGATAGGCACGGTACTAACCATGCTATCAAGATCTTCCCAAAACTGCCTCTTGGTGCCCTCGCTAAGACCTACCTGAGGAGCATAGGCACTGATCACATTCAGAGCCGAATCTCCAACTATAAAATATCCTCCTACTGTGATTTTTCTCCTACAATTCAATTTTAGGCTTTATGATAACATTGAATTGAGCTAAAGATTCAGAATCTGATACTTCCACTTTTGATGCAGATTGCTGTCAGCTCTAAAGGTTTTCTCGCTGCTGCAGATGATAGTGGGGATGTTAAGGTATAGAATATTTTGCAAGTGTATGAACATAAATGTCAAAGATCATTGCATTTTAACAAATATCAAATACCACATTCTCCAGATTTTGGTGTTGGCTATTTTGAGGTTGTTGCATGAATGTGTTGAAAGAGCATACCTCCAGGCATTGTAGTGCTGACATGAGTAAATTTAGACAAATATTTTATATAAAATTTACGAGTTTATTGTATGAGACTAGTAAAGCAAATTCTAGGGCACACTGTTTTTTCCTGCTTAGGTATATAAGCATATTGTATGGAATTTTTTTTGGAATGTTCTGTTTCGAAAATGGCACAAATGATGCTCCTGAAGAATAAGTTTGCTGTAAGATCGTTTGTCATTATGAATTCAAATTTACCGGCTTATATATTTGTGCTTTGTTGTGAAACCAAGAAGAGGTTGTTATGTTACACTTTTTGAATCGCATGTAGGTTGCTAGAGGGTTTGGGAACTGGAGAACAGTAGAATAAATGCCTCAAGTTAGAAGAAAGATATGTGCAACACACTGATAGGCATGATTAATCTTGTACTTGTTCAATGATTTTGTTCGTGAGAAGTTATGGTCTATTTTGCAGATTGTCAATACCATTCAGAAGTGCCTGTATAAAAGATTAAGGGAAGCCCACACAAGTGTATCCTTATCTGGTGTAACTGGATGCTTTTGATAATTTTTATTTGTAGTAGCGTTCCATTTTTATGTTTAAAAATGTGCAATAAGTTCCTCTCTATATGCAATATGTACGTCAGTTGTTCCTTGATAAATTTTCGTACAGATTTGCAGCAGCGTGCAATTCATTCCTTGGAGACCTTGGACTGGTTAGTGTTATTGTTATGGACGCTGTTGGGATCGAGAGGAGAGAGTCGAGGGAGCGGCGGCGGAGCTGCAGTACCCGCGCGCTACAGTACCCGCGCGGGTACTGTTCACGTGAGAGAGAGACGGAACGGCGGCTAGGGCTGTGAGGGGCGCTGGGAACGCCGGCCGCGGGGCTTTGCCCTCGGCCGGCAAGCGAGAAGGTTTTTCCTTCTAATCTCTTGCTTGATTAGATTGATACATCTGCTCTCCTTATATAGAGAGGATTTCTTGACTTACAAGCAAGGCTTACTTGACCCCTAAGCAAGCGACTAATTAACCCTAACGGGCTAAGGCCTAATAGGCCCTTGACTCTTCTAACACTACACCCCACCTGGACATGCAGCTCGTCCTCGAGCTGCAACTTAACGATGACACTAACGATGACTCCGCTAGACACAAATCTAACACCTAAAAACAAGCCTTTTATATCTCGGCTTATTTTATTGACCTGAAATAGACTACGACTCTTTATTTTTTACTCCTGAATATACGGCGGACACCCTCCGTGTGATGGACCTGCACGTGTGTAGCCACCTGGATCCCATGGAGCCCACCGGAACGAGAGGGGTGCATGGGTACAGCCACCTGGAATTAGTTGCGATAGCGACCAGCGGAGACGTCCTCGTGGCGGCCGGCGGTGGAATGCGGTGGCGCTAGGTAGTGCGTCCCCGCCGGTGACAAGGAGGCCGCAGAGTTGGAGGTCGTTGCGCGCGGGAAAAACACCATGCTCGCGCCTGAAGACAGCAGTAGGTCGGCGCGGTTGCTGGTGGCCGTCCCACGGGGCGAGGTCGCGCTTCGCTGAGCTGAGGTCGACCGTCGCCAAGGTCGCCTCGTGCATAGGCTGACGCATCTCCTGCAGCCGCCGGCGCGCTAGGAGGCCGCGCGCCGCAGCCTGTAGCCGCACCACCGCAGAGCGGACGAGCGCCCACTCGGGGATGGGGGACGGCGAGGTCGGCCACTGGGTCATGTGGAGGGGAAGACCCGAGCTCAGCGGCAGACTAGCACCCGCGGCCGGCGCGGCGATGGAGGGCGCGGGCAGCGCTGAGTGCGGCGGGGGTGGCGGGGGCAGCGACGAAACCGGCGGAGGCGGCTGCTACGTGAGCCCCATCCACGCAGCCTGCAGGGCGATGATGCTGCGGCTCATCTGCGCCATGTTGGTGGACATCTCGGCAACCACGGCGGCGAGGGACTCCAGGGTCAGGGGAACGGTAGCAGAGGACCCCGCGGCGGCATCCGCCGGCGCGCCCACGGCAGCGGACAGGGTGATGGACGAGGACAACGTGAGAAGTGGTAGGGTGGTGGTGGGTGGGATCGGCGGCGCGGCGGCAGCAGTGGTGGAAGCCATGATCGGCGAGGCTCCGCCCGGGCCGCCTTAACACGGTGGCCGACGCCTTGTCCCGCCGCGACATCGACGCCACGGATAACCCCGCGGCTGCCTCTGCTGCAGTTACCGCGGCGTTGTCGGGGCCCTCATTCTCCTACGTCGACGACGTGCGCCGGGCTACAGCCACCGCTCCCGACGCACTGGCCTTGCTAGAGCAATTGCGCGCTGGTGACCTCCCGGGCCACTGGCGTGAGGACGCCGTCCTCCTTCTGCACGGTTCGCGCATCTTCGTCCCGGACGTTAGCGAGCTGCGTCCCCAGGCTCTCCAGTTGGCCCATGGCGCGGGTCATGAGGGCGTCCAGAAGACCTTGCACCGTCTCCGCGCAGATTTTTACATTCCAGGAGATCGTTCGTTGGTGCAAGATTGGGTGCGCTCCTGCACCACGTGCCAGCGCAACAAGTCGCCCGCCCTCCAGCTGGCGGGGTTGCTGCAGCCGCTCGACGTTCCGTCCCAGGTGTGGGCGGATATTTCTATGGACTTCATCGAGGGGCTGCCGAAGGTCGGCGGCAAGTCGGTCATCCTCACCGTCGTCGACCGCTTCTCCAAGTATGCGCACTTCATCGCTCTTGGCCACCCCTACACGGCCACGACCGTCGCTCGCGCCTTCTTCGATGGCATCGTCCGACTTCACGGGTTTCCGACGTCCATCGTCAGTGATCGGGACCCCGTGTTTACTGGCCATGTCTGGCGTGACCTCTTCCAGATGGCGGGTATCAAACTCCGTATGAGTACGGCATTCCACCCACAGACGGATGGCCAGTCAGAGGTGGTGAATAAGGTAATCGCAATGTATTTGCGCTGTGTCACAGGTGATCGTCCGCGTGCATGGGTGGACTGGCTGTCGTGGGCGGAGTATTGCTACAACACGTCCTTCCACACAGCTCTTCGTGCTACGCCGTTCGAAGTGGTGTACGGGCGTCCTCCTCAGCCCATCTTGCCGTACAGGCCGGGCTCGGCCAGCACTGCGGCTGCTGACGACCTCCTCCGCAGTCGTGACGAGGTCCTGGCTGAGGTCCGTCAGCGTCTTCTCCAGGCACAACAATTGGCGAAGAAGTACTACGACGCCAATCACCGGGAGGTGATGTTCGACGCCGGTTCGTGGGTTTGGCTGCGTCTCCTTCACCGCACGACGCAGTCCCTCGACCCGCGCTCCCGGCGTAAACTCGGGCCGCGTTGGGCTGGTCCCTTTCGCGTGCTTGAGCGCATTGGGAGCGTCGCCTATCGTCTTCAGTTGCCGGAAGGGTCGCGCCTCCATGATGTGTTCCACGTCAGCCTGTTGAAGCCGCATCGCGGTGAACCCCCAGCTATGCCCGGCGTCCTGCCGCCGACGCAGGATGGCCGCGTGTTGGCTGACCCGGAACGAGCTCTACGCGCCCAGCAGCGGCGCGGCGTCTGGCGGATTTTGATCAAGTGGCGCGACCTACCGGAGGCTGCTGCTACCTGGGAGCTCCTTGATGAGTTCCGGGACTCTTACCCCGCGTTCCAGCTCGAGGACGAGCTGTTTTCGCAGGCGGGGAGAGATGTTATGACCGGCGTGTCATACAAGAGGAGGAGATCTTCAAGTGGCTAGGCGCCGGCCCAGCCAGGGCGTCGGCGTGGGGGGCTGGAAGCCCAGTTATCTTCATCAATATTATTATTAGGAATATTATTATTATTAGGGAGTATTTTATAAATTATTAGGAGGAGACAAGACTATATATATTTGTAAAGACTCTATGAGATAATCAAGCAGAAACAATACAATTGTTTCCGGCTTCCTTAGGGAGCCGAGAGTTGCCCTAGCCGCCGCTGCCCCTCGCTGCCCCTCGCTCTCGCGCAATCACGGCGCCCCCGCGCCGTCTTCCTCGCTCGCTCAAGCCTCGCCTTCCACCCTCCTACTCGTATAACCTAAGATCAATCCCCGGTAGGGCTAGGGCACCTAACAGTTATCATTTTCTGTTTCTTTTTTCAGGGTTTTGTTTGGCTTAATCTTGTAGTCTTGTAGCTCCTTTTTTGTCAACCTTTTAGGGAGCCAATCCTAGAAAACTTTGTTGGATTTTTAATTCTTATTTTTTTTCAATGCCTTTATTGTCAATATTTAATATTTTTCATTTGGCAGCAATTACTGGTGGCCTTGACTCAAAGCTCGTTGCTTGGGATTTCTCCAAAGGACGAACACTGTTTTCTATTGATTATGGTACCTCCTTTACTTTCCATGGAACACCTGTGAATAGCGTGCATTACTTAGGCTGCTCCATGTTCTTTTTGTCTTTGTAAAAGAGTATCCTAGCAGTTCCTTGATCTCATACATTTCCATTAAGCATTGGTAAATTGAGCCCTCATATTGTCCATTGGAAAGTCGGTTCACCTTGCTTTACATAGAACTATTAGTTTCTGTTCATGTGACAAAGCTGTATCAGTATTGTTTTTCACCTCAAAATACTCTCCAATTCGGATCAATCAACAATTCAACATAATATTAATTACTGAGTTTCAGGATCACCTGAATTGCAGAATGGCAGTTCTTCCGGTAGTGCAGGGCAATGTTTCAACCCTGCTTTTGTTCATTCAGTAGCAGTTTCTGAAGAGGGTATTTTGGGAGGGCTCTACAAGGTTTGTGCTGTTGCTAGGGGGGATGGTGCTGTTGATGTGGTTGATCTTGAGTATGAACTGGCTCCTGCGAAATCAAAGGGACCTCCTCGGGCAGCTATTTCAAAAATGAGTTCAAAAGGAGCTGAACTTGGAGATGGGAGCTGTAATCAAAGTCAAGCGAAAAGAATCCATCTTGACTACACGATGGGTGGCCATACCGCAGCTGTGTCTTGTGTGTAAGTCCCTTCATTTTGTCGATGTATCAGTTAAATATCTCATTATGTGCAGCTCTCTTGTGTATTGAGGTGAATCTTGTTTTATTGAACTAATCAGCTGCTTAACAGAGCATTTTCAGTATTTGGTGAGAAGGGGAAGTTCCTCTTTTCTGGCGGCAATGATGCATCAGTGAAGCTGTGGGATTGGTCGAAAGGATTTTCCTCTGAAACAAACAGCAAAGTTGAATTGGTTTTGAATATTGATGTAAAGAAAAAGGTCAGGACTGAACCTTCATTTTTTTGCAACTATTGTGATGTCTCTTTTTTGCCTTTGACTATTCATACGTGCAGCTGATAACAAAATATAGAAATCTATATAATAAATGGGTTTTTGTATTTTAAAAGATGAAGTTCTTAGGCTCAGTAAAAAAATTCATGATGACCTCTGTTTTGGCAGGTAAATTGGCTGTGTACTGCTCCAACTGATTCAGATAACTTGATTGTGTGTGACACATCCAAGGTGGTCAAAGTATATAATTTCCGGTAGATGGATCAAGGTGTAGCCTCAGTTTGTCAGACAGTTATCCGAGGGAGTGAAGATTGTCTGACTGTTGGAACCAATTTGGTCCTGACTCTGGTTTCCAGATATTACAAGCCTGGTGCAGATAGTTCCTGAATTGAGAAGTCATTGGTTAGCAATTCGCAATATCAGTTATGGCGTGGAACGGATCTGATAAAGTATCGATTATTTTGTTACTGGCGGATCTTATTTTGTTCCGATATGTGTGTACAATACAACTTCCACAGGCTGCTAGCTAGACTTATCTTTGTTGTATGGTGAAATGAATTTACGTGTTTGGAGAAAAGAAGGCTTGTTTGTGCTGGAAGACATTATCTTTTTTGTTTCTATATATTGTAGCTGTTATTTCTCGATATGGTGCTACCTGTGGCAGCACATATAACCAAGAACCAAGGAAGATGCATGACGAATGTTTTTCTGCGCTATAATGTGTTAATGACGGCCTGTTGAACTATCTCTGAAGGATCTCTCTGTTGCACTCTTGGGCAACTTGTCAGTCTCAGTGGTTGCAAACTCTTGTTGTACCCATGGAAATTGGAAACAGGAGGAAGAAGAGGAGTTCAAAGCTTTCCGTGATATGTCGTGATCTTGGTGTGGCTGTGCCGGACTGGATAGCTTTCTGGATTAGGTTGCCCATTTGCCTTTTGCCCCTCACATTTTATACAAACTTAAACAAAGGAGCACATGAATTGATCACACATTTTTGCAGTCTTTCCCAACAATTGCTCAGAAAGTTCTATCTCGTGATGAGGAGGGTATTTCTACAAAACTTCCAGGTCTGTATCATCTTTCATTTGCATGTGGTCAGGAGGTGGATAGAAGCAGGCCTGAAACTGTCTCCATTGGAAGACAGGAACCAGGGGGTTGTGCTACCGTTCTTTGGAGGAGAAAGAAGAGAAAAGAAATGGGAGGCTTGCTCTTGCCGCATCACCAAACCTTTCCAAATTCTTTGCAAGCTGCCATCCCGGGATCTCTCTCTTCACAAAGGTGACCGCAAAAACCTTCATTACTTGGCAGTTGGTAGGCCTGATTTCACAATCTTTGGAGCTTTTATGGTGAAAAAATAGTGTTTGCAGAATCTCTCGTTCTGCTCTTTGGCAAACAAAAAATAACGATGAGAAAAAACAAGTTAACAGCATGCATGGATCAACAGTTCAGCACCTGACTGAAGCTGCAGTGAACTGCACGCTATCGGAAAATGGAACTGAGAGTGAGAGTTCATCGATGTATCTTGCATGGGCGGCGCCGGGTATGCCCCTACCTTGGCATACCCAAGATTTGAGAGAAAAAATGAATGTGTATACACAGATTTATACATATATATGGATGTGGATGCATTCACGTTGTATTCTGCAATGGCTCGTAGGCCCAGTAAAACAACCGATTCCGGCAGCCCATGAAGGAACCATGCCCAGAAAGGCAGAAACCATCCATTCCCGTCCGTCCCGTGAGGCCGTGACTCCCGTGTCCCGTCCGTTCCCTGCGTCGCGATTTCCTCCGCTCCGAGCCGGAAGAAAAACGCGGCCGGCCGCCATCGCCGGGGTTCACCCTCCAACCTCCACACGCGCCGGGGTTCACACCTCCCCCACTCTGGTCGACTCGCCCTCGCCCCCTACCCCTCGCTAGCTCGCCCCCTGCCCCTTTCCCTGCTGGCTGCTGCCTTCTGCTATGCAACACCCTCTGGCATCCGTGTCCGGCCTACCGGCCTCCCTGGCTCCCCCTCGGCGGCTCGGCGGCTTCAAGCAAGGTGAGCAGGGCAGAAGACCCTAGATCCACTCCTTAGCGAAATACAAACATAGCCTTTTATCCTAAGTAAATTAAAGTAGACTAGAGATGAAATCCAAAAGACACGAGAAATAAGGAGACACATAAAAGGAACATAAAGGGCACAAGACAAAAAGAGATCACGGTTCAGACACGTTGATTGCCAATCTCCAAGCGCTCCTATCCATAGCTAAATCCTTGGAGATATTCCACTCCTTAAGATCTCTCTTAACGGACTCATCCCAAGTTAGTTTAGGTCGACCTCTATCGCTCTTTACATTATCGGCCCGCTTTAGAACTTCACTATGCACCGGTGCCTCAGGAAGCCTCCGTTGGACATATCCAAACCATCTCAACCGACGTTGAATCAATTTCTCCTCAATTGGTGCCACCCCAACCCTATCCCGAATATCATCGTTCCGGACTCTATCCCTCCTTGTGTGCCCACAACACCAACGTAACATACGCATCTCTGCTACACTCAATTGCTGGACATGTCGTCTTTTTGTAGGCCAACACTCAGCACCGTATAACATCGCCGGACGAATCGTCGTCCTATAGAACTTATCTTTCAGCTTCTGATGCACCCTTTTGTCACAGAGGACGCCAGAAGCTTGACGCCATTTCAACCAGCCGGCTGAAATTCTATGCCTAACATCTTTATCAATATCTCCATCCTTTTGTAGCATCGACCCTAAATACCGAAAAGTATCCTTCTTGGCCACCACTTGCCCATCGAGGCTAACGTCTCTCTCCTCATGCCTAGTCGCGCTGAAATTGCACTTCATGTACTCGGTCTTAGTCCTACTAAGTCTGAACCCTTTCGACTCTAACGTGTGCCTCCATAGTTCCAACTTCTCATGCTCAACTGTAGTCAACTAGCACCACATCATCAGCAAAGAGCATACACCAAGGGATATCACCTTGTATGTCCCTTGTGACCTCATCCATCACCAAAGCAAATAAATAAGGGCTCAAAGCTGATCCCTGATGAAGTCCTATTTTAACTGGAAAGTCACTGGTATCGCCATCACATGTTCGGATAAACGTCATCACATCCCTGTACATATCCTTGATGAGGATAACGTACTTAGTTGGGACTTTGTGCTTTTCCAAGGCCCACCACATGACATTTCTCGGTACTTTGTCATATGCCTTCTCGAGGTCAATAAAGACCATGTGCAAGTCCTTCTTCTGCTCCCTATATCTCTCCATCAATTATCATAATAAGAAAATCGCCTCCATGGTTGACCTACCAGGCATGAACCCAAACTGATTTTGGGTCACATGTGTCACTCTCCTTAGGCGATGCTCGATAACCCTCTCATAGAGCTTCATCGTATGGCTCATCAACTTAATCTCATGGTAGTTAGTACAACTTTGAACATCTCCCTTGTTCTTGAAGATAGGTACTAATATACTTCTCCTCCATTCTTCAGGCATCTTGTTAGACCGAAAAATAAGGTTAAAAAGCTTAGTTAACCATGAAAGGATCAAGATGCCCAAGAGGGGGGTGAATTGAGCTTTTCTAAAAATTAATTGCAAGAATTAAATCCTATAAGCCAAAGTTCACCCCTAGTGCCTACTTATGTTCCTTGTGATTCTACCGGTAAAAATTTTGCACCCTAAATTCCAATCCTAGTCTAGCATGACAATTCTAGGAAAGTAAACCAAGCAATGAAAGTAATACGAGAAAGTAAACGCTTGAAAGTAAAGGCAAGGAACACGGCTATGTTTTCCCAAGGTATCAGAGAGTTGTCACTCCCCACTAGTCCTCGTTAGAGCACCCGTGCAAGGGTGTAGCTCCCCCTTGATCCGCGCAAGGATCAAGTGCTCTCTACGGGCTGATTCTTCGACACTCTGTCGCGGTGAATCGCCCAAAACCGCTCACAAGATGAGTTGGGTCATCCACAAGCTCCGCCGGATGATCACCAAACTCCCAATCACCACTAAACCGTCTAGGTGATGGCGATCACCAAGAGTAACAAGCTAGAACTCTCACTTAACCACAACGAGCCTAATGAGAAGATGGATGCACGCTTGCTACTCCCTAGTCACTAGTGAGGGACTCTCAAGCTTTGATTCTCAAATCACTACCCTCACTAGAGCTCTTGCACTCCCTTGCACTCCAAAGGTGTTTCTTAGCTGAACAAATGAGCAAGAGTCCTCTAAAAGAGGTGGAGGGGATGTATTTATACACCCCACAAACAAATCCAACCGTTACCTGCCAACTCAGCAAAACATGCGATGACCAGACGCGTCGGTCGACGTGACCGGACACGCCGGTCGATCGTAACGGTCAAAAAACTGAAACACTGGCTGAGTGACCGGACGCACCGATCAAGGGTGATCGGACGCGTCCGGTCAAACAGGGAGCTTACTGTACTTTGACCTGACGCGCGACCACGTCCGATCAGTGATGACCGGATGCGTCCGATCGTCAGAGTATCTTATTGGAACGTGACCGGACGCGCCGATCACTTCCCAGTCGCGTCCGATTAGGTGAATTCCCTTCTATGACACGTGTCAGCCTGAACACCGTATCTGGTCCTCGCAAGGACCGCGTCCGGTCAACAGCACTGAATCACAGTAACTGTTTAGTACTGACCGGACGCGTCCGGTCAAGCCAGAGACCGCGTCCGGTCAAGGGAAAACGTCTCTAAAAACTCTGAAACGCGACGCAACTTGAACCAAGTTGCTTCCAACTGAACTTTGAGCTATTCTTGAGCTACCTAGTGCTAAGTTTGACAAGTGTGCACCACACCTAAACAAAAGACTCACCTAGGTCAAGCTACTCGCTCATGCCCCCCTTTATAGTACGACCAAAGGAAAAAGCAAAGATCCTAACGACTATTTCGAATGTAACTCAACACCTTGACATCCGGAACTAACCGTCCTTAATCTTGACGTCAATCCTTTGAAAACCGAAGCGATTACCACAAAGGGCATAAATACCATAGTGCCCAAAGCAGTTATCAACCCCATGACCTAACTTACCAAAGTTTCTACAAAACACACATTAGTCATGGTAATAATGCGTTGTCATCAATTGCCGAAACCAACTCTTGGGGCCTAGATGCTTTCAATCTCCCCCTTTTTGGCGATTGATGACAACACTTAGATTCAGAAGATGAGAGTTGAGGTTTTTGAACATGCTTGGTTCACATAAGCAAAAAGCAATAAGCACAAGGAGTTAGGAATTGCTTATGTGCCCCAAGCCAACAGGGTGTACTCATAAGATAAAATATGAAGCGTTAGTACACATAAAACATAGCTCATATGAAATCGGAGTAAGGCATGGAAGCACAACCTTATGAGCTAGAACCAATTAAGTGACATGATATAAAAAGGTGACTAGATAGACCACATAAGACTCAAAGTATCTCACAAGCACACATGTCACAAAATGCAAGTACGGAAAGGTAAACATGATGCATGAATGTAGCACACAAATAAAAACGAAACCCCTCTATCAAAACTCCCCCTGAATCTGAATCTACTCTCTCTCCCCCTTTGACATCAACCGTCAAAAACTAATCTAAGGATCCGACGGGGGAACAGAAGCAGTCGTGTCGGGTGCCGAGGAGCGCGGAGTGATCACGAACTGGGAAGTATCCTCCTTGGGCTCTGAGCTGTCAGGCTGACCCTCTGAAGAAGCACGTGGCTATGAAGTGGTCTGGGTCTGAACAACAGGAGCAGGTACTGATGAAGATGTAGCAACAATCGGAGCAGTCTCTGTCACCTAAGCCTGAAGTGAGCCAACTGCTGGGGTCTGTAGAAGCTACGGACGAGGGCACAGTTTCTGTGGTGCTGTAAGGTCCTAGATGGCTAGAGGGGGGGTGAATAGCCTATTTTAAATTCTACAAGAACCACTAAGCAAACTTG
Source organism: Saccharum spontaneum (assembly GCA_022457205.1). Taxonomy (NCBI): domain Eukaryota; kingdom Viridiplantae; phylum Streptophyta; class Magnoliopsida; order Poales; family Poaceae; genus Saccharum; species Saccharum spontaneum. The sequence goes on from CM039589.1 coordinate 12,916,703, forward strand.
TTAGAACAACAAACGGCGTAAAGCGAGTTTTGCTTAGCCAAAGGTTGTGATGCAAGCCTCCTATCCACAAGTCTAGTTGATTAAGATCTCTAGTTCACACAAGAGCTAAGTCACTAAGGTTACACTAGAGAACAAGCTAACACTACTAGCAAAGCTACTACTAGAGCTACACAAGATAAACTAATGAATGTAAATGCAAGAGAGAGGATTGTGATTACTATACCGACGGTGAAGTGAAGATGTTGCCAATCACCAAGATGATATACAATCAATCAATATTGACAACAACACAAAATGAAGCCCAATCACCGGGAGACAAGAGACACAATATTTGTTCACCCGGTGTTCACTTGTGCACCGACAAGCTACGTCACCGGTTGTGTCGACCAACACCTAGATGGTTCTCCGGTGTGACCCTCAAGTCACTTGCCCCTCAAGGCACGCCCCGCAAGGCACCGCAAGACACCACTCTCAAGTGAGGTAACTCAATGACACGCGGATTCCACTAGAGTTGCTTTTGGCGTCCCGCCGAGGAAAGCACAAGAACCTCTCACAATCAACCGGAGGTGGCCAAGAACAATCACCTTCTCTTGCCAACGCCTCCAACAATCTCCAAGCCGGCTAGGAGCGGTACTCTCCAAGAGTAACAAGAAATCCACCGGCTAAGCCTCCCACAAGTGCCACTAGATGCCCTCAAGCTATGCAATGCACTTTGGGATCACTCAATCTCACTTTTTGATTTGCAATCAAGCAAGGGAGATGAGTGGGAGGAGTTGTTCTAGCTCAAAGGATGCACAAGTATGTTAGAAATGCCAAGAGACCTCCCCAAGGGCCGGCCAACAAGTATTTATAAGCATCCCATCCAAATAGAGCCGTTACAACTCCACTCACGATTTTCGCGGGACCACCGGACGCACCGGTCGTAACAGACCGAACGCGCTCAACCGCGTCCGGTGTCCCTGCGACGACCACGTGTTCTCCGAAATTCAAATTCGTTCGTTAGATCCTCCAACGGTCACTGCGCGCCAACGGTCAAACGCTCCACCGGACGCGCTGTTGCGAATCACCGGACGCGCCGGTGCGCACAGTCCCCGCACGCCCGAAGACATGACCGGACGCGCTCCTCGCAACCACCGGACGCCACAGTACCCGCGTCCGGTGCGAGTCCAGTAAGCTCCCTGGACCACCGGACGCGTCCGATGGTGAGGGACCGGACGCGGACCGCGTCCGACGTCCTCGGTTCCCTCAGGGCGCAAGACCGGACGCGCCGGTCCCGTGGGTCACCGGACGCGCCGGTGGCAAACCCTAACTCGCGCGCCTGACCCCGACGCTGTACTGACCGGACGCGCCGGTCGAAACTGACCGCGTCCGGTGCAGCGTCCGGTGCAGCGTCCGGTCACCTCTGTGACCGCGTTCGCCTCCGTTTCTTTTCCGACTTCCGGCGCAATGGAAAATAGGCATTTCATTTCCCCGAAATCGCCTGAATCCCGCGCTCGCACGCTCGGCGGGAGAGAGAAAGGAACCAAACCCCTCTCTACCCGCAAACCACAGCGCGACCAACGCCACCTTTGCAAATGTGCCAACACCAACAAGTGTACATCTCCATGTGCTTGTGTGTTAGCTTTTTCTCAATCATTTTCAAAGGTTTTCCAGTTAGCTCACTAGGCCCTACATGCAATGCACTTCATGAATTCACCTAGTGGCACCCATGCGTCGAATAACCGATAAGACTTCCCCTCTTAATAGTTCGGCTATCGACCCTAAACCACTCACACCCTCTATGGTGTCTTGAGTGTAAAACAAAATGGCCCTATGGTTATACCTTTGCCTTGAGCCCATTTTGTTTCTCCAAAAGATATGATCCATTTCATATCATCATATGACCGTCTCGATCCATCGACCTTGATTTCACTTGCTCTTCACCGTTGTATTGGTCCGTCGGCGCCAAGTCTTGCTCAAGCTTCACCATCGCATGGTCCTTCGCTTCGAAGCCTCGACTTGCCCTTCACCTTCACAACCGGTCCATCGAGCCAAGCCTCATCTTGGTCTTCACCATCTTGGTCACATGAGTCAATGTCATGTCTCATATTCAACGACCACCTTTATCTAAATCATCCACTTAGATACAAAGGTTAGTCCTAGGTTTCATCAATTAGCCAAAACCAAACTAGGGACTTTCAGGTGCCAGTCCTAGTCACTGGAGGAGCCACTGTCGCTGAAGCTGACAACCCTGAAGAAGTCACAAGAGTGGTGTGCGAGGGCGTTGGCTGACCAGTCAACTCGCTGTAGAAGGCACTCAAGTCAGCAAACGGAGTGCCTGTCAGAAGGTGGGGGCGAGGCTGGTCTGAAGGAGTGAACCCCGTCTGAATAGGCGTGTAGCTCGGGGACTGGAAAGTCTGGAGAACCTGCTGCTGTGGAGAGGTGAACTGGAAGCTTGGCTGTCCCTGACTCTGAGGTCCACTGGACTGTAGTGCTGGAGTTAGGACAGATGCAGCAGGAGGAACCCCAACTGTAACCAAGTGACGCAGGAGCTCAAGGTACTGCTGCTGGTTTGCTGCCTGCTGTCGCTACATCTCAAACTATTGTCGCTGTAGCTCAAGCTACTGCATCTGGAACTCGTCCTGACGAGCCTGTATCTGAGCAAATGCAGCTGCTGTGTCCTGAGCCTGACGCTGCATCTGTATCTCCTGCCTCTCCTAGGCCTGGGTTAGCCTCTCAAGTATACCCATCATGGCTGGGTCTGAGCGGGAGGTTGAGCTTGAACCACCGGCCTCATGGTCGTGAGACCGAGGAGAGCAGTACCGGGGGATGGGCTGGTAGTCCTCATCAGTGCTGTCAGAGGCCTCATCCTCAACTGGATCAGCAGGCTGAGCATCTAAATCAGCAAGCTCTGCCTCAGCAAGACCCTGAACGGTCGCGTCCTGCTCAGCTGCTGTCTCAGGCACCTCTGGTCTCTCCCGTTGTCCTAGCACGGGTGTCTGCTCTCTGGTAACAGAAGCCCACAGCTGACGGATATCATACTCTGGAAAAGCAGTGGTGGTATCTGATATCTCAGCTCTAATCTCAGGAGGCAGCTCACATGCAGATCTGATGATAAAGCATATCCAATGTGCATAGGGCAGCTGACGGTGTCCCTTGAAATCCTCTGCCAAGGTATCCTCCATCTCACATAGCATAAGGTCCCATATGTCAAACGGTGTCTGTGAGAGAAGGTGATGCACTACCCATAACTGCATACGGGTCAATCCCTCTCTGTACCCCAGCCTCGGAAGAAGTGTACGTCTGACAATAGCATCCAAGACTTTGGCGAGGGGTGTCAAGCTGGCTGGTGTACGTCTGGACCCTTCGCCAAAAGGCTCACGAAAGCAGGGTCGGATCATATCAGTAGGGGGCACTGCACCACCGTGAGGGCGTCTCGGTGGAGCAGTCTGACCAAAACACAGCTGGTGTATCTTTGTATCTAAAGCTGGGAGTCTAAGAATCTCCCGTACCCTGGTGCTGTAGAGTCTGCGGTCACGGCCTTGGAATGCAAAGTGAATGAACTCATGTGCCGCGTCAATCCAAAGTGAAGAATAGAACTCCCTAACCCAAGTGCCGCAGTATGCTCCCGTCCATCCAAGAAAATCTGACAAGCCCGAAAGAAAAGACAGGTGCAGACGAAGCTGCTCACCAACCACCTCAACTAGAGCCTCAAGACGACAGACCCTCTGAGGTCTAAAAACAATCCCACTGTCGACGTACGCTCTGTAGAATTCCTCGTGCAGAGGTGTGTAGAAGCTCTCTAACGCTTGGGGTCCCGCTGAGGTGGGAACCACCGACTAACCTCAACAAACCTCAGGGCCTGCACCTGGCGTGCTGTAGCTCCCCTCAAGTCAAAGTGCTCGACTGGGGGGTGTCCTCGAGCCCTAGGAGGTGGACGTCCTCCACGACGCTGGCCCTCTAGCCTAGGAGTCACCTGAGCTCGCGTACGTCCTGAGCGATGACGCGGTGGAGTCTGAACTGGCTGCTCCTCTGTCTCCTCTGGATCCTCTGTGGGTGGATCAACAGACATATCCTCTATCCCCTCGGTGGCCTCAGTACCGAGCTGTCGACCTTCAAGATGAAAGCGACGCTTGCCAATGTGCCTCCCCTCTCTGCTAGCTCTGCTGCGTCTGCAACTGCCTGAGCAATCTCTGCATCTGTAAGTGTTTTCTTCTTCTTCCTGGCCATAGTCTTCTTGCGCTTACCACACGCAACCTCTGTTAGTTTGGGAGGACTCTTGTCTCCGTCACTAGGTGCACCCCCAGCATTCTTGCAGCGAACCATACTGACCAACTACTGAGAAACCCTGACAGATGGTGTACTAACACTTAAGAGGCTTGGCCTCAATCTGTATCCGCAGGCTTGGCCTCGGATTCAAACACTGACCAACTATCACCCAACATACCGACAGAACTCACTGAAAAGATGGAATAGATGGATCTACTATAAGCAACATATATTTTCTAATAGATAAGAAACCCTAAAGGTAGCAAGCATATGAGATAAGATATGAATAGAATAGCGATTGCTACCTCGGATCGACGAGAACCCAGTGAAGGGATGAGATGACCTTGATTCGCGAGAGTTCCCCGAAAGCGCCGGATGAGCGCTGATTTGCCGAGACAAGCGATAGTGAGTTAGAATTTCAATGAAAAGATTACGGCAAACCCTAAGCGAAGAGATCAAAGGATTGAAAAACGAGATTTCGATTTCACCTTTGCGGAAGGAGGAAAAACGGAGTCTAGGGTTAGGGTTCGGGCAAGCTCGATGGTGATCTCGGTGGCTGTGATGGAGGAGGAAACACGCTGCTGAGGTGGCTGGCGCAGTGGTGAGGGACTCAACGGCGGCGTGGGCGAGCCGGCGCGATGGCAAGGGCGCAGGCAAGACGCGGTGGCGCGGCAAGGCGCGGGCGTGAGCGATGCGGGCGCAGTGCGGCCGTCGGCGAGCATAGGGGCGAGCTTGGCAGGACGCGGCACGGCGGAGGAGAGGTCGCGGTGGAGGAGCACGGCGGCGCGGCGAAATGGCGAGCAGCTAGGGTTCGGGAGCGGCACGGCGTACGGCGGTTGAAGAAAAAAGAGATCGAGAACAAAAGGTTATATGAGGGCTCAGATCCGCTCGCTGCGCACTGACCGGACGCGGTGGGGCAGCGTCCGGTCACGGTCTAGTAAGCTCCTAGAGCGATCGGACGCGTCCGGTTAGGGCTGACCGGACGCGGACAGAGTCCGGTCGAAGGTCATCCGGGAAACTCATCGCGCATGACCGGACACGGTGGTGGATACCGGGACCGGACGCGGTGGTCAACAACGACGCGTTCGGTCGAGCGTCCGGTCACAGGTCCAAGAGAAAGCCTTCGGGATGACCGAACGCGCTGGTGGTCGCCGACACCGGACGCAGTGGTGAAGCAGCACCGCGTCCGGTTCAGCGTCCGGTCGAGCGTCCGATCACTGTTTAACGCCTTTCTTCAGTCCGATCTTCGACGCGACTTCTCACAATCAAGTTCCAATTCAAAGAGACTCAAATAAACACCAATTGAAACCTGATATGAGTGACCTCACTCAAACCCTCAAGTTTTTCAAAATATTTTGCCTTAGGCTAGTATTGTTTTTAGAAAAATAAGCAATAAACACCCGAGGAGCAACGTATGGCCATGCAATAGAGTTTATGAACCCTTAGGAGCGTCAAATGCTCTCTCTATTCATGGACGAACACAGAGGTTTCTCAAAGCCAAACCAAAAAGAAACGACAAAGCAACAACCATGCATATGCAATGCAAAAACAAGTAAGAAAGACTAGGTTGCTTGTCAAGTTTGATCCACGGTTAGGCTTCTTCACTCCTCCAAAGGAGGGTTATCGTAACCGTGTTAGGAAAGTCCTAGATGCATTGCGGGAAATTAAACATGACATATAATACAATGCAATGCAAGGGACAACACAAGCTCATTTTTTAAAGTTACTAGAGTCAAGCACATTAAGTTCACTTCTCAACCTACAAAAGGTAGCCTCATCCAAAGGTTTAGTGAAGATATCTGCTAATTGATTTTCACTTTTTACACCTTCTAGTGATATATCATTTTTAGCAACATGATCTCTTAGAAAGTGGTGGTGGATATCAATGTGCTTGGTGCGTGAGTGTTGTACCGGATTATTAACAATTTTAATGGCACTTTCATTGTCACATAAAAGTGGCACCTTTTCAAGAACAACTCCATAGTCTAGGAGGGTTTGTTTCATGTATAAGATTTGTGCACAACAAGCCCCCGCGGTAATGTATTCTGCCTCGGCGGTGGACAAAGCCACACTATTTTGCTTCTTAGATGACCAAGATACTAAAGACCTCCCAAGCAAATGGCACCTTACGGATGTGCTTTTTCTATCAATTTTGCAACCGGCATAATCCGAATCGGAATAGCCAACTAGTTAGAATCTAGCTCCTTTGGGATACCAAAGATCAATGCTTGGGGTGTGCTTAAGATATCTTAAAATTCTTTTTACGGCACTTAAGTGAGGTTTTTTAGGGCACGCTTGAAAGCGAGCACACATGCACACACTAAACATGATATCGGGCCTAGATGCGGTAAGGTACAACAAGCTACCAATTATAGAACGGTAGAGAGTTTGATCAACCGATTTACCTCCCTCATCTAGGTTGAGATGTCCATTAGATGGCATTGGGGTCTTGATTGGCTTACATTCTTCCATCTTGAATCTCTTGAGAAGATCCTTGGTATACTTTTCTTGAGATATGAAAATCCCTTCTCCCATTTGCTTGACTTGAAAACCAAGGAAGAATGTGAGCTCCCTAATCATAGACATCTCGAACTCCTTCGACATCAATTCACCAAATTCCTTGCAATAATCTTCATTTGTTGATCCAGAGATGATATCATCAACATAGACTTGACAAATGAAGATCTCTCCATTAAGCTTCTTGGTGAATAGTGTGGTGTCGACCTTCCCAATGGTGAAGCCCTTCTCAATGAGGAAGTCCCGTAGGCGCTCATACCACGCTCTAGGGGCTTGCTTGAGCCCATATAGCACCTTGGATAACCTATAAACATGATTAGGATATCTAGGGTCTTCAAACCCGGGAGGTTGATCAACATAGACTAGTTCATTTATGAAGCCATTTAAGAATACACTTTTTACATCCATTTGATATAGTTTCATATCATGATGTGATGCATATGCAAGAAGGATATGAATGGCTTCAAGTCTTGCAACGGGTGCAAAGGTCTTTCCAAAATCAAGACCTTCAACTTGAGAGAACCCCTTTGCAACCAGTCTTGCCTTGTTCCTCACCACTATGCCTTGGTCATCTTGCTTGTTGCGGAACATCCACTTGGTTCCAATGACTCTTGCACCTTTTGGATGCTCTTCAAGTATCCAAACTTAATTGCGGGTGAAGTTGTTTAATTCTTCGTGCATAGCATTCACCCAATCCGGATCTTGAAGAGCTTCTTCTACATTCTTAGGTTCAACATAAGAGACAAAAGAGTGATGTTCAACAAAAGAAGCAAGCTTTTGAGATCGAGTCATTACTCCCTTTGTAGGACTCCCTATGATGAGATCTTGTGGATGTGCTTGAAGTAGAGGTGAGTTTCTCCTATCAACCACTTGAGAAGAGGGTTGGAGAGCATCAACATCTTGAGCTTGTGCCTCGGCTTGTTCATGAGAGACATGAGTATCTTCATTTTCAACTCTCTCATTCTTATCATCTTGAGGCACATTTGATGAAGATGGTGGATCAACAATTTGTACATCGTCTTCATCATCTTTTGGCTTGATGTCTCCCACCGGCATGTTCTTCATTGCCTCCCTCAATGGTTCATCATCTACATCATCACAATTCTCAATTGCTCCTTGGGAGCCGTTAGATTCATCAAATTCCACATCATATGTTTCTTCAACCAAACCGATGGCATGGTTAAATACTCTATATGCTTTGGACTTTGATGAGTAACCAACAAGAAAACCAATATCACAATGTCTTTAAAACTTCCCTAGGTGTTGATGCTTCTTGTAGATGTAGCATTTGCCACCAAACACCCGAAAGAATGAGACGTCCGGCTTCTTCCCATTTAGCAACTCATAAGGGGTCTTGCCAAGAAACTTTTGTAGGAAGAGGTGATTTAAAGCATAGCATACGGTGTTGATTGCCTCGGCCCACAATTTCTCCGGAGTGTTGTACTCATCTAACATTATTCTTGCAAGGGTGATCAAAGTCCGGTTCTTTCTCTCAACTACACCATTTGTTGAGGAGTGTAGGTTGATGAAACTTCATGCTTGATTCCAATCTCATCACAATAAGCTTCAATGTTTGTGTTGTCAAACTCTTTCCCATTGTCACTTCTAATCTTCTTTATCTTGACTTCAAATTCATTTTCAGCTCTCCTTGCAAACTTCTTGAAGCAATTGGCCACTTTGGATTTGTCATGAAGGAAGAAAGTCTAAGTGTATCTTGAGTAATCATCCACTATCACAAGACAATAGAGATTTTCACCCAAGCTCTTGTAAGTTGTAGGACCAAACAAATCCATGTGTAGAAGTTCTAGCACTCTTGAAGTTGACATGTAAGATTTGGTTAGATGAGTGTTTGCAACTTGTTTGCCAGCTTGACATGCACTATAAGGTTTGTCCTTTTCAAACTTTACATCCTTCAAGCCTCTCACTAATTCTTTCTTCAATAGCTTGTTGAGAGTGTTCATTCCAACATGAGCAAGCCTCCTATGCCAAAGCCATCCAAGTGAGGTCTTGGTGAACAAGCATGCCATCAAGTTTGCATCTTCAGAGGTGAAGTCAACAAGATAAAGATTATTGTATCTAAAGCTTTTGAATATCATTTGCTTGTCATCTATCTTTGAAACTACCACTTCATTTGGTGTGAACAAGCATTGGTAGCCAAGGTCACAAAGTTGCCCAACGGATAACAAGTTGAAACTCAATGAAGCAACATAGAGCACATTTGAGAGAGTGTGATCATTTGATATTGCAATCTTGCCTATACCCTTGACTTTGCTCTTTGAATTATCTCTAAATGTGATCTTATCTTGACATACCCCATTCTCTTCAAGTGAGGTGAACATACGAGGATCACCGGTCATATGTTGAGTGCAACCACTATCAATAACCCAATGAGATCCACCGGTCTTGTAGTTCACCTACACACAAGAGATCAAGCTTTTTGTTTAGGGACCCAAACTTGAGAGAGACCCTTGACTTTCTTTACTAGTGACTTGGCAACCCATATTTTCTTAGGCCTATTCTTGTTTGGGGGACCCAAGAACATAACTTTCATCTTTCCACTTGAATCTTTTCTAAGCATGTAATGAGCATTGAAGGCAAAGGGTCTAGCATGCTTGGGCAAGGGTTGTGGTGGTAGAGTTTTGCACTTATGAGCAAAATGGCCTTCTTGTCCACACTCAACACATCTCTTTGGCTTGGGTTTTGACTTGTTTTGTTGTTGTTGAGCTTTAGCCTTCTTCTCTTGATTTGCCAAGTAACCAATGCCACTCCTATCCAACTTCATGATGGTGTTCATGAGTAGCTCACTTTGCAAATATTGGCCTCTAGTGAACATGCTTAGGCCGGTCTTGAGATGCTCTTTCTCTTGCTTGAGCTTTTTGTTTTCTTCAATAAGTGACTCATTTGAAGTTTGCTTCTCAAGAGCCATCAACCCTTTTAGCTTCTTGTTCTCAATTGCAAGCATCTCATTCTCACTCTTGATCTTGGCATAATCATCATAGTTGTTGGACTCAACCACACTCTTGCCTTTGCCACTAGAGCCTTGCTCAATGCTTTCAATGATCAAATCATCACATGATGTAGCTATATCAATCTTAACAACTTGGTTAGTAGCATCATGTGTCTCAAGAGAAAGCTCATTAGCAACAACAAGACTATCATAGTCGATTTTCAATGTAGTATATTTGTCTTTTAGAGAGTTGTGCCTAGTGTTGAGCTCATCATGCTTCTTCTCAAGTTTATCATGTTGATCTCTAAGCTTTTTGTTAGAAGTTTTGAGCTCCTTGAGAGTAGAAGACATAATTTCATTTTGATCTTTGAGCTCATCACTAGCCTTTTGTGCACTTTCAAGCTTAGATGAGAGTGATTCGTTTTTATTTTGGACCTCATCATTTTCATTTCTAGTTCTTCTTATTACTTTAGAGTATTTGTTCAATAATTTTACAAGTTCATCATAAGAAGGTGCATCATATTCATCATCACTATCACTATCATCATCATCACTATCATGGTTTTGTACCTTTCGTTCACCCTTGGCCATAAGGCATAGGTGAGTTGTGGACAATGATGGTGAAGGTGGCGGTGAAGGTGGTGATGAAGATGTCGGTGAAGATGATGGCCCAATCACAAATGCGGCAACCTTCTCTTTCTCATCATCGCTCTCATCACCGGAGGACTCACATGATGATTCAATGTCGGTGAGCCAATCACCAACAATGTAGGCTTTGCCTCCCTTCTTCTTCTTGTAGAACTCTTTTCTCTTGCCATCCTTCTTCTTGTATGGCTTGTTCTTCTTCTTCTCATCTTCTTCATCACTTGAGTCATTTTTCTTGCCTTTGTTCTTGTTCTTATACTTGTCTTTTGGAGGCCTAGGGCATTGATGAGCTAGGTGGCCAAGTTCTCCACAATTGTAGCAATCCATCTTGGATATTGGTTTCCTTTTGCTACTTGTGAAGAATTTCTTCTTCTTGCCATCGAACTTGATGCCACTCTTGTTGAGCTTCTTTAGCATCTTGGTGGTCTTCCTCACCATGAGTGCAAGTGATGCATCATCAATATCACTTTCACTTGAGCTTTCTTACACAATCATGGCTTGGCCCTTCTTCTTCTTCTTCTTCTTCTTGTTATGACTAGCTTTGAAGGCCAAGTCCTTCTTTTTGGAAGATGAAGAGCCCTCTTCCGGAGTGATGTGCATGTACATCTTATGTGCATTGATCTTCCCCAATACTTGTGTCGGTGTTGCGGTGGAGAGATCACTTTGATGATGCATGGTGACAATGTGACCATACTTCTCAACGGGAAGAACACTCAAGATCCTCCTTGCAACATCCGATTGACTCATTTGAGTGAGCCCAAGAGCATTGAGATCTTCTACAAGAACATTCAATCGAGTGTACATGTCATTAGCACTTTCTTTGGGAAGCATCTCAAAAGAATTAATTTTCTTTAAAGCAATATGATAGCGTTCCTCACGTTCACTCTTGGTTCTCTCATGGAGAGCACAAAGGTTTTCCCACAATTCATGAGTATTTTTTGCATTACGCACACGATTGAAGATATCCTTGCCTAAGCCTCGGTAGAGTGTATTTTTGGCCTTTGCATTCCACCGGTCGTAGTTCTCCTCGTCACCACTTGGGTTGGTGGGATCCTTCATAGTGGGAAGCCCTTGGGTTGCGGCTCTAAGACACCCAACATCTATGGCTTCGAGGTACGCCTCCATGCGGATTTTCCAATATGAAAAATCATCCCCCTCAAAGGTGGGAGGTGGTCCTTCCCCGTTAGACATCTTGCTCTAGGCGGTGAAGCCTAAATTAGGAGCAACTCGGCTCCGATACCAATTGAAAGGATCACGATGCCCAAGAGGGGGTGAATTGGGCTTTTCTAAAAATTAATTGCAAGAATTAAATCTTACAAGCCAAAGTTCACCCCTAGTGCCTACTTGTGTTCCTTGTGATTCTACCAGTAAAAGTTTTGCACCCTAAGTTCCAATCCTAGTCTAGCATGACAATTCTAGGAAAGTAAACCAAGCAATGAAAGTAATACGAGAAAGTAAACGCTTGAAAGTAAGGGTAAGAAGCACGGCGATGTTTTCCCGAGGTATCGGAGAGTCACCACTCCCAACTAGTCCTTGTTGGAGCACCCGCGCAAGGGTGTAGCTCCCCTTTGATGCGCACAAGGATCAAGTGCTCTCTACGGGCTGATTCTTCGACACTCCGTCATGGTGAATCGCCCAAAACCGCTCACAAGATGAGTTGGGTCATCCACAAGCTCCGCTGGATGATCACCAAACTCCCAATCACCACCAAGCCGTCTAGGTGATGGCGATCACCAAGAGTAACAAGCTAGAACTCTCACTTGACCACAATGAGCCTAATGAGAAGATGGATGCACACTTGCTACTCCCTAGTCACTAGTGAGGGACTCTCAAGCTTTGATTCTCAAATCACTACCCTCACTAGAGCTCTTGCACTCCCTTACACTCCAAAGGTGTTTCTCAGCTGAACAAATGAGCAAGACTCCTCTAAAAGAGGTGGAAGAGATGTATTTATACACCCCACAGACAAATCCAACTGTTACCTACCAACTCAGCAAAATACGCGATGACCGGACGCGCCGGTCGACGTGACCGAACGCGCCGGTCGATCGTAACGGTCAAAAAACTGAAACACTGGCTGAGTGACCGGATGCACCGATCAAGGGTGACCGGACGTGTTCGGTCGAGCAGGGAGCTTACTGTACTTTGACCTGACGCGCTACCGCGTCCGATCAGTAATGACCGGACGCGTCCGATCGTCAGAGTACCTTACTGGAACGTGACCGGACGCGCCGATCACTTCCCAGTCACGTCCGATTAGGTGAATTCCCTTCTGTGACACGTGTCAGCCTGAACACCGCGTCCGGTCCTCACAAGGACCGCGTCCGGTCAACACCACTGAATCACGGTAACTGTTTAGTACTGACCGGACGCGTCCGGTCAAGCCAGAGACCACGTCCGGTTAAGGGAAAACGTCTCTAAAAACTCTGAAACGCGACGCAACTTGAACCAAGTTGCTTCCAACTGAACTTTGAGCTATTCTTGAGCTATCTATTGCTAAGTTTGACAAGTGTGCACCACACCTAAATAAAAGACTCACCTAGGTCAAGCTACTCGCTCATGCCCCCCCTTTATAGTACGGCCAAAGGAAAAAAGCGAAGATCCTAACGACTATTCCGAATGTAACTCAACACCTTGACATCCGGAACTAACCGTCCTTAATCTTGACGCCAATCCTTTGAAAACCGAAATGATTACCACAAAGGGGCATGAATACCATAGTGCCCAAAGCAGTTATCAACCCCATGACCTAACTTACCAAAGTTTCTGCAAAACACACGTTAGTCATGGTAATAATGCGTTGTCATCAATTGCCAAAACCAACTCTCGGGGCCTAGATGCTTTCAAACCATACTATCGTTCTGACGCCTAGGTATCTCCACACCTCAATGGGGATACCATCAGGGCCCATCTCTTTACCTCCCTTCATCCTCTTCAAAGCCTCTCCGATCTCTGCCTCCTGAATTCTCCTCACAAAGCGTCTGTTGGTATCGTCAAATGAGTCGTCCAACTCAAGGGTAGGACCCTCATTCTCCCCATTAAACAGCTTGTCGAAGTACTCTCTCCATCTGTCCTTGATCTCCTCATCCTTCACCAGAAGTCGATCTATCCCATCCTTGATGCATTTTATTTGGTTGATGTCCCTTGTCTTCCTCTCGCGGATTCTAGCCATCCTATAAATGTCCTTCTCCCCTACCTTCGTGCCTAGCCGCTGATAAAGGCCATCATACGCCTGACCTTTTGCTACACTCACAGCTCGCTTTGCAAACCCTCTTCGCTATTTTATAGCCCTCGATGTTGGATGCAGTCTTGTCATGGTGGAGACGCTTGAAACACTCCTTCTCCCTAATAGCCCTTTGCACCTCGTCATTCCACCACCATGTGTCTTTAGCTTCCCGTTTGCCTCCCCTACTCACGCCAAACACTTCCAAAGCCACCTTTCAGAGACATGTTGCCATCTTTAGCCACATATCATTGGCATCTTCTCCTTCTTTCCAAGGCCCCTCGTCTAGCATCCTCTCCCTAAATGTTTGCGCTGCTTCCCCTCTAAGCTTTCACCACTTCGTTCTCACAATCTTGGTCCGTTTGTCCCGATGGACACGTACCGGACAACGAAAGTCCGCCACCACAAGCTTATTTTGAGGGACAACACACTCCCCACGTAACACCTTATAATCAAAGCAAGCACGTCTATCCTCCCTCCTTGTAAGGATAAAGTCGATCTGGCTCGAGTGTTGTCCACTACGAAAGGTTACTAGATGAGATTCCCTCTTCCTAAAGAGGGTGTTCGCTATCAACAAGTCATAGGCCAGCGCAAAGTTCAAAACATCCTCCCCCTCTTGATTCCTACTACCATACCCGAACCCCCCGTGCACCCGCTTGAAACCTACATTAGTCGCACCAACATGGCCGTTGAGGTCTCCTCCTATAAAGAGTTTCTCGCTGATAGGCACGGTACTAACCATGCTATCAAGATCTTCCCAAAACTGCCTCTTGGTGCCCTCGCTAAGACCTACCTGAGGGGCATAGGCACTGATCACATTCAGAGCCGAATCTCCAACTACCAGCTTGACCAAGATAATCCGGTCACCTTGCCTCCTAACATCAATGACTCCATCCTTAAGACTCCTATCGATCAAGATGCCTACACCATTCCTACCCGATGTTGTCCCCGTGTACCAAAGTTTGAAGCCAGTATCCTCCATTTAGTCTCCTGAACGCATAGAATATTTACATGCCTTCTAATTGCTGCATCGACTAGCTCTCTTAGCTTACCCGTTAGGGACCCTACGTTCCAGCTACCTAGACGAATCCTAGTTGGCTCGGCTAGCTTCCTTACCCTTTGCACCCGTCGAGGGAAGTGCGAAGACCCTTACTCATTTTTCACTACACCCGGGCGTAGATGTAGCGCGCCACTAAGGTTGCGACGGCCCGACCCTTGCTCATTTTTCATCGTACCCGGGTCACGATACGATGCGCCACTAAGGGGATGACGACCCGGCCCTTGCCCATTTAACACCACACCTGGGTTTCGATGTAGCGCGTCGCTAAGAGGGTTACGCCCTAACGAATCTCTCTGGGTTTCAAATCCATGAGAGTGGTTGTTTTTTTACTGTTGGTTCGCCATACTTTAACACACTCTCCTCCTTTACCCGGGCTTGGGACCGGCTATGTTGAGACGACTTAAGAAAGTCTTCCAGTCAACATAGGCGGAGTTACTCCTCAGCGAAATATTGAAAAAAAATTCTTTTCTATTTTTTTCGATTGTATTCTTAATTCTTGTAACGTTGATGAAGAAGAAGGGTGTTAGCATACTTATGCAACTGATGAAGAGGGTGAAGTCGCAGATTTGGAAGCGCTTGATCATGATCCTAGGAAGCGGATTCCCATCTCAAGGTTTGTTGTCGATGACCAGGATAGACTTAGGAAGAGATATATTGAGTTGGGGCCCTGTTTGGTTTAAGGAACATAAATGACTTGAGTATAGTGTAGAAAAGATATCATCGATCTCTTCTAACAAGAGGATCGTAGAGTTATATTGTAGTAGCCTTTATTACATCGTGATATACTCCCTCCGTATCGCAAATAGCGGTCGTTCTGGCCACGACGTCGTCCGAGCGATTAGAAGTCGTTCTGGCCTCCAACGCAAAAATTGGACCATGCAGCCCCTTGCGCTTCGTATCCCTCGCCGCGCGTTAAGAGCTCGCGTTTCGCATCCCGCGCCGCGCGTTAAGGGCCACCTGTAGTGGTAGAGCGAGCCGTGAAATCGAACACAGCTAGAGTCCGATTGCTCCAGTGCAAACATCGGTCTGTGAGATTCATTCAATCATATGCTACTTAAAAAATTGTTTCTTCGTCCGTCTTCGTGGCCACACGGAAGATTCTGCGTTTCATCTCTCTCTCTCCCCATATTCAACAGGCCATCGCGACTCGCCCAGCACGCCGCCATCGCGACTCGCCCAGCACGCCGCCATCGCGACTCGCCCAGCGGCTTAGGCTTTAGGAGACCGCCATCGCGTTGGTTCTGTGTCACGCTCGGCCATGGAGTTCGGCGGCGCAGGTGCTGCTCGTCGTGGAGTTGAGCGGCGCGGGTTCGTGAATCTGACGTTCGCTGCGGAGTCAGAGGATGTCGCGCTGGACTCACAGGAGATCATCGCGTTGGAGTCGCTAGAACCGGAGGAGGTCGTCGCGCCGGAGTCGCAGGAACCGGAGGAGGTCGTCACGCCGGACTTGGAGATGGAGGTGCTTGATCGCTGAAATTTCAAAGAAAAACGCGGCAGCAGTCACGCGCGCAAGCAACAGCAGCGAAAACGCAAAAAAATGAAGATGGACATGACGCCGCGGACGGCCAAAAACGCGCGAACGAGCCCTGCTGCCCCTGCAAGCACAGTGCCATGCAAAATGCAAGGCAGCCAGCAAAAATAAACGAGGGTCCGGGGTCTCGAACCCGCGACGGTGCGACCTCCTGCCTCGGGCTGCGCAGGAATAGCCAGTTGGGCTATGGATCTTTGTTGTAAAGATAGCAGCCGCAGCCATATTTAATAAGGGTAGACATGGAAAAATACCCACTAATTAATCACTCTTTGGCACTCCTTGGTAAGCGTAATCCTGTCCTAAACGACTTCTAATTGCGATATGGAGGGAGTACCTTAATTATTAGAGACAACGGAACTATACTTAGAACTTGTACTTTGGTTATTATTATGGATTTGTTTATGGCCATTATAAATTATCGTCCATTATATTGCATATTTGCTTTGAAAATTTTTACATGTGGCATACCCAGCTGGGGGCGGAAGGGCGTGGAGGCCGGAGTCGGAGTGGCCGGGCTGGCGGCGTCGCCCCTCATGAGTCGAGTCACGGACTCACGCGTGGAGGATAGGCGCACGCGCATCGTGCGTATCTTTAGGTGCGGACGGCCTGTTTTTCCCAGTCCAGTAGCTCGAATTCAGACTATCTACGAAAAAGATGGCAATCTCCCTTAATCTGTCTTGTTTTGAGAAGTGGGGAGGTAGTTTTGTCAAGCTCGTTAAACGCAACGACAGTCAAGGCTAGGAAGATTTTCCAGGCCAGCCAACAAAGTGGGATATTCTTTGGAAGAAAGCCTGTATTGTTTGACATGATCTTTAGGTCAGTGCTAAAAACTGAAAGATGTGATTAGGAGTTGTTGGATATGGTTTTTTCCAATCTTGCTAAAAATCCTAGATTGGGAGAATGTTTTGGAACTCTTGGAGATGCTCTTAGGGCCTACTTATTTGATACAAGTGGCTAGTTACTAGTTGAGCTAAAATCAACTCAAGTTAGCTAGGGTTGCCTAGCTAGTTGACTACCTAATACTAGTTAGACATTTGACTAAAAAATAGTCCACCTATTACTATTAGCTCACTAGAACTCATTTTAGCTAATTTTTTTAGCTAGCTAGTAATTAGCTCTTGTATCAAAACATGGCCTTAGTCCGGTCCTAGCCTCGGTGCTCAACATCGGAGATTGACTCCTAAGTTTAGATACTGGTTTGCAGAGTTGCCACTGTTGCCACTACTACGGAGGGGACTCTATATGGGTGGCTCCAAACTATTTGTAGCGGCGATTGGGACAGCCGCCCCTACCCAACCGTCGCAAGAAATCAATAATTCGTAGGGATGGTTGACCAGCCGCCCTAGAAATTGATTTATAGGGTGGTTCGGTATTTTTAGGGGCGATTGAAAAACGAGCCGCCTCTGCAAATCGTTTTTTAGAAATTACAGATCTAGGACAAATAAAAATAAAAAAGATAACAAAAAAAGTTTTTTAATTACAGGAAGACCCCACCAACCAGCCACAAAAGCACAACCATCGCAATTCCCGCAGGGATTCGAACCCGTGACCCGCGACCTCTGGCCTTGCGCGTGCCGTCCCTAGCTACTCCACCCATAAAACATTTGTATCTAGTTTGGATATTCGTCCTTCTTATTTTATGTCTATCCGATTTTAAAATGAGTATTTGGGATCCTAGACAAATTCAAATGAAAAAGTTGTCAGCTATAAAGTTTTATAGACTTTTGAGATCTACAACTTTGTTTTTGGTCATTTCTCCATCTGAGGTCGTTTGAAAATTTTGGATTTCAAATGTGAGAAATTCAAATATAATTTTCTTTGGATAAATGATTTCAAATGGAAAAGTTATGAACTACAAAGTTGTATAACTTTTCGAGATCTACAAAATTTGTTTTGGTCCTTTCTCCATCCGAGGTTGTCGAAAAATTTGGATTTCAAATGTGAGAAATTCAAATATAATTTTCCTTAGATAGATGATTTCAAATGAAGAAGTTTTGAACTATAAAGTTGTATAGTTTTTCGAGATCTACAACTTTTGTATTGGTCGTTTCTTTATCCAAGGTCTTTTGAAAAAAAATCAAATTTCAAATGTGAGAAATTCGAAGGAAAAAAGCATACTTGTGGGCTGTAGCGGTAAAAGTAATTTGAGTTGGAAGATATCTTCTTTGCAATGACTCCAGCTGATGTATGACCTTCTCTTTCCTTGTGACCACTACCTTAGTTATCTTCAGATATTTGTACTCTAGATGGTGTTCCGGAACTTGTTGAAAAATTAATGTAGTGCATATCTATAAAAAAAAATATAGCTAGCTGTTAAATGATTTTTGGGTATAATCACCACACACTAATGTACAAATATCGAAATAGCCTAATCGGTCATATATCTAGACTCTGTCTAAAATGGCCGTCGTAGGATGACCGCTAGCGTTTACCTCAAAAACACAGCTACCAAGGTAAACTAAGCTCAAGCATGAAAACGCCCTGTTGACAGATCTGATCGAACCAAACCATACGGGCTTAATAATAGCCACAAGCTATAGTAAACCTAGTCAAGCAGTGAAGGGGACTGGTCGTCGCTTACATGCGATAGGACGCATAGAGTGGAACAACTTGAATGAGCATCACTACCGGAAAATGTAAATTTGCCGTGCGCTCACATTTTGCCGTGCGTTTTATTACGGGGCGCACGGTAAACAGAATATTTGCCGTGCGTCCAGTTCAAAGCGCACGGTAAACATTGGGCGCACGGTAACCTGTATCTTTGCCGTGCGTCAAACACCATACCCACGGCAAATCTGAGCTTCGCCGTGCGTCACACTAGAGCCGCACGGCAAAGAGGCCTGCACGTAAACGGCGCCTAGCTGGACCGGACGCCCCACGACGGCCGTCAGGTGTGCCGTGCGGCTCCACCTGGCACACGGCAAAGGTGACCCGTTGTGCCGTGCGCCCCAGACACCGCGCACGGCGAAGGTGCCTCACGTGCGCGACACGTGCGTACCACTGACGACCGTCCACCCTGCGGTAGCGGCTGGCGCATGGGGGCAATCACGTGGTGCGTCTTTGCCGTGCGTTTATTACTGGCGCACGGCAAACATAAATGTTTGTCGTGCGCCCGGTCGTTGGCGCACGACAAACATATATGTTTGCCGTGCATCTCCTGCCGGCTCACGGCAAAGTTATAATTTTTTTTGATTTCTATACTTCTTTCTATTTCTCTACTACAAAGACATTACTTTGTACTCTATATTCCAATTCGATACATTTCTCGATATGTTTACTATATTTAACAATTTTCTATCATTTAAAGAATTTTTTTCGTAGAAGTCAAATATGAACTGCAACTGCATAAAATAGTAGAGTAAAGTTCGTGGAAAAATGATGTTCATGTAATTGAGTCATTTTTAAGACCTTGCCCATAAAATTAGATGAAATTTTGAACATCTTGTTCGCGAAACATGAAAATCCACTTGCAGTTGAACTGTTTTTTAATTTTATAAAATGCAAACAAAGTTTGAAAATCTTGAGATTCGTCAAGAGCTCATGATATCCTATGTGAAGGTTATGGTGTTTAGAAATCGAAGCATCTCATGAGAAGTTTCAGAGTGTGAGTCACGTGATTGGGTTTGTAGTCTTAGTAAAGTTCAAATTGGATTTTGACTTCAAAACTTTTTTGCTAGTGAACATACAACATTGATTGTCTCATGTTAATTTATGGTAATTTTTCGCATCCATTAGATAATTTTAATATATTAACTCTAATTATGAAATTTAAATGAACATAAATTGAATTTGAGCAATAACTTCATGAAAAAATAGAATGAAGTGTTGTAAAAATAATATTCATGTAATTGAGTGCAGTGTAAAGCTTTAACTGAGAATTGAAATAAAAATTTGAATATCGTGTTCACGAAAATTTGAATTTGAGAGTTGCTAAAGGTGCATGAAATAATGGAATAGGGCTTTACCGTGTGTCATGGACCTAGATGCACGACAAAGACTGTTTGCCGTGCGCCGCGGATCTGGACGCAAGGCAAACGTGCCCCCCTATCTGCCCACTCACGGAGGCACACACGCCCACACTCACACTTCACACAGCACACCCCGACGCCACAACCGCTAGCGCCGCCCGCCGCCACCCCTAGCGCCGCCTGCCGCCGTCCTCGGGTGCACCGGTCGCCGCCGTCCTCAGGTGCACCGGCCCCCGCCCCGCGCCGCCCCCCGTCCCGCGCCGCTGCTCAGATCCACGCCGGCCCGGGCCCCGCCCCACGCTGCCCGCCCCCGCCTTGCCGGAGAGGGAGAAGGGAGGAGGAGGAGGATCGGAGAGGGAGGAGGAGGAGGAGAGGGAGGAGGTCCCCTCTTGCCGTACTCGCTGCCGCCGGAGGAGGAGGTGGACGTGCTACCCGCCGCCGCCGGAGGAGGAGGTGGATGTGCTACCCGCCCCCGCCGGAGGAGGAGGTGGACGTGCTACCCACCCCCGCCTCGCTGCCAGCCTCTAGGTGAGGAAACAAATCCTATTCTTTTTTTAACAATCAAATCCTATTCCATTTCACTTGTTTGATTCAATGGATCAGTGATTAATTGGTTCTGTTTTCTGCGGCTGATTACTAAGAGAAACCTGCCCTCTTTGGCTGGATTCTCCAAAGAATAAAATCCATCTGATTGGAAATTGTCAGTTGATTCACATCGGAGTGCTGGAATCGCATAGTGGCCAGGTGGTTCACACCGGAGTGGATCGCAAAGCACGACGCTGGCCGACAGAAGCGTTTGCTGATGCCATACCCGACACACCATCAAGGCAACCTTACCAACGAGCAATACAGGGCTAAATGGGTATGAATATTCATTTCTTTGTTGTAACGTTCAATTACACATAATTTGTAATCAACTTGCTGTTTTTTCGCAGTCCAACGCGCATGGTGGCGCTCCGTGCAACCGGTTCATGGGATGGGCCTTGTCCCACAAGGGCAAGGCGTCCGCGTCCGAGACCACCTACAACCCTGATGACCCACCCCAGGCGTACAACAATCCCTCCATCCACGGCCGCCTCAATGTGTACACGAAGACGGGAAGGCAGGTCCATGAGCCAGAGTGGGATCCGACCAGTGTGTCGCTTGATGGAGAGGTGATCATAAGGATAGGACAAGGAAAGAAGCATGGCCACTACTATATTGGCGACAACATTTTAGACTCAGGCAGTACTCCCACTCTCGCAGAGCACCGAGCGCGGAGCACGAGCAGTAGCCCTCCCATACTCTCACGGTCGTCCACGGCACTGGCCCACGTGGAGCGACTTCAGGTTATTTCTGTTTTATTCATCGTTACTAAATTTCTACATAAGTTTCCTTTGCTTTGTAACATTGGGATAAACAATTGTAGGTCCGGCTGAATGAGCAAGAAGCGGCACACCAGACGACCTTAGCCGCGGTTGAGCAGCGGGTGGCCCAGCAGGTGGCCGAGCAGCAGCAGCAGATGGCCCTGCAGATGCAGCAGCATATGGCTCTGCAGCAACAGTACATGGCCCAGCACATGCAGGCTTGCATGCTAGCTGTTCAGAGCGGTCAACCGATGCCCTCGATGCCCCCGATGCCCCCGATCATGTTCCTTCCGACTTCGGCTCCTGCAACCCCTGCTGTAAGTTACTTGACATCCTTGTTGTTTATTTCAATGATTATGGATTTAGAGAACGTAGAGACTTAGACTCACTTAGAGACCTAGAGAAAGTAGAGACTCAGAGAATTTAGATTATAACTTAGAGACCTAGAGATAGTAGAGACTTAGAGAAATTGCATTATAATTTACAGAACCTAGATTATAACTTAGATAACTTGATTCTTGTCTCACATGCAATCTATTCTTTTTTTTGCAGAATCAATCGGCGGCATCGAATAATCTCGAAGCGTTGTCGGGCATGTCACCGACGTTTCCCCCACAGCAGCTGTTCCCACCTCTGTTGGGCGGCGCACGGCTCCTGTTCGAGCCACCTCCTTCTCAATGAGCTTGTTTACTTAATTTGAGTTTCTGAACTATGTGGACTTGTGGATGGACTTGAATAATGTTTGTGGATGAACTATGGACTTGTGGATGAACTTTGTGAACTTGTGGATGGTTATTGTGATATATATGATGCCTGTGATGATTATTATGATATATATGATGCTTGTGATGATTATTATGATATATATTATGCCTGTGTTTTTTTGAATGAGTGGTGATTTTTAAACGCGAAAAACAAAAAAACAGAAACAAGTTGGTCACTTTGTCGTGCGCCAGACAGGGGGCGCACGGCAAAGTGACTATTCCTGTGCCTCCGAATGGCAGCTTTGCCGTACGTTGGAAGAGGCTGACGGCAATGGTGCCATTCTTTGCCGTGCGCCTAGCAGAAGACGCACGGCAACGATTGATCTTTACCGTGTGCCAAGAAGAAGACGCACGGCAAAGTTTAAAACTTTGCCGTGCGTCATGGACACACGGCGCACGGCAAACGGAGCCTAACCGCTGTTAACGCCGCTGCCGTTTGGGGGAGCCTAGGGGGCTTTTTGTCGTGAGTCGACTTTGACGCACGGCAAAGATGTTCACCGTGCGCGCGATAAAAAGCGCACGGTAAAGGGGGCTTTGCCGTGCGCCGCGATGAAAAACGTACGGCAAAGCACTTGTCGTGCGTATACTGGAGTATGCCATGCGCCGCCGGCACACGGCAAAGGGGCGCTCTCCCTGCGCACCTCTGGCCTTGCACGTGCCGTCCCTAGCTACTCCACCCATAAAACATTTGTATCTAGTTTGGATATTCGTCCTTCTTATTTTATGTCTATCCGATTTTAAAATGAGTATTTGGGATCCTAGACAAATTCAAATGAAAAAGTTGTCAGCTATAAAGTTTTATAGACTTTCGAGATCTACAACTTTGTTTTTGGTCATTTCTCCATCTGAGGTCGTTCGAAAATTTTGGATTTCAAATGTGAGAAATTCAAATATAATTTTCTTTGGATAAATGATTTCAAATGGAAAAGTTATGAACTACAAAGTTGTATAACTTTTCGAAATCTACAAAATTTGTTTTGGTCCTTTCTCCATCCGAGGTTGTCGAAAAATTTGGATTTCAAATGTGAGAAATTCAAATATAATTTTCCTTAGATAGATGATTTCAAATGAAGAAGTTTTAAACTATAAAGTTGTATAGTTTTTCGAGATCTACAACTTTTGTATTGATCGTTTCTTTATCCAAGGTCTTTTGAAAAAAAAAATCAAATTTCAAATGTGAGAAATTCGAAGGAAAAAAGCATACTTGTGGGGTGTAGCGGTAAAAGTAATTTGAGTTGGAAGATATCTTCTTTGCAATGACTCCAGCTGGTGTATGACCTTCTCTTTCCTTGTAACCACTACCTTAGTTATCTTCAGATATTTGTACTCTAGATGGTGTTCCGGAACTTGTTGAAAAATTAATGTAGTGCATATCTATAAAAAAAATATAGCTAGCTGTTAAATGATTTTTTGGTATAATCACCACACACTAATGTACAAATATCGAAATAGCCTAATCGGTCATATATCTAGACTCTGTCTAAAATGGCCGTCGTAGGATGACCGCTAGCGTTTACCTCAAAAACACAGCTAGCTACCAAGGTAAACTAAGCTCAAGCATGAAAACGCCCTGTTGACAGATCTGATCGAACCAAACCATACGGGCTTAATAATAGCCACAAGCTACAGTAAACCTAGTCAAGCACTAAAGGGGAACTGGTCCTCGCTTACATGCGATAGGACCAAGGTAATAAATAGCGTATAGCGGTTTGGTAGCGGATTGGCGTCGAGGTAGCGGATTGCGGATAGAGGGTGATATTGCGGACGATAAGTTTCAATAGTAGCACCCGATAATCCCATATAATGTTAAGTACATGTATCGTGAATAATGAGTATAAATAATTTTAAGTGCATATATCATAAATAATTTTAAGTTCCACAACCAATGCATGAGTATTTGAATTTGGGGTGTGAGTCATAGTGGGCTAGACTAATTAGAATTATTTGCTTCCATGCTATTGCGGCCTGTTATGTGCAATTGCGACCACAATATCAGCCCGCTATTCAAAATTGCGGCCGCAAAGTTCCAGATGCAAAGTTCAGAGTGCTATCTCATAGCGATAGCGGCAATGGATCGCTACCGCTATTGCGGATGTAATTGCAGCCGCTACCACCGCTATTTATTACCTTGACGCATAGAGTGGAACAACTTGAATGAGCATGGCCCATGCATGATAACGGCACGCTCGATGCCTACTGGCCTGCAGGGGGGCAGGTTTATCTACTGTCATCCGAGCCAAATGCCTCCGCGCGTAGTACTATATAATAAGCCATGTCACGGTAGTATCCAAACATCCGATGAACACCTGCTAAGTATCTCCCCTAGTCCCCTATCAGCAGAACTCAGAAGCTCACTTGCAACAGGTCTTAGCCAACCAAAGAGCCTGCTGCCGATATGCCCACCGCCATAGCCATGGCCCGTCACGCGCCACCACAGGCAGTAGTGCTGCACCTCCTGCTACAAATCAACCTAGTGATGGCCGGTTCGTTCAGCAGCAACCACACTGCTGTTGCCGTGGCGCAGGTCCCATGCCTGCACGACCAGGAGACAGCGTTGCTTCGGCTCAAGCTGTCATTCGCCGCCACGGCCGACTCCATCACGGCGTTCCAGTCATGGAAGGTCGGCACGGACTGCTGCCGCTGGGCGGGCGTGCACTGCTGTGATTCCGACGGCCGCGTGACTTCCCTCGACTTGGGGAACTGGGGTTTGGAGAGCGCAGGTATTGATCTTGCGCTCTTCAAACAATTTCACAGGGACGGTAGAACTTAACTCGTTTTGGAGACTACCAAACCTATCCGTGTTAGACCTGTCAAACAACAAGATAGTTGTACTAGAGGGACAATATAATTCTTCAATGGTACCCTTCCCTAACATAGCCTACTTAAAATTGGCATCATGTAGCATCACTAAGTTCCCTAGCATTCTAAAGCATCTAAATGCCTTATATGGGATTGACCTCTCAAATAACCAAATGCATGGGGCTATACCCCGATGGCTATGGGAAAAATGGTCGACAAGCCCAGACTTCGGCCCTGACAATGGCCTTTCCTTTTTGAACTTTTCACACAATCAACTTACAAGTGTTGGCTATGACACCTTTCTTCCTATTTATTCAACGATGTTGGATTTCAGTTTTAACAAGCTTGAGGGGCCAATACCCTTACCCCAATATTATGGCGCGGAAGTGCTTGATTACTCTAGCAACATGTTCTCATCCATGCCACATAATTTTTCTACTCAACTTGGAAGTTCTTACGTTTTCAGGGCCTCTAGAAACAACCTTTCGGGGAATATTCCAACATCTTTTTGTGTGGGTCTTGAATTCCTTGACCTCTCTAACAATACCTTTAATGGTTCGATCCCCTCTTGCCTAATGGAGGATGCCAATCGATTGAGAGTTTTAAATCTCAAAGAAAACCAACTTGGTGGAGAGATTCCTGATAACATCAACAAAATATGCACTCTTAGGTTTCTAGACATAAGTGGAAATATGATAAATGGGCAGTTGCCTAGATCTCTAGCCGCTTGCAAACGTTTGGAGGTCCTTGATATAGCAAATAATGAGATTACTGGCTCTTTTCCATGCTGGATGAGTACACTCCCGTCCCTAGACTTCAAGTTGCCATCCTGAAACACAACTAGTTCTTTGGATTGGTGACACCATCTAGCACGAAAACCAAAATTACTTGTGGATTTCCAAGCATACGAATTTTGGATATATCATTCAACAACTTCTCAGGCACGCTCAACAAAGAATGGTTTTCAAAATTAATGAGCATGATGGTCAAAGTTAGTAATGAGACGTTGGTGATGGAATATGACGCTTATCAAGAACAAGTATACCAGGTTACCACTGAACTCACCTACAAAGGTGACCAAGGCAACCTGTGTAAAGTGTGGACGTGAAATTCGATTTGTTTAATGTATTAAAAAGTTGCTGTGAGTGGTCATGCATGTTTTTTCATGATGCATTAATAACATGTCCATCTAAATGTGTACAGGTGACAAATTATTGGTACGTAGAGGTGTCAGACTCTTCTTGATATGTGGCGTGTGCCTCCGACGACACACATATTGGCACGGAGGGAGTATATGTAGACGGTATCTAAAATGGCCGTCGTAGGATGACCGCTAGCGTTTACCTCAAAAACACAGCTACCAAGGTAAACTAAAACGCCCTGTCGAGTCAAGCACCGAAGGGTGAAGGGTCGTCGCTTACATGCGATAGGACGCATAGAGTGGAACAACTTGAATGAGCATGGCCCATGCACGATAACGGCACGCTCGATGCCTACTGGCCTGCAGGGGGGCAGGTTTATCTACAGACTGTTGCTGCAGAGTCCAGTCCCAATCGCCGTAATGGCGTGCTGCATTTCAGACAGCGGCCATGGGTGGCACGACATGCAGTAGTCAGTCTCCCACTCAGGTCAGGTCAGAGGTCACGCTCGCGCACTGCAGGGAGAGTGGCAGCAGCAATCCGAACCTGTTTCACGACCCCGACATGCATTATGCATACAGTAGTTGATACTAGTACAGTAGTACTACATAATAAGCCATGGCACGGTAGTATCCAAACATCCGATGAACACCTGCTAAGTATCTCCCCTATCAGCAGAACTCAGAAGCTTAGTCAACCAAAGAGCCTGCTGCTGATATGCCCACCGCCACAGCCATGGCCCGTCACGGGCCACCACAGGCAGTAGTGCTGCACCTCCTGCTACAAATCAACCTAGTGATGGCCGGTTCGTTCAGCAGCAACCACACTGCTGTTGCCGTGGCGCAGGTCCCATGCCTGCACGACCAGGAGACAGCGTCGCTTCGGCTCAAGCTGTCGTTCGCCGCCACCGCCGACTCCATCACGGCGTTCCAGTCATGGAAGGTCGGCACGGACTGCTGCCGCTGGGCGGGCGTGCACTGCGGTGATTCCGACGGCCGCGTGACTTCCCTCGACTTGGGGAACTGGGGTTTGGAGAGCGCAGGTATTGATCTTGCGCTCTTCAATCTAACCTCCCTTAGGCATCTCGACCTAAGCTGGAACGATTTCAACATGTCCGAACTCCCGTCCATCGGGTTTGAGAGATTAACTAAGCTTACCACCCTCAACCTCTCCAACACCAACTTTTCCGGCCAAGTTCCTGAAAACATAGGCCGTCTCACGAATTTGGTCTCTCTCGACCTCTCGGTTTCTTATGAATTGATTGAGATGCCGGGCAATGGTTATACGGTGTCTGTTACTACTGAGCTTAACACGGGGCAGCTAGCCGTGTCAAACTTTACGTCTTTAGTTGCAAGCCTCCGTAGTCTGAGGGAGCTCCACCTTGATTCTGTCGACTTGTCCCAATCGGCAGACTGGTGTGATGCTCTGTCTATGTACACTCCAAATCTTCGTGTTCTTAGGTTGCCATTTTGTGGGGTCTCGGGCCCGATCTGTGGAACACTCTCTGCTTTGCAATCAGTATCTGTGATTGATCTAAAGTACAATTCTTTGACCGGTCCAGTTCCCGATTTCTTTGCCAACTATTCCTTCCTCAGTGTTCTCCAGCTTAGCCACAATTACCTCGAAGGATGGGTTTCTCCTGACATCTTTGAGCTTAAGAAATTAGTGACTATTGATCTTCACTATAATTACATCTCTGGTAGCCTCCCAAATATCTCAGTTAATAGTTGTCTACAGAATTTGCTTCTTGGTGACACTAACTTTTCTGGTACAATACCAAGTTCCATTGGCAAAGTCCAGTCTTTGAAGAGACTAGGTCTTGATGCACCTGGTTTTTCTGGAAATCTGCCCTCGTCAATTGGCGAGCTGAAATCCTTGAACACACTGAAGATATCAGGTTTAGATCTAGTAGGATCTATACCCTCATGGGTCACAAACTTAACTTCCTTGGAGGTTCTTCAATTTTCTCAGTGTGGTTTATATGGACCAATACCTTCTTCCATAAGTCATTTGATCAAACTAAAAACATTGGCAATCATGCAATGCAAAGCTTCCGGGAGGATACCTTCACATATCTTAAATATGACAGGATTAGAACAACTCGTCCTTGCTTCAAACAATCTCACAGGGACGGTGGAACTTAACTCCTTTAGCAGACTACCAAACCTATCCCTATTAGACCTATCACACAACAAGATAGTTGTACTGGGACAAGATAATTCTTCAATGGTACCCTTCCCTAACTTAGTCTACTTAAAATTGGCATCATGTAGCATCACTAAGTTCCCTAGCATTCTAAAGCATCTAAATGCCTTATATGGGATTGACCTATCAAATAACCAAATGCATGGGGCCATACCCCGGTGGCTGTGGGAACAATGGTCAATAAACCCAAACTTTGGCCCAGACAGCGGCCTTTTCTTTTTGGACTTTTCACACAATAATCTTACAAGTGTTGGCTATGACACCTTTCTCCCAGTTTATTCAACAAAGTTGGATCTCAGTTTTAACATGCTTGAGGGGCCAATACCCTTACCCCAATATTATGGTGCGGAGGTGCTTGATTATTCCAACAACAAGTTCTCATCCATGCCACATAATTTTTCTACTCAACTTGGAAACACCTACGTTTTCAAGGCCTCTAGAAACAACCTTTCAGGGAATATTCCAACATCTTTTTGTAAGGTTTTTGAAATTCTTGATCTCTCTTACAATTCCTTCAATGGTTCAGTGCCGTCTTGCTTGATGGAGGATGCATATTCGTTGAGAGTTTTAAGTCTCAAAGGAAATCAACTTGATGGAGAGCTTCCTAATAATATCAACAAAGACTGCACTCTTGAGCTGCTAGACATAAGTGGCAATATGATTGAAGGGCAGTTGCCCAAATCTCTAGTCGCTTGCAAAAGACTGGAGGTCCTTGATATAGCAAATAATGAGATTACAGGCTCTTTTCCATGCTGGATGAGTACACTCCCTAGACTTCAAGTTGTCATCCTAAAACACAACAAGTTCTTTGGATTGGTGACACCATCTAGCACCAGAAACAAAAACACTTGCGGATTTCCAAGCATACGAATTCTGGATATATCATTCAACAACTTCTCAGGCAGAATCAACGAAGAATGGTTTTCAAAATTAATAGGCATGATGGTCAAAGTTAGTAATGAGACGTTGGTGATGGAATATCATGCTTATCAAAATCAAGTATACCAGGTTACCACTGAACTCACATACAAAGGGTCAGAGCTCCAATTCGATAAGATATTGAGGACCCTTGGATTCCTTGATGTCTCAAATAATGGTTTCCAGGGAAGCATCCCTGCATCTATCGGTGAACTTGTTTTGCTGGATGTGTTAAACATGTCACACAATTCATTCACAGGACCGATTCCATCTCAGTTTGGCCATTTGACACTCTTGGAGTCTTTGGATCTATCCTCCAATGAGCTTTCTGGGGAGATCCCATTGGAGCTAGCATCATTGGACTCGCTTACAACATTGGACCTGTCCAATAACAAGTTAGTGGGAAGCATACCGGAATCACCCCATTTCTCAACATTCTCCAACAGTTCATTTCTAGGAAATGTTGGTTTGTGCGGACCTCCATTGTCCAAAAAGTGCGTCAACACAACAACAGCAAATGTGGCATCACATCAATCCAAGAAGAAATCCGTAGACATCATACTGTTTCTCTTTGCTGGAGTGGGGTTTGGTGTTGGGTTTGCAATTGCAATTGTTTGGGGATGTGGAATCCCCATCAGGAAACGACGATCTTAAAAGCCCAACAAGCACTACACATGTATGTATGTATGCATGCATTTGGAATGATATGAAGTATCATGTTTGCGGATACTTGCAATCAGGGAGGTGTCTTATTGTAACATGAGATTTTGTCATGTGCTGCACACAAATGCTTGTGAGCAAATGTTTATATTTTTGTAATGGAGGTGTGTTTGACTACTAGTAATTGCAAAGTGTGGCTTAGTGGAGCGGTCATATACAAACACTCTCATATATACATGCATGATTTTCAGGCATGGCCATGTATTTTGTGTATTCATACCTGTATCAGTAGTTGGCATGCACGCTATAGTACTCTGTACCATATACAAACACTCTTTTTTTTTTTTTTTGAGACTACAAGCACTCTCATATATACTGAGTACTTGACATGTGCTCCTGGGCCTGAGCCCATCCACCACCGGCCTTTTGAATTGGGCAGAGCTCCTCCGTACGTCGCAGAGCAGCCCAAACCAAAACCGAGGGAGCAGGCTTCTCGTCTCCGCAAAACCAAAACCCATTTCTACCCACCCCACTAGCCCACGCAAGCGGCCGATGATTTGCTAGTAGCCGCGTACTGTAGAGTGCCAGTAGTCCAGTACGGAGTACTTGCTATTACGAGCACTACTACCTCCGGAGCGCTGCCGCGCGCGGGCGAGGCGATCGAACTAGCGGTGGTTCCAGCAGCATCCACCGATCAACCCCGCTTCCCGGCGCCCAAGCACGTAAGCGATCCCTCCCTTTTGCTTATCGCCGCGATCTGGGCGCAATCGGTGCTGGTTGCCACCCGTTTTGTGGGGTTTAAGGCGGGTTTAGTGGTTGTGGTTGTGGTTGGGAGGATGCGGGTACGGGTTGGCGCTCGCTTGCCTGTGGGTGCGCAGGGGGCGATGCGGCGCCGTTTTGAGTGGTTTCGGGGCTAGGGTTTGGGGGAGATGGGGGCTGAATGCGCGAGCCTGGTTTGGATTGCAACGGGTTGAGGTGGTTCTGAACTTTGGGCAGTTGGGGTTGGGATTTGCGGGCTTTGTAAGAGCGGAGCTGCGATTGGACGTCTTCCTGCGAGGCGTTTGTTGGTTTTGCGTGTATTTTCCCTGGTCTGCTATTAATGTAGTTAGTTAGGGGGGCATTGGCCGCATTGCCGGAATTTTGTGTATTATTTTTGCCATTTTTTTTCAGACCTGCATTTGTTGTAACAGTTAATCGCTTA
Organism: Saccharum spontaneum; assembly: GCA_022457205.1. Lineage (NCBI taxonomy): Eukaryota > Viridiplantae > Streptophyta > Magnoliopsida > Poales > Poaceae > Saccharum > Saccharum spontaneum. The sequence goes on from CM039589.1 coordinate 12,947,874, forward strand.
TAATACTGGTGCAGCTTGGCTACCCCGAAATTGCTGGGGTTTTGGTATTTAGGGGAGCTGGGGGTTTGGAGGCCAGAACTGTTGTATTATTTATTTATTTATTTAAAAAAAGTTTGCATATAACAAAGCATGTGTTCGTGGTTCACTGAACTGGGAAATGATTCCACTTTTCTGTGTGGTTGGCGAATGCTGTGGAGTACTTGAGTAGCCTTTTGACTTCTGTTCTGCCCAAGTGCACAATTTAACACGGTGGCTTGCTAGATGGCTCACCTGATGATGAGATGTGTATCAGCAGTGATTTTCATGACCAGCATGACAGAAAGCTGGGTTGTTAGTTTTGTGCTATGAATTATTATTATTTTTGTTATTCCAGGTGTTGATCCAATTGCACATTATATGGAGTCTTTGAATTCCTTTAGTTACTTATTTTGTTTCATTATGGATTAAGGATTATTGAATTTGGTACTCCTAGTTTACCTGCATCTGCATGTATAATGTCCATACTTGTTCAACTTTCAAGTTTTATCAAAGAATGGACGTTTGATGAACATTTGAGATGAGGAACAACTCTTACGAAGCAAACATACCTATGAACTAGTAACTGGGAGTCCATGATTCTTTAGATTTTCTTTTCCATTTTCCTGTTAGTAGATGTTCTGTACATTACTTCCCTTTTTATCTGCCCTTTGCTTCTCCTTGGTGGCTTCGTGGTCCTAGTGTGTTACTGGTTCCAAATATATTTTTAGACATTTATTACTCCATATTACTCTGTGTTGCTACCTATGGTGAATTATCTCAGTAACTATTTTGTTTGTCCAACTTGCCCCTGCATGTATGCTGTATGCATATTAATGTTGCCATTTTGCATGTTTTTTCATGATTTTCAAAGCATGGGTGCTGGAAGGAAGACTGAAACTTTCTATGCTGCAACACCAAGTGCACAGACACAAAATCGAAGCAATGAATGGTATGGAGCCTTTTCTGTTGCTGCCCGTAATCTTCGGGAAGATGAGCTAGGAGGAGTGATTTTTGGCTGCAAACACAACACCATGAATGAATGCCTCTCTAAACAGCTGTTTGGTTAGTAAATTCCTTTCCACCTTTTTCTTAACTAGCAATTCCTTTTCCACCTTATAATGCAACGCCGCTACTGCAATTAAATCATCACCCCCATAAAACTATAAACTGTCATCCTCACATCGGTTCTTAGCTTTTTGGAACATTGACTTATACTTGTCAGCATTTTGTTCAATAGGTTTGCCTTCAAGCCATTTCTCATATGTGAAGAATGTTAAACCTGGGATGCCTCTATTTCTGTTCAATTATAGTGACCGAAAAATGCATGGAATTTATGAGGCTGCATGTGCTGGCAAGCTTAACATTGATCAATTTGCTTGGAGTGATGGTGGTAGAATAAAGACACAATTTCCTGCACAGGTATCATCAAATAAGAATCCTTCCATTTATGCAGCACCGTACCCATGTGTGTATGGTTAATCTGGTCATAGGTTCATAAGCTTACTGACTCGTGAGTGACTTGTGTATTTTGAAGGTCCTCATCTCCACGAAGACTCACTGCTTTCCAGTTCCAGAGTCTCAATTCCAAAGTGTGATCCATGGCAATTATTACAGACCTCGTCACTTCTTCTTTGAGCTAGACCATGAACAAACAAGAGCTTTGATATCTTTGTTTAAGCCTGCCCCTGTTCATGATGTTCCAAACAAATGGGATCCTTCCAGATCTCTGCAATCTCCAACAGTCGAAGCATATGTTAATCCTGGTCATGCGAAGCCTGAGTCCTATATAAAGGATCTCAATCCATTTGATGTTTCTTCTGAATCTCATTGTATTGACCCTTACAAGTTGGTTGATCCAGATGGTGAATATGCTAGTGCGAGTAGAACATCAACAAGCCACCTTGACGATGAGTCTTCTAACTGGGATGATTTAGATGATGTTGCGACCAAGGAAGGAACTGAATCTGTCAATGATGAACATCCACATGTTAATCCACAACATGATGAACAGTCTGGCATAGTGGCTGTTAGGCGGAAACTACAAGAGATGTCTGTTTTACGACAGCAGGAAGCTCAATCCTCCAAGGACACTGTTGATTCTGCTTCAAATAAACCAATGCCTCAAGAACCACAGTTTGATGCCACACTCCCCACAGACCCATCTGATTCCAAGGGTGATGTATGTATTGAAGACCTGAAATCATTAGGGCAATCTCGTGGAAATGCTGAGGTGCTTTAAACTATTCCATTCTATTGCTTTCTCTTTCACAGAAATTACTTTCGGATTACGCACCATATTTTCAACTGTATGATTTGTAATGTTTGCTATGGCAGTCCTATCTGATATGTCTTGTTGTCTGTAGCTGCTTCGCATCGTCAAAGAGTTATCCAAGAGGAACCAAGCAATGGAGAAAAAACTGGTACTGCTCTTATTGACCGTTTAGGTGGAAAAATGAAAGCATTATTATCCATTAGAGTATAAATAGATTATTTTACTTTCCTCATTGGCTCCGGATCTGCATTAGCATATCTGTGGTTATTTGGATTTTGAAGTTAGCTCAAATGTTCAATAGAATTATGGAATTACATATGTGTACCCTGTAGATGTGCTTGATGCCGAGTTATGTGGTATTGATGCGTGGTATTTGTGCAATTTCCCTCCTAATTGTGGTTCTTCTATCTACCAGTTTGAGTCAGATAAAGAAATACTGTTTCTGAGGGAATCGATGAAGGACACAGGAAGAAGAATTCAGGAACTGGAATACCAGTATGAGAAACTACAATCAAACTATAACTCTTTGGTCCCACTCCTTGGTAGTCCACATGATAATATGGAAGGGCCATCAATATTCCTAATAGGTGGCTACAGGGGCAGTACTTGCCTGTCATCACTAGATTCCTTTTGCCCTACGACAGACAGAGTAGTGCCTCTGTGTTCAATGAGCTCAGCCCGTGCATATGCAGCAGTAGCTGCATTGAAGGATCATCTCTATATTTTTGGTGGTGGGGATGGCAGTTCATGGTATCACACAGGTAAATGTTCTAACATGATCAAGTGTTTTATATAAGTTCCAAGCTGTTGACTATCTGCATTCCTTTTATTGAAGTGGAATGCTACAGTATGGGCAGTAATAAATGGATAACATGCCCCCGCTTGAAACATGCAAAAGGAAGCCTTGCTGGAACTACATTGAATGATAAAATATTTGCTATTGGTGGTGGAGATGGGTCTGCAGTTTTCTCAGAAGTTGAGATGTTTGATCCAGCACTTGGGAGATGGATAGACAGTGTGTCAATGCGGCAAAAGGTATGGTCTCACAGTCTCACACTTCCTATTACATTTAGTTTGTTGGATATAGAGTAGAATGTTCTAAACTACTCACTCTGTTCCAAATTGTAAGTCATTCTACCTTTGTCCTAAGTCAAACTTGTCTAATTTTGACCAAGTTTATAGAAAAATATACAAATATCTACAATATCATACAAATACACTATCAAAGTATATGTTATGATGTTGACATGGTCTGCAAAACACAACTTTGACTAGTACTTCTTATTATGAAATATCTGTAAAATATAGAAGAGGTTCATATTTATGAAACTACATTTTGAGGTAAATCTACTATTAGCATTCTCAAATATCCAAACTCAACATTTAAAAAGTAACATGCGACAAAAGCTTGAAATGGTTGACTTAAGACAACACCAAAACATTTACTAATTTGTGAGTGGAAGGGAGTATGCATCAAATTGCAATGCGTGAGCGTATTTGCTGGAGAGAATTGGGCGCTATTTCATGTGATTTTGTGTCTGTAGGATAAGGACCATCTGCATGTGTCCATGACTTAATTGTTTTGTGTTTGTGAGATAATCTGCTGCATTCCCTCGCAAGCTTTTTGCTGCAGCAGAGTTTGAACCATTTCGGTCAGCTCTTGCTATCTTCTGTAGAGGTATGGCAATAGGCCATCGCCTCCTTGTACTAGTCTGTACACTTAGAAGTGGCAATAGGCCACTAGTAGTAGTGGCTTACCTCAGCCATACATAGTTGGTAAGGCTCATCTCAGCCATGTCCTATAGGACATTGTAGTTGGTGTACTCACCTCTACACTTGTGCATATATTCAAGCAATACAAGGAGAAAACCAGTTCAGTTGAATACACATTCAGAGTTTCAGTGTTGTGCTCTGTTGTCACCCCTTTGTTGTCACCCCTTTCTTCTACCTCTAGCTGTGGGTGGGTGTGAGGGTGTTGGTGAGCTAGCTGCTCACCTGTGCAAGGAGATCCAGGGCCAACAGTGTTATCTAGTTTACCCAAGATGGTTTGATTTAGAACTCAATTCTTGCTTTTGTTTGTTATATATGTTGTTCCAGAGATTTGCTCCTGCTGCAGCCGTATTAAGTGGTACACTCTATGTAACTGGTGGTTATGATGGCAACACGTACTTACAGTATGATCCTTGACCATTCTTTCAGTATTATGATTATGATTTAGATGTCTTTTGTCTTTGCTATTGACAAAATGATGGTAATACACAGATCAGCAGAAAGATATGACCCAAGGGAAGGTTTCTGGACTCTGCTTCCAAGTATGAGTGCAAGAAGAGGATCCCACTCCGTAGCTGTCATGAGGGAATCCTTGTGAGTTCCGAGACTCTTTCTCTCCATCTCCATCCTATGACCTCCTTGCAACCCAAGACTTGCATAATCTGCCTCATTGTTATGTACACTGAACAGGATAGCTTATGTTTCAGATTCGCTGTGGGAGGGTATGATGGAAACAGCAAGATTTCCACTGTAGAAATCTTTGATCCGCGTGCCAATTCATGGAGGATAGGCAGTTCATCCAGCATCGCAAGAGGATACGGATGTGCGGTGACAGTGGATGATAATCTGTACCTCATTGGTGGGGTCAATGATGCTGGAGAAACCATCGAGACTGTAAGTCTGTTGGTTGTTATTCTCCCATGATTTATTTTCCCTGGACTTGTTTGATTCTTGAATTTCTTCTGGTGCTGTTTCGCAGGTTGAAGTTTACAATGAGAGGCAAGGCTGGTCGATCTCTTGCTACAGATCCATAGGGAGGAGGGCCTTTGCCTGCGCTATCACCGTTTGATAGGACCACGGATCTCATAGCCTACCAATTTTTTGGAACAGAATTATGGTTTTGCAGCCTTTGCCCTCTTGCTGGTTCTACACATTGGTCAGAGTATACCTTCTTCCCAAAACAGTCACTGGGTTGAGAAAAATTTTGCTCCCTCCTTCCGCCCCAACTTATACTACTTCCATCCGTGGATAAATCAACTTTTAGAGTTGTCTTGAGTCAAACTTTTGCAAGTTTGATTGAATTTATAGACCAGTATTTTTGACACAATTATTGGATACACCATGAAATATATTTTTCATAGTGTACTCATTTAGTGTCATAGATGTTAATATTCTTTCCTATAAAATTGGTCAAACTTACAAAAATTTGATTTAGGACGACTCTAAAAGTTGATTTATTTGGGGATGGAGAGAGTATAAGACAAAGCCACCTATTTTTCTGGTAGTGCATTCGGGAATTGACAATCACAGAATGCCACCAAATGGTTAAGGCCACAGTAGCATGTTCTGTTGTGTAACGTTCAGGCAGTCTACTGCTGCTTGCACTTTTGAGAAACTAGATATGGTATAGGTGATGAGGCGGTCTACTGAATTGTTGAGGGTTCATGAGTATTTTGGGGAGTTCCAATGTATATGCCGAGCTCCTTACAGCATTCGAGACACGCTCCTTGGAGCATTATTTCTTGCTCCGTAATTGCTGAATGCTGATGATAGCAATCTAGCTAGCTCTGGCAGCTCTAATTGGCAGCCAGTGGATATGATTGTTGCAAGGGAATCGTTCTTGTCCGGTGAACTGGTAGCATCTCTATTCTTCTCATATATAGTGCGATTGGTTGGTGGAATCTGGACTCTGCGGCAATGCATTGTGTTGGTGAACGGAGTGCAACGCTGCTAAGAAAGGAATATGGTCCTAACTCTAGGGATTTGGCCCGCCAAACTGCCTATCGTAGGAGCAAAGATGCGGTGCGACTGCGGACCTGTTGCTTGTGCGAGATTTCACAGGGTTAGTTAAGCCTTGACCAGTTCAGCCATTCTTTCCAAAGATGCCCGATTGCGTTGCGTGTTTCTGAGTAAGTTTTTCGTTAGCCTGATGAGGGCTGGTTATCTTAGCACAAAAGGGATTTCTCTCATTCCCAAATGTTAGCTGTGAGCAACTTCAATAGCTTAGCTAAAATTAGTAGCCAAATTCTATAGTTTAGTCATTTTGTCAGCCATACTATTTTTCATTTTCAAATAGCTAGCGCCTATGGTTAGCTTTATATGGTCACAGAAAATTAAAGGCTAGCTTTCTATTTTACAAAGTCAAATAGCACATTTGTTAGAGCTTACTTTAATAGCCGAGCTGATGGAGTTGCTCTTACGTATGGATGAAAATGGAACTTGAGGACTAATTAGGCGGTTAGACAACCGATAAGCGATTGGTGTTTAAATTCTGAAACCTCACGAAAGCAAAGAAAAAAAGATTCTTCCGATTACCAATCGACAGCGCAAGGTTCCGGTACAAGGCTAGCACATCAATTCATCGTCCAGAACGGCGGAATCCAAATAAATCAACAGTGGACTCCTTCAGACGTACACACCAAATAAACCAACACCTTCGTGTCGTTCTCACTGCAAGCAATTATCCAGCATCCACCCTTGTTTATGCGATTAGCATCGCGCTTTCCCCAGCTTTCTTATTTAAAATCACACTGTTTCTTCACTGCAGCATAAGGCACCAACTTGAGCAGAAATATGTTGCACCGATTTACCTTTGGCTCAGCACGGAAGTATAAAAGGGAGATTCCTCAAGGTCCAATTGACAATAGAAATTCTTCAACTCAGACACCCATCTTCAAACCGAGAATCTGCTTTACCCGGAACTTTGCCGGGCCTTACTGGACTCGATCATCGTCGACCAGAATTCTATCCCAAAAACATTGCCTTCGTCCTCTATAAAATCTACCTATTCCCCTCATCGATCATCAAACCAGCTTAAGTTTCCAGCAGCAGAGCAATGGCCTCCAACTTTGTGCCTGATGCCTGGGCTTGGATCACCAGCCTGCCCCCATTCACCCATTGGCGCACCAGCGCCATGTCCCTTTGCATTTGCACCACACCATCATCATCAGCGTCATCACAGCCATCAATGAACCTCTCGATTGTGAAAAACCCTTCCATCCCCCAGCCTTCTTATGTTACCTTCTCCATCTTTGCAAACTACAGTGTGCCAGTTTCCCTGTGGACGTCAAAACCAGTCCATCTGAAAACAAAGACACAGCAAACTCTAGATGAACAAGATATGATACAGGTCTTCGTTGACATTGTCAACTCAGTGATGAGGTATTGTCCAGACAAAAAATCATCATTTCGGTTCCCTGGGGCACAGCCTCATGCCAACTTCAAGGACGTGTTCAACATAGTTTTCTTGTCCCTGGCCTTCCTGGTGTGCATCTACGAGTCTCCTCGTGACCTCCGTCCTGGATGCTTGGATTCACTGAGAACCCAGCTTACTGGTTCAAAGTGCAGAGATGCTGCAAAGAACCTTGTAAAGATGCTTGGGGCAAACCTTGAGGACCAGTGGATGCAGACAATGAATCTTGCAGTAACTAACTGGATCGTTGAGCTGAGATCTGCAAACCAGTCATCTGGGGTATCATCGCCGCTGTTCTCATATGCCCTCTCAGCAAGCGGGCTCTGGAAGGTGCAGCTGTACTGCCCAATCATAGCCATGGGCATGGAGGAACCTGCAGAAACAACACAGGATGAGCGTCTTCTCTTCTCACTCATTTATCAGCAGGTTGAATGTGTGATTCAGCTAGCTTATAGAACAGTGAGAAGGGATAACTGGATTGATGTCGAGGTGAAGGTAGACAACATAAGGTCAGTTATTTTAACATATAAGAACCAGTTCTTTCTATTACATGAACTCACAATCAAGTTTCCATTCTTTTTCCTGAGGTAGCAATAACAACTTGATTTTTTTTAGTACAACGGCCAAAGAATAGTTAAATTTTAGTGGTACCCTGTAAAGTGTATCTGCATAAGTTGACATCAAAGCTAGATCATTAGGTAGCAAATAAATCCTAGACATGTCAAAATATAGTCACTTTCTACACTAAAGTAAATTGACATGGAGTAAGGAATCATGTATATTTTTGTAAAATGTTGTTAACTAGGAGCAATATAGATCTTAGAGTGAAACTCCCATTTGAGTAGTCTACACCAGAACTGTCTAGAAATTCATTAGCATACTGTAATCTATAAGCCAACACTATTTAAAAATCATTAGAAATTCATGGTGGTTCATTGTTTCACAGACTATGATTAGCTGTAGAAAGCAACTTAATTAAAAAAACATTTGTCCACATACATGGACTATCTAAAACAAAATAAAAGGGAACAGACAGCACTCACTTTTGGCATCTATCACAGGTGTGATGTGGACTCTTTGGTCTCTGAGACCCTCATGGCAGAACGTGGATATGGCTCTGAAGAGAAGCACTTCCCATCTCGTGTCATGCTGCAAATCACACCTATGCAACAATCTGATGTGCTGTCTGTTTCTGTCGGCAAGTCCAATGACAACCCCACACATGAATTTGGTATTGAGAAGGGCTTTGAGGGTTCCTTTGATCCCCCAAACTCATTTGGTCTGAAGGCATCAGTCACTGAAAGCCTTACACTGGCCATGAAGCCCTGGAAATTTGAGCAGTCTGTGCATGGCAACACTGCAACCTTGAACTGGTTTCTTCATGATGGTGTCAATGGAAGGGAGGTTTATACCTCAAAACCTTCAAAGCTTTCTCTGCTTCAACCAAGGGCCTGGTTCCGTGACAGGTACTCAAATGCATACCGCCCGTTCACAAAGCAGGGGGGTGTCATTTTTGCACGTGATGAGTATGGAGATAGTGTCTGGTGGAAGATCTGTGGTGCAACACTAGGAAAGACTATGAACTGGGAAATCCGAGGCTGGATTTGGCTAACATACTGGCCTAACAAACAAAGGACCTTCCATAGCGAAACAAGGTGGCTTGAATTTAGAGAATGCCTGCAGCTTCCCCTTACAAAGTTTCCATAAATCACTTTACTCTGAATGATTGTATAGCAGTATGAGATATAACCATTGAAAAATCCATGCATGTATGAGGCACAAAAAGTATGATTACTCTATTGTAACTGAATGTACCATTACAACGAAATAACTTGCTCATATGCCTGCTTTGCAATTTAATGCAATCCTAAAAATTTATTCGGTGTACTTACCATTCCTTTTCTTGAGCTAACTTGAGTTCAGCCGAGCAAATGTGCAATATTAACAACCAAGAGAGCTCATTAAACACGGACTCATTTCCTACTATAGTACAGGAACTCAACACACAGGACAACTTCTTGTACCGGTTGGCTCATAGTATAAAGCTATGTCTCAGTAAGATGAAAACCACGAATGACTACAACGCTTCAGGTTGAAGCGTTTTCCTAACATCTAGAATGAAGTTATTCCTACTTCTCCCCGTAACCATGCTTCTAATATGCAAAAAGGCTAAACCCATCATCTCCATCATGGTATTCTTCATGTGCTTCAATTTTTTTATCAGCATTCAATTCTATAATTATCATCTCAACCACCTCTTCAACGTTGAAGTAATCATAACTTACTTCCCCTTCTTTGTGTAACACACTCTTCTCAGATTGAATGACGTCCACGGTCTTGCAGGCAACGTGGACACTTCCCAAGTCATCATTCCCTTCTGTTTTCACCTCATGGACCTCAGTCTCCACAGATTCCACCTCAGTCTCCACTTTCTCATCAGACCGTTGCAACATGGCAGCCGGTACACTAGATGCCAGCAACGAAAGCGCCGACGTGCAGCCAGAGTTGGCGTCAGCAGAGTTCTCTGAAAAGTTGACACGTGCCTTGGGGCCATACATCGCCTTTGCCGCCTCATCGTATGCATGGGCAGCTTCCACGGCAGTAGGGAAGGAGCCCAGCCATAGCCTCCGGCCACGGTTGGGCTCGCGGATCTCCGCCACCCACTTGCCCCACGTCCGCTGCCTCACACCGCGGTACACGCAGTTGACGTTCTCAGGCCCTCCTTTGCCCGTCATGCACCCTTTCTTGGAACCCTTGGCCGGCGCCTTCCTGGAGCCGCTCTCGTCCTGCAGCTTCTGGTTCTGTTCCTTCCACCACTTGATCGTCTCGGCAATGGAGTCAGGGCCAGTGCTCTTCCTCCTCATCCTCTTCTTCCTGACCCAACAAGGCAATTTTCATTTCGTAAGGCCCGGAGTGGAAACATTCAAATGGAAATCATAAGATATAGAAGTCATCATCTATCTAATCCACTTCAAGGAAAGAAGTAAAGGAGCCCTGTTGATTCCTCCAAGGGCCAGCAGTAATCTAACCAAGCTGAAAAGAAAGAGAGAGTCGTTTTAGATGCTGTGCACACAAGGCAGTTCTGCTGCTGCCAGGGCACTCCAGGAAGAAATGGACCTGAACCACACAACAGACCTCCACATCCGCTACCTAAGGACAACATCGCCTGTCTCGCACAATTCAGCACTGAGGCACCGCCCCCGAATTATTTCGAACTGTAACTCTCCCCCCGAGATGTCTATCTTACAAAATTCTCCACCGAGAAAGCTAGAAGTTAACAGAAACAAAACTATATTTGGAAACGAAGATCGGATGAAATAGTGTCGTGAACTACTCCTAGCCGTGGAAGATTTGGTCTACCCAATCCGCCGCCAAACGAGCACAGCAGCGAGATGGATGGACATGGACAAGCTCCAGGTCAGCAGCAGGAGACTCGTCAACAGTACTCAAACCCAGCCCACCAGACAGAACAGAAGCACATCGGCAGCCACGCACCGATTAAGCGGCCGGCTAGGCGCACGCACAGCGCCGGCGCAGCAATGCTCGACGAGCACCACGCACGAGCAAGGAAGACCGGCGCGCGAGAAGGAGAACCAGAGGACAGGACAGGGCAGCTCACCTGACAAGGGCCCCGGAGGCGGCGTCCCCTTGCGCTCCCTGGCCGGCGGCGGCGTCTCCCAGCTCCATGGACGGAAGAGCGAGAAGAGAGAGAGCGAGAGATCTCCCCGCTCCTCCGCCGCCCTGCCTAGATTTCGTCCCTCCCACCCGCCCGCCTGGGCCTGGCCGCCTCCCTGTGGCGGTGGCGGTGGCGGTGTGGCGGTGGTATCCTCGTTATTTCTCGTCTGGGCAGCAGCCAGATCTTCTACGGCCGGCGCGCCCCCCTGGATCTCTCCCCCTTCCCTCCCTCTCCCACCTCACACCTCGTAACGCGGCAGGTGTCGGTGTCCCACCCCAGCCTCCCACCTCCCCTCTGACGCTGCCGCCGCTTCGCTGCCGGCTGGCCTGCCAGCGTGCGTGACTCGCTTCGGTTTTGACGTGGACGCCACCGCGGTGCGGCTAATCTGGCAGGCGGCCGGGCGCGGGGCGCCGGGGCGGGTCAAACGTGAAACTACACTGAGGGTGTGTTCAGTTCATAAAAAGCAGCTATTCGTCAAAATTTGTTTGATCATATACTAACTAGGCTTAAAAGATTCGTCTCGATATTTATAGACAAATTATGACCCCTTTCGGCTGAAATCACTGTTGGCTGATTTTTTTGAGAGAAAAATACTGTTTTGCCTGAAAAAACAAGCTGAATAAGACGGATTATAAGTCAAATAAACAGGGCTTATACAATTAGTTATCTTTTTTTACCTATATTTAATGTTTCATGCATACGTCTAAAGATTTGATATGATGGATGAAAGAGAAAATATTTTAGCACCCTGAACACCCCGCGCCCGCAAGCGTTTACACGCCAGCCAAGCCAGCCGCAAATACGGCATCCGCCCGCCGCCCTGCCGGTGCCAGCACCAACACTCACGCCGCGTGCTTCTCGCGCCCGGGTCCTGGTAGTCTACATCTCTCTTTTTGTTCTAACAGAAACAACACCGTGTCCGTGCAACTAACTCCGGATGGCTTTTTCGTCATCGTCACCATAAAAAAAACGAAAACCATTTGGATAGCTACTACAGCCTCCTTTGGCTGACCATGGATGCTGCGGTGGCTAACGGCCACCCCCATTGTATGCTCTCATGAGCATTTGTGTCCACGATTTGAGTTGCTTGACGATGACACAGATGGACGGTATTAATATGGCATGGTAGATCTTACGTCTTAGGCTTGTGTGGATTCAGGATAGGTTACCGCCATTACAGATGGCATAAAAGGAGGTATAAGCTAAGATCACATATTAAGCAACTATTTTCTAAATTTCGTTGATACTGAATAAATATATATATACCGTACATAACATCCCATTAGTTGGGAGAAAGGAACTAATGTAACGGTCAACCGTAAAAAGGCACCATTCGAAACGTCGAAGAATCCAAAAGATGCTCATGTACGCTACAAAGTGTCTTTCGTTATGCGGCAAAAAGTAGCAACACTCAGACAAATTAAAGTAGAGGAATGTTAAAGTCGAGCTCCACCCAATTGAGCTAGATCAGCTAACTCTTGTTTGCATGTACAGTGACAATTTAAGTGACAAAGCAGAACTAAGGCGGCCATCTTGTCTACTTTTATCGCACCTTCTCGCTACTCTACCTTTTTTTTTGTCCTTCTTCAATTTTAGATGTGTCATATTGTATATCTTTTACTTTTTACCAGCATCGACACAGGCACTCATACATGTACTTACACTTACTTCTGTTAATATCTTTTGAAATTGATGTTCATATACCTTACTCCGGTGAGCATCTTTGGAAGTTTAAGACCGAGCTCTTTGATAGACGCAGATTGTAGTGCAACCCAAACCAATCTCTACTCTCAATTTTATAATTTTAAAAATCTTGAGAAAATCCTCAGTTGTATCACGTTCTTCTCGCGTCAAACAAACCTAGCCAGTCTTATATGCCGCATAATTTATTTTTCTCCAAATTTCCTGTCGTCGTATCAGTTCACTTTGTTTTAGAGCAGCACCATCGCAGGCGAACGCCAGCTGGTGGTTTCATAAAAAAGCAGCAGCCATGTAGGCTTTGGACAGCTAAAACTGTTGTTCTTCCAACGCGAATGCAGAGGTTCAGTGCTACCTCACCTAAGGCTGTGTTTAGACGGGGTTATAAAATTTTTCGAAGCACAGTAACTTTTTCGTTTTTATTTAGTAATTAGTGTCTAATTATAGGCTAATTAGGTTTGAAAGATTCGTCTCGTGATTTACAACCAAACTGTGTAATTAGTTATTTTTTTACCTATATTTAATGCTCTATACATGTGTCTAAAGATTCGATGTAACGAGAAATCTTATAAATTTTTTGGAAATCTGAAGCATAACACAGCCTAAGAAAGCTGAACCGCTGAAAGACTACGGGAATCATCTTCTCTCACACTCTCTCCTCAAACCTCTAGCTTTGCAGGCCACTCTGACTCACTGCGGAACCACCATCCGACGTTCTCTCTCTCCTCTACCTGGAAGTCCAAACCTACATGGCCCTGCGGGGCTAACGTCCTCGTCACTGCGTTGGCCATGACCTTATTTGTAGTTACAACTTACATATACGGTCGTCATCACGCATCAAGTGCTGTGGGTACAAGGGTACATCATCCAGTCAGACAAAGGGCTGGTTCGGCTGGTGGAAAAGCCGGCTGGTTTCGGCTGAATAAATAGTATTATGTGAGAGAGAATAAGCTGAAACAAGCTGAAACAAGCCGAAACATGACCAGCAGAACAGGGCTAAAGTGTTGTCTCGGCAGATTTCAAAGAAAAAAAAAGTGTTGTCTCGACAAGCCGGTGGCGGTGGTGCCTTGCCCGACGGCTGACGGTTGACGGTCCTTGCGGCTAGCGGTGCGTGGTGCCAGACAGTGAGAGTCACGCGCCGTCACGAGGGACAGGTGGGAGGACGGCAAGGGTCGGCAACAGCCGGCTGGGCTGCCAACGTCAGGCGCGGTGTGCCGCTGAAAGGTGTCGTGCGCGCTGGGCTGTTTGTTTCCTACCACGGCGGCGGTTGCTGGGCCGTGCATCGGTCGCGAGGCCTCGTCGTCGTCCTTTGCGTTGCCCGGCACGGTGAAGCTCGGCCCGGTCCGTCCGGTACGGCCCACCTTAGTTAAAGATCGAGTATGCTCATTTAAAATTCTCCCCTAAAAAAATTAAAATTCAGAAATTTTACTTCGGTTCAGTGCATCATCGTTCCTGTCGTCGCAGGCTGCTGCTGACTTCACCCAACTTTGATCAAATTCATACATGTGCGCTGCAGTGCATCAGCTCATTACAACATCAGAATATTACATGAGAGAGGAGGATTCAGTTCATCTCTGATCAAGAATTCGTTACTCACAATAGAACTGGAGATCAGAACTAATTGTCCCATCTGTAAGCATTTCCCTTCCAAAAATAACGCCGTAAGGAGTTATTTGTTTACTGAGACATTAAATTTTGAAACCCACAGGCATCAAATTTTGAAACTCGCCATAGTTAAGACTAACTGGAAAAAAACGGAGTAACGCTGGATTATAGCCATGCGATTTCTCTAAGGTTTCAACTCAATGCCCACTAGCAAACGGTCAGATATCATGTCCATAAATACCACGGGGTTGGGGCGATTAACAAACCAATCTGGAGAGAAAGGAAAGAAGGAGAGAACATCGTGAGAAAGAAAAAAAATGGCAACAATTACTGTTCCTCGAGTTGTCCCTTCTCCTGCTGAAGATGCCGCGGCTCTCTTGAAGGCTTTCCAAGGTTACTGCTGCTCTTGATCTTTCTGACTCTAGCGCGCGTAACATGATGCTCAAATACTTGCCTCATATTTCATCCAAGTTGAAAAGCTTGCGAACTGTGCTTTGTTATGTAAATATATTTTTTTGTGTAGATGGTGTTGTAATTAAGAGCCCGTTTAGTTCCCAAGAAATTTTGCCAAATTTTTCAGATTCCCCGTCACATCGAATCTTTGGACACATGTATGAAGCATTAAATGTAGATAAAAAAATAAAACTAATTACACAGTTCAGACAAAATGAATGAGACGAATCTCTTAAGCCTAATTAGACCATGATTGGACACTAATTGCCAAATAACAACGAAAAAGTGCTACAGTGTCATTTTGCCAAAATTTTTGCATCTAAACTGGCCCTAATTTGACTCTAGAAGCTTTGTGTTTTATTTATGGTTCAGGATGGGGCACCGACGAGCAGGCAGTGATATCCATCCTAGCTCACCGCGACGCTATCCAGAGGAAGCAGATCGCGCTGGAATACGAACACAAGTACAGCGAGAGCCTAATCCAGCGCCTGCAGTCAGAGCTCTCCGGCGATTTTGAGGTGCAGCCAGTTCAGTTCGCAGCTTTTCAGATTAGTCTGCATGCATATTTTTGTCAGTTCAGTTCGCCTGGCCGGACATCTAATGTGCTTGGCTGATACGCTCCTGCAGAGAGCAGTGTACCACTGGATGCTTGACCCCGCCGACAGGCAGGCCGTGATGGCGAACGCCGCAACGGAATGCATCCAGGAGGAGTACCCTGTCCTCGTCGAGATCGCGTGCGCCAACTCCTCCGCGGAGCTCGTCGCCGTCAAGAAGGCCTACCATGCCCTCTACAGGCGCTCCCTGGAAGAAGACGTCGCCGCTCGTGCCACGGGCAACCTTCGCACTGTATGTACAGCTAGCCGCAGTTCGCTTGCATTGTGTCCTCCCCCTTGTCGCGCCGGCCGGCTAGCTGCTAACCTGTCCTCGTCACCTTCGTTCAGCTTCTGCTCGCCCTGGTGAGCACGTACAGGTACGACGGCGACGACAACGTGGACATGGAGCTAGCGCGGTCAGAGGCGAAGATCGTGCACGAGGCTGTGCGAAACGGCGCGGCGGCGGGGGGGCATGAGGAGCTCATCAGGGTCGTGGGCACCCGGAGCAAGGCGCAGCTCAGGGCCACGTTCGCCTGCTTCAAGGACGAGCACCGCGGCAGCGTCACCAAGGCGCTGCCGCGCGGGGACGACCCCACGGGGTACCCGCGCGCGCTGCGGACGGCGGTGCGGTGCGTCGCGGATCCCAGCAAGTACTTCGCCAAGGTGAGGCGGTGGTGGTCGACGATGATCGCCGTTGTTGAACTGAACTGGTGAACTGGTTATTGTTGCCGTTGTATGTGTTGGCTGAAAAGATCGATTCTGAGATGGATTAGGGACGCACGCAGGTGCTGAGGAACGCGACGCGCGAGTCTGCAGGGACCGACGAGGATAGCCTGACCCGGGTGGTGGTGACGCACGCGGAGAAGGACGACATGGGGGCCATCTGCGTCGCGTTCCAGAAGAGGGCATCGTGTACCTTGGAACAGGCCATCGCCAAGGAAACCTCGGGTGACTACAGGAGCTTCCTGCTGGCTCTTCTTGGAAGCTAAACAACAATACGTATAATGCTATTACGAAACAAAAATAACGGTCTTAGCTGTTTAATTAGACAGTGAGATGATGCAGGGGCGTGGTACAGTTACAGCGTGCGTTTTCAGTACTACCTTATATATTTATTAGTTTGGAGTATAAGATGTAAGAAGTAAAGCAATAACAACAAAAACAATATACATATAATAAAGAGGATCTACCAAGACTGGATTACCTATGAATCGTGCTAAGATATGTGTAAGTTGTTGCTCTAATGATCGGCATATGCAGAAGCCACCATCTCCTTTAGTTAGGCCCCCTTTAGAACACAGAAATATTTTTCTGTTCCTGCGTTTTTGCTGTGAAAACTGAATTGATTCCTACAAAATTCCTATACAAAAGGAGGTATTAATGGATGTGTTTGGTTGGGCTCCCAACCAGGCATTTGGCTTGGCTGGGCCAGGTCTGGCCTGTTTGGTTGCCAGGCCAGCCCTTGGGGCCAGGCTCTACCCGGCCTGCCGTACAACTGGAGCCAGGCCCAAGAAGAAACACGGGACTGGTGATTCTTTTGGAGCCAGGCTCCATTCGGCTCCACGTGCGCGTCGTGGTGGGCCCGCTTGGCCTTCTCTGGCCATCGAATAAAAGGCAGAGTGTCACCGCCTGGCTAGGGTTTGTGCCGCACTGTTCACTCTCGAGCCGCCGCTCTCGGTCGCTCTCTCGCAACGCTCGCCCTCGCTCGCCCCCACCCTGTCTCCCCCTCCTCGTTGCGCCGTCGCCGGCGGTGGGGCTTGTCGGAGATCCTGGTAAGGCCCGACGGTCACTGGTATGAGGCCGCACTCCCTCTCTCGTCCCTTCCATTTCCTTGCGGTGTATTTTTTGGCGTGGTCGAACACTATTATGGCGATTGCCATAGATTTTTCACTGAGCTTTAGGGTTCTTGGTCGATGATGGTTCCAGATCTGAGTGGCGCACCATTAGGTGACGCTGCCGGTCTTACAATTTGGTTAGGGTTCTACTCGTACTTGCTGCTAAATGTCGCTAATTCTGTTGACCCAACCACAGAGTAGTCCAAGTTGATGTTAAAGTCATGTTTTTTTCGGATCTGGGTGGCGCACTTTGTGGTGATGCAGCTAATCTGATGATTGGGGGGTCCATGATTTACTAATTCCTTTCCAATTTCCTATTTAGCACCATGGTTCGTTCAACTAGGCGTCGTCAGCTTGTCAGTAGGGCCGCTGCATTGGTTGCAGTCATGACTACATGGCTCTTTATCAGATTTAGGAGGCTGTCCAGATCTAGGCAAGGGATTACCTATGGACCTTTGAGTGCCAGAGATGAGGAGAGGAACATGAATCTTAGGTTCATCTACCACAGCGACGATCGTCGGTGTGTTGAGCGTCTTAGGATGAGGAAAGCCCCGTTCTTCCAGCTGTGTGATCTGTTTCGCAACAGGTCCCTTCTCAGAGACAGCATTCACAGCACAATTGAAGAACAGGTTGCAATGTTCTTGCTAGTTGTTGGCCATAACCAGAGGTTCAGGGTACTCACTCCTGTGTTCAGAAGGTCCTTAGAAACCATCAGTAGATACTTCCACGAAGTCCTTTATGCTGTAGGAGAGCTGAGGAATGACATGATTCTGCCACCTTCTACTGTTGTGCCTCCAAAAATTAACAATAGTACGAAATGGAACCCTTTCTTCAAGGTTGGAGTTTCACACTTCACCAATTTCCATTCTATCATTTAGTATTTTCCTTATTCTAATTCTTGCCAATTGTTCTAGGATTGTGTGGGGGCAATTGATGGTACACATGTACTTGCAAGGGTCCCTGAGAAGTATAGGGCAGCTTTCATGGGGAGGAAGCATAGCACCACACAAAATGTACTGGCTGCAGTGGATTTCGATCTCAGATTCACCTATGTGCTGGCTGGTTGGGAGGGATCTGCACATGATGCTAGGATTCTGTCTGATGCCCTGGACAGGGCGGATGGCCTTAGGGTGCCACCAGGTAGTTATCCTAATGCCACAATCTGATAGCCATGGTCCACTAGGTCTTGATTCTAAATTCTAATACTATGCTGCAATCATGTTTAGGGAAGTTTTACCTTGTTGATGCTGGGTATGCTGTGAAGCCTGGGTTCCTGCCACCATACAGAGCCATGAGGTACCATCTACAGGAGTTTGGTGTTAGAAGCCCCCAGAACCCAAAGGAGCTCTTCAACCTGAGGCATTCATCCCTTAGAGTTATTGTTGAAAGAGCATTTGGTTCTCTGAAGAATAGGTTCAGGATCCTGTACAACAAGCCATTCCATCCATACAGGACCCAAGTTAAGCTAGTCCTAGCATGCCGCATCCTGCATAATTGGATCCTTAGATTTGGTTAGGATGAGATCATCCCTCTCGAATCAGAATGGGAGCCCAACCCTCCCAATCATCATGGACCCCATGGCAATGACTATGATAACACCACTTGGGCTGCTAAGAGAGATGAATGGGCAGCACAGATGTGGGCAACTAGGCATGGGGCAAATTAGTTGGTCTTTATGCAGCAGTATGTATTGTAGTCCCAATGAGCTAGTATTATGTAATGCTGAGACCAATCCCTAAGGCAATGATGCCTTTTTATTTGGACCTATTTTGTGGTGTGATACGTAATATGAACTACCTTTATTTGCTTGGTTTATGGTATTATCTTTGTAATTTGAACAATGTTTCTTATGATTGTGATTTGCTATGTTTCCTTCATGTGTGTAATTACATGTTTCTGATATTCTGAATGTGCATCCCATACTATTTTATTGGATGTACAACCCATGTTTGTGCTAGTTATGGATGCTGGGAATGCCTTTCACATTTTTGGGGAAGAAATACAAGGGCCCAATGTTGATGAGGTGCTAGAGGTGCACCCTGCACAGCAAGGCAATGTGCAGGTACCAAGGCTGAACTGGACAACCCTCATGTCTGCAAGGATGCTGGAGAAGTTCTCACTACTTGTGACAGAGGGGGTCAGGACTGATAAGGGGTTCAAGGATATCCATGTTCAGGGTGTGGCAAAGGATCTGCAGGCATTCATCAATGCACCAGTTCAGGCATCACAGGTGTACAACCATCTGCGCAAGTGGAGTGCAAAATGAAAAAGGATTGTCAAGCTGAAGGAACTGAGTGGAGCCAACTGGGATGAACATCTATGCATGATAACCCTAGATCCTGAACACTACCATGGACATGTGAAGGTAAGCATTTACTGTTATGCATATGTGTTACTACTGTCTAAATGTATAACTGCTATCTAACTGCTTTATTTCATTTATAGGATCACCCCAAGGATGCAGAGTTCCTCAATGTGCCCATCCTTCATTACCAGTACATGCAAACTGTGTTTGGATGTGGGGTGGCAACAGGCAAGTTTGCTATGGGATCCAACGAGCCACTTGGCCAGCCTACAGACTATGAGCCCATTGACCTTGAGGCTGATCCCACTAACAACAGAGATGGTGGTCCTTCAACCAAGGGGAAGCATGATGACTGCAGCAAAGGGAAGCAAGGTGATAGCAACAAAGGGAAGCATGCTTTCAACAACAAGGGCAACAATGTGGAAAGCACAAATGGCAAGAATGAAGACAAAGGCAGTGGGAAGAGGAAGAGGGTCCTCAATGAAGATGATGCAGCCCTGTTACAAGGAATGACTGAGGCAGTGGCTGGACTGACTGCTGCTATTAGTCAGGGGAACCATGCAGAAGCTGCTCCAGGCATTTACCAAGCTGTCATGGGGTGTCCTAACTATGCCAGACCTGACTTGATGACTTGCCTGAACTACCTCATGGAGAACAAGGCCACAGCTTTGGTTTTTGTGGGGATGTCTGCAGAGGACAAGGAGTTGTGGATCAACACTCACCTTGCTAAAGTCAGGAGTCAGATGGCCTTCCAGTGAAGGGCTGCTGTGGAAGCAATGTGGCAGTTGTACCCATTTTGATATCCAGTAGGATGTAGTTAGCTAACATTTAGGCCTATTCTGGGTAGATTATGATAGTTCACTATGATGTAGTCGGCTATCATAGTCTGATTGCCGCATTTTGCTTACATAAATAGCTTCATGTTGATTGTGGTGTGTGGGTTGTGGATGGTGGCATTGCGAACCTGCATGATTAACTATTGTGTAACTGTTGAACTGATCTGCAGTAGTGTTTACCTGTTGTTTGTCTGCTATTCTGTGTGATTTTTCTCTGAATCATGTGTTGATGTTGTCCTGTGCGCTGATTTTGTAGAGATGAAGTGGTACGTGGTTTTTAAGGGCCACTGCCCAGGTGTATATGACAATTGGGAGGAGTGTCATGAACAAGTGTCAGGCTTCAAAGGAAACAGGTACAAAGGGTACAAGTCCAGAGAAGAAGCTGAAGCTGCTTTCCACAAGTTCATGGTCCATGAGCAATCAGGGTTAATGATCAAGGAGGCTATTGCCGAAGTAGTGAAGAGGAAGGAGGAGGCCAAAGAAGATGCAAGCAAGCGTGCCAACACATTCACTGCTAAGGACTTCATCATTGCTTCTCTAGTTGTAGTTGTTGTGATCTAGATCTTCATCATTTGCAAGTACTAGTAGTAATCTTATATAAGGAATTGTAATCGAATGATGTAGACTAAAATTGAGCAGAGCTTGTTCTTCAAGGAATTGTAATCGAATGATGATGACTGCGCATAAACAAATAAACATGCATACTGAAAGCAGCATTGTTCCTGGTACCCCATTACATCACGGTACCATTCTGCATTGTCCATATCTTACATCCAACAAAAGATTAAAAGAAGGACCGAACACTTTCATCAGGTGCCTCCACTATCACAGTTTAAACTTAAGCTATTGTGCACTAACAAAAGATCAACACTTAGAGCTGATATGCATCTTCATCAGCCGAAGCAGTTAACTCCTAACTGGTTATATCATTCTTACGATCCTAAGCCAGCAAAATATAATGCACCTTCCACAACCGATCTAGGGGAAGCATCACTTCTTGGACAGCAGTCTCAGTGCCAGAACTGTGATCACAGCAAGCAAGCAGTACACCAGGAACTTCAGCTTCGAGTTGTCTGCCTCCAGGTTGGTGGCCCTCCTCTGATAGAACAAGCAGATCTTCTCGGCAAGGCGTTTGGTGCGGCTGCACTGTTGCTGAAGCTTGGCCCTTTCGGCGTTGGCAACGTAGTTGGAGCAGATTGCCTCATTCAGAGCTTCGTTGGCCGTCGCCTCACATCGCCTAGAGGTTTTTAGCTCCTTCAAGATCTCCTTCATGCTGTCCTGCAGTCGCTGCGGCCATGGATCGTCAATCCCATGCACGAACTGGCACCGCTGAGAGGCATCCTACATTTGTGACAGTAGTAGTTCATCAGTCCGTAAGAATGCCCATGGCACTGACAGATTTCAGATATAAACGAACATTGGGCAAATGTAGAAATTTTGGCCAAATGCAGAACAAAGGAGAAAACCAAAACCGTGAAACAAATGTAGAAATTTTGGCCAAATGCTTCCAGAAATCGTTAAATCTAACATTAATTGGGACCTCAGAACGGGCAACATTGGGCTCATATCGTTCGCATCATCAGAAGGGTGGGGTTTTCGGGCCGGAACATAAAACCCTAAGGAAAATGGGGTGTCATCGAGTCGATTCTGTACCTCCGATGTGGCGTCGTCGTAGATGCCGCGGTCGTCGGCGAAGTCGACAGAGCGGTCGCCATCGCTGTTGCCGGAGCGGGTACCCGACGGAGTGGTCGAGGTGCGGATCTCCGTCTCCGCGTCCAACACGCACTCGCACCCGGAGCCCCCATGGCATCGGGCAAGGCCGCGACGAACCTCGTCGTTGGCGGCGGGCTGATGGTCGCTCATCGCGGCGGGCGGGGACGACGAGCTTGCTCGACCTTCGGTCACGGACGGAGGAGACGAGGGGGCAGCCAGAGGGAGGCGAGTGGCCAAGTGAGAGGTGAACGAGAAGGGGGTGAATGAATGACGGATTGGTGAGTGGTATTTATTGCACGTGACAACAGGGGAGGGGTAAGTTTACCACTTCAACGAATTTGGTAAAAAGAAACCGCAGTCCAGCAGCAACCAAACACACCAGTGTTGGCTCAAGTGGGCCAGCCAAGCCCAAAAACAGGAAACCAAACACTTCTTCACATAAACTAGGCCAACAAGGGCAAGACAACCAAACAAGTCCTAGTATTAGCTAAAAGGGGGCAGGTTTGGGCTGGCTTGGCTTTATTGGGCTAGCCAGGCTAGCTGGAGCTACAAACCAAACACTCCCAATGTGATCGTCATCATTTCATTGCAGCAGAGCCCAAAGTCAAAGCCAATGTGTCATTTCATCTTGCACCGGATAAGCTCTTTGTCGGGATGTAACATACATTGCCTTTTTAAATAATGGAAAGATATGCATAGTCGTCAACCAATAATGCGTCCCTGAATAGTACATGTAAATAAGATTTTGCTTACATCTGTCAAAAACTAGCTCATTCTGACTGACCATAGTATTGCCCAACACAGAGCTGAAGCTCCTATCAACATTTTTGATAGTTTTAGTTTAATGCTACCCCCAGCTGCATACGGCATACCTCACCCATTTGGACAAACCAAATATATTAGTTTGTGCCTTGGTGGTACAATGTTAAAAGTGAATTGAAATGCATGCAAAATAAACTTAACATAGTGTCAATAAAAAAAATATTGTATGGTTTCATGTGATTAAAAAAGCCTGTACACTCCCTAAAATTTATAAGATGTTTTAGCTTTTATAGATATACTGCTTTTACTATGTATCTAAAACATAGTATATATCTAAGTGGATAGCAAAAGCTACGTATATAGATGTTAGAAGAGTCAAGGGCCTATTGGGCCTTAGTCCATTAGGGTTAATTAGTCGCTTGCTTAGGGATTAAGTAAGACCTCGTCTCTATATAAGGAGAGGAGATGTATCAATCTAATCAAGCAAGAGATTAGAAGGAAAAACCTTCTCTCTTGCCGGCCGTGGGCGAAGCCCCGCGGCCGGCGTTCCCAGCGCATCTCACAGCCCTAGCCGCCGTTCCTCGTCTCTCGCGTGAACAGTACCGCGTGAACAGTACCCGCGGGTACTGTAGCGCCGCGGGTACTGTAGCGCGTCCGTCGCCGCCGCTTCCCTCGACTCTCTCCTCCCAATCCCAACGACGTCCATAACATCTGGTATCAGAGATGCCAGGTTTCGATGAGCCGCTGTGGGATCAGATCGCCAAGGCGCTGGCCGACATCAACGCGCAGCAGGCGCACCTCAACTCATGGCTGGCCACTATGGAGATCCATCAGGCGTCCTCCTCGGCGGGCGCCGTGCCCCAGAGTTTCCCCTACTGGATGCCTGGGTACGGCACGACAGCGCTGCCGACCTACACCACCACCACCCTAATGCCAGGTTCTGCTGCCGATTTGTTCCAACATCGATCACCTGCTTCATGTCGACAGCACTGCTTTTGCTGCTGTCGATCCTTCCTCCGGCGCGGGCAACACCCCCTCTTCAAGCGCCAGCGCCATGTCACCCCTGCAGCTCGGCACTCTGCAGTAGCAGCTGTGCTACGGGAAGACATGGCCCTGCGACTCCCAAAGGCGAGAGTGTCTCCTGCGGCGATTGTCCCATCACCCAAGGATCTGTACGCCTCTATGAGCAGCACAATAGCCCAGATGCAAGCCAAGGCGGATGAGTTGCTGCAACTGCTACAGTTCAAGAAGACGATGGAGCAGGAGACGAAGATGCATACCCACCAGGTCCTGGCGGCGGTACGGTTACAGGCTGCAGCACGCGGACTCCTGGCGCGACGGCAGACCCGGGAGATGCGTGCGTTGCAACTGGTGCCTGTGCCCCGTGCCCCTTTGCTTCGCCACATGGAGGGCCCCGATCTCGTCCGCTGCGTCATGGAGATCGGGCGTGGCATCGTCACCTCGGGTGGCGAACTCGGTGTCTACAGCGCCGGCGTTTGGGGACGCGGGTGTGTGGCCACCCATAGGCGGACCTTAATTAGCGCTGCCGTGCTCCGGCACCGGCCGCCGCGAGGACGTCTCCGCTGGTCGCTATCGCGACTAATTCCAGGTGGCTATACTCGTGCACCCCTCTCGTTCCGGTGGGCTCCATGGGATCCAGGTGGCTACACACGTGCAGGTCCATCACGCGGAGGGTGTCCGCCGTATCTCCAAAATCAAAAATAAAGAGTCGCAGTCTATTTCAGGTCAATAAAATAAGCCGAGATGTAAAAGGCTTATTTTTAAGTGATAAGTTTGTGTCGAGTCGAGTTAGGTTACAGCTCGAGGACGAGCTGCATGTCCAGGTGGGGTGTAGTGTTAGAAGAGTCAAGGGCCTATTGGGCCTTAGTCCATTAGGGTTAATTAGTCGCTTGCTTAGGGATTAAGTAAGACCTCGTCTCTATATAAGGAGAGGAGATGTATCAATCTAATCAAGCAAGAGATTAGAAGGAAAAACCTTCTCTCTTGCCGGCCGTGGGCGAAGCCCCGCGGCCGGCGTTCCCAGCGCATCTCACAGCCCTAGCCGCCGTTCCTCGTCTCTCGCGTGAACAGTACCGCGTGAACAGTACCCGCGGGTACTGTAGCGCCGCGGGTACTGTAGCGCGTCCGTCGCCGCCGCTTCCCTCGACTCTCTCCTCCCAATCCCAACGACGTCCATAACAATAGAAAAGTCAAAACGTTTTCCTTTAAGCAAGAGCAAGGATCCAAGTGTCTTACACAAGAGAGACCGAGAGCAAAAGCTATGTATCTAAGTGCTCTTCCTCCTAATGATGAAGGATTCAATTAATTTTACTGATAACACCATATATCAAAATCAATGAATATAAATAGGTTATCATTTTGATCTATGGGTTACAAAAGCTCCAAAAGTGAACAGGGCAAGGACAACAAAGTGAAACAAGTAATATAAAAAAAATCAATTACACATGCTCAGTGACAATCTGAGGTTAATCAACGATTTTGCTGCAGAGCTAAGTAATATATCTTCATGCAGTATGATGCTAAATGTATGGCCTTGGACATTCATAGTTGAGCAAGCACCTTTGTTGATCATGAGCTGCCGTGGCAGCAATTGTATTATTTCAGCCAATGGTTTAGATGAAAACATCGACATAAAATTCTTTTCTCATGTATTATATCTGCAGAATGTAGAGGATAACATCAGTAAATCTTGGAGTCATGGACCTTAAATCAGGCGTTATCATCCTATGGCCTCCACAAACCAAGGAATTTGATGTTTTAAATAGATTTACTGATGCCTAGCTGGTGCCACACACCAACTAGAAAATTTGCTAAAACCAGCTGGTGCCTGCAGGCTGCAGAATTATTGCAAGACAAGATAAGGCTTACCTTGAACATTTCGCTGAAAAGTCCTTCTAAAGGGTTCTGGCGCTGTATATTGTAAAATTTTGCAGCTATTTCGTCCAGTAACTGCAAAATGCAACCATGCAATCTCATAAACTGCCAAAGTTTGCAAATTTTCTAGCTTGACATGATACTATGATAGCAAGTTAGTTCCAGAAATACAGCTAACTTTCAACAGATTCCTACAGGATCCAAAATAATCTTTTACATAAGCACATTATTACCAATATTTTTCCAGTTTTTTAAACTATTATATCCTGGTTCCTGTCAAATTCATGGCTACAGTTGTAAAAGATGATATGTGATGCTGAACAGATATTCTTAACGAGCAACAAAATATTTGAGAAATGGCACTACCTCCTGAAACACAGGGTCACGATCTGTACTTGTCTTATACTTCTGTCGAAGTGTCCTAAAAAGAGGGTAAGCATCTCTCTCAAGCCTGTAAACAGTGTCACATGTCAGAATTTGAAACAACTTGAAATGTTCCATTAAGATCATTTAAAACATATATGGTGACATTAATAGGTTCAAAGTGGCCAACGGGCCTCTAGTCCATCTGGTTAGAGAGCTTCAGTGGCACTCCTCAAGTCCTGGGTTCGACTCCTTGTGGGAGCGAATTTCAGGCTGTGGTTAAAAAAAATCCCCTCGTTTGTCCCAGGCTGAGGCACAGGTCAAGAGCTGGCCCACTCACAGGTTACAGTTCCGTGTGTATGGATGGGGCAGGGTTCAGGGATTTTTTTTATTTATGTGAGAAGATCTTCTTAAGCACAATACCCGGGGTGCTGTCTTGACCTCTCGCAGGCTGAGTTTTTTTTTATATGTTTAAAGTGCAGGACCAGTTTGTTATAAAGAAATACCTAGCGAATATATTAATAGTGCAGATTTTGTATCCAGGGGCGTGAGCATTCCCATTGGTGGAATTCATCATGCAGCAATACTTCAAAAATTCATCAAAGGAATATTGTATGTAGTGCACATAAAGTTAAGTATAGCTACAACAATTCAGCTTCAAATTCATCCTAGTTGTCAAGAATCAAAATAGAAGAGCAGTCAATCTGGCACTGTTCATCACGTGATGACAGTAGTGTTTTTCAAATATTTTGGAATTCGCTACCCATCATTTCCTGGTAATACTAATACTCTGGAAGATGAATTTTGTCCTGAGTTTTTTTGCCTTAAAACACAGGTTTTATCTTTCTTTTTCTGCAACTTTGGTTCTGCCTTTTAAATAAAATGCACATAGCGGCTTCCCTACTGTATTTCGCCTTAAAAACACATGTTTTTTAAATGTCGACATGAAAAATGAATTTGAGATTGAATTTTTGCAGGTTTATTTAGCTTATGTACTGCATACGTGATTGTGTGATGATTTTTGAACCACAGCAACATGTTGGCTTAACTATATTTTGGCTAAAGAGGATGATCCCTTCCCTGAACCCTGGGACATCAACAAATTATTGATCTCTTAATACAGGGCAACATACCACAGAAGACAGCAAAAAATAAAACATGATATCAAAATGATTTGTGATACTGGCATTCAAATATAATTCCTGCAATACTATTATATGCTTCAGAAAGCATAGCATGACACGGTAGCAAATCATTAAACAAACCTAACAGCTTGAACTAAACCAAAAAAAGAAAAAATAACCAAGGCTCACCATGAAGTTGTCAAGACAGAAGTGAAACTATTCTAAAAGAAAAGAAAGAGGCGCTACACCTGTCCAATTGGCATATTAACTTACTTTATGGCCTTAGACACATCAAAATAAAAACAAAATTTGCCTTTGATCATAACTATTTACAAGAAACATATATGAATCCACACTCCTTAATTAGTTTTTTTCTTGAAGGGACCAGGACATCAACGTATCAGTTAAATTATTACTAATTGTTTTAAATCAACTCATCAAGAGCAAGACATGAATCTTAGGTCGGAAGATCACACAAAATTAGGCAATCTACTCATTTGGCAGTTGACAATTCAAACTATTCATCCAAAATTGCAACACTTTTCCTGCAACAATTTGTCCAGTCTGAAAGAGAGAACATTCTTAAAAAGAACAGACCCAGTGCCGGAGGCTCCCACACGAGTGGGGTCTGGGGAAGGGAAAAACCGAGGGCAAGCCTTCCCCCCGCAAAATCTGCGGAGAGGCTGCTTCGAACCCATGTTTTAAATCAACTCATCAAGAGCAAGACATGAATCTTAGGTCGGAAGATCACACAAAATTAGGCAATCTACTCATTTTGCAGTTGACAATTCAAACTATTCATCCAAAATTGCAACACTTTTCCTGCAACAATTTGTCCAGTCTGAAAGAGAGAACATTCTTAAAAAAGACAGACCCAGTGCCGGAGGCTCCCACACGAGTGGGGTCTGGGGAAGGGAAAAACCGAGGGCAAGCCTTTCCCCCGCAAAATCTGCGGAGAGGCTGCTTCGAACCCACGACTTGGTGACTAAGTGAGACAGCTCTCACCACTGCACCAGGCCTGCCCTTCAAAGAGAGAACATTCTTACGTTGATAAAAGATCCGGAAAGAATAGGGGACAAACTTACGTTGGTAAAAGATACTTGATGAACTGAATCAAGTCTGTTTTGGGAAAATCCGAGTTAGCAGATTTTAGTTGTTCCTTCATCTCATCCATAAGTAAATTCGCATCTCTCAGGTTCCCTTGAGATAGGTACCTTAAGGAATGAATATTATGTCAGGAAACAGAATATCTCTTATTCTCTACCCAATAATAATATCATAACATATACTTGTATCCCACCAATGAAACCGTCTAGTTTACTCTGAAGTATGCTACTCTCTGCATTCGGCATAGGCCAAAGGGAATTTGTGGATCACATGTCAGGATATTTATTCGAGACAATATAACCTAGGTAGTTGTTGTTAATCATGTACCGATTAATTAAAAAAAAAACTCAACCAACCTATGAAGAACTAGGTATCATTGTAAATATAAAAAATTGGCAGCCAAATTCAAGCAGGGAGTGTACACCCACAACTCCCACCGAACTGTTCAGTTTCTAATTATGGTCTAACTAACCTCTACCTAATAACACTGCAAATATAACAGAAACCAGACCTTTCCTGCATTGCAATACACTGAAGATCTGCACTCATACATGGAAAGGACATCCTCCCGATCCCAAGAAACAATTATGGAAGGATATCTTACATTAGAACCCCACGTGCAATTGCAGTATCATCTTCACCAGGGTAACACTGCATATCACAACAAAAAGGATTAGATTATCACACTATGTAAACTTATTTAAGAACAAAACCGCTACCTTGCCCATAAAGTTCACCAGCATAGAAGCGAACTTTTTTGGATCATTTCCACGTACAAAATGACTTGAGACTTTAGTCATGTCCTGCAGTCAAGGTACTAAACATTAAACCTTGGAGCAACATCACAAAAGCACTAAACTGTAGCAACAGCAGTGACTCATAAAAAAAACTAAAGCTTCAATATAGAAGGCATCCACATTCTTATCAGCCAATGAATTATAGCAAGTTACCGTCTCTGGAGATTCCGAATAAATGTATTCTGCTAACATAACGTGCAGCTCAGGAGAACCATTTCTTGATGTTCCAAACTCAGCAGACCACCTTAAAAAAATAAATGACACATTATTAGTGTCGTATGAAGACAGCACCTTGATAAGAGGGAGAACCATCATAAAGCTCAGTAACAGAGTAAGAATGGAAATAACAATCGTAATTCATATTGCAGTGTCAAAACCACACAATATTTTAGCATAAGCCACATTTCAATGTTTCATCTTGAAATAACAGCATGACCAACTCTAGAAACCATAACATCATGATCAACTATTGAAAGTCTCAATAAAACACGTGAAATGAGAGCAATATTATGGAAAATTATCTTTATTCTTTACCTTTTGACTTAACCAGTCAGATGATTCTGAATTTTCATATGAAACGAGAGCAAATGAGTCAGAATCATGCATTACCCTATCACTATAATCCCAATAACTCATTGATGTTATCTGCTAGGTTATGCACATAAGTTTGGAAACAATTTGATGCTTTAATGGCAAACATTTGTTTATTGTTACTTGCATTGAATAAAATTAGTGTAACCCTACCTGATCGCAGCTTTCAGGAATGATGAACAACTCTCTGCACGCACTTTGGCAGCAGAAATAGCTTCAGATAATTGATGCCCTTCGTCATCATAGTCATCTCCAAGGAAATGTGGAACAGTTATCCTTGGGAATGCCTCATATATCTTTCTGATACGATCTAATGTGACACAATATAGTTACTATCACAAAATGTGATATCTATCAACCGAATTTATTGCATGCATCAATTTGCTAGAAGGGGATTGTTTTATTCAGTTCATGCAGAACCATAAGAGGACCAACAAAACTTTCTGTATGTAAAGAGAAAAAAAAAAGAGAACTAAATATACTAAAATCAAATTTGGCACTAGAGGACAAGGGTCACTTCTTTAAACAATATTTTAGGCTCTTCAATATTTTGCACGAAGCTAGGAGTAACAAAAAAAATGATATACTGTACAAATGGATTGGCTAGATAATTGAAGGAAAAACAAACTGAAACAACAGGAAATATTGGGATGATCAGTATAGAAGGAACTTATGTATTGTGCTTCTTTATAAAAGAAAAAAACTGACCAAAAATTTGTTCACTATATGCAAGCTCTCCTGTGATGAGGGTATCAACAAAGAGGACAGCAAGTTCACCACCACAGGTAACCTGGAATTGTTGATAATAATATAAACACAACGGTATCTTTTACCAGTAAGGAAAATGAAGGATTTCAAAGTTCTACATGCTGCTGCAATGTGGCTTCTACCATGGATTGGGTCCAAATGCAGTTCAGGTTGACACAAGTACATAAGCAGTTAACAGCAAAACTAGTGCTCTACCATTTATCCAGAAAATCCAAAGCACCTCGCTATAGTACAGCAAGGTAGCCTGTGCTACAATAACTGTTGGAACTTATGATTCTCATTTATTAGGCTAACCCTAGAAGGGTAGCAATATAGGGTAGCATACATGGGCCTCATGGACCAAGCCACATGGGCCACAGACATATACTCCAACACCCCCCCGCAGTCTGAGCTACCGACGCAGCGGAGTCAGACTGAACACCAGGAAAAGAAAATACACACTAGCCCCCCCACAGACTCAACTAGCCACTGGTGATGTTGAGGCTGGAGCGAAAGGCGGTGAATGTCGATGACGGGAGGCCCTTGGTGAAGATGTCGGCGAACTGGGACGTCGTAGGTACATGTAGGACTCGCACCTCGCCGATGGCCACCCGATCACGGACGAAGTGAAGGTCAATCTCCACATGCTTGGTCCGCTGGTGCTGCACGGGGTTGGTGGAGAGGTAGACTGCACTGACGTTGTCGCAGTAGACAAGCGTGCTCCGGAGAAGAGGGTTATGGAGCTCGGCCAGGAGCTGTCGGAGCCAAGAAACCTCGGCCACGCCATTGGCCACGGCGCGGTACTCCGCCTCGGCACTGGAGCGGGAGGCCACCTGCTGACGCTTGGACGACCAGGACACCAGGTTGCCGCCCAAGAAGACAGCGTAGCCGGAGGTGGAGCGCCGAGTGTCCGGACATCCGGCCCAGTCAGCGTCAGTGTAGACAACCATCTCAGTGGAGGAGGAGCGCTGGTGAAGGAGGAGGCCGTAGCCCACAGTGCCGCGGAGGTAGCGGAGTAGACGCTTGAGGGCAGTGAGGTGGGGCTCCCGCGGATCATGCATATGAAGGCACAGCTGCTGAACCGCATAAGTGATGTCCGGGCGAGTGAAGGTGAGGTACTGTAGAGCACCAGCAAGACTCCGGTACGCGGTGGGATCCGACACCGGGTGCCCCTCAGTCTCAGATAGCTTACCCTGCGTGTCAACTGGAGTGGAGCAGGGTTTGCAGTCTGTCATTCCCGCTCGCTCAAGGATGTCAAGAGTGTACTGCCGCTGGTGAAGAAGAAGTCCAGCAGGATGAGGCGCAACAGTGACCCCAAGGAAGTGATGGAGCACACCCAAATCCTTCATAGCAAATTCCCGCTGAAGAGAGGTGATAATGCGGCGAAGGAGTGACTCACTGGAGGCGGTGAGGACAATGTCATCAACATAGAGCAGTAGATACGCAGTCTCAGCTCCATGGTGGAAGATGAACAGTGACGTATCGGACTTGGCCTCCACAAACCCCAGCGATCGCAGAAAAGCAGCAAAGCGATGGTTCCATGCCCGGGGCGCCTGCTTGAGGCCGTAGAGAGATCTGTTGAGCCTGCAGACCATGTCAGGACTTGAGGAGTCAACAAACCCGGCCGGCTGACTGCAGTAAACTGTCTCAGTGAGAAGACCATGCAGGAAGGCATTCTTGACATCCAGCTGATGCACGGGCCAAGACCGAGTGAGTGCGAGGGAGAGCACCGTGCGGACTGTAGCTGGCTTCACCACTGGACTGAAAGTCTCATCATAGTCAACACCAGGCCGCTGAGTGAAACCCCGGAGAACCCAACGAGCCTTGTACCTCTCGAGAGTGCCATCCGCCCGACGCTTATGTGTCCAGATCCACTTGCCGGTGACGACGTTGGAGCCTGGGGGACGTGGCACCAGATCCCAGGTCCGGTTGGCGAGGAGAGCCGCATACTCTTCTTCCATCGCGCGGCGCCAATGAGGGTCCAGCAAGGCCTCGCGGACGGAAGAGGGTACCGGAGAGACCTGCGAGTCACCGGGCATCGTCGCAAGAGCCCGGGGCGGCAGGGTCCCCGCCGCGTGTCGCGTCACCATCGGGTGAACATGACGCGGGTGTCGGTGAAGCAGCGGGGGGTGGTACACCGGCGTCGTGACACGGGCATCCGGGGATCGCGGCGGCGGTGTCGGTGTCGCCGGTGGAGAAGCAGTCGGTGGTAGAGGGCACCCCGACGAAGAAGGAGGCCCCGGTGGAGACGTAGGCGGCGGCTCCGGTCGTGCACGTCGCTGGTAGACGAGCACCGGCTGGGCGAAGCGCGCAGGTGGTGCCGGAGGCGACGGCCCGGGCCCCGCGTCAGGCGTAGTAACGGGGGCCGATCCGGGAGGTGCACGGCGCTGGTAGACGAGCGTCGGCTGAGCGAAGCGCGCAGGCGGTGCCAGGGGCGACGTCCCAGGCCCCGCATCAGGCGTAGTGACAGTGGCCGGCCCGGGAGGGGATCCCGCTAGGCCCGGGCAGGGGGTGTCACCGGCGGGCGGCGAGCGAGGGCACGGCCCCGGCGAAGGGCACGGTGGAGCAGTACCTGTGGTAGACAGCCGAAAAGGTGGGTCGACCACCGCGTCAGTGGGAAACAAGGAGAAGAGGTCAAGATCCGGGGTGGACGTGGGAGTGGGGGTGGAGGAGAAGGGGAAGACAGACTCATCAAACACCACATGACGAGAGATGAGGACCCGACGAGAGGTAAGATCATAGCACCGGTACCCCTTGTGATCCGGGGAGTACCCGAGGAAGACACAGAGAGTCGAACGAGGTGCCAACTTGTGGGGAGCAGTCGCTGTGGTGTTAGGGTAACACGCACACCCGAAGACGCGAAGGTGATCGTACCGAGGAGGGGTACCGAAGAGGGCGTGGTGTGGCGTGGGAGCTGGGCAGGCAGCGGAAGGAAGGCGGTTAAGGAGATAGGTGGAGGTGTGCAAGCTCTCAGCCCAGAAGCGCGCCGGGAGTGACGCCTGAAGCAAGAGGGTACGCATGGTCTCGGTGGTGGTGCGAATCATGCGCTCAGCCTTGCCGTTCTGAGAGGAGGTGT
Organism: Saccharum spontaneum; assembly: GCA_022457205.1. NCBI lineage: Eukaryota > Viridiplantae > Streptophyta > Magnoliopsida > Poales > Poaceae > Saccharum > Saccharum spontaneum. The sequence goes on from CM039589.1 coordinate 12,981,522, forward strand.
ACGGGCAAGACATGCGCAACTGGACACCGTGAGAGAGAAAGAATGCACGGGAGGCGGAGTTATCGAACTCACGACCATTGTCGCACTGGACGGCCTTGATGGTGAGGCCGAACTGTGTGGACACCCACGCGAAGAAGTGGAGAATGGCGGGGAAAGCTTCCGACTTTGCACGAAGAGGAAAAGTCCAGGAGTAATGAGAGAAATCATCAAGCAGCACAAGATAGAACTTGTAGCCGGAAATGCTGATGATAGGAGAAGTCCAGAGGTCGCAATGTATAAGATCAAAGATGTGAGCCGCCTGGGAAGAAGAACTATGAAAAGGAAGACGGACATGACGGCCCAGCTGACACGCATGACACAGATGCTCACCGGGAGTCCGAGGACAACGAATGTCGGAACTGCGACTGAGCTGCATCAGGGCATCACGACCAGGATGGCCGAGGCGCCGGTGCCAAGTGGTGGAGGAAGAAGAGGTGGCGAAAGCAGCTGACAGAGGGTTCGGCGAAGAAGACGAAGGGGACGCCGGAAAGCGAAGGGTGTAAAGGGGCCCCGTGCTGTCACACCGAAGCAGAGGACGCCGGGAAGCCAAATCCTTTACCGTGAGACCGGTAGAGTCAAACTCCACGGAACAGGAATTGTCAGCTGTAAACCGACGAATAGAAAGAAGGTTGTGAACCATAGAAGGTGCCACAAGAACATCAGGAAGACGAAAGGAGCCATGAGCGCCGGCGGCACCCACAGACGTGACAGGAAGGCATGTCCCATTTGCGACCATGATGGACGAGGGGTGATAGGAAGATGGAGGGTGAACGGAAGAGAGGATGGTGGGGTCGGAAGTGGTGTGGTAGGTGGCACCCGAATCGGCGATCCACTGTGGGCCGACAGGAGTTGTCGGGCCCATAGTGCGGAAGGAGTGAGCCAAGGCCGACGCGGGTGAGGCGCTGGAAGGTGTAGGCCACGGGAAAGCGGCTGGGTGAAACCCGGGAGAAGCAGCAGCGAGCATGGCGGCGGCCGGCGGGCAAGGCACACCACTGGGAGCCTGGAAGGGCCATGACGGGTCGTGGAAACCAGGACCCCCACCACGTCTGCGACCGCGACGACGGCGTCCGCCACGGCTCCCCCCACCCCCGCTCATCCCGGGGGGAGAACCCAGAAGGAACGACGGCGGACCGCGCAAGGACGGACGCGGCACCCAGACCTGGCCAGCGCCCGCGCCAGAGGTGAGCGGCGCTAGGGGGTGGCCCGCCGGGGCGGCCGGGAAAGCCGCAGCCGTAGGTGCCCAAGCCGTGGGGAAGAGGGGCGCGGAGGCGGAGGGGGTCCAGCCCGGGCCAAGGCTGGCACCGGCACCCATGGCTGGCAGCCGCGCCTGTGGGCTGGTCGAGGCGGGCGCAAGGGCAAGGGGCAGGCGCTGCCCAGAGGCGGCGGGCAGCCCGCCAGTGGCCGGCCACGCCGCGGGCGAGGGAGGATCTGCGGCCGGCTGTGGCTCAGGGCCGGTGGCAGTGAACCCGCCAGTGGCCGGCCATGCCACGGGAAAGGAAGGAGCAGCGGCCGGCGGGGGCGCGCTGGGATCCGCAGCCACGCCAGTGGCCACCAGTAGCGGCTGGGCGGGTGCAGGGGGTCCACCAACGGCCGGCGGCGCCAGGAAACAGCCAACTGCCGCAGGGGCCGCATCTGGGCGGGCGCCGCCTGGGAACGCAGCAGCAGCCAGGGCAGCCGCACCAGCTGCTGGCGGGAGGGGCGCAGCACCGGAAGGACGGGCGGCTCCCGCGCCAGAAGGACTTGCGGCGCCAGAAGGAGGGGCTCCCGCCCCTGGGAGGGCCGGATGGGAAGCTCCGGCGCCTGGCAGAGTACGGGAAGCAGGGGAAGGGGCGGGAAGGGGATGGGGCTGCGGCGGCAGAGGAGGAGGGGAGAGGGGGAGGGAAACAGCCATGGCCGGCTGGGAAGAGGTGGCAGGCGGCGGCGCCCCTGCTGGGGTCAGCCGGGAGGTAGAGGGAGGAGGGGAGAGAGGCCGTCCGGCCATGGCCGGCGGCGGCTGGGGCTGGGCCAGGAGGAGGCCACCGGCCGGCGGCTGAGCAGGGGGCCTGCCGGCGGCTGAGCAGGGGAGGAAAGGAAAAACTCTGGCTCTATACCATGTTGGAACTTATGATTCTCATTTATTAGGCTAACCCTAGAAGGGTAGCAATATAGGGTAGCATACATGGGCCTCATGGACCAAGCCACATGGGCCACAGACATATACTCCAACAATAACATCTGTTTCCAATTAAAGAGCAAAATGGAATGGTTTGTAGAGTCTGTTTTATAAATTATTTCGGGAGTGCAAAAAACAAAGGAAAAATAAACACAGGAAACATTAACGGCTTGCCGCAGAGGAAGAAACTGCATGCATAAAATAATCTAGCTTAAGCTTCTTCTTTTTTCCTTTTTGATTCTGCATCCCCTAAATGGGAAAAAGTTGAAGAAAATTGTGCAGTTGGGTAACTCCTACATAAAAATTAGGAAAACTCGTAATGAGATCAAATCAATAAATATTCTTGGTATAAATTGATGCATGACATCAGCTGCTAACAATATTTGTTAACTTGCACTATCACAAGAAAGTAACCTGCCCATGCTTCAATTGTACCAAAGCGCCTGATTGAAGGATATCCAAGGCTTCTGAATACTTCTGAGCAGTAATATATCTACACAAGATGTGTCAAAACAAGTTAAGATGATCTACTAATTGTTGGTATATTATGATCCCTGAGACTACATTCTCCCTTGGCTAATTCTGGTAAAAGTTATGCAACATTTTCGGCTATTTATTTTTCTAATTATCTGATACATTTTGATCCTTGAAAACCGCACTGTTTCGCACCCTGTTGAATCAAATTACATAAACACCTACAAATAAAATTATTTCCTAAATTACCCAACCTAATCTGCACTATCCTTCTGACCTAAGAAACATGGGCATTTCATGTGTGAATAACATTTGTCCACAATGCAAAGTTTTTGTTCTTTCTTTTACTTGAAATGTTCTATAGGTATGTCCTGACACGAGTGCCTTTAAGATGTTATATGAGCCAAACTAATAACAAATAACAAATCGATTCAGCTCTTGCTCAGGGAATCAGCTTAAAGTAATAATGGTGTGTAAGGTTGATCTCCATCATGTACTAAGAAACTCTTAAATAGACTGAAACATAAGGCTGTTGAAATTGTGCAACAAGAGGAACAAAGGGAGTTTGTTATTAAGTTACATAATATACATAGCACCTTGCACTGGTTGACTTGTACATTTGTTGAGCTTCATAGAAATTTCCTCCAGCCACCATACTCTCAAGCCTTTCAATTGTCTGAGAAACATAATTCACAATTATTAATTAGTTGAGTAAAATTCTACAGGACATGTGCCTAAAATACAACTTGATGCTGCCAAGGAAGCACAAGCTCACATAACAGCTAATGCTAAAAGGGTGCAGTGAAATACTTTAAAGCCGATAGGGCAAGGTTTTGTTGCTAAATCCATTCACTTTTCATTAGTCGAAAGTCGAAACACACAAGCTACTCATGAATATTCACATCATTGAATTGTTTTTCAAAATGCTTCTACCCTCTTAACGGATAATGACTGCTTTCTGTAAAAAAAAAAGGCAGACCCAGTGCCAGAGGCTCCCACACGAGTGGGGTCTGGGGAAAGGAATAACCGAAGCAAAGTCTTACCCCCGCAGAAATTCTGCAGAGAGACGGCTTCGAACTCAGGACCTGGTGACTCGGCGAGCTAGCACTCACCAACTGCACCAGGCCTTTTTCAAAATGCTTCTACCCTCTTAACGGATAATGACTGCTCTCTGTAGCAACAGAAATTTCACAAGAGAACTGAAAAGGTAATATTAAAGAAACTTTCAGAGTTTATACAGGAAATTGCATAAAAGAATTCTGGTTTCGAGGTAAAAAATTGTGCTAAGTTTTGTTCGAGTAAATGGCGCCAAGCTTGGGGAAGAGAAATCATCAAATATGGTTGTTAGGTTGCGATGATATGGTAATTCTGGTGATAAAAGCATCAACGTTGGGATCTTAATATTATATACAGGACTACTCATTGCTTCCTTTTTTCAATTGATTAAGAAAAGTGTGCAGTATCTCTTGTGCAGACAACTGGATTCAACCAAGAGAAACTCGGCATCATTATTGAATTTTTGTCCTCTCGAATGCGTGCCCGCGTCACCGTGCATTGGAGGTCTTCATCAACCCTAGTTCCAACAAATTGGCCATGAGAGGCGATGGGCGCACACGTTGGTTCCCCGAGATCCAACTCGCCCATCGCGCACACGCCCGAAAGACACAAACGCTCACACTAATGCGGGCGTGCTCGCCTCACCCGCAGGGGCCGAGCAGAAGCCCGAAGAAGGAAAGGGATGAACGGGGAGAGGGGATCCCTCACCTTCTCGGGAGGAGGCAGGTCGCGGCGCGACCTCATGCTCCCCCTCATGCTCAAGGACCGCGACATCCCCACGGGCTAGCCCCGGTGCCGGCGGCGAGAGGAGGACGGCGGGCAGCGGTGGTGGGTGATCGGAGTCGCCGCGTCGGTAAATGACCTCTGGGGTAAGAGACGCCGTGTGGGCTGGCTCCTGGTGGGTGGGCGCTGATCGAGCTCGCGCGAATCCTAAAGCGCTCGGCTCTCCTTCACGACTCACGAGTCACGAGCCCCTTGTTTAGGGAAATCCACGTATTTTCGATTTTTTTTCTTATAGCACAACAACAACGACAACTTATATAATTTTTTTATTATATATGATGAAATTTAACCGGTTTCATGAATTTTCTGACAGCACACATAATATGTAGAACATATATAACTCGTATAAACTATATCATATGTGTTTATGTGTTACGACGGAATCCTGCGTTTTGGAATTGAACTACGAGAACATATTTTGAATCCTGGTTACATACGAGACAAGAGAGCACGAGAATATTTTGGAAGTAGAAAATTAGATGTAGGTGGATTTACCCATATCAACCACCATCAACACACCTCCACCCTCGCCACCCATCTCTTCCCCTCTCCCCTTGTGCTCATCTCCCCTTCCGCCCTCTCGAGCTCATCACCCATCCTTACACTTTCGCTGCCCTCACCTCCCCTTCTACCCTCCCAAGCTCATTGCACATGTCTTCCCTCTTGTCACGACCCGAGCGTCGTTCCAAATAAAACTTTGCAAAAAAACCCCTTTTGCAACCCAAAACAAATACATTACCCCTATGTTCTAAGCTCTAAACCTCAGTGAACTCCAAAAACCTCTCCTTATCATCAGTTTTGGTCCGCCGACTCGTCGATTTCACCTCATCATCAACCCGGCCAAGGTAGAAGGGAGAACCCCCTAGTGTTGTGAAACAATTTTTGAACCCTCTGATCAAACTCTGACTACAGGACCATGCTTGACCCCAATCCATTCAACAACTCTCACTCCTATATCTCAGCAAGAAGCCTTCCTAAACGATGTACACCCTCGATCGAAGAAAAGGCAACTTAATCCAATTGCATGTTTAGGAGGAGAAAGAAGTACGAGTAAGAAGCCCCGTCAAGGACCAAGTGACACCCTATGGCTTTTGTTTGGGTGCCCATGTCACCTCAATCCATGTGTGTTGCAGTGGTTTGGTGTGGACTTCTTCAGTTGACGGGCTTCAGCTTGGTGATCCTCAAATCCATGGGTATGTTCATCAATCATTTGCCTTAATCTTGTCTTGGTCTAGAAATGCAAACCTAGTTTAGCACCCTAACACTACACTAGAGTTGTGAATGATGATCAAATCCTAGGCCACACAACCCTAGAAATGCAAATCTTCTCGAGTGTTAAGACGCTACATTCCCTATATAATGGAACGATAATGCCTTGACTAGAACATCCGGCGTTTCCTGACGCGACAGATAACGATTGGCTATGGCGCCCAAGCGTCCTCCTCCACTCATCTCTCCACGGCCTTATCCGCTCGTCGCACCGTCTGCTAATTTCCACGCCGCCTGGCTCCCTCCTGCGACGCGCGCCCGCTCGCGACGCAAGGCTCTGTCACACTGCGCACCCCATCCCACGTCGTTGCTCCCCATTCACTCGCTCGCGCCCCATGGCTCGCTCGCCTCACGCCCTTCTCGTCTCGCGTGCCACCGACTCCCTCCCTAGCCGGTGGTGGCGTCCCCACTCACCCCCGCATCCTCCTCCCCCACCGTGGCATCCTCCTCCCCCACACCGGTGGCTCCTTCACCCACATCGGCGGCTCCTTTACCCACCCCGCGCGTCCTCCCTCCACACCGGTGGCTCCTTCCCCCACCTCGGCATCCTCTCCCCACCTCGGGGCTCCCCTCGCCCCACACTAGCGTCCTCCCCCACCGGTGTAAGGTCCAAATAGGCTAGAGGGGGGGTGAATAGCCTAACAAAAACTTCTACACAAATTACTTGACCACAAGTTAGTACGAAAGGTGGCGAAGCACAAAGCACTAGCTCTAACTAATTAAGCAAGCCACCTACACAATTCTAGTACAAGGCTATCCACTAAACACAACAACAACAACAAGCTAGAAACGAGAAGTAATACGAGAGAAGAGCTTCGAGTGATTATACCGCCGTGTAGAGACGAGAGGTACCAATCAATCAATCACACAAGAGAAATCCTCGGGAAGAGAATGACACAAGAATTTATCCCGAGGTTCACTTGCTTCCCGGCAAGCTACTCCTCGTTGTGGCGATGCACCCACTTGTCGGTTCGCGAGCTAATCAACTATCAAGAGTTGAGCCCTCGGCGGGCGCCGCACAACCGCACACAAGATGGGGATCCTCCAAGCCATGAGCTCCACTAGAGTATCCAATTTGCGAACTCCCGCGGGGAAGGATCAAGAACCCCTTACAACACTTGGTGAAGGCTCCAATAATCTCCAATTGCGAGCTCAATCACCTCCGCTGCTCCAAGCCGTCTACCGTGTCGGGAAACATGGAAGAGTAACAAGAAATCCGCAGCAACTCGAAGATCAAGTGCCTCTAGAATGCAACTCTCAAGCAATGCACTTGAATCTCACTCAATCTCACTCAAGATGTGCAATCAATCAAAGAGATGAGTGGAGGGGTTGTTCTCTAGCTCAAAGGATGTCTCTATGTCTCAAAATGTGCAAGAGATCCCCTCAAACCCCGTCCACCATCTATTTATAACGAAGGGGTACGCAGCTAGCCGTTAGAAACGACGCAGCAGAATTCGCGATCACCGGACGCTCCGGTCAGGGTGACCGGACGCGTCCGGTCACTACGCGACAGACGAGAAAAGTGCCGTTCGAACTAGCCGTTACCGTTGACCGGACACGCTCGACCGAGCGACCGGACGCGCTGGTCACGACCGGACGCGCCGGTCCCGTGACCCACCGGACGCACCGGTCAACACCGAGCCGCGCATCGCGAAACATCCACCGGACGCGCTGAAGAACGGACCGGACGCCACAGTGCCCGCGTCCGGTGGGAGTCCAGTAAGCTCCCTGGACGACCGGACGCGTCTGGTCACCTGTGACCGGACGCGCACCGCGTCCGGTGGAGCGTGAACCGCTGTTCGCCTGACCGGACGCGCCGGTCGCACAGTAACCGCGTCCGGTGCAGCGTCCGGTGCAGCGTCCGGTGCACGCAGTGACCTCCGTTCGCCTTCGTTTCTTTTCCAACTTTCGGCGCAAAAGAAAATAGGCATTTCACTTCTCCAAAAAGCGCCGAATCCCGCCTCGCAAGCTCGGCGGGAGGGAGAGAGGAACCCAAACCCCTCTTTACTGCTTAAACTTCACCGCCTTCGCAAATGTGCCAACACCAACAAGTGATCACCACCTTGTGCTCATGTGTTAGCATTTTCACAAACATTTTCTAAGGCGTTATGTTAGCTCTTTACTAGATCCTAAATGCATATGCTCAAGACCTTGATCTAGTGGCACTTGATTTCCGAGCTAACCGTGATTGCCCCTCTTGATAGTCGGCTATGTATCCTAAACCCGGTCAATCACTTCTCTACTCATCTTAGACCGGCAAAAGGAAAACCCTATGATTATACCTTTGCCTTGCGCTCTTAGATCCTTCTCCTTCACTTGATCATCACGTCCATCATTTCATGTGCATCTCCACCATTTCTTTGTGATCTTGTGGCCACAACTCCTTGCCACATCCACCTCCATCACATGTTGCTTATGCCTAGCTTAATCACACTTGATACAATAGCATTAGCAACTTGGTGTCATTAATTACCAAAACCAAACTTGGGCTTTCAATCTCCCCCTTTTTGGTAATTGATGACAACCATCACAAAGATATGAAATGAAATCAATTTTCAATTTCGATAGTATTAGCTCCCCCTACATATGTGCTTCCATGAGTTTGGTTCAATTGTGCACATATGTATGGATTTGAATTTTTGGAGAGTTACTACTATCAAATTGATGCTAAGGTATATAGAATGGACCTTTGAAGCGTGATACCAATCGGAGTTGCCTTTATATACCATCCTTAGCATCGATGTAGCTAGACACCACTTGTAATTCATCACTTGTAAAGATCATAAACACTAAAGTACCCCGTGAGATCAACATTATAAGCAAAGGTGTCTAGATACCACTTAAAAGGCTACTCTTAACAAATCATCATTCAAGTTCTAATTCTAGCAATCACCAAACAAACATGAATAAGAATTTAAGCTTTGCAATGCAACAATTCATCATGTTAATGCGCATACAATTGCAACAAATAGTTCATGAGCTTGCTCCCCCTACTTGTGTGCTCAAATTTAATTGATTCCTTTCCAAAGTCTTATCTTATGCTTTCTCTCCCCCTTAGTAACTTTTTCTTTTTGTGACTTTTCTCTCCCCTCTTATTATATCTTTCTTCCCCTTTGTGACTTTTCTATCTTTGTGACTTTTCTATCTTTATGACTTTTCTCTCCCCCTTTGTCAACAATCACCAAAAAGGTGCCAAATTATGGTTAAATCTAAATTATGGTTCAATCTAGATTACTTGCCTAGAATATGTAATTCGGTTTGATCCAAGGACAAGCTTCTTCACACCTCATAAAGTATAAGGGTTATCTTGACCATGTTGAATTACACATCATGAGCTCATTTTCTAGATTCAACACTAGGGTTGCAAGCCCACAAACATGTCATATGCTACCACTAGATCAATCAAACATAGAAGCAATAGTGGTACCATATATACATTAAACTCATTTGATTTTCATGAATGAGCCTATTTGTCATGCAAATATGTCTAAATGTTCTAAACATGTCCTTAGCAAAGTATGAATGATATGCCACACAACTTTACCTTGCTATGTCGGAGGAGAGGCATGTCATATAAGAATGTGGGGGTTCACTCATTTCAAGTTGGAGAAGTCAAGTATGTTCAATTCATTCTTCAACTTGTAAAATCTCTTTTCATCAAGTGGCTTTGTAAATATGTCGGCTAGTTGATCTTCGGTGCCAATGCTCTCAATGCAAAAATCACCCTTTTGTTGATGGTCTCTTATGAAGTGATGCCTTATGTCAATGTGCTTTGTTCTTGAATGTTGAACCGGATTTTGAGTCATCTTGATAGCACTTTCATTGTCACAAAACAATGGCACATTCTTGAACTTGATTCCAAAGTCATTCAAGGTGGCCTTCATCCAAAGCAATTGTGCACAACAACTACCGGCACTAATGTATTCGGCCTCGGCGGTAGATAGTGCAACACTATTTTGTTTCTTTGATGACCATGAAACAAGAGACCTTCCAAGCAATTGACAAGTGCCACTTGTGCTCATTCTATCAATCTTGCATCCACCATAGTCGGAGTCCGAATATCCAATCAACTCAAAATTAGACCCCTTTGGAAACCATAATCCAACATCATGAGTCCCCTTAAGATATCTCAATATCCTCTTGGTTGCTTTCAAGTGACTTTCTCTAGGTGAAGCTTGATATCTTGCACACTTGCACACACTAAACATCACATCCGGCCTAGAAGCGGTGACATAGAGCAAACTTCCAATCATAGACCGGTATTGCTTTTGATCTACCATGTTACCACTATCATCAATACCCAATTGATCATTTGTGCCCATTGGTGTACTCATTGACTTAGCATCTTGTAATCCAAACTTCTTGATCATGTCCTTGATGTACTTGCCTTGACTTACAAAAGTGCCATTCTTCATTTGCTTGATTTGAAGTCCAAGGAAGTAACTAAGCTCTCCAATCATAGACATCTCAAACTCATTTGCCATCATATTTCCAAATTCTTCACAAAAATCTTGATTGGTTGATCCAAAGATAATATCATCCACATAGATTTGCAACACAAACAAGTCATTTCCAATTTTCTTGGTGAAGAGAGTGGTGTCAACCTTTCCCATCTTGAACCCTTTAGAGAGAAGAAAGTCTCTCAATCTCTCATACCATGCTCTAGGTGCTTGTTTCAAACCATACAATGCCTTCTTGAGCTTGTAAACATGGTTGGGCTTCTTGTCATCTTCAAAACCAGGAGGTTGCTCAACATAAACTTCTTCATTGATGTAACCATTAAGAAATGCACTCTTGACATCCATTTGATAGAGCTTGATGTTGTGTGCACAAGCATATGCTAATAAGATTCTAATAGCCTCCAATCTTGCAACCGGTGCATATGTTTCTCCAAAGTCAAGACCCTCAACTTGAGTGTATCCTTGTGCTACTAATCTTGCTTTGTTCCTCACAACCATGCCATCTTGATCTTGCTTATTTTTAAAGACCCACTTGGTGCCAATTACATTGTAGTTCTTTGGTCTTTCCACAAGTTCCCAAACTTGATTTCTAGCAAAGTTGTTTAGTTCTTCATGCATGGCATTTACCCAATCGGAATCCTTCAAAGCATCTTCTATTTTCTTAGGTTCTTCAAGTGACACGAATGAGTAGTGCTCACAAAAAGATGCTAATCTTGATCTAGTTTGAACACCACTTTGAATTCCACCAATGATTTGATCCAATGGATGATCTCTTGCAATACTAGTAGGTTGGAGTATTGGGAGTTGATTGCTTCCACTTGTTTGACCTTGAATTTGAGCTTCATCATGAGTACCACTAGAGCTTGCTTGATTTGTATCAATTTGCACATTTTGGTTGATCACATGAATATCATCATCATCAACTTGCCTTGGCCTAACATCACCAATGTCCATGTTCTTCATGGCATTTGACAATTGATCTCCTCTCACATCATCAAGGTTTTGATCTTCATTTTGAGAACCTTGGGTTTCATCAAACTCAACATCATGAACTTCTTTCAAGGTGCCATTAGTGAGATTCCAAACTCTATATGCTTTGTTTGTGGTAGAATAACCAAGTAAGAACCCTTCATCACATCTCTTTTCAAACTTACTCAATCTAGTGCCTTTCTTGAGAATATAGCATTTGCAACCAAACACTCTAAAGTATGCAATGTTGGGCTTTCTTCCATTCAATAGCTCATATGGTGTCTTCCCAAGCTTCCCATGGCAATAAAGACGGTTGCTACAATAGCAAGCCGTGTTGATAGCTTCACTCCAAAATGAATGACTCACATTGTATTCACTAAGCATTGATCTAGCCATGTCAATCAAAGTTCTATTCTTTCTTTCAACTACACCATTGGATTGAGGAGTGTATGTTGGTGAGAATTGATGTCCAATACCAAGATCATCACATAAATTTTCAATTCTTGTGTTCTTGAACTCACTACCATTGTCACTTCTAATCTTCTTGATGGTAGTCTCAAACTCATTTTGCACTCTCTTGACAAAAGACTTGAATAGATCATAAACATCACTCTTGTCATAGAGAAAGAACACCCAAGTGTATCTAGTATAGTCATCAACAATCACAAAACCATACTTGTTTCCACCAATACTAGTGTATGTTGTTGGCCCAAACAAGTCCATGTGCAATAGCTCAAAAGCCTTTGATGTACTCATTTCACTCTTACTAGGATGTTTATTTCCAACTTGTTTGCCGGCTTGACAAGCACTACATGGTTTATCCTTTTCAAAAGTCACATCTTTCAAGCCTCTAACTAAGTCATGCCTCAAAAGTTTGTTCAATTGTTTCATTCCAATATGACCAAGCCTTCTATGCCATAACCAACCCATACTAGATTTGCTAAGCAAGCATGATGTCAATTGTGTCTCACTATCATTGAAGTCAACCAAGTATAAGCTACCATGTCTAAACCCTTTGAATATCAAATTTGATCCATCAACACTTATGACTTCAACATCATCACTACCAAATATGCACTTGAAGCCAAGATCACAAAGTTGTGCCACCGATAAAAGATTGAAATCCAAGCTCTCAACTAGCAATACATTAGATATGCTCATGTCATTTGAGATAGCAATTTTACCAAGCCCCTTGACCTTGCCTTTCTTGTTGTTGCCAAAAGTGATAGCATCAAAACCACCATTTTGACTAGTATCAATTGATTTGAACATACAAGAATCCCCGGTCATATGTTGAGTGCACCCACTATCAAGCACCCAATGCCTTCCTCCGGCTTTGTAATTGACCTACAAGACAAGATCAATTCCTTTTAGGTACCCAAACTTATTTGGGTCCTCCAAGGTTAGTGACCAAGCTCTTTGGTACCCAAATGGCTTTCTTCTTTGAGCCCATCCATGGTGCACCAATGAACTTAGCATGAACACTATTTGTACCCTTGGTAAGTATATAGAAGGAATCAAACTTAATTGAGGATACATTAGCATTTGATTTCTTGTTCATGCAATGTTGCTCTATGTGACCAACTTGCTTGCAACTTTTGCAATAGCTACCATTGTTCTTTACAAAACGAGTTTTGTGAGGAGCAAAAGCGGCCTTGCCTTTCTTGGGGTTATAGCCCAATCCCTCTTTGTAGAGAGAAGCTCTTTGGCTACCCAAGCACATAAGCAAGCGGTCCTCACCACCATAAGCTTTAGCTAAAGTGTGATTGAGCTCTTTTACCTCCATCTTGAGATTTTCATTCTCAACTATAAGTGTGGAGTCACAAGTGAAACCATCACTACTAGATGAGGATGATGTAGATGAGCTACATGAAGGGTTAGTGGGAGCAACAACAATAGGCTTATGACAAGATTCATCAATTATATCACAAGATATGCCTATGTTGCAAGTTTTAGCTTTCTCAACATTAGTTGGCATGTTTTCATATTTTTCAACTAGAGAGGAATGAGCTTCTTCAAGCTTAGTGTGAGACTTTTGAAGTTTCTTATGGTCTACCTTTAGACTCTCATAAGATGCTCTAAGCTCATCAAGTTCTTGCATAAGGTTTTTCTTTTCCTTAAGCAAGCCCTTGCATTCCTTTCTAGATTCTTTATAACGTTGAGTGCAATCTTCTAGCATAGTGATTAGTTCATCTTTAGTGAATTCTTCTTCATCACTATCACTGTCACTATCACTAGCATTATCATGATCACTCTCATTATCGGATGATACCTTAGTGGCCTTAGCCATGAAGCACGATGGAGTGTCGAAGAGGGAGACCTTCTCTTGGATAGCAATGCTAGCATGTCCCTTCTTCTTGCTCTTGTAGTCATCCTCATCATCACTTGAGGAATCATCACTATCCCATGTAGCAACATGAGAATCATTCTTCTTCTTATGAGAACTCTCCTTCTTTTCTTGCTTCTTCTTTTGCTTCTTCCTTTCCTTCTTGATAGCATCTTCATCATCACTATCATAAGGACACTTTGCAATGAGATGGTCCTTGCTATGGCATCTAAAGCATCTCATGGTATGCTCATTCTTCTTAGATGTGTTCTTCCTCCTCCTTGCACGATAGCCCTTCTTCTTCATGAATTTGCCAAATTGCTTGACAAAGAGAGCCATCTTCTCATCAATGTCATCACTATCACAAGAGCTTGAGTCTTCTTCACTTGATGATTCAATCTTGGATTTGCCCTTGGATGTGGTGGCTTTGAATGCCACACTCTTCTTCTTTTCATCATCTTTCTTCTCATTCTCCTTCTTCTTCTTCTTGACCAACTCATCCTTCTCATCATCTTCTCTATATGAATCATCGGTCATCACTTCTTGAAATATTTGTTGAGGAGTTGAATCCTTCAATGTAGTCCTCACTAGCACGGTGATCAATGTGTCAAATCTCTTAGGTAGGCTTCTTAGGAACTTCATAGAGAATTGATTGTCCTTCACTTCTTCTCCAAGTGCCTTGAGCTCATTTACAATGACTTGCAACCTATGAAACATCTCCGGTACACTCTCATCATCTTGCATCTTGAAGCTTGAAAATTTTTCTTGCAAGATATATGCTTTAGCGGTCTTTGTGCCTTCGGTGCCCTCAAATGTTTCTTCTAGCTTGGCCCAAGCATCATGTGCAACTTCTATGTTCTTCACTTGCTCAAATGTCTTGTCATCTAATGCCTCATGAAGAGCACTAATGGCAATGTCATTGCATTGGAGCTTCTTCTCTTCCACCGGTGTAGGTGCTTCCGGATTAGCAACCTCAAATTTTGTTTCGGTGACCTTTCACACATCTCTATTGATTGACTTGAGGTGTGCGGTCATCTTAACCTTCCAATATGCATAATTTGTGCCATCAAAGTGAGGTGCCTTCTTGGTGTTGTTGATGTGCAAGCTTAATTGAGCCATTTCTTTTTTACCGTAGGTTGTTAAGCCTCAAATAAACGGTGCCTTGGCTCCGATACCACTTGTAAGGTCCAAATAGGCTAGAGGGGGGGTGAATAGCCTAACAAAAACTTCTACACAAATTACTTGACCACAAGTTAGTACGAAAGGTGGCGAAGCACAAAGCACTAGCTCTAACTAATTAAGCAAGCCACCTACACAATTCTAGTACAAGGCTATCCACTAAACACAACAACAACAACAAGCTAGAAACGAGAAGTAATACGAGAGAAGAGCTTCGAGTGATTATACCGCCGTGTAGAGACGAGAGGTACCAATCAATCAATCATACAAGAGAAATCCTCGGGAAGAGAATGATACAAGAATTTATCCCGAGGTTCACTTGCTTCCCGGCAAGCTACTCCTCGTTGTGGCGATGCACCCACTTGTCGGTTCGCGAGCTAATCAACTATCAAGAGTTGAGCCCTCGGCGGGCGCCGCACAACCGCACACAAGATGGGGATCCTCCAAGCCACGAGCTCCACTAGAGTATCCAATTTGCGAACTCCCGCGGGGAAGGATCAAGAACCCCTTACAACACTTGGTGAAGGCTCCAACAATCTCCAATTACGAGCTCAATCACCTCCGCTGCTCCAAACCGTCTACCGTGTCGGGAAACATGGAAGAGTAACAAGAAATCCGCAGCAACTCGAAGATCAAGTGCCTCTAGAATGCAACTCTCAAGCAATGCACTTGAATCTCACTCAATCTCACTCAAGATGTGCAATCAATCAAAGAGATGAGTGGAGGGGTTGTTCTCTAGCTCAAAGGATGTCTCTATGTCTCAAAATGTGCAAGAGATCCCCTCAAACCCCGTCCACCATCTATTTATAACGAAGGGGTACGCAGCTAGCCGTTAGAAACGACGCAGCAGAATTCGCGATCACCGGACGCTCCGGTCAGGGTGACCGGACGCGTCCGGTCACTACGCGACAGACGAGAAAAGTGCCGTTCGAACTAGCCGTTACCGTTGACCGGACACGCTCGACCGAGCGACCGGACGCGCTGGTCACGACCGGACGCGCCGGTCCCGTGACCCACCGGACGCACCGGTCAACACCGAGCCGCGCATCGCGAAACATCCACCGGACGCGCTGAAGAACGGACCGGACGCCACAGTGCCCGCGTCTGGTGGGAGTCCAGTAAGCTCCCTGGACGACCGGACGCGTCTGGTCACCTGTGACCGGACGCGCACCGCGTCCGGTGGAGCGTGAACCGCTGTTCGCCTGACCGGACGCGCCGGTCGCACAGTAACCGCGTCCGGTGCAGCGTCCGGTGCAGCGTCCGGTGCACGCAGTGACCTCCGTTCGCCTTCGTTTCTTTTCCAACTTTCGGCGCAAAAGAAAATAGGCATTTCACTTCTCCAAAAAGCGCCGAATCCCGCCTCGCAAGCTCGGCGGGAGGGAGAGAGGAACCCAAACCCCTCTTTACTGCTTAAACTTCACCGCCTTCGCAAATGTGCCAACACCAACAAGTGATCACCACCTTGTGCTCATGTGTTAGCATTTTCACAAACATTTTCTAAGGCGTTATGTTAGCTCTTTACTAGATCCTAAATGCATATGCTCAAGACCTTGATCTAGTGGCACTTGATTTCCGAGCTAACCGTGATTGCCCCTCTTGATAGTCGGCTATGTATCCTAAACCCGGTCAATCACTTCTCTACTCATCTTAGACCGGCAAAAGGAAAACCCTATGATTATACCTTTGCCTTGCGCTCTTAGATCCTTCTCCTTCACTTGATCATCACGTCCATCATTTCATGTGCATCTCCACCATTTCTTTGTGATCTTGTGGCCACAACTCCTTGCCACATCCACCTCCATCACATGTTGCTTATGCCTAGCTTAATCACACTTGATACAATAGCATTAGCAACTTGGTGTCATTAATTACCAAAACCAAACTTGGGCTTTCAACCGGGAGGCCCCAATGCCTGTAGATCCGGCGGCCATAGCGCTCCCCGCGCTAGGCTCTCCCTCCCACTGTGTTGCAATTGTATGTTTTAATTGTTTCAGACGTTTCAAAGGTATGTTGTAGTTGAATTATATGGATGTTGTAAAAGCAGATCGGGGGATGCTGTACATGCTTGTATATGTTGCAAGTGTTTCAGAGGCATGTTGCAAGCGTTTTCTTCAAAATGTTTCATCTGTTCCCAGACGTATTGTTGCATGTGTTTGATCTGGATGTTACATATGTTCCACACATATGTTGCAATAGTATGTTCTAAAATGTTTTATCTGTTTCAGTCTTTTGTTGCAGCAAGTGTTTTCATATTGCAAGTTGCAAATGTTCTATTTGGATGTTGCATATGTTGACACATACATTGCAATTGCATGTTTTAGATGTTTCATCTGTTTAAGACGTATGTTGGACTCAAATGTTTCATGTTGTATATGTTTTCTGTTGTTCGGAGAGTTAGGGGGCTGTAAGGTCCAAATGGCTAGAGGAGGGGGTGAATAGCCTATTTAAAAATTCTATAACAACACTTAGAAACAAAAGATTAGTACTTAAGATGGCGAAGTGAGTTTTGCACTAGCACTACAAGAAGGTTGCAAGCCACCTGCCCTTTCTAGTTTCTATGATCTCTAAAGTAGCACACAAGGCTATGTCACTGGTTACTCCTAGGTGACAAGCTAAAGCTAATCAAGAGAACTACACAAGAACAACTAAACAATGATAAGTAAAGGATGTGATAGAAGATTATACCGCCGTGTAGAAGATTGAGCCAATTACAAGAGAGAATACCAATAGAGACCAATCACCTCAGAATCAAAGATGACACAATGATTTTTTACCGAGGTTCACTTACTTGCCGGCAAGCTAGTCCTCGTTGTGGCGATGCACTCACTTGGAGGTTCACACGTTAAATGGCATCACACGCCAAACCCTCAATAGGGTGCCGCACAACCAACACAAGAGAGGATCACACAAGCCACGCGTATTCCACTAGAGTACCTTTTGGCTCTCCACCGGAAAAAGGTCAAGAACCCCTCACAATCACCACAATCGGAACCAGAGACAAGCACCTTCCTTCACTCGACGATCCATGCTGCTCCAAGCTGTCTAGGTGGCGGCAATCACCAAGAGTGACAAGCGAATCCTGCAGCGAAACACAATCACCAAGTGCCTCTAGATGCAATCACTCAAGCAATGCACTTAGATTCTCTCCCAATCTCACAAAGATGAAGAATCTATGATGGAGATGAGTGAGAGAGGTTTGGCTATGCTCACAAGGTTTCTATATCAATGTAAATGGGCAAGAGAGTGAGTAAGAGCCGGCCAACGAGCTTATATACCACGAATAGAGCCGTTGGGCTCACTGCACAACACAAAACGGGGCGACTGGACGCGCAGATCCGGCCTGACCGGACGCGCCCAGCGTCTGGTCGCTCCACCGCGACCTCCCCGATGAACGCCACGTGTCTCACTTTGAATCTCGTACGTTAGATTGTAACAGTCACTTGAAATGATATAGCGCTCAACAAAGATCGACCGGACGCGTCGCTCGGCACGACCTGACACGACAATGGAGTCCGGTCGCATGCTCATGCACACAACCACGCACAGTGGTCGACTGGACGCGCCGGTCCCGTGACTGACCGAACACGCTGGTCAGACGAAAACGCGCACCGTAGAGCCGAGACCGGACGCGTCACCACTTCGACCGGACGCGATAGGGCTAGCGTCCGGTCATTTCCAGTAAGCCCCCACGCGCGACCGTGTCCGATCACAAGACAGAGACCACGCGCACCACGGAACACTGACCGGACGCGTCCGGTCGTTCCGAGACCGCATCCGGTTCAGCGTCCGATCACCCAGTGACCTCCATTCGCCTCTATCTCTTCACCTCCGGCGTAGTAGAAAATAAGTGTTTCATTTCCACAAAAGCGTCAAATCCCGCCTCGCAAGCTCGGCGGGAGGAAGAGAGGAACCTAAACTGTCTCTACCGCTCAAACTCCACTGTCTTTGCAAATATGCTAACACCACCAAGTGTACACCGCCATGTGTATGTGTGTTAGCATTTTCACAATCATTTTCTCAAAGGAGTTAGCACCACACTGGATCCTAATGCATATGCAATGAGTTAGAGCATTTAGTGGCACTTTGACAACCGCATTTCACAAACAAGTTTCACCTCTCTTAGTAGTACGGCTATCAATCATAAATATGATCACACTCGCTAAGTGTCTTGATCACTAAAAATAAAATGGTCCTATGGTTATCACCTTTGCCTTGAGTCCATTTTGCTTTTCCTTTATTTCCAAGTCTAGAACACCTTTATCACTTGAGCCATCATGATCATCACCACTTGCTTCACCATGTGGAATTGTGCTACCTATCTCATTCACACTTGATCAAACTAGGTTAGCATATAGGGTTTTATCAATTCTCCAAAACCAAACTAGACTTTCAGGGGCGCCAAGGAATAGGGCACGACGAGCTGGTGGACGTGGCACGCGACGCTCTGGGTGCCCGTGTCGGGGGGCACAACGGGGCGGGGGTGCGCCTGCGGAGGCGAAGCAAACGGATGTGGATAGGAGCGGGGGTGGGAGGGCGTGCCGAGAGGGGATGGGGGCGGGGGTGGGCATACTTGGGAGTGGAGGTGCTACGCGCGTGGGCAGAGACAGAGCAGCAGTGTACACGAACGTCTGGACGCGCGTTGTCTGTTCGGACGTTCGGACGCTACGCATGCCGATAATGGAAAGTTCAAAGACGATATTCGGATCTAACTGGTGCTACACGGGAATATCCTGACTTTTATAGTGCCATGACGATGATGATAAAAGGTTTATCCCGGACATGTAAAAAGGTGGACGCCACTAGACACTACTACGGAGTACTCCCTTCGTCCATAAAAACATGCAATTCTCGTTTTTCGAGAAATCAAACAGCTTCAACTTTGACTAAATTTATATAAAAAAATACTAATGTTTATGATACAAAATAAGTATCATTAGATTAGTTATAGAATATATTTTTATAATAAATTTATTTGGAGACATAAATGTTAATACTTTTTGCTATAAATTTGATCAAATTTGAGTCAGTTTGACTGGCACATATCCTATAATTACATCTTTTCTCGGACGGAGGGAGTACTGCCTAAGCGAGTAGCGACAGGCCTCAGCCCCGGTGCTGATGTGGCCTGTCTGCCTCCACCCCTCCACCACCACCACCACGTTGCGTTTGCCGCGAGCGACCGTAGTGAGGAGATTGCAATGGCGGCCTCCACTGCTTCCCGCCTCTCGCCCCCTCGCTTCCGCGCTCCTTCCCCGTCTCTTCATCCTCCAATCCGCCGCTCGCGCTTCTCCCCTGTTCGCGCAGCCAAGTACGACCCTGTCTTTGGTCCCCACACACTCTCTCCGTTTTCACTCTGTTGCACGGATATTCTCATGTTTGGGTTCTCCCTGTTCTTGCGAGGCTGGAGTAGTGTTTGTATCAGTAATTGAAACTAGGAGACTACGAGATTGCAATTCAGTTTTTATTCCCGCCCATTTTATGGGCCTTTATCTATATGTAATTCAGTTTAGCAGAACTTCTTCTCGTATGTGTGCCCAGTGATGTTTTATACTTTTATCTATGTGCGTTTGCTTTGATGGCCTCTTGTTTTGGTCACTGTCAACTCTTGTTGTTGCCATCGAGGTGCAAGTTTAAGTTTCTTGCTTCAGTCAGCTAACTAATAGCACAATTATAAGTTGTAGCTGCAGCTAATTATAGCTCTTCAAGTTATTGTAGTCTATTTCATCTGTCAGCAACTGGGTATTCAGCCATATATGAACCTGTAATTGTAGGTTGGAAGCTGTGTTGTCTATTGGTACTCATCTAATCCCACACCCAAGAAAGGTTAGTTATTCATTGTTTGCTTTTTCGTAATCCTTTTTGCAATTGAGCTTGCCGGACATCCATTGTATTTTTTATGTTTCGCAGGCTGCAAGTGGCGGAGAAGATGCTTTCTTTGCCAATAGCGACGCTGGCGGAGTATTTGCCATTGCAGATGGTGTCTCGGGGTATGCCCATCTTTGCTGCAATAAACTTTCTCCACACAAAAGAAGTGCTGCAGTGAACTGCAAGTGCCTTTTTACTTCTGAGTGTTTGTAGCATTCAATGAACATACGTCGTTTTCAGTAATACGCATTAACACATGGTTTTTATCCTGCTAGTCATTCTCTTATCTACTGACAGATGGGCAGAAAAGGATGTCAATCCAGCTCTGTTCTCTCGAGAGCTCATGAGAAACAGCTCTAATTTTCTCAATGATGAGGAGGTATCTCTTGCTAAACCTCAGCACTATTTACATACACCATTTCCTTTACTCTATGCGCCTGTAACAAATTTACGTCACATGGAAGCTGCAGGTCTGTCGTGATCCTCAGATTCTTCTCATGAAAGCTCATGCTGCAACTTCTTCTATTGGATCTGCAACAGTGTAAGCATTGTTTCTAAAGTGTTATATGTTACGGCCTTACAGGTAACTATTTGTTCTGAATGATACTTAAAAAGATGCACAATTCATTTCAATGGTAATAGAATCATCGCCATGCTTGAGAAGACCGGGACTCTGAAAATTGCAAGTGTGGGAGATTGTGGGTTGAAAGTTATTCGTAAAGGTAAACTTGAATAAAACAATATACAAATTCCCTAATATTGTACCAATTCTAACCAGTGATTCTCTCCTCTTCCTCAATGACATACTAGGACAAGTAATGTTCTCTATATCCCCTCAAGAACATTACTTTGACTGTCCATACCAGATAAGCTCAGAGGCAGTGGGTCAAACATATCAGGATGCATTGGTATCTACCTTCTTTTACTAATTAATTTTTATTCATTATGTTAAGTCATCATCAATATGATACATCACTGTAAAAGTTTAAGCTTAAAGGTGGCTAGTTGATATATGAAAGTCAACCTAATAGGAAGACTCAATATTGGATTCATTAAATCACATGATCTAAATGGAAAAAGAAAAGTGTCATGTGCATATTAAGATTGTCGTATCGGTATATGTGAACACCTCCTAGTTACTTTCAAATTTAGTGAGCTTCACAAACAACGGCCAACATGTGCATATATGATCCAGCTGTTCAATGAAGATTTCTGATTTTCTAAGTCTGTTGCTCTGTCAGGTTTGCAGTGTAAATCTCATGGAGGGTGATATAATTGTGAGTGGTTCAGATGGACTTTTTGACAACATCTTTGATCAAGAGATCGTTTCCATAATTTCTGAGTCACCAGGTGTAGATGAAGCTGGTAGATTTCTTGCTTCCACTACAGGGGTCATTGGACCACATGTTCCAGCAATCCAGCCCCTTCTAAAACCATGTTAAACTTTTACACAGCAAAAGCGTTGGCAGAGCTTGCAAGAAAACATTCGGTGGATGTCACATTCGATTCACCCTACTCAATGGAGGCCCGGAGTAGGGTGAGATACAGACATCTCTTATAATACTCTCTTCTACATGTCATTCTTTACATCATCGATAATGGAACATGTTGCACTCCGGATATGCAGGGTTTTGACGTCCCCTGGTGGAAGAAGCTACTTGGAGCCAAACTAATAGGCATGCATAAGCTCTTTTAAGATGCCATGCTCTTTAGATACACTAGCAAGATCAGTAAGCTCATTGGTGCCAGATTTTGTAACTGTAGGTGGTAAGATGGATGACATCACAGTTATTGTCGCACAAGTGAAGACAGTAGTGGTCCCTGAGGACGAGGTAGACCTACAAAACCACTCAATTTTGATACAAAAGCAACGCCGTTTAATCTTTTTTATCTTTTTGGTGATGTGGATATGTGCTATTTCAGGGTGGCGACACAGAAGAACAAAAGGGTAACGAGCAAGGCGCTGCTGCTGTGGTTGCATCTGCTGAATAAAATGAATGATCAAGAACAAGCTTGAGTTCTTGGACCATCGTCATTATTTTTTGTGACTGTATTATACTGCACAGTGCACATAAAAGCAATGGAAGAAACATAAGTTTATGTCATTGAGCGTAGCTGTATTATACTCCTTACAGATTGGGTTTAATATCACTGAAAATATGCAGTCATGTTTGGTACATGATTGCATATCAGCCTAGTGCCCTGTGTTTATATTTATACCATTTCGGTTGATGCAATACGCCTTCGAAGCTGGGATACGTACTAGGGCCAGGCCTCTTGTGACCCTTCGTTTTGCGCGAGCAAGGCGAACCAATTGCTAAACCCCACAGAGGCCCGAACCCTAAGCACAGCGCTCCCTGCCTCCGCATGGCCACATCCACGAAGGCGGCGGCGGCGGCCGCCGCGCGGAAGAGCGCGCTGACGGATCAGAGGTTCTTGGAGCTGTCCCCCGCGCTGTCCCCGGAGGTAGTGGAGGCCCTGGACCGCGGAGGCTTCCAGCGGTGCACGCCCGTGCAGGCGGCGGCCATCCCGCACCTGCTGTCGCACAAGGACGTCGCCGTCGACGCCGCGACAGGCTCCGGGAAGACCCTTGCCTTCATCGTCCCCGTCGTTGAGATCCTCCGCCGCCGCTCCTCCCGGCCCAAGTCCCACGAGGTTGCCTCACCGCTCCTGACCTTCACACAGCCTCTGCTCTGATCTTCTGCTACCTCTGACAAAAATCTGCACCCTTTTTCTCACTTTCTGATCAATAAATGAATCGACATGTTATATTTTTGCAGGTTCTTGCTCTCATTATCTCTCCCACGAGAGAATTGTCCTCGCAGATATTCAATGTGGCCCAGCCATTCTTCGCGACCCTGAATGGCGTTTCGTCCATGCTCCTGGTGGGCGGGCTGGATATCAAAGCAGAGCTCAAGAAGGTAGAGGAAGAGGGTGCAAACATACTGGTGGGCACTCCCGGGAAGCTGTGTGATATAATGCACACGGACGCTCTAGAGTACAAGAATCTTGAGGTGGTTTCAGAGACAACGGAACCCTGTGTGTGATCCTTTTCTGCTGAATTTGGTGAAAATGTTGCGGCATTGATGTTAGCTCGATTCGTTTTTGTGTATGCATGGGAAGCAGATTTTGATCCTAGATGAGGCTGATAGGCTCTTGGATATGGGATTCCAGAAACATATTAACTTCATACTTTCAATGTTGCCGAAGCTGAGGAGGACTGGGCTTTTCTCAGCTACCCAGACGAAAGCTGTTGCGGACCTATCCAAAGCAGGGTTGAGGAATCCTATAAGGGTTGAGGTTAAGACAGAGGCAAAGTCCACAAGCAAAGATGCTGGTCAGCAAGAGCTTGGTCCGTCAAAAACACCATTGGGGCTTCGGTTGGAGGTTCATTCATTATACTTTGTCTTTTTTATAATCATGTGTTCTGGTTTTCTTGAATTCTAGCTGTTCTCTACAAAGTCATAAGCTTGTTTTGGTGCAGTATATGATATGTGAAGCATCAAAGAAGTCATCTCAGCTTGTTGATTTCCTTCTGCAGAATAGTGGGAAGAAAATAATGGTGTAAGTACATGATGAACTGAAATTTATGTTTGGCGACTTATTCTTAGTTGTGTGTAGCATTGTGCTAACTTTTGAACCCTCCTATCCCGATTGGTTGCAGATATTTTGCAACATGTGCTTGTGTAGATTATTGGGCTGTTGTTCTTCCACTGATTAACTCGCTTAAAGGTTCTCCAATAATTGCTTACCATGGGAAGATGAAACAGGTTGGTAGAGCTTGAGCAAAGCACTTTGTTTTCATGCTCCCCATGTCCAAAAATATGAGGCACATTTTGACTGTCTAGAAGTGAGTTTTGACTGTAGATTTCTCTTTGAATATTTTAGTAGTAGTTTTACAATCACAACAGTAAGAATGTACGGTTGAATATGAATCCAATTATATCAAATTTCAGTCACATATTATTCTTATATTAATTTGTTGGTCAAACATGGATTTGGACAGTCAAAACATGCCTTACACTTCTGGACGGAGTGAGTAATTTTTGCTATTCAATTTTTTTTTAGAGTAATAGGGCATAGTCTTTGTCTTACCAAAGCGAAGACCAAGTCACATTGCAGCATTTGGTTGTGATACAAGTGATATTCTAATGACTTGCTTCCCAGTGGTTTCTTCATACTGATTTCATCTATCCTTTTTTTCCTAATATGTAGGGCCTTCGAGAGAAAGCTTTGGCATCATTTTCTGTTCTTTCAAGTGGCGTTCTAGTCTGCACTGATGTTGCAGCAAGGGGTCTTGACATACCAAGTGTTGACCTGATTGTGCAGGTTATATTCTGCTCTTTCCTCCCTAAGTTTGAATCTTCATGTTCAGGCATCAACTGATAGTAAGGATGCATGTTTATTCATCCAGTATGATCCACCTCAAGATCCCAACGTTTTCATACATAGAGCTGGCCGTACAGCACGTTATGATCAAGAAGGGGATGCTATTGTGTTTCTCTTACCAAAGGTATTTTGTTCTGTGATGAGTTTTCTCATTGTTCATTCTAGAAGTGAAAGTAGTTCTTGTATTTATTTGCTATATGCGCATGTCTGTGCAGTTCTTGTTTAGCAAAAAAAGAACATAAGGTTACTTGCACTGCAGGAGGATACTTATGTTGAGTTCTTGAAACTTCGAGGTGTTCCTCTCACAGAAAGGGAATGCCCCACAAAGACTGATGATGTCATACTGCAGGTGGGTTCTCTTGTACAAATATCGTTTAGAGATAGAGAGGTACCTTAGGGTTTGGTCCAGATACCACTTGAAATGTCAGTGATATCATGCTATGGTAACGTAGAAAGGTTACCCTGCTTAGGAGACCAATTTCTAATTATTAATTAATAACCAATATGCCACTTTGGGCAGATTAGAAGTGCTGCGCTTGAAGATCGTAATGTCATGGAGAAAGGACTTAGAGCGTTTGTCTCGTTTGTTCGAGCATACAAGGAGCACCACTGCTCTTACATTTTTAGGTGGAAAGATCTCGAGATTGGAAAACTAGCTATGGAGTATGGTTTACTCCAGATCCCATCCATGCCAGAAGTGAAGCATCATTCTCTTTCACTGGAGGGATTTATTCCTGTTAATGATGTTGATATTACACAAATCAAGTACAAGTAAGAACTATATCCCCAAACATAACATATTTTGCCTTTTTTTTTTGCTGTCCTGTTTTTAAGTAACGGCTAATTTGTTGTGTTGGATCTTGTAGTAAATGAAATATCTATATCTGAATGAAAATCTGTGGATCATCCACGTTTGAATGATAATGTTTGAAATATGAATTCTTCCTCTGTCCTGAATCCTGACAAAGTAAAAACTCAAATATCTTCCATCAGTGTTTTGTGATTTCAAGTGATCAACTCTGCATTGAGGCTGCTTTTTCCTCTTTTTTTTTCTCCTCCAAAACCTACCCAACAATTCATCGTCGAAAAATGGTGCTTTAGCGTGGTAGTATCACATTGGGGTTTACATGATTTTCTGTCTTGCTTCACTGCAGGGATAAAGCTCGAGAGAAACAACGTAAGAAGGCACTGAAAAGGAAAGCAGAAGAGGAAGCTCAAAATCCAAAGCCAGAGAGGAAGAGAGCTCCAGAGAAGCCAGAGAAACCAAAGCGGAAGAAGACAGGCAAGCAGCGTCAGTCAATCCAAACCAAGGAGGACCTGGATGAGCTGGCGCATGAGTACCGGCTTCTGAAGAAGCTTAAACGTGGAGACATCGATGAAGAGGAGTACGAGAAGCTCACTGGGTTTGGAGATTCTGATGGTGAAGCTTCCGATGGGGATGCGAGCAACTTGGATGAGAGGAAGGAGAAGGGCAACAAGGCGCAGAAGAAGCTCAAGCAGAGAGGAAAATGCAAAGGTGGGTCTAAGAA
Organism: Saccharum spontaneum; assembly: GCA_022457205.1. Taxonomy (NCBI): domain Eukaryota; kingdom Viridiplantae; phylum Streptophyta; class Magnoliopsida; order Poales; family Poaceae; genus Saccharum; species Saccharum spontaneum. Next base: position 13,008,012 of record CM039589.1, read on the forward strand.
GTTTGAAGGGAGGAGTAAAATGAGGAGCAAAAGGAGATAGGAAACCATAGAATGTTGTTCGAAAAGTATTTTTGTGGAAATCCTGATCCAATTTTACAGCAGTTGGAATTTTGCACAAAAGCTATGCATGCCCCACGGCTAGCTAGGGCCTTTTTCTTTGGTTTGATGATTGATGATGGGCGGGAACTGGATGGGGCCTATGATGTTGTCTTGCTTATCTGAATCCTTCGGTTCAGCTAAAGGCCGAAAGAAAGAAGGATTACTATAACCTCCAGTCATTGGTCATATAATATTAAAAACTACAGACAACAATAACTTCAAATTGTTTAGTTTAAAATATGTATACGCGTAGAATTGTATTGAAAATACTGACAAAATCTCATAAATTCAAAGGTTCCTAAGAAAATATTCTAAAAAAAAGGCATACAAAGTCAAATACAACCAGTATTTTTGAAGTAGTTTATGCTCATGTTTTGCCGAATATTTTCTTGATGCGATTTGACTTGGTGTGGTTTTTTAGGTCACAATTTGGCCACTAATTTCCCTTATTATATATGGCAAATTGCCCGTGCATTATAACGAAATGTATAACTTGTTGCGAGGTTACTTGCACTTTTTGCAACTCAGAAATTATTCAACGATCAACGCCCTATTCGCTTGTCTTGTAAGTCGTACTTTTTCAGTCAACGAATAATATTTTTCTCTTACAACAAATCTGCGAACATTACTTTCAGCCATGACTTTTCAGTTAAGCGAACATGGTGAGTTATATGTTTCAATACATTTTGAAATCGAACTCTAACCATCGTTGGATGCTCTTTGTTATAACTTGAATAAGCATGGGATGTCAATTCGGATCACGTAAAGAATCCCTTCTCTTTTTAGGGTCTGTTTGGATCTCATTCTCACGGTGAGATTATGAATTCTAGATAGTCAACGTAGAATCTAGATTTTGAATAAAAGAATAAGGAGTGCCTGGATCTTATTTTTTATAGTGATTATTGTCTTTGTATAATAAAAATCACCAAATAGTAGGTTTCAAGTAGATAGTTGAATTCTAAAATCTTATTCTAAAAATCTAAGTGTCTATATCTTATTTTCATTTTTCTTAAGAGATCCAAACATGACTTTAATATTAAATAGCAAACTAGTTCGTTTGTTCCTACGGAACATATATTGTTGTGCTGTTGTGCGGTTACCTGGCTCGGTAATTTATGGACTGGTCTTGTTATTTGTTCCAACACATTAGAATACGACTCCATACCATCCCTACACATACAAACGTGCACAATTCTAAATTGTATGAGTGTATGTAGTGAGTCTGGATCATAGATGAGACAGGGAGAGATATGAGGGCATTATGACAAATAAAAAAAGATAGACGAAAGAATCACTTCATATTTTTAACATTACATATATAGTAGAGATATAACGAACATGCCCGCGTGCTGCAACAAGATTTACTTGGATAATATAGTGTTCGTTTTGCTAAAATTTGGTCTGATGTTTATGCTGATTTGTTATGAGAGGAAAATATTATTCGTTCGCTGAAAAGAACTGCTGAAGAATAGGACGGTACAACACATTGCACGTTTACTTGGACAACTTGCTGCTGGGAGATTTAGTCAACAATCGTATCATCCGTTTCAATTCACCTTGAAATCATACTCCATACCATGTGCACTGCATGCACTAACTCATATCAGCACAAGTTGTCGGATCGGTCTTGAAATCATGGGCGGATCCAGGGGTATTCCCTGGTATTCCCAGGAATACCCAACAATTTTGATGTTCTCTCAAGTATATATGGATATATATTTATACATATAAATGTGTAATGTAATATTCTCTAGTATTTTCATAAATTGTCACCCACAGCAGCCAAAAACGGCGATAGGAATACCCAGGAATGAAATCTTGGCTCCGCCACTGCTTGAAATTGAGTTTCATGTAGTGCATAGATGTGTGCTTCTCTAACATATGTTACGAGTTGTCTCGGAATCGGACTCTGCCGCATGTCTAGATACACAGCTCACTCTATAGTCTAATACAAATTCAAGGAGAGAGAGAGAGAGTGAAAGATGAAAACGTACCATACTGGTGAATGCCTTAAACTTGTCAACTGTTGTTTTGCTATTGAAAATAATTTGCATACTTTAGATGTTCCATTTATGTTTTTATTACTACAAAAGATAAACACGTATAACAATCGCTCATGAATACGAAAAAACTCAGGATCACGACCTAAAGTGCAAGGTATAGGCTCGGTTAAATCTTTGCATAAAATTTGGTATTTTGGGGTTACTCTGTCTGTCCCTCTTGGTTTTATTGAAATGGAATGCCAAAGGAAGATGTTTGTAGCACTTTGTTACTATAAACTTCTCATAAAATTAGAGTAATTGTTGGCTAAACTTTTTGATTCCCAAAATCTCCGCAATGTTTGGCTATAATACGGGGCTTACTAGCGTCCGGATGTCCGGAGCAGATGAGCGTGCACAGACCCCCCATGCGTGCTGCTGCCCCAGCCCGCCCGTCCGCGTCTGGTGCTGTATCGCTACTGCACATGCAAGTTCGTCCCCCATCCACCTCACCCCACCCTGCACGCGTACCCCCACCCCGTCCGCCTCGCCCCGCCCGCACGCACACCCCGGCTGCGCCCGCCACTCCTTCCCTTTGACCCCCTCCTTTCTCTCCGCGCGGGCGAGACCCGAGAGCTCAGATGAGGACGAGCACGCCCCGTCCACAGGACCCTAGGCGCGCCGTGCACCCCATTTGTCGGCCCCCGGCTCTCCCGCATCCCTTCCCCAGCGCCCGGGCCATGCCCCTATGACTCTCTGAACATACCACATACCTTTGAAATACGAAACACTTGCAACATGAAACACTTGAATGCATGTAGAACATACACTTGCAACATATGTGTGAAACATATGCAACATCTAGATAAAACACCTGCAACATGAAAACACTTACTGCAACATAAGAATAAAACAACTGAAACATTTGGAACATACTCTTACAACATATATGTGAAACATATGCAACATTCAGATCAAAACACTTGCAACATACGTCTAAAACAGATGACATACTTTGAACAAACGCTCGCAACATGCCTCTGAAACACTTGCAGCATATGCATATACAACATCCCAATCTACTTTTGCAACATCCATATGAAACATTTGAAAACTCTGAAACATTTGAAACACTTGAAACATACGTTTCCAACATACGCTTTCTGCGCAACATTCCTTATTGCTTGGGAATGAAGGCTCGTCGGCGCGTGAAGTTCACCGGTGTAGAGTTCGCCAGTGACGCGGAGCTCGCTGCTCCAGTGGAGAAGGCTGCAGCGTATCCGCGCGTTGGAGAAGGCCACTGCAGACGGGAGGCGCGGTGAAGAGAGGAAGACAGGCTGCCATGCTCTGACGCTGAGATGCCGGCCGGCAGAACAAAGGCGTAATGGAGGGAGACACGGTGGAGAGAGAAGCGCGGTAGAAAGCACAGTTGCCAAGGCAGCGCGAACACAGAGCTATTATGGCACTACGGTGAGGTGAGTCTTCTTTTTTTAGGTGAGTTTTTTCTTTTTCATTTAGAACGTTAGAACGGCTGGAGGCAAGAGTGAGTGGATGAGCTATCGTTAGGCTACGTCGCTGCCCACCATCGGCACCGTCCGAGCGACAAAGTGACATACGCCCTAGCATTACCGCTATAATACACTTGCGCTTGCGCACATGACTAGACCGACGAGTTCTCCCGATTGTAAAACTTCATGAGTGGCTTTGCACTGAATCAACTCGGTAACAGCCAGTTGCTTCGACTGGCTTTGCACTAAATCAACTCTGCAACAGCCAGTAGCTTTATGTCGCAAGCCCGTCGTGTATTAATTGGCTACTGCTCAAGCAGTACAATCATTCACACACTTCATGAAAATTCAATCAACAAATGTCATACAAATAATAAGAAGTCAAGTAGAATAGAACCCAAATTAGCCTCAGCCACGAAAATACCAATCCTGGTTCGCCATCTGACGCCCAGGCGACCCATATGTCTGATCGGTGCAAGGAATGGGTACTTAAAAAAAGTTGTCAAACACCTCCAGGTCAATTAACCAAAGGCATGAGCTCCCAGTCCTTTGAGGCCTCACAGGGCATATGAAGCACCGATTCACGCAATCTGCTCTTCTATTTTATATATAAATCACCACTTTAACACAAAACGTCATATCGTGTTGCTGAGGATGATGAGTTAGGGCAGAATTGATGGAGCTGCAAGCCTTGTTCCAAGAATAGGCTCTTTTTATACCAAAATAAGCTACAAGTCACCATCTATTTGCAGCCAGATGTTTGTGGCAACCTAAGCTAAGTACATGCTACAGTCTAAGTTAAAACCCTCCATCCATTCAAACAAAAATGGATGTGGAACATTCTATGAATGTTGATTGATGTCGTCTAATATACACGAAGTCTAATAAACCTATCACAGAACAAAACCGCCCTACCTGTTCTTCACAGCAAAATCCAAAGCTTACAGGAGGGATCCACCGGCTGAGGTACCATGTGGAATGTAAGCATTAGATTAATAACAAAGAGAAGAAATATAAGCAATCATAACGGTTCGGCACTCACCTGAAATAACATCACAAACCTACCAGCATTTGGAGCTTATATCCATCTGCCTCTATGCAAAAATTCATACAACATAGATCAATCACTTTTGGACAAACATAAGTCCGACCAAGACTGGTGTATGACAATTTAACATAAGTCCAATAAGGAAAGCAGACAACCTACCTTATGCGCCTGTATGAGTACAAATCCGTAGAACATGAATAGAAATGGTTTCTCACAGACGACAATCACAGTAACAATATTAGTTGTTTTCAGTATGGCCGTGAACGCGAACCACCACCCTGGTTTCTATTGGGTCCATGGCCCCCACCATCCCTGTAATTGTCCCTGCGTCCACCACCACCATAGCCACCACCGCGGCCACCACTGCACACATTACACAGTCCAAATTACATAAAAGGGGCATCCACATGAATCATGATTTAGCACACAAATTTGAAGCGCTTCCTTTTCCACTTGTGTAATAACCTTGATGAAATCACTCATGGTTCACAGATGACAAATATAATTTCAATTCGTAAACATTAGCACATGACAATATAGCACACCAAAATGTAATTATTTCGTCTGTTGCCACATTCTAACTATTTCCCCTCCCATCAGTGAATTTTAATAATATATGATATTGCAATCAGCACAATATTACTTTGTTCAACTAATTAGCTTCTGTGAAGTTATAGGAGAGTTCAAGCCAACAAAAGCTGATATCGTAACCATTCACCACCCATGTATTACTTATTTAGAAGTATATATCATAAAAGGGCCTGAATGAAAGCACAAATCATGACCTTTGGACTATGTGACCATGAGTATCTTATGTATATGATAGAACAATTTACAAACTCAGCTTGGTTGGACAATATCTAACAGTGCACGGCATATAAAAGTCGATCATGTGTTTTTTTTCTGGTGGGAATTATCATTTGTAGCTAAAACTGTCATACAAATGAAATTCCATAGACTATGGAATTCCAATACCAGTACTACTTTATTCAATTTGATATGGCAATCCACACTTCACATCTAGCAGATAAACAGATAAAAACTACTTACCCATGCCCATAAGAGGGTGCTGCTCTGGGTGCTGATTTCTCAGCCATCACAACGCTGATTTTGTAGCCTCTCATGTCATAATCTAGAACATGAACAGAATAGATGCATTAGAAACTGAACTGGACTATGCATTGGAGAAATTGATATCAATAACATTGAAAAGTCGACAGCAATCTTACTATTGTAAAATCCACCAGCTGAGTGAGCAGCAGAAGGATCTTCATAAGCAAGGCAAGCATCTCCTTTGGCTTTTCCAGAGTCATCAGTATATATTTTTATGTTCCAGGGCCACTGATCTTTGTAACCACGTTTTTGCTTGATCCTTCCAACCTTTTTTTTAAAAAAAAATAGCCGCAAGCATTGCAGAATCATCCGATGCAAAGATAACACGAAGATGAACGGCAACACATTAAATAAATGAATTGGTTTCAACAGCATGATAGCTCATGCAAAAACAAGATGAAACTCTAAAAAAAGTGATGATTGATAATAAGAATCTAAAATGAAACTCTAAAAAAGTGTTAGTTAATCACAAAGACTCAACATAATGTGAAACCAACTGTACACTATTAAATATAGAAAGGAAAGGCAAAGAGAAAAATCAATTCCATACAGATATCCTAAACAAATAAGCTAAAATTCTGAGAAGCATAATAACAACCAAGGATGCAGTGAAACACTAATACCAGATTTGATGTAAGCCATAACATTTTCCATCACCAGAAGTCACATTAGAATATTGCATGAATATAATTACACAGAATAATTAGTTAACTACTAAAGGTTATTCTACCTATTCAGCAGTAGAAATTTTGGCTATAAAATGCACAATTATAGTGAGCACAATTACTGGCATACAAATCTAACTAGCAAACTAGTAAAAGAGAAGTAATGAATTCTGTTACAGAATTATAAAATATATATACCATTAGTGAAAATGATAATCTTGTAAAGCATACAATTACTATCTCACAAAAGGAAGTGATGTAAATTTAATTATACCTGGCCGATTCCTCCAAATAGCTCCTGTAATTCCTCAACAGTGACATCAGGAGGCAAATTTGAGATGTAAATCCTTGCATTGTCACATGTCTCGTCACAATTTTCATCACACTGCTTAACTTTTCCAGCTGGTTCAGGGTCAGCGCTACCAGTATAACCGGCACCGCCGCCGCCGCCGCCGCCGCCATGATAAGGTGGCGGTGCACCCCCAGATCCTCCACCCCCAGGCATGGACCGACCACCATATCCACCATCATATGTAGGAGGCAGACCCCCTTGCCCCCCTGGGGCACCACCATATTGGTGTGGAGGCGGGGCACCATAGCTTGGAGGGTATGATCCCGGGCCACCACTGTAGCTATTAGGAGGCGGCACGGCAGAATCAGAACCATAAGCATTGTTGCCTGGCGCTGCATAGTCACCCACAGGACCACCATAGGAAGGAGGACCTTGCGGAGGAGCTTGTCCATAGCCACCAGCATTGTAGCCACCTTCACTACCCCTTTGGTTCTCCTGATCTCGTCCCCCATAGCTGCCACCTCTGCCACCACGGTGGTCATCAAAACCACGGTCACTACCACCACTTCGATTGTATCCTCCTCTGCCCCCGCCTCCACCACCACGCCCACCAGAATTGTAGTCTCCGCCATCTCTGTCGAAACCACCACCTCCTCCAGAACCATAATCACCACTGCCACGGTTGTTGTAGCCCCCACCACCTCCACCAGACCTATTATAACCCCCACCCCCACCCCCGCCACCTCCACTTGGGCAAGGTGCTCCACACTTATTGCATTCAGTCCTCCTCGCAAAGTTCACATTGCCACAACTGCATCAAGATTCATAAAATTTTTCAGGAAAGAGATACATCAAGAAATCAGTTATAATAAAACGATTAACCTTTCTGCATCATGGAAGAACTAAAGCTACTACATACAAAGAAAATAACAAATATATGAAACTATACCCAAAAAAACAAACCATAACCCTTTCCTATAATCCTAATCAAATGTATACATCTATGAACTACAGTTGTCCTGAATTGCATCTCAGAGTCAAATATCAAATAAATTTAAAAGCCATGAAAATCAGCTTTCAATTGTCATCACTAGCCATCTAGCCCCCAAAGCTTTTGGAAATATAATGAAATCAAGACACCCAATGCTTCAATCTATAGAATATTATTGAAGTCCTGTAAACAAGACTACACAAACAACAGGAACCTATATACGATCCAGCTACATGGATGCAAATCAAGCTAAAGGAACAGGGATCTAGGTCCTGCACAACATGCCACATGCAAATCATTATCCGACAGCATAATGATTCAATCACCCAAACACCGCAAAAAACATCTCGAAACAGTTTTACTTGACTCGAGTCTACACGCCAGAATTCTCATCACAGTACGGAATAACACGATTCAACGAATTAGTCCAACAGACAAACGACGAACAAGCTATTGAAAGCGCACCTTGCGTCAGGGCAAACCCAGTCGCCTTCGCGTCCACCCCCGCGCCCGCCACCGCCTCGGCCACCTCCACCACCACCGCCACCTCGTCCTCCGCCACCGAACCCTCCGCCGCCACCGCCTCGGCCGCCTCCACCGCCACCGCCGTAGCCTCCTCCTCCACCACCACCTCCATATCCTCCTCCCGCGCCGCCACCGCCGTAGCCTCCTCCACCGCCTCCGCGCCCACGGCCGCCGCCGCCGCCGCCGCCTGCACAAGCACGAATCGCTCAGAATCAGATCCAGGGAGACAGACGCACGCACGCACGCAGGTCGGGGGATCCAAACGCGACCTCGGCCACCGTATCCGCCGCCGCCGCGGTAGTCGTCGGATCCGTAAGACCCTGACATGGGCTCAGGTCGCGCCTAGGCCTAGGGTTTGGGACCGTTCGAGAAGACAGGGCGGAATAGAGCGCTCGTGATGCGGACAGGAAGGTACTAGTATGTGTAATGTGGATTAGGGCAAAAAGAAGCCGCGTTTCCAAGTTGCAACCGGGATAAATCGTACTGTGCTTAACAGTGGTGGGCTGTTATAGGGCGGTTTGGGTGATCGAAACTGGGCCGATTGGCTTCTTGGAATATATATAAGCCCAGTATCACTATGTATTTTGGGCTTTGGTGAGCCTGCGGCAGTTGCATCGCTCGTATATGCTCCTGTTTTTGGCCCAGCAAAAACTACCATTTGAGTGTTTTTCAGTATTTTGATTTGAGTTATTAATTTGACGGATCTAAGAAGTTACTTTTCTGCATCCATGAGATGATATTTTTATATTCAAATTATATCCACAAATATAAGGGTTTCTGAGTAACTAGTCAAGGGTTGACTGAACCCGCCAATAATCGTGTCAATTGAGAATCATGAGCTGGCACGTTGAGTTTAGGTAGAGGTTTGGAATGTTTTTCCCTCCCTCCTTAATTTTTTTATCTTAAAAGTTATAGAACCTCTTAGGATATGTTTGGTTCTGAGACAAGAGGGACGAGATAATTGATTTAGTCTTCTTAGGATATAAGATGGCCTCTACTCTATGTTTGGTTGATGGAATAGTGATGTCCCTGCTCTGTGTTTGGTTGGAGGGATATAGACGAAGTAGATACATCACTATTTGTGTTACGGTAGATATTCGTTAAGTGGGACTCACATATCATCTCTTTCACCTTTTTTCCAACTTCTTCGACAAAGTTGCCCAACCACAACAATCAAGGCCATCGTGCCATGGTCGAGGCTGAGCTCGCTCATGTTAGGGCTGCACTTGCTAGCGTTGGAGTCGAGCTTGCCCTCACCGAGTTCAGGCCTGCCAACAGGACGAGAAAAGAGGAAGAAACACGTGACAACGAAAAAGAGAATGTTGCGATGGGACGAGCTCGTACCCGAATTTGGAGGGACACCTAGAGACAACATCTTAGAAGAACATGTGCTCCCAGGGACAGTTTCATATTCCACCTGACCCTAAATCATGTTAGGACTGCGCCTACTAGCGTTGGGATCGAGCTTGCCCTCATCGAGGTCACGCCTGCCAACGGGAGGATAAAAGAGGAAGAAACATGTGGCAACAAAAAAGAGAATGACATCGTGATGGGACGAGCTTGTACCTCAAATTTGGAGGGATACCTAGAGACAGCATCTCGGAAGAACATTTGCTCCCAGGGATTGTTTCATATTCCACCTGCCGCTAAATCAAACAGAGGATCAATCTTGCCTCAAAACTAAACAAATGTGTGGGTAGAGGGAGTACAACCTATGAGGCTGATTTCTTGATTGTTTGCTCGAATAGTGGTAATTTTTAATTAATTTTTAGTTTTTTAGAAAACCGTCACATAACACTTTTTTTTTGAATTACACTTTGTTGATTTTAAAATAATAGCTACATTATCCTCCAATATATAGCTAGTTTTACAATAAAGCACGGTGGTTATTCAACTTACTTAGAGACGGCTGAATACCCCGATGGAGGATGGACCTCAATATCCAAAGTTTAGCCTACATGCTGAGCTTCGCCATTGGGCAATAAACGAGCTCCTTACATCAAAAGAAGAAGAGAAGAAGAAAATTAAAAGTCCTTGCAATTCGCATATGCGTATTTCTCACCGGATGTTCGTTAGATAAGCGTGGCCTCAACACACACGGGTCGAACAATATCTGAAAATACTATACGAATCTCATCTCATCATTACACGCCGGCAAAGAATGTTCCTTTTGTGTCTGAACTCTTTTGTCTCGACCAATCATTATCACTACAGTACTCGTTTCAACGTGACGCAAATCTCCTGTGAGCCATGGATCGAAACAAAACAAACTGGCCTTCACGTAGTGCAATGCCGACAAGGCGATCACGACTCGTCCCCCACGCCCTACATGGCCGCACGTCTGCGCCATTTTTTAACACGCTGACGGCTGACCCTCACCCTGTCACGTGTATATAAACCGTGCGCCTCCCGCCATTTCAACTCAACCAGAGCTCAGCCATTTCCATCGATCTCCTTCTCTGAGATCCGCTCCCAAAGCAACGATGGCGGCATTCCTCCCCATCGCCGTCCTCCTGTCCCTCCTCGTCACCGGCGCCACGGCCGGCGGCTACGGCAGTCAGACCCCTAGCCCCTCGACACCGACGCCCGCCACGCCACCACCACCGACGCCGACGCTCGCACCCTACACCCCGCAGCCCGCCACGCCGCCCAAGCCGGCGCACGGCTACGACGACAAGAAGCTGCTGGTGGTGCGCGTGGAGGGCCTGGTGGTGTGCCAGAGCTGCGCGAAGCGGGGCTCGCAGAGCCTCGACGGCGCGGCGCCGCTGCCGGGGGCCAATGTGACCGTCACCTGCCGCGACAGGAAGAACCGCGTCATGGCGTACCGGCGGCGCGTCGCCGACTACAACGGCTACTTCCACGCCGAGTTCGGCGTCCATCGCGCCGACGGCTACTTGCACAAGGATCCCCGCGGGGCCTGCTTCGTGCGCCTGCTCTCGTCACCCGACCCCAAGTGCAACATCCTCACCAACATCCACGACGGCTTGGAGGGCGCGCCTCTACGCGACGAGGGCAAGCAGTGGACCGACGGCCGCGGCTTCAGGAACGTCGTCTATACCGCCGGCCCGCTCGCGTTCAGGCCGCGGAAGTGCGAGCCCACGTACCACTACTGAGCGAGTGAGCGCACGCAAGAACACTAGTGTGTGCCAGGGTCATGATGAGCGAGCACACGCGTACGTGCGCTAGTGATCTGAGAGAAGTGATTCATGTTCCATTTCGGAGGATGATTTCGATTTCCTTTATCTTTAATTTCCCCAGTTTTGGACCGGTGTTTAATTTGTTGTCTGCAGTGTGACATTCTCTGTAAGATAAATTTGCTCTGATGTCTTAATAGTACGTGAGAAGGCATTTATATTTGTAAACTATTCAAGATTCAAGCCTCCGAATCATGGCTCTCTTTGTATACATCTGATCGTATACGATATGCTGCCAGATGGTCGTATCTGAACTGTGTTAGTTCTTCTTTGTTTTTCCCTCCTCATAATGGAACACACGTCAACGAATGTGTTCTCGAAAAAAATGTTCTTCTTTGTTTCTCTGTTAAGAAAGTTATAAAGATGCAGACATGTCTTACAGTTCTCTTTACAGCCTGAGAATGTTATGGGTTTGACAAACTAACATTCTGATAAAGATTCGCGACTGAAGAGATGCTTGGCACTCCGCTTCCTCATTGGGGGTAGGTATGTCTTGATATATATCTGATCTATTCCTGCAGAGATCAGGCTAGGTAAGCTTTTTTCTCAAATACGCATGAGAATTGCGCATCATTGTATTTAGAAGGAGTCAGCTCAACAAAAGTAAGAAACGAAAGAAAACCCAGAGTCGAAAAGGAGGAGCCTGGCTCAGCCGCGGCTGCCAGAAATGTAATGAAAATCCGAGGGCTAAGCCCCCGACGCGATACTCCTTAAGTCCTTTGCACCTGCCGCCACCCACAGCTCGGCTTGGACTTTGATCACCTGAAGGAACTCAATCATCGAACTGTGTCGGCCCCGGAAGAGGCGAGCGTTGCGCTCCTTCCACAACTCCCATGACGTGAGAGCGAACAAGGAGTCCAACCCCTTTCTCTTGCTTGGCAGGCAGGGCCGGCGAAGTTGCTTCCACCAGGCGCGGACGCTTGCTAACGGCGGCGGCATCTGCACGCCAATGGCCTGGCAAATCTGGAACCACGCTTCATGTGCGAAGGGGCAAGTGCAGAGCAAATGATCGATCGTTTCCGGCGCCTGGTCGCATAGAAGGCACTCCTCTCTGGCCTCGAGGCCATGTCGAGCCCGGCGGTCGGCGGTCCAGCGCCGTCTCCGGAAGGCAAGAAACAAGAAGATCTTTACCTTCATCGGTGCCCAAGCTTTCCAGATTAAGGAGTGTCCTGGAAACTTGATAGAGCCAGAGTGCAACATTGTGTACGCTGACTTCGCGCTGTAGACGCCATCGGAGCTCCAGCGCCAAATCAACTTGTCCTCCGTATCGGTTGTGGTCACCGGTGTCAGTGCATACTCGGCAATGGCCTCTGGAGACATGCTGCCGGTGATCCCGTTCGTCCACTCGCGATTCAACAGTCCTTGCTCCACCGTGAGGGTAGACTGGATCCTTTTGTGCACCAGTTGGGCAAGGTTCGGCGCCATAAGCCCAGAGATTCCCGGCGTGAAGACCGCTCGGTCGCCATCCACGGAGAAATAGGATCGGCCCCCGCGTCGCCCCGTCTGGGTGGCATGGGCGGCGATGCCACCACCGCCCACCTCTCCTCCCTCCCTCCCCGTGCCTCCTCGCCGCTGCCGGAGCGTGCTGCCGGAGGCCGCGCAGCCCGCGAGGATGGTGGCGGTGAGGCCCTTCTCCCTTGTTCCCTCCTTCTCTCCTCCCTGTGGAAGTTCTTTCCTGCAATGGTGGTGGTTGCCCCGGCGGCCGGCTCTCGGATCCACAGCACCAGCGACCGGATCTGGTGCTCTTGAGGCCAGATCAGGCGCCCCCGCTTGGATTTGGTCGGGGCACAGCCGGCGTGGGCGGCGGCGCGCGGAGGGGCCGGGGTCGTTGGACGGCTCGACGCGGCGTCCGGCTGTGGACGGCGCGAGAGCCGGCGGATGCGCGAGGACGACGCCGGGCTCCTTCTCCGCTTGCCGCTTCCTCAGCCATGGCGCGTCGGGGAGCCGCTGGCCGCAGCCGGCGTGGGCGGCGGCGTGCGGAGGGGCCAGGGTTGGTGGATGGCTCAGCGCGGCGGCCGGCCGTGGACGGCGCGACACCGGTGGCTACGTCAGGAAGCCGCTGGCGGTGCCTGTCACTCTGCCATCCGTGGTCGGCGGCTGGTGCAGCAGAAGGACCATGGCTACTGCGCACGGGGCTGAGGTGCCATGGCGAAAGCCTTGTCCCTCTTTGGCCGATGACGGCGACGCCTTCGGGCGCCGTTTTTTCGTCGGAAGCGTTCATCGAATGGCCCTCTCCCCTATGCGCAGTGTGTCTTCCTTAGGTGAAAACCTTGACCGTCTGGTCAGACAACGACAGCATAGATGTGTCGTGTCCCTCCTTGGAGGCGTTGTTTAGGAAGCTCGTGCTCGTGTCTGTGGCGGCAGCTAGCGTCGTGGCGAGGAAGGTGGAGGCTTAGTTGAGGATTCAAGTTTGCAGTGTCTACGACGGAGGAAGGTGGTCAGGAGGAGGGTGGTGACGCAGCGATTGGAGGGCTTCGCATCTGCTTGGCAATGGAGGGCGACGGTTTGATAGAATCGTCCGCTAGTTGTGACCACGAAGTTGGCAAGGAGGCCGGCGTGGAAGATAGTGGCCAGCAGATTTGAGTTGCCGAGTTGACCTGCGTGGTTTGACGATAGGCAGTCCCGCACAGCGGCGGCTGTTTCCGGTACAAAGAGGCGTTCTGACAGGCAGCCTGAAGACGTGTGGGGCATTTCTACCTTCGATGAGACAACTAGGTCCTGGAACTCTGTAATTCTGTAATAAGAAACAACTATATGCATTGGTCGATGTAGAAATTAGAATATTAATATATTCCCTTTTCTAAAAAAAAAGGTTCAGCGCCATGTCCGCCGGTGCGGACTGGTTAAGCCATTTGTCTCCCCAGAAGAGCGTCGTCTTACCATTGCCTAGCTCAAAGTATGTGGAGGCGCGGAAGAAAACTTGGACTTGCGGCTCGATACTCAGCGGCAGGCTGCTCCAGGCCCGTGCGTCATCTGTTCGTTGCAACCAGAGCCACCTGGCTTGAAGCGCGTAGCCGGCTAGTCTCATATCAGAGATCCCCAGACCGCCGAACGGAGTGGGCCTGCAAGTGGCTCAGGCTAGGTAAGCTTCATCAGAAATAATACTCGCGAATCTTGCTCGATTCAATGAAATTGACATTCTCTCAGTCCAAAACAATATTTACCACACGACATAAATTAAAACAGTTTTGAACAAATACCCAGCTCCAGATTTCCATGTAAACCACAGTAAAAATGAAACCGGCGTTACTAGCGCCTGGATGTCTGGATGGACACCCGTGTCTGGACATCGACGACTCCTTATCTCCCGCTCGTAGCGAGCGGACGGCACGGACATTAGCTTGCTCTGGGACCACTACGCTCGCGTCGCCGTCGACCCACCTGGGGCCTCCACCTCCGTGGGCATTTGTGTGCTCGTCGGGTAGGGTTTCCCACCGAGCTCGAACTACCGTGGCGAGATGGAGGGAAGGAAAGGGAGGGGAGGGAGAGGAGAGGGCGAGGCAAGCCGCGTGAGGAATGCGCGAGGTAGGAGTCAAAGCCCTACGGCAGGCCACTGTCTGCCAGACACCGGCGTCATTGCAACATATGCAACACCTGAACTACTTTTAAACATCCAGATGGAGCATTTGCAACACAGGTCTGAAGACAGATGAAACATTTGAAGCATGCATCTAAAACACTTGCAAAAAACACATGAAGCACTTGAAAACCTTTGCAACACGTACGCAACGTCTAAATAAAACATTTGTAACATATGCAACTTCTAGATAAATACACTTGCAACGTACGTATGAAAAAACAGATGAAACATTAGGGCAGACGTTTACAACATAAGTGTATAACCATTGCAACATCCATACGAAACCCTTACAACATACATCTAAAACAACCGAAACACTCGAAACATACGCTTGTAACATGTGCTTTCACCGCAATGTCACCTTACTGCTTGGACAAATGGAGCTCGACGCCAATGCGGAGCTCAATGCCACGGAGTGCTCGGAGGTTGCCGGTGTGAAGCTCATCGGCGGCATGGACCTTAGCAATGGCCACGGCAGGCAGATGGAGCGCGGCCGTGACGCGCGAGTTCGGACGGGGGCAGCGCCAGTGAGCGGTGTAGGTGGAGTCCGTCCGAGCGGGGGCGGCGTGGGGGAGCAGAGTCGTCCCGCGAGCGGGGGCGCGCAGTGCAGAGCGGGCGTTGGGCTAGGTCTGTGAATGGGTGGATGAGTATTGGTCCGTGAATAAGTGGATGAGGCTCGTCCGGACGGGAGCAACGGGGCGGATGTACAGATACGAGCATTACCGAAATGAAAATGAAGGCTTTGTGGGCTTGCTCCAGTCACATTAATCATGTTCATATTTTCAGGGTTCGCTTGGGCACTTTGGACTACCGGGAATAAGGTTGCTATTGATAAAATGTTTCTAAAGGCGCCAACTGACATTATATATGTTGCAATCTCAATGATGCAGAAATGGAGCGTCAAGCTTAAGGAAAAGGATCAGGACCTTATCATGCAAACCAAAGATTCCATCACCAGTTGGCTCAAGACCTTCAAGCCTAGCAATGTCTCACTTTCGGATGTAGTGGAAATCTAGTTCTGTAACGTTTACTTTTGAACTGGCAACCCCAATATGTGTAAACTGTGACATTGCTTTCTAAGAAGCAGAGGTTTAACCTCTTTTTTTTTTAATGAAGGCTCTGCCCTGGAAACTGAACTTGGGAGGGCAGCTCTCCAAACAAATAAAATAAAAAATAAATAAATAAAATTGGGGGTACATTCTCTGACTTGTGGGCCCGCAACGATGCACCGTTCCTCTTTCCTTCCGTTCCGTCGCTCGATTCAGCGGAACGGAAGGGTGAAATTTCCCAATCGAAATGCCTTCCCTCTCCAATGGACCGCTGAATTTTCAGGCGAGTTCATCTCATCGCCGCTACAGATGGCCACGCTTAGAGTTTCGGTCTCGCTTTTGAATACTTGATTGGTTTCGAGTGATATAGGGTTCCGCGAGGGCGTTTGCGGTTGAGTTGAGATGATGACGCCGTGGATTACCGCATGCGCGTCGTCAGTCGGCTCCTCCTAGACATGGAAGTCACCGGTGCGCGTGGCCTGGCGGAGTCGCGAGCACACTCCTCAGGAGCCCAGGTTCGGACAGACACTGCTCCCCACTCCCACCGAAGAGGTCAATGTTTTGTGGACTTGTGGCGAAATTGGATTCTCATTTTCTTTACAGGTGGAGTAAATCGCATCCAGAATTTCAGAAGGTTGCAGTCAAGTACAGTTCTGAGCTTGTTCCAAGCATTTATGTTTTTTTTGCTTACAGTATTAGTTATGGCGTGTATGCTGGGAGAACTGAAGATAGCAAAACAATATTGTCACCTTGAGGACAAAAACTGCAACCTTATCAGAACAAAATGGTTTTAATCTGTCTCGTATGACGAGTACAAGGATAAAATACTACATATCTACCTCTCCTTTTATGGAAAATATAATGCCATACATGTAATTAGCATAACTATATCACATACGGATACATAAATGCTTGGCAACCCATCCTTCTTTGTGGCAAAAGCGTCTGAACATGATTGCCAATGTGAAGCCCACTCCAAATCCCAAACCAGAAAAGGTAAGCAAGAGGATGGCCTCAAGTCTATCCTGCCACAAACCACTGTGTTCTTGCAATATTGTTGGGGCTGTTGAATCTGGGCCGTCACATTGTGTAGAGAATGGATTTCCACAGAGTCCAGCGTTCCCTTCAGAGGTATTGGGAAATGAGAGAAATTGGTTTCCTTGTGGTATTCTTCCTGTCAAGTTGTTGTATGAAAGGTTCAACCAAGAAAGAAAAGTTAAGGAAGTTAGCTGCTGTGGGATTTTCCCCGAGAGATGGTTCCATGAGAGATCCATTGATTCTAGCCGAGTCAGGTTACCTTGCTGTGATGGAATTTGCCCCATGAAGTTGTTGTATGACATGTTAAGCCCATGTAGTGAAACCAGACTCCCAATTGACTCGGGAATGTGACTGACAAATGAGTTATTTGATAAATCAATTACTTTGAAAGTGGTAAGGATTTTAGTGAAAATAAGATCGGACCCTATGTATGTAATAGTGATATCATCTAAATAGAGTCCTACTTCCACGTTTATCTGATGTCCAACAACTTGTTCCCCATCGTTGCCATTCTCCTTCATTGATTCCAGTTCATTAAACCATTCTTTGGGCAGGTTTCCAGAGAACTGGTTGGAGGCCAAATCAAGCATTTGCAGATTTGAGAAGCGGTTCAAAATTTGGTCATTGTCTTGAAGATCTGTAGTCAGGCCAGAGAATTGGTTGGATCTTAAAACAAGAACTTGAAGTTTAGGAAGTATTCCCAGCCAGGATGGAAATGAATCAGCAATCTGATTGTCACTAATATTGAGCAATCCTAAGTCTCGACAGTTAGATAGTGATCTAGGCAGTTTCCCTGAAATGTAGTTGTGGCTCGAGTCTATTGTCTCAAGCATACATCCTTCTCTGATGCCATCAGGTAGTACCCCGTGGATTTGGTCCCCTCTTAATTTCATTACTCTGAAGTTACGTCGAGCTAAGCATGATGGGATCACTCCACTAAAGTAGTTATAGGATAAGTCGAGGATCTGGAGTTCACTTGCATTGCAAATTGGAGAGGGTATGTGGCCTCTTATTTTGTTACTGGACATTTCAAGATATGATGTTTTCCCAAGATATCTACCCAATATCTCTCTAACGCTGATATATGATGTTTTCCCAAGATATCTACCCAATATCTCTCTAACGCTGATCCGTTAGGACATAGGGGTGACTCCTGCCCTAGGGCCCCCCCCCCCCCCCCCCCGCCGTCCACCACCGCTGGTCCCCCTCCCTTTTCCTCCTGCATTTCGCCGGGGGCTGAAGGGAGTGAGGATCCATTGTTTTTAATAAGTTTTTCCTAGTAGATCGAGTCATTAGGGTTAGTCTCTTCATGCTAAATTTCTTGGTATTGAAGTTTTATCTCCTCTTTCTCCTCCTCTCCGGCGACGGTGAAAGAGAAGGGTGAAATCGTTTTCTCCATGGCGGCTCCGTTGAAGATGAGGGCGACAACGTCGGCATCAGCATCTTCATCGACATGACAACATGGAGACTTTTGTTTCCGGACGACGGCATCAAAGCGGAGATGATGTCGCCGCCATGGAATAATTTTCTCCAGTCTCTTCTCCGTTTTGTTGTGGTTAGATCTGGCCACGATGAAGGACTAGGAAGAATAATTTTCAGATCAGCCTTCCTCACTCTTCGGTGGCAGAAAGAAGAAGAAGGAAGACACCAGAAAGAAGAAGTTCCTCAATTCTGCCTACAGGAATGTTGGCCGTCGTTCGTTGTGCATTTGTTCTCAGGCCATTTGCCGAGTGTTTGCTTGTGCTATTCACAGCGTGGGTACTATTTTGTAATCCAGAGTGCTTGTAACGTGTTGATGTACCCAGCTATCATATAACATAATTCTTCTTTCGTCGCAAAAAAAGATATCTACCCAATATCTACCAACGTTGGGTAGGATGGAATTGAAGTAATTATTTGAGTAATCCAAGATGATGTCTGTGCGTCCAGACCTTATGGTTGGTATTGGTACGTCTCCTTCAAGTCTATTGTAGCTTAGATCCAGAACATATATAGATCCCATTGGAGCAAGAGAGGGAGACTTCTCCAAACTGGTAAACATGTTGTGAGAGAGATTCAAATAGCTAATATGACCATTCCAGTTCTCCCATACCCAACTTGGTATAACACCGTTGATCTGATTCCTTGAGAGGTCTAGTTACGTGATCTAATTCAGATACCTCAGCACATTGGAAGATTTGTAAGGTTGCATGAAGCAAGCATCAAACTTTGAATGGGAGGTGGCGAATGAAACAGAGAATCACCTTCTTCATCTATCAAAGATAGCATGTTATTGCGATGCGGTGGCCTCTCGTCACTGATTCTGTCGACCAGGTGTTTGAGGAAATGTGCCCACGCGGATGCACAGCATACTATGTTTAGGTGAGGACAAATGCTTGACAGTGAAGACCTTCTTAGCTCACTTTCCACTACTACTACTATTATTATTATTTACGTGCAATGTATCAGATCTCAATTTGCTTTGCCTTTTGACTTCCATTTCAATAACAAAGTTTCATTTTGCTTGAAAAATGATGAACAGAAATGAACAATATCCCAGTCTCCAAGGGACCACAATGCTTAATGGATTTTGGCTAGTGTAAAATTTTAGTTGGCTTGTACAATTGTTACCGACAATAATCATTAAATGCAAAACCAACCTTCAGTGTTGGACTCTTCCACCAATTCTGAAGTCTCCCAGAATAGACTTAAAACTTAAGAGCATTTAAGACAGATGACTTTCCAAAGTTGTAGCACTTGGAATTTTTTCTCTCGTCACACATTTTTCTCCTCGAATCTCATCAGACATAAGAGCTGATTATCTCAGAAATACAAGTTCATTACGAAGTTCACACTAGCATTTCTAGGTAAGGACTAAAGGAGTACATAACGAAGCAGTAAACATAAACTGCGTTATTTTAGAAGTCAAACAAAATTAAATCAGTGACGAGGACACCATATATCCTAGTGAAATAACAACAAATTGTGGCGGTTCAGGTAATGATGGCAGCTTCTTCCTAGTGCAATACCGTGGGGCGGTCTTTCCTCACAAACTGAGTTTTTTGTTCTAAAGAAATTAGATCCCATGGCACCACCTACTGAGTACAACAGACACTCCTTTTACATGACAAACCTTTTGGCATATGATTGCCAATGCAAAGCCCACTCCAAACCCCAAGCCAGAAAATATGAACAATAGGGCAACACCAACTTTGTCTTCCCACCAACTGCTGCCTTCTGAAGAAGCAGCTGAGCTTGGAGTATCACATTGTTTGGACAGTGGCCTTCCACAGAGGCCCACATTGCCTTCAAATGAGCTGCTGGAAAATGAGAAGAATTGGTTGCTCTGTGGTACTCTTCCAGTTAAATTATTGTATGAAAGATTGAGCCATGCGAGGAAAGTTAGAGAAGTTAACTCTTGTGGGATTTCCCCTGAGAGCTGGTTCCAGGAGAGATCTAATGATTCAAGCTGAGCCAAGTCACCAAGCTGTCGTGGAATTTCTCCCATGAAAGCATTATGTGACATGTTAAGACCATGAAGTGATACAAGCCTCTCTATTGATCCAGGAATGACACCATCAAATGAGTTGTTTGATAAATCAATTGCGTTGAAGGTAGTCAGCATTTTATTGAATGTGATATCCAACCCTTTATATGTAATTGTGATGACATCATGGTAGATAAAACCTTGCGAAAAGTTTGTTTGGTGCCCTAGAACCTGTCCATTGTTGACACTCGCCATCATTGATTTCAGTTTACCAAACCATTCTGAGTGCAAGCTGCCAGAGAAAGTGTTACTTGCCAAATCAAGTATTTGCAAACTTGAGAAGAAATCCCTTGTTTGATCACCATTTTGAAGCCCCCCTATTGTGCCATAGAATTGGTTGGATCTCAGTACAAGAACTCGAAGCTTAGGAAGACTCCCCAACCAAGAAGGGAATAAATCGAGGATTTGGTTATTGCTAACATCAAGGAGCACTAGGCTTTTGCAGTTTGATATCGACCTTGGGAGTCCCCCCTCAATTTGGTTGCCATTCAAATCTATTGTCTCAAACATACACCCTTCGTTAATTTTTTGAGGCAACATCCCGTGGAACTTATTCTCCCTCAGCTTCAGTACACTCAAGCTTCCACCTTCGAGTAGACAATATGGGACCAAACCACTAAAGTTGTTATAAGATAAATCCAGGATCTGGAGTTCTCTCATGCCACAAATGGAAGTTGGCACATGGCCATGTAGTCTATTTTTGGACAAATTAATATAGACAACATTGTTAAGATACCTACCAAAGTTAGGAAGAATGGAAGAGAATCCATTATTTGAGTAATCTAAGGCAACTACACCATAAGGCAAGGATATGACTGGTATGGGTATATCTCCTTGAAGCCTATTGAAACTAAGATTGAGAAAATTTAGATGTGTCATTGGAATAAGTGAGGACTTTTCAAGGCTAGTAAATGCATTGTTTGAGAGGTCCAGCTTTCCAAGAGTGTCCTTCCAAACCACCCATATCCATCCTGGTATACTCCCGCCAATCTGATTACTTGAAAGGTCTAATTCAAGAATGATATCTAGATATCTCAAGACCCTTGGGAGTTTTGTGAGGTTGCAAGATGCTAGGCCAAGGTGCTGAATGTTAGGGAGGACAGGAGGCAGAGCACCATCTTCTGCATCAATCACTGATAGCATATTGTTAGAGAAACCAAGAAAATAAAGATTGCTTAGTTTCCAGAAAGGGTTAAGTTCCACTGTGCCTATCAAGTGATTTGACTCAAGGTTGAGATATTTGAGACTTGGAAGTTGGGAAAATGATGTTGGCATTGGACCACTAAGTTGATTATTGCTTTGATTTGAGTCTAGGTACAGTGTTTGCAGTGTCGAAAGAACAAAGATAGATCTTGGAATTTTGCCTGCATTTACATAGAGAATATGAATCAACAGGTCTGTACTGCACCTTTCTAAATAAAGGCAGGAAATTTTCCTTAAAAAGAGGAAATAGGGCACATAGTACTAGTAGAAGCTCATTGTTAGTTAGATCACTTACAAAGATAAAATTATTTTGCAAAGCACAGAGAAGGTTCTATACAGTATTTAGCATCTGTACTTGTACTAGTAAAACTAGAAAAAGTAATACAGTTTCAAACGCATGCAAGAATCTTACCAGTCAGGCTGTTGCTTCCCAAGTTCAGATCACTGAGCTTGGTTAAATTCCCAATCCATAAGGGTATTGACCCAGATATGTTGCAAGAGTGGAGCGTTAAACTATTCAGATTTGTAAGATTGGTAATCGAAGAGGGTAAAGCCCCAGATAAATCATAACTGTCAAGCTCCAGGTATGTCAAATTCTTAAGACCGCCTATCCAAGACCAAGAGAACTCCAGCTTCCTTGGTCCTGATATTCCATAGAGACGCAGTTCCTCCAATGACTGGATTTTTCCAATAACTGAGATATCTGACGCCCTTGAAATCCCTGACGTGCTAAGGCCCAAATGCTTCAGAGACTTGAGATTGACCAGTGATGCTGGTATAACACTGGAACAGTTGATCTTTGTCATTACTAGATCCAGCACTTCCAATTGATTTCCCCTCTCAAACTCTGGTAACTGAACACAAAGATTATCATTCCAGTACAGATCAAGGAACCTCAACCTTTTTAGCTGGAAGATCCTTGTGGGGAACTGCCCCTCAAAATCGTTCCCTGACAGGTCCAGAATTGTCAGCAGAGAGAAGTTTGCAAAGAACTCTGGAACCACACCAGTGATTCCAAAGTTGCCCCTGAGGTTAACCATTGTCAGAAACCGGAGTCGCGAGAAAGAGGTAGCAATCGAACCGGATAATCCGCATGACATTAAGCTGAGGATTTGGATCTGGGGAATAGAGGGCCATATAGTGCTCGACCAAGTTGGGCCGCTGCTGGAGAGGTCCATCTCATCAAGGTAGAGCTCTCTCAGTCTGCTTAGGTTTGCTATGAAGCTTTGAAAATTGGGCTCACTGAGGTATAAGTTTGGATTACCAGACAAGTCGAGAACAAGAAGCTTGTTCAGACTCGCAATACCAACAGGAATCTGACCAGCAAAATTTGTAAGAGACAGATCGAGGCTGACGAGCTCGGAGAGCCGCTCAAACCCAGAAGATGGGAGCTGCGCTCCCCTGAAGTCATTGCCACTAAGGCTAAGGTTTCTGAGCAAGGTGAGGTTGAAGACTGCTGGGTCTAGGCCATTGCTCTGAAGATAATATTGGCCACTGAGGTCGAGCGCCATGACATGCCCGGAAGCCATGTCGCAGGTGACACCCTCCCAGTGGCAGCAGTCGGTGTCAGGTTGCCATGACGGGAGGCTGCCTTTGCTGATGAAGGAGCGCTTTAGCTGCAGCAGGGAAGACGATTGAGATGCGAGGCATGCCGCAATGGAGCCACTGGCAGTGGCAGTAGGATGGGAGGAGGAAGAGTATGTGTAGACGAGGAGCAAGATGAGCAGGTGTTTGTGCGTGGTACTCATCGTGCAAGTTTGCGTGCTTCCGATCCCTCTGGTGTAGTTAATTATTAGGGAAGAAGGCGTCATCATATATAGTTAATTTGATTCCTTGTTTTCCAAGTCCAAACTCCAAAGTCATCAGCATCGGTCAGGTCGCAAATGCTGTTAACCTTGTCAACACGCCCAGTGTGATCACAGCTTGATGCAGCACGGTAAGGAAGAGGTACACCCGTACATGTGATAGCCTGACAGGCGACGGCAAATGCAGCGTAGACCTCGCTCCATGGAAAAAAATCGTCCCGCTGGCTGGCAAAGACTCGGCAGCAGCCAAAGTCAAGAGATAAGAAAAATAAGACTTGGCATTCAGAGTCGTTGATTCTTGCTTGCATTTTGTTTAGTCCTGTCATTGTCTGTAACTGACTCTCAGCTGTCTGGTGGAACTGAGAGTCCGGTCTTTAAAAAATAAAAAGGGGGCCGTGTGTTGTTGACATCTCTGAGTTTGGCGTAACCCTTGGTCTCAATGCGAGTCTGTTCACGCGTTCAAACTTGAAATCTGTTTCTGATTAGATCTTTATTTTTTTTAAAAAAATTAAAAAGCAAACAACACATTGTGTCCTACAGCTGTGCATGCATCTGCGACTTTATTCGATGCAGAGTTCCTTTTTTCTTTGATAATAATACAGTTAAGGCTGTGTTTAGTTGGGAAAGTTGGGGTGAAAAGTTACTGTAGCACTTTTCGTTGTTATTTGGTAAAATTTGTCCAACTATGGATTAATTAGACTCAAAAGATTCATCTCGAACTTTACAGACAAACTATGCAATTAGTTATTGTTTTTACCTACATTTAATACTCCATGCATACGTTTAAAGATTCGATGTGATGGGTGAAAGAGGAAATATTTTGGGTTTGCATGGCAACTAAACAGGGCCTAAGACGTCCGAACGGGCGGACGTCTTCCTCCACTCACTCACACACGCGCCGCTTGCCAACGACCCTATCCGCTTGTCCCGTCCGCGCGCCTCGATGGTCGCTGCACCGTTTTCTCCCTGCGTCACCGTACCCATCCGTCCACCCCACTCCACCTCACCGCCGCCGGTCCCCTGCCATGCCACGCCCCATCCCCTGTGGCCTCCTCTGCGCTGTCTCCTCCACGCTGCATTCCCATCGGGCCTAATCTGCCTCCCCTGCTGTAAGGTCCAAATGGCTAGAGGGGGGTGAATAACCTATTTAAAAATCTACAAGCTTCACTAAACAACCACGTTAGTATAAAAGATGGCTAAGCTAATTCTAGCACTAGCTCAACTATACTATGCAAGCCACCTATACAATTCTAGTGAAGCAAGGCTATGATCTCTAATACACACCAACAAGACTAAGTCACTAAGCTACTTACTCGTTGTGGCGATGCACCCACTTGTCGGTTCGTGAGCTAATCTACTATCAAGAGTCGAGCCCTCGGCGGGCGCCGCACAACCACACACAAGATGGGGATCCTCCAAGCCACGAGCTTCACTAGAGTATCCAATTTGCGAACTCCTGCGGGGAAGGATCAAGAACCCCTTACAACACTTGGTGAGGGCTCCAACAATCTTCAATTGTGAGCTCAATCACCTCCGCTGCTCTAAGCCGTCTACCGGTCGGAAAACACGGAAGAGTAACAAGAAATCCGCAGCAACTCTAAGATCAAGTGCCTCTAGAATGCAACTCTCAAGCAATGCACTTGAATCTCACTCAATCTCACTCAAGATGTGCAACTAAGCAAGGAGATGAGTGGAGGGGTTGTTCTCTAGCTCAAAGGATGTCTCTAGGTCTCAAAATATGCAAGAGATGCCCTCAAACCCCGGACAACATCTATTTATAGCGAAGGGGTACGCAGCTAGCCGTTACCGGACGACACAGTTAAAATCGCGCTGACCGGACGCACCGGTCAGGTTGACCGGACGCGTCCGGTCACTACAGGACAAGCGTGAACAGTGCACGTCAGAACTAGCCGTTGCCGTGACCGGACGCGCTCTACTGTTTGACCGGACGCGACAGTGTCAGCGTCTGGTCGTGGTCCAGTAAGCTCCCGTTGAGACCGGACGCGTCCGATCGGAGTCCAGTAACGATCCACTCATGACCAGACGCGTCCGATCGCAACTGCCCTCCGTGCTGAACTCCTGGGTGCGTGACCGGACGCGCCGGTTCCACGAGGAACCGGACGCGCCGGTCCGCGACCCTTCTCACACGCGCGTCTGTCTGTGGTTTGAACTGACCGGACGTGCCAGCCGCGTCCGGTCAATTCGACCACAGCGTCCGGTCACTGTATTTTCAGTGATAATCATTTCGGACTTTCGCCACCTTTTCTCGTCTCCGGCGCAATAGAAAATAGGCATTTCATTTCCTCGAAAACGCCTGAATCCCGCGCTCGCAAGCTCGGCAGGAGGGAGAGCGAACACCAAACCCCTTACTACCGCTCACACACCACCGCCTTCGCAAAAGTGCTAACACCACCAAGTGTACACCACAATGTGCATGTGTGTTAGCATTTCACAAACATTTTCCAAGGCGTTATGTTAGCTCTCAACTAGATCCTAATGCATATGCTCAAGACATTGATCTAGTGGCACTTGATTCCCGAGCTAACCGTGATTGTCCCTCTTGATAGTCGACTAAGTATCCTAAATCCGGTCAATCACTTCTCTACTCATCTTAGACCGGCAAAAGAAAAACCCTATTGTTATACCTTTGCCTTGCGCTCTTAGATCCTTCTCTTCCACTTGATCATCATGTCCATCATATTATGTGCATCTCCACCATGATCGACATTTCATGTCCATGCACCATTTCTTTGTGATCTTGTGGCCACCACTCCTTGCCACGTACACCTTCATCACATGTGTTGCTTATGCCTAACTCAAAACACTTAACACATGGCATTAGCAACTTGGTGTCATTAATTACTAAAACCAAACTTGGGCTTTCACCTGCCTCCATCGCGCTGCCTCCTCACCGTGGCCGGCCTGCTCACCGTGACCGCCTCCACCGAGCCAGTGAGCCTCCACGACGGATGCTCCAGCAAGCAGGCGATGGGAACGAGATACGTGTGATGTCACGCCCGTCGGCGAATTGCCCGTGCCACTGCCGCACAGCGAGGTCCATGTGCCGCTGTCGGCATGCCTCCATTCGTCCAAGCAAAGCCCATGTTGCAAGAGCATGTTTCGAGTGTTTCAGATGTTTTATCTGGATGTTGCAAAAGTAGATCGGAATGTTGCACATGTTGTAGTGGCTATATACGCATGTTTCAAGTGTATGTTTCAAATATTTAATCTTGTTTTTCTGACGTATGTTTGCAAGTGTTTCATCTGGATGTTGCATATGTTTTCACACATATGAAGTGTTTTCAGGTGTTTTTTTTCAAGTGTTTCATACGCATGTTTCAAGTGTTTCAGTTGTTTTGTATGTATGTTGCAAGTGTTTCTTCCAGATATTTCAAAAGTAGATCTGGTGTTGCAGCTATTGTTTCAGATGTATGTTTCATGTATTTCATCTACCTTCAGACTTATGTTGTAAGTGTTGCATCCGGGTGTTTCAAAAGTAGATCGGGTGTTACATCTCTGCCTTCGCTTTTCGATCTGCTGCCTCACCTTCGCCTCGGTGTCTCCTCCTCCTCCTCCTAGCTCTGGCTTGGCATCTGCCGCCCCCTTGAAAGCCCAAGTTTGGTTTTGGTAATTAATGACACCAAGTTGCTAATGCCATGTGTTAACTGTTTTGAGTTAGGCATAAGCAACACATGTGATGAAGGTGTACGTGGCAAGGAGTGGTGGCCACACGATCACAAAGAGATGGTGCATGGACATGAAATGTTGATCATGATGAAATGCACATAAAATGATGGACATGATGATCAAGTGGAAGAGAAAGATCTAGGAGCGCAAGGCAAAGGTATAACCATAGGGTTTTTCTTTTGCCGGTCTAAAATGAGTAGAGAAGTGATTGACCGGGTTTAGGATACATAGCCGACTATCAAGAGGGGCAATCACAGTTAGCTCGGAAATCAAGTGCCACTAGATCAATGTCTTGAGCATATGCATTAGGATCTAGTAGAGAGCTAACTTAACGCCTTGAAAAATGTTTGTGAAAATGCTAACACACATGCACATGGTATTTTTCACATGATGGTGCTGGCACTTTTGCGAAGGCGGTGGTGTTTGAGCGGTAGTAAGGGGTTTGGGGTTCGCTCTCCCTCCCGCCGAGCGTGCGAGCGCGGGATTCAGGCGTTTTCGAGGAAATGAAATGCCTATTTTCTATTGCGCCGGAGGCGAGAAAAGGTGGTGAAAGTTCGAATTGATTATCACTAAAATTACAGTGACCGGACGCTGTGGTCGAATTGACCGGACGCGGCTAGCGCGTCCGGTCAGTCCAAACCACAGACAGACGCGCGTGTGAGAAGGGTCGCGGACCGGCGCGTCCGGTCCCTCGCGGAACCAGCGCGTCCGGTCACGCACCCAGGAGTTCAGCACGGAGGGCAGATGCGATCGGACGTGGTGGCGCGTCCGGTCACGTTCGACCGGACGCGTCCGGTCACGAGTGGACCGTTACTGGACTTCGATCGGACGCGGCTGGCGCGTCCGGTCACATGCGATCGGACGCGTCCGGTCACGATGGAAGCTTACTGGAACGCGTCCGGTCAAACGGTTGAGCGCGTCCGGTCACGGCAACGGCTAGTTCTGACGCGCACTGTTCACGCTTGTCCTGTAGTGACCGGACGCGTCCGGTCACCCTGACCGGAGCGTCCGGTCAGCACGTTTTGAACTGCGTCGTCCAGTAACGGCTAGCTGCGTACCCCTTCGCTATAAATAGATGTTGTCCGGGGTTTGAGGGCATCTCTTGCATATTTTGAGACCTAGAGACATCCTTTGAGTTAGAGAACAACCCCTCCACTCATCTCCTTACTTAGTTGCACATCTTGAGTGAGATTGAGTGAGATTCAAGTGCATTGCTTGAGAGTTGCATTCTAGAGGCACTTGATCTTAGAGTTGCTGCGGATTTCTTGTTACTCTTCCGTGTTTTCCGACCGGTAGACGGCTTAGAGCAGCGGAGGTGATTGAGCTCACAATTGAAGATTGTTGGAGCCCTCACCAAGTGTTGTAAGGGGTTCTTGATCCTTCCCCGCAGGAGTTCGCAAATTGGATACTCTAGTGAAGCTCGTGGCTTGGAGGATCCCCATCTTGTGTGTGGTTGTGCGGCGCCCGCCGAGGGCTCGACTCTTGATAGTAGATTAGCTCACGAACCGACAAGTGGGTGCATCGCCACAACGAGGAGTAGCTTGCCGGGAAGCAAGTGAACCTCGGTAAAAAATCTTGTGTCATCTCTTTGCCGAGGATTTCTCTTGTGATTGATCATTGTGATTTATTCTTCTATTGCATTACTTCTCTACATCGTTGGTATAAGAATCAAGTCACTTACTCTTTATTTTCTTGTACTGGTTCTTTTGTAGTTTGCTTAGCGTAGCTTTTATCACTTAGGAGTAAGTAGCTTAGTGACTTAGTCTTGTTGGTGTGTATTATAGATCTTAGCCTTGCTTCACTAGATTTGTGTAGGTGACTTGCATAGTGTAGTTGAGCTAGTGCTAGAATTAGCTTAGCCATCTTTTATACTAACGTGGTTGTTTAGTGAAGCTTGTAGATTTTTAAATAGGCTATTCACCCCCCCTCTAGCCTTTTAGACCTTACACCCCTCCTCTTCTGAATGCTGGCATAACCACCTAGTGTAGTCATCTGCTGCAGCTGATGGCCGCGTGCATGCTAGTGAGAAACAAAGGGGCATGAGAGGGGACTCTCCACGTGCAGTTGGGCGGTGCAGGCCCCACATAGGCGGGCACAGGATGTAGGTGCATGGGGGAGACGGAGTGCAGGCGCGGACGTTCGGATGCGAACATACATCCGGACGTCCAGACGCTAGCATTGCCGTTTTTTCTTTTATCTAGACTAGACAAGGTTAATATGGCAAGGTCTGAACTGTTAGCCGTGATCTTCTCAGACAATTGTACTCTCTAATTCAGTTAATTCCTTAGTACCCTACATAAGCTTAGTCTATTCGGGTTGTAATAGTATGTGTTGCATATTAGGCCTTGTTTGGATACAATTACAATCGATGGTGGCCGCAATATTACCTCCACTGCCTGTGACCAGGCCACCACGAGTCTCAATAGACTTCACATATCGCAGCTCCGCGGTTGTGGTTCTGCTGCCACAACATGCGGTCCCCAAGGGCCTCCTCCGTCTTGGACTGAATTTGAGTGCCTATTTCTATTCTTAATGAAAAACCACCAAATTCCTCCTAGGTTGGATCTCTTTTTTTTTCAAGGGCCTCCTTTGTAGCCACACGCTCATGCCCAAGGGCAGTGGTAGCAACAGTGCTAGGGAGGGAGGGGCGACAGTTCCCAATGACAACGACTAGGGTGACATAGAGGATCGGCGACGAGGAATGTGGCAGCCCACCGATACCCATGGCGGCGAAGGCTTGACGATTTGTTGCTGCTTGACGCTAGGCCAGCAAATCAATTAGATCCGCGACCAAAACCGCGCTGCCCTCTGTGGAGATCGATCTCCCCAAGGGCGATGCAGCGGCAATGGTAGCGGAAGCCTCAGCTCAGGATAAAAAAAACTAAATTTAAGCCAAGACTTCCTGAAGATGATTGGGAGACCTGATAGGATAGAGGGTCAGATAAGCTGGTTCTCTCCTGCGCCGGCTAGGCAACCACGCTCAGGTTGGGACATAAACAACCTCTAATTTCTGGAGCCTATTGTGCCCGAGTTGCATGTGATTCACTTATTCTTTTATCTTATTATCTTATAACATCGAGATACATTTAACTAGTACAACAGAAATATATGTCTTATAGAAACAAACATTTGTTGCATATTGGTATTACATATACATATAAATATACAAATGCTCGCAAATCCATCCTTCTATGTGGTAAAATATTCGTGACAAGATTGCCAATGCGAAACCCACTCCAAACCCCAAGCCAACAAACGTGAACAAAAGGATGGCATCAACTCTGTCCTGCCACAAATTATTGGATTCTTGATGATCTAATGCTCTTGGAGTAGTTGAACCGGGATTGTCACATGGTTTAGACACTTGACTTCCACAAAGGCCCGCGTTGCCTTCAAAAGAACTAGATGAAAATGAAATTTTGGTTTTGCTTTGGTATTCTTCCAGTCAAGTTGTTGTAGGAAAGATTTAGCCAACTGAGAGAAGTTAGAGAGGTAAGATCTGGTGGGATTTCCCCTGAGAAATGGTTGCAGAAGAGATCTAAAGATTCCAGCCTACTCAAATCACTGTGGTGGAATTTGTCCCATGAAATTATTGTGCGACATATTAAGTCCATGTAGTGAAACAAGCCTGCCAAGTGACTCGGGAATGGGACCATCAAATGAGTTATCTGATAAATCGATTATTTCAAAAGTGGTTAGGATTTTGGTCAGGATTTTGGTCATCTGTAACACAGAATTTTTGTATGTGATGGTGACAGTATATTGATAGTTCGGTTCATTTGGTTTGTTGTCGTGCTCCAAACTTTGTCCTTTGTCATTGTTGTTATTCATCATTGATTTGAATGTCTCAAACAATTCTGAATGCAAGTAACCAGAGAAATTGTTGGAGGCTAAGTCAACTATTTGCAAACTTGTAAAATGTTTATTTCTTTTATGGCCAGTATGAAGATCTGTTACAGTGCCATTGAGTTGGTTGGATCTTAAGATAAGGACTCGAAGGTTTGGAAGAGCACCAATCCAAGATGGAAATGAACCAGCAATACAATTATTACCAACGTCAAGGAGCTCTAAATCTTGGCAATTTTTTTAGTGATTCAAGTAGTGTACCTTCAATTCGATTTCCACTCAGATCTATTGTTTCAAGCTTACATCCTTCTCTAATATTTTTTGGCAGTACCCCATGTAGCTTGTTTTTTCTTAACTTTAATACAGTGAGGCTTCCTCTTTCTATCAAACATGCTGGGACTGGTCCACTAAAGTAGTTGTAAGATAGGTCCAAGATATCAAGGTTGTTTAAACTACAAAGCGAAGGTGTTATATGGCCACTTAGTTTATTATTAGAAAAATTGATGTAGGTGCCATTTGTAAGATACCTGCCGAAGTTGGGCATGATGGAAGAGAAGTTATTATTTGAGTAATCCAACGTAACCTCCTCGGATGATGATACTGGTACTGGTATTCTTCCTTGAAGTCTATTAGAACTGAGATCAAGAAAAGCCAAGGATGGCATATGAACAAAAGGAGACTTCTCTAAAGTAGTAAACATGTTGTGTGAAAGGTCCAAACTTTGAAGTTGGTACTTCCAGTTTTCCCATACCCAATTTGGTATGGCCCCTTCCATTTGGTTATTCGAAAGGTTAAGATATGCAACAGTGTCAATATATTTGAATGCAGCTGGAAGTTTAGTAAGATTGCAAGATGCAAGAGCTATGTCAGTGATATTAGGGAGAGACGGAAACACTGTATCACCTTCTTTGTCTATGAGCGATATCATATTATTAGACAGGCTAAGTGCAGTGAGGCTTTTCAACCCCCAGACTAAGCTAAGCTCAATTGTGCCCATCAATTTATTTGACTCGAGATAGAGAAGCTGAAGATTTGCAAGCTGAAAAAATGATTTTGGTATTGGTCCTGCCAACTGATTACCACTTAAATCGATATATGTCAACAGTGAGGATGAAGGAGCAGGAATGTCTTCTAGAGAACCCGAAAGCTGATTCCCACCATCTAGGAAAACAGCTTGCAGTGCTGGAAGAGCGAACAAAGACTTCGGAATGTCTCCTGCACGCATGGACAATATGTCAGAGTCTTTTCAAGCATTACTAATGTCTTTTGAATTTTGGTCCTGCAAATTGTAAATAGAAGGCATATTTCTGGTACTAACACACCAGTTTCAAAATTTTGACATCATTATATCCTAGAGCTTGTTTATTTATATTCCATCTATGTATTTTTAATATGTTGTATTATTATTTGAAAATGTCAAACTCAATAAGTTTTGACTTACAAATATCAAATCGTCTACATGCTCAATGTACAAAAGCCTTGTCAATAATAGACTTGAGTTTCAAAATTTTGTTAATACATGGATTTTTTTTACTGGCTATAAAACATACTACAAGAGAGATTAATGATAAAAAAATGTACTATGGAAGATACTTTTAACCTATATGTATACAAAGTTACAAACGTACACTCAAAATGAATGTGCTGGGTGATGATATTTGGCTTGACATTGGATAATTATGGCAAAACAAACAATTGTAGTTTTTGTTAGGTTCAACCTTTCATTTGGAGTTACTAACATGTACTAAATAAAAGGGTTCACGAGCCAAGAGACATGACAAAAGACACCTCTTTACGCACGATGCAACACTACACCGGTAGTTGGCCATTGGCAAAATCAAGCATATATGAGTTAAGAGCATAACTGTGGAAGCCTCAAATCATCTTAACAATTCCTCATCATTCTTTTATAATAAGGTCATATATCGACGCTGACTTCTCAATCTCTCCCTTGACAAGTGCAATGCTAAATACCAAAACATAAATGGTTTGAAGGCAAAGTGAAGTAACTCGAATGACCGAAAGCTAGCTAGTAATTAAAAAGCAAACACAAGACCGATGGATACAAGGAAGCAGGATCATCAAAGCTCCAAGTAAAAACTCAATTTTGGCAAAGGCTAAACACAACCAAAAAGTCCAATAAGACACACAAGAGCTTCATGAAATGTCAAAAAACTCAAAGCCATTTCATCATTAGTGTACTGCCCATCACAAGTAAACCAAGGTTCTTATCAACTTGGTTTCACATCCTCCACCTTAAGGTAACCTGTCACTATCTCTTCGTTAAGGTAATCTTTGGTTTCACATTCTGCAGAGTACGAGCATAGGACCAAGAGGTCGAGAGCGTGGAAGAAGTGCTTAGTGGGATGGTTTACTACTAATGATAATGATGAATACATCTCCAAGAGTTTGCCAAAATTCACTTGGCAAATCCTGTGATTTGGCAACTCTCTAAAATATATGCCAAGTGAAAAAATAGACTCTCTCTAATAGTTTGTCATTTTGACTTGGTAAAATAAAAAAAGTAGGCCCACATCCTACCCGACCCAACTGTCCCGCGACTCTCCTTCCATCGCGCCGCGCACGATCCTTCTCCGCGTGTGCGTGAAGGGCGCCGCCGCCGTGGTACCTCGCGCTCTCCGTCGAAGCTGGCCATCATCGACTCCGGCCGGCCATCTCCTACATGAGCTAAACATGAGCTTATATTTTATCTGGATTAATATTTCATTCAGTTTGTATGACCCACGTTGTTTTTGTCAACACCTCGCATGACAACTATCTTGTGAAAATTTTGCTTGCATTCACGTTGTCTGATTTAGTACCATGCGGTATCAGACTTGGAACAGTAGAAGGTCAGGCGATCTATCCTGTCCATTCAGCAACACGAAAACAAGGAGCATCAGCATTTAATCAAGACCTGGCATCCATGTTCCATCAGCACGGCAGTAGGTACCAGCAGCGACAGGAAGGAGACGGGGAATTGTCCACACGAGCGCGGGAAGACAGGCGGCGTCACACGGGCTCGCGATGCGAAGCGGGATGCGCGCGCGGAGGGGAGGAATAGCAAGTTGCTAAAAATGCCAAGTTCATTTGGCAAACGGTTGGAGAGTAAATTTTCTTGATTTGCCAAATTTTTAAGGATAGCAAGCTTATTTGGCAAACTGTTGGAGATGCTCACCGGGGTTGCGCAAACCATTTACTAAACACTATCATGACAAAATTAACCCCTAACTGATTCTACCAATCAGCTAGGGGCGCGGGGCCTAGCGTTAGATATCTAACAAAGCCTCCGAGGCTCTGATTGCTCCGAGCGTTGGAGTACACAAGATTCATGATATCATAAGATATGGGGTACACAAGAGCCACCATAGTTTAAGTTAAGGTTCAACCAAATACATATTCAAGATACACAGAGGTGACATGCAAAGGAAAAAAAACTATTGGAAATGGATGAAAAAACATATAGACCAGTATTGGTAACTTCAACTTAATTGACAAAGACTACATTATCTATTATGTATATTGTGTTAAAAAATAAACAAGAAAATGTGTAATTCTGTACAAGTAACTGCTATTGATCAGATAGAGAGATATTAAACAATAACTAATGCTTATATATCTTCTAATATTCTAATCCATGCGAGAGCATGGATTGATCGACTAGGGAGCCTAATACATACTTTACGTAAAATCAGTGCAACTGGATCTACATGTGAGACCCATATGAGAAACTCAAAGTCGCGCATGAAAGGCTTCTCTACGTGTTAATAAGTCAAAAAAAAAATCCAATGAACACCGGACCTTTTTTAGTTTATCTCCAATAAATTTTGGACTTGGTCAGATCATATGGTGACGGACATCCAAATCCAAATACACACATCAAAATGTATCCAAACCAAATAAAGTCCATTTGGATTTTGGATTATTCAAATCCACTCCCAATCGTCCGACGTCTAGACTTGTTTATCTATAATCTATAATAATAGGAAAGTAAACTTTTGTAAGGAAGCAATTGTGATTTGGAGTCTTACCGGTGAGGCTATTATCTGAGAATCGCAGCTCCTCGAGTTGGGTCAGGTTCCCAATTGTTGAAGGTATCGGCCCCGAGAAATTGCAACCTTCGAGATCCAAATAAGTTAACTTCGTAAGATTGCCGATCCATGACGGTATTTGCTGCCCAGAGACGTCACCGCCCATGAACTCTAAAGATGTCAAAGTACCGAGATATCCAATCTGGTGTGGTATTGGCACAGTGAAATCACAATTCAATAAGGACAAAGTTTCCAGCTTTGTCAGGTTGCCTATCCAAGAGGGTACCGATTGTGAGAAGTCGTAGCCGCGAAGGTCCAGATATTTCAATTCTTTAAGATTGCCAACCCAAGATAATACTGGCTTCTCCGACCCAGATCCATCTAGCTCCAGTCTATTCAGTGATGGAAGCCTTATTGAAATGGGTAGTTCCATGACCATGGTTGATGTGGTAAGGCTCAAAGTCTGGAGAGACGTCAGATTGGCAAAAGTGAGTGGGGTAGGGCTTCCCCAATGCTATTTTTTTTTCACTAGTAGCCCTAAGTCGATTGAATAAAAAAGTAGGTGCTTTATACTTATCATAGTGACTTGCAAAAGCTACGTATGCTTAGGGAGAGAGAAAGTGGTTCATGCTAAAAAAAGAAAAGAGAGAGGAAATAAAAGTGAGGTATGATGAAAGAAAAAGTTTCGGAAAAAGTCTACTTCACCCCCTCAACTATGGGGGTGGACTACTTAACCCCCTCATCTATGAAACGGTCTATTCTACCCCTAAACTTTTCAAAACCAGTCAAATTACTCTATAGGCGGTTTTAAAACGGCGGATTTGCTACAGTAACCATGAAATTCCTACATTAACCACGTGTTTGCTACAGTACCGGTGGCTTTTGCCTTTTTCTTTTTTTTATTTATTACGGCCGAATCTTTGAAAAATCATAGTAAATCACAGAAAAATCATAAAATGAAAAATCCAATTTTGTTGGACTCCACATAAGTAGATCTACACAGTGAATATATAATATGATATGCTTTAGTACAAAGTTTTTACTGTAGATTTTGATCTATTCTTTTTCTGTAATTTGGACTCCAATTTTGTTGTACTAAAGCATATCATATTATATATTCACTATGTAGATCTACTCATGTGGAGTCCAACAAAATTGGATTTTCTATTTTATGATTTTTCTGTGATTTACTATGATTTTTCAAAGATTCAGCCGAAATAAATAAAAAGAAAAAGACAAAACCGCTAGCACTGTGGCAAGACCATTACTGTAGCAATGACGTCAGTACTGTAGCAAAATCACCGTCTGAAAACCGTCTGGGGGTAATTTGATCGGTTTAGGAAAGTTCAGAGGTAGAATAGACCATTTTATACTTGAGGGGGTTAAGTAGTTCACCCCCATAGTTGGGGGGTGAAGTAGACTTTTTTCAAAAAGTTTTTTTGCAAACCACAAGTAGTAATAGTTAGCATTGTGTGAATAGTAGTCTCAATATTTTCTAGTGTATATAGATCATTTTATTTGTACTAAAACCACTAGTAGTGTGGTGGTGCCCTAAGTGAAATTGGTCCCCAGTAGATTTAGGTGCTGCAAACTGTTTGCAGCCGGAAAATATGTAAATCTCACGAAAAGCATGGGGTTCGCAGATAAATCAAGCATCATCAAACTTTTTAGCTGGAAGACCTCGTCTGGAAATTGCCCTTCAAAATGATTGCCTGATATGTCAAGACTGCTAAGGAAGACAGTTCAGAAAAGTACTCAGGGACTTTGCCATTGAGTTCGTTGTATCCGAAGTTGATCGATACCAGTGAGCGAAGCCTTGAGAAGGAAGGGTGAATAGAACCTGATATACCACACGCATGCAAGCTAAGAATCTGTAGCTGGGGAACATAGTCTGCTAATGCAGTAGACCAGGTCGAACCACTGCTAGATAAATCCACATAACAAGATGGAGCTCCCTCAGATTGCTCATATTTGTCATGAAGTTCGGAAACTTGCGTCTTGAAAATACAACCCATAGTTACTCCCGAAGTTGATTGTTTTCAGTGCGCCAAGCCTTGAGAAGGAAGCATGAATAGAACCTGATAAACGACACCCAGGCAAGCTCAGAATCCGTAGCTGAGGAACTGAATGCCCTAAAACAGCAGACCAAGTCTAGATCCACCCAATCAAGATGGAGCTCCCTCAGATTGCTCATATTTGGCATGAAGGTTCCGAAACTTGGCACTCGAAGATACTACAGCCCATAATTTTGTGAAAAATCAAGAGTGACAAGGTTCTTGAGGCGGGAAATTCCACTGGGGATTTGGGAGAAGTTCAGGTGGGTGATATCTGTGAGCCGCTCGAACCCAGATGCTGGGAGGCGGACGTCGGTGAAATCATTGAAAGCAAGATTGAGGTTCCTAAGAGAGGTGAGGTTGAAGAGCGCAGGGTGTCGGCGAGGGCTCATCAGGCTGAACCCACCGAGGTCAAGAGAAATTACTCTCCCGGAACCGGAGCCCGTGTCGCAGATGATGCCCTCCCACTGGCAGCAGTATGTTCCAGCTTGCCATGATGACAGGTTGTTGGCAACGATGAAGGAACTTTTCAGCTGGAGGAGGGAAGAAGCTTGATCTGGGAGACAAGGGGCTGTGGCGCTGTTGATCTTGGCTGCAGCATCTGCAAAGTGGTAGGAGCATAGCAGCAGGAGGAGGACGAGGATGCGGAAGCGATAATTAGTGGCAGTCATTTTGCTGTCGGTTTGCTGTTTCGAACAACGTGCTGTCCTTCATATAGGAGATGAGCAGAAATGTTTACGCTACTTGCCTTTCCGACAATTTCACGTATCAACGCATTCATATGATAGCTCCTTTTTTTTTTAAGAAACAGGAGGGGTTGCCTCCTACCGAGCTTTTATTGAATTTTTTAAGAAAAACTTACAAACAGTCTTACATGGGAGCTCAAGAAACAAAAAAGGAAACAAAGAAGATCTGAAGAATTACACGTAAGCTTCTAGCCATTGAGTTAACAAAGGAGCTAAGCTACTTTTTGATCTTAGTATAACTAAAGCAAATTCTTGACAAAAGATCCGCTTGCATTGATCAACAGAGGGCTGTACATGCTTGAAGATTGCATCATTTCGAACCATCCAGATTGACCAAGACATTGTCACTATAATTTCCATGAAGAAAGGCTGTTGTAACTGTGCTCTGAAAGAAGCCAGAGTGCCAAATGGATCAGAAGAGTTATGTATAAGCAAGCCCAAAGTGAACCAGCAGGATCTTGAGAAAGGACAATCCAAGATTATATGATAGTTCTTTTGTCGCTTATTACTGCTAATAGTCTTTTGTAATAACGAGTGACAGATTTTTTTCTTCCCGTTTCTCTCTTACAGTGTAGCCTTTTTTTCGGTAACCATTATGGTTATTACTGCTGAAAGGCAAATTTGTATTTGTTCTACTCTCTCTTAAACGAAAAATGTGCTCAGGCACGGTCGCGAAGAAAACTACTCTCTGCTTTAACTTTATACTTGCCCTTCCGAAAGTTTCCACACCAACGGTCCACGAGAAGCCCAACTACTAAAACATCATGAGGCGGCACAAATTTGAGTGAACGGCCGCTTGAACACCGAATTGTTGGCCGCCGGGCGGCCGGGGAGACATGAAGGAAGGGAGCACAGAATCGCCATATACATATGATTTGTGAGACTGCAACAGTGCTCCAAATATGTTTTGTCAGGCCAGTCCCATCCGTGGAGGAGAAACCATTTATACGGAATTAAACGACTTGCCAGCTAAACAAAAGATGTTGGGGGCAATCCTAGTTAACGAAGAAAAGGAGAAGAAAGTAAGACCAGTCTCAAACTCTCAATGGAGATTTCAATGGAGTTTCATTTTTATTAATGTTGTGACACATCAGCAAAACTACTAAGTTGGCAGGATATTGATGACGAGAGAGAGGATGAGAGTTTCATCATGATGAAACTTGACCCGCATGAGTACCTAGGTGATGAAGTCCATCGAGTTTTAATCCAGCTTCCTCACCCGGATCTCCTGTGATGCATTTTTCCTTCCGATGCCGCCTCCCACCTTCCCCCTTCCTCTTTCACGCCAAATCCCTCAATCGCCAACCCTATATTTGTGCCTCCTTCCATGCCGGCTGTTATTTGGTGGAGCTCCGGTTCCTTGGTTGGGTGGCAGTTCTCATCGTTGAGACACATTATGAAATGCTGATTTTTTGCATTGGGAGGAAATGATCTGTTTCTTCCTTAGGTGGGCCTCATGATAGGAATTTTGCGCTTGCATCATGGCGCTACTCCACGATGTGCCACCCGCGTGTCTGAGTTGTGCTCGCCGCCTGCCTGCGCCCGCATCGTAGCACGCTCGCTAGCCCGATCTTCACTGGCATCACAGCGCGCTTGCGTGCTCGACCTGCGCCGCCATGCCCAGCCGCCCGCACTCGCCCGACACGCTCGCTACAAACACGCCACTGCCCGCCTACACCTGGGACATGCTCACTCGAACGCGCCACGCCGCCATGTTGCCGCCCGCTCGTGCCTGCCATGTGCTCATCCATGCATGCTGCGTTGCTGCCCTAGCTAGCTACAGTTCACCAACGCGCTACCGTGCCCACGCTTGCTAGCCTCATTAGCTATTCTAAAACCCTTTATTTTCTTAATTTACTCATGCACCCAATTTATCCTGATCTCCTGAGCAAAACACTAGATAGAGAGTGGATATGAAGTTTCTATTGACTGCGAAAACTTCGAATTGAAGGGGCGATTTATCAAGTTCTTAATTGTAAGGACCTTCAGTCCCAAAATAAATATAAATCTCGCTTTTTGTAACGCCCTATAAAGTTTTTTTTTTGGGGTCAAACTTAAAATGTTTGACCCCACAACGTAAAGGCCCTTTGTGCGTGCGAGCGTCAGAGGACTGGCGAGCGTTGCTTTTTTTTATCCATGCGACACGGTAGTTGATAGTGGGCGGACGAAGGCTCGGAGTCTTTTCAAGTCATGCAAATTAAACGTCTAGTGGATGTGGATTGTGGACAGGACCTGTGTAACGACGTTGATAGTCACCGAGATTTGATCTGTTTCTCCTTCAACCAAAGACACGCTAATGTGTACCTTGACCCTGAAAAACGAAAATAAAGGTGTAGTACAAGCTTGACTTGCTGCGCGGGTTGAGCTGGTTGAATGGATCATCTCATCAAGAGTCACTGCTGGTTGAGCTGGTGGGCTTATTTGCAATGATGCAACGACTCTCGTGCCAAGCGCTTTTCGTTTTTATCTTAGATGGAACGTAACTCGTGGGTCGTGGCCAGCTACTCAAGCTCACCAACAAATATTAACCACCATATAGGACTTGACTTCATCCACGCCCCTGTAGTATGCGATTCTTTGTTGGGATGTTGTCCGATTTACCTCAATCTACATGTAATGGCCAATGGTGGAGGTTGTTTTCATCAGCGGGTTCAATCAGGCTATCCTCTGCCGTGCTATCAAGGTTTCTGCCGCCATTGGACAAACAAAAGGCACGCTTGCTCGCATTAGTCGCATTCGATCAAAGTCGTCGCTTGAAGGTGACCAATGTAATCCGTCACCAATTCACCATTGCTCCTTGGCCAACAACAATCATGTAAGCACGAAAGAAAAATCAACTGTGTGTCGTTGATTAACACGTGTTATTTTGTTACCGGAATCCGTCATGTAGCACGGCTTCATTTTCACCGTCTTCCTCGACTCCGGCAACATAGCACCAGCCGCCTCTCTACGTGCGTCGTTCGCTGAACAACGGGCTAGCTAAACCGCCGCAGAATGGACGGGAGCAAGGCTCCCGAGTTGAGAGATAACTTTAATTCAAATTGAATGAAAAGGGGTTGCTGCCATCCAGGCCTGAAAATTCAGGCAAAATTTGCAGATTGTGCCAAGCTGATCGGAAATATTGCACTTTTCAAAATGAGCCAGGAGCACTTTGTTTCAAGAAGTGGTTTTTAAGCACAAGGCTAGAGACAAAACACCGTGAGGGTGTCTAGAAATATTGCATGTACATGTACCTCATCAAAAGGAAAAGTCTAAATAAGCCCCTAACGTTTGGCTGCTCGTCTACTTAACACTTTCACCTATAAAACCATGTATTACACACATTCAACTATTGAAAACCAGATATATAACCCCCTACAGTGGTTTTGCATACCAGTTTTACTGAGCTGGCATGCCACGTACACTTGGGTTGCTACTATGGAAATTTGTGGGGCGTGAGGTCCATATATCAGTTCAGCCACCTCCTTTCTCTCTTCGCCGCCGCCCCTGAGCCTCCCGTGCTTAGCACACGTGCTCGCCGAGCTCAACGACGCCCATGCCTGGAGGTTGGACCCCCCCCCTCTTCCACCATATCGGCAAGGGAGCGCCCGTGTCCACATTGCTCATCATCAGGATCCTGAGCGTGCCACCCATGTTGGCCTCGTACTCGTACATGTCCATCAGCTCCGTGAGCGACCTCTGACCGTCCATGGGCAGGTCGAAGTCTAACCCGCCGAGCGGGCTGAACGACGCCAGGAAGATAGACTCAGTGGCGCGCGGCGGCGGCACTGCCACGCCGACGCCGCCAGGGCTGTTGTTGAACCGATACTGGTGAGCGTTGCGCGCGTTCCGGTCCAAGAACCCACTGGGGCGGAGCCAGAATCCAGACATAGGGGGGCCAACTGATCAGGCGCCGTCATGAGCCCTGGGTACCATGTCTCGGCAAAATTGTACTCACACATATATAATTAAGCATACACATATATATTGTTACATAAATTCAATCATAGTGCACATGCTAAGTTTCAACTACGTCTCTTGGCATATCGCAAAAAGCTATCTCCCGTTTTAGTCCTAATACGTGTTTAGACAAGTTTCATGGCTGAAAAGACTCTCTCAGCGGTCGTTGTTGATACAGTAAGAGTTATGACTAATCTTAGCAATCTATTGATCATTGGATAAATAGAACTTTTACCTAATCTCACTAGTCCTTCAGCAAATGATGGCAATGTACTTAGCTCTGGATAGTTGCATACATCAAGTTGAAAAGGAAATTAACTATAGAATTAACAACGATTTGTGATCTGTGAAACAGTGAAAGGAATAAATAAATTACCAAACGTAGTGGACGATGGAGATGTACTGTA
Source organism: Saccharum spontaneum (assembly GCA_022457205.1). Classification (NCBI taxonomy): domain Eukaryota; kingdom Viridiplantae; phylum Streptophyta; class Magnoliopsida; order Poales; family Poaceae; genus Saccharum; species Saccharum spontaneum. Next base: position 13,050,337 of record CM039589.1, read on the forward strand.
CCTTGGTGGTACCTTGCGTGGTTGCGTCCTTGCTTGCAGGCTTGCTTTTGCCTGTTGGCTAGCTGTTGCTGCTGCTGCGCTGCTGAACTGGGACGCGACGCCTGCCCGTATGTAGCTTCTAACTTTGCCGCTTTGGATCTTTCTGCTCAGCCGGCCGTTGCGCTCCGCCTCGGCTCAGCTTTGCCGACTTGCTTCCGTACGGTAAGATGGGAGATGGAGATGGACATGGGAGACGAGTCGAGCAGTGGCGGAGGACTCGGTAGGGCAAGGTACGGCGGGTGCCATACTTTGATTCCCCACGAATCTCCTCTCCTAAATCGCCGTCTAGTCGCCCTTTTCGCTAATCCGCGATAGACGATAAACGCTGAGCTTTGAACGTCCGCCAACCGGTATCTTGGGCCTTTATGTTCTTTGGACTGGCACATCCGTCCACACAGGGGCTGTGTCGCGTGTGTAGGCAGCGTATTCATCTGGCCACATCGACGCTTGAGTTCCCAACTTGGCAACTTCTCGTGATCCCGTCCGAATGTTCTGTGCTCTAGACTCCAGTATGCGACTCTTCATGCCCTAGGTTCTGATCGCCGGCGGGTGGGATTTGATAGCCAACGCGGCGACTTGGTAGGCGGCAAGGCAAGACACCACCACGCCCAGCGGCCGGCGGCCGGCGGCACGGCAGTCTGCACAATCTGTGGCACTACGATGCGCCGAAGCAGGTCATGGTGCATGCTAATTCAACACTGCATCAAGCAATCATCCTATCGGGATGAGTTATAAGGTAAATTATTTGTTCTTTTAAATCACCGACTACTTGTTCTTTTTAAATTTTTGTTTGTTTAATTTACTTTTTCGTTGGTTAATTACTGAATTTGGTTTATTATTTTGTGCACAAGTGAAATTAGTTAAGTAAAGATGGATCCTTAATCAGTCTAAAATTTTAACCATTTTATTATTAACATATCTATATTATCAATTTCGCCGTACCTAAAAAATTTTCCGTCCTCCGCTACTAGAGTCGAGAACCCAGCAGTCAGCATGCCGTGCTATGTGGCTCTTCGTTTCCTCCTTGAGTGGGCCAGCGGGCCAGGATTTCTTTACTGGAATTTAGCAGAGTCTTAATTGAGTGATTAAGGATGGTTAAGGGGTCCTATTAATACATTTGTGGTGGGCCAGGCCATGCCTGCCCCCCTTGTCTCCGCCCCTGGGAACCCATATGCGCGCTGCTGCTGTGCGGGCACTACACGTTGCCACATGTGTTGGATACATGATTTTACAGTTGAAGGAGTTAAGTAGATAAGCAGTCAAAGGTTAGAGGGTTATTTAGACTTTTTCCTACCTCAAAACATTGTGAATAAATAGGAGCTTAAATTGCTCTCAAAGAACAAAGCTGATTAACCACTATCACAAAAACGACTTTAGGAGATGACTTCCCTGATTAGCAGAGACAGACACATCTAGAGACTGTCTCTGTAAATGGTTGCAATAGGTGGTTGTCATAGGCGGTTGCATGTCCGTCTTTTAATAGAGACAACCATTCTAAAGGTCCGTATCTAAAAACCGATTAAAGGAGGCAGACATCTTAAAATCTCCGTCTCTAAAAATAGTTTCATCCAAAAGTAATTCTTAACTTTTTCATATAAAATCGGATGAAGACGAACTTTATATTAGAATTGTAGCTATCTACACGATCTACAACTTTGTTTGAGAAGCTTTTGATTTGAAACTGTTAAGAATCCCAAGAATATTGTTTTAAGTTCACTTATTTTGAAATTTAAAATTTTCTAACAACCTTGGATGTTGTCATGGTTTATACTAAAGCTGTAGTTTTTAATACAACCTTGGATGAAATTTCTGTTGAATCTCGAGGACGAGCTTGCCTGTTCCGCCCTCGCCAGAGCTGGATGACGAGCTCGCAGGTGGCTGCCTTTGCCGGAGCTCAAGGGTGTGCCTGGACTGCTGCAGCTGCTGCTCCACCCACGCAGTGGCGGAGGACTCGGTAGGGCAAGGTATGGCGGGTGCCATACCTTGATTCCCCCACGAATCTCCTCTCCTAAATCGCCGTCTAGTCACCCTTTTCGCTAATCCGTGATAGACGATGAACGCTGAGCCTTGAACGTCCGCCAACCGGTATCTTGGGCCTTTATATTCTTTGGGCTAGCACATCCGTCCACACAGGGGCTGTGTCGCGTGTGTAGGCAGCGTATTCATCTGGCCACATCGACGCTTGAGTTCCCAACTTGGCGACTTCTCGTGATCCCATCCAAATGTTCTGTGCTCTAGACTCCAGTATGCGACTCTTCATGCCCTAGGTTCTGATCGCCGGCGGGTGGGATTTGATAGCCAACGCGGCGACTTGGTAGGCGGCAAGGCAAGACACCACCACGCCCGGCGGCCAACGGCCGGCGGCACGTCAGTCTGCACAATCTGCGGCACCACGATGCGCCGAAGCAGGTCATGGTGCATGCTAATTCAACACTGCATCAAGCAATCATCCTATCAGCATGAGTTATAAGGTAAATTATTTGTTCTTTTAAATCACCGACTGCTTGTTCTTCTTAATTTTTTTTGTTTAATTTACTTTTTCATTGGTTAATTATTGAATTTGGTTTATTAATTTGTGCACAAGTGAAATTAGTTAAGTAAAGATGGATCCTTAATCAGTCTAAAATTTTAACCATTTTATTATTAATATATCTATATTATCAATTTCGCCATACCTAAAATTTTTTCCGTCCTCTGCCACTGCACCCACGTGTGCACGGAGGCGTTGACGGCGTGACAAGGGGACAGGCTTGTTCGCCTGATTTTGGAAGACAAGCTCGTCCCGCATTCCAGACGAATATTCGCCTTGGGGATGGCCCGTCCCTCCTTCAACAAGACTACAAACCAACACCGGCTCAAAGATGATGGACCCCTCCTGACCCTGGATGTCCACCGAATCGAACGTCACCTTATATCGTCCATCCATTTGCAAAGTACAGGATCATGGTCAAAGATCCAGCCAAAGACTGCTGATTCGTCAATGCAGTTCTCTCTATAGAAGATTTTAAGTACCGGAATTACTTTGACTTTGGAACATCCGAACATGAGGTTGATGGGCTTGACTAGTAACCGGGAAATCGACCGGTGAACCTGCAGGTTGCTGTGTGTGGTCCATAATAACTGCACGTTCCATCAACTCAGCATGATTCATCATTCATCCATAAACCCGCTGCGATGATTGGTCAAATATCCATATTTACTTTGATTGGGACACATAAGAGGTTGATCGGCTTGAATTATAACAGGAAAGGATTGGTCGACCTGCAGGCTGCAATGTGTGTGGTCCCGGTCCTTGATAGTAGCGCGTTCGATTGACTCGGCGTGCTCTTGCTGTATGCCATGATCAGCAGACCAGAGCTAGAAGTGTATAAACCAAGGTAAGGGCAAGGATATCCCCAGATCAAAATCAGGATAACCTCATAGCCATCCTAAGCTGCCAGTATGTCCACCATCATGAGGCCCCAGGGGCCACGGCGTTTAGTGTTGCATCTGCTCTTACAGTTCCAGCTCACAGTCATCATGTGCTTACTTGTGCCTCCATGGGCTAGTGGTGACATCAGCAACCACACCACCGGTGTGCTGTCAGTTCCATGCTTGCCCCACCAGGCAACGGCGCTCCTCCGGTTGAAACGATCCTTCACCACCACCAGCTACTCTGTCATTGCCTTCAGATCATGGAGGGCCGGCACGGACTGCTGCCATTGGATGGGCGTGCGCTGCGACTGCAACAATGGCCTCGTGACTTCCCTCGATTTGGGTGACCGTGGTTTGGAAAGTGGAGGCCTGGATCCCACGCTTTTTGATCTGACCTCCCTCAGGTACCTAAACCTTGCCTCTAACAACTTCAACGGGTCACAGCTCCCACCTACTGGGTTTGAGCGGCTCACAGAACTCACCCATCTGAACCTTTCAAGTTCAAGCTTTTCTGGCCAGGTGCCAAATGGCATTGGACACCTGACAAATCTCATATCGCTTGACCTCTCTACTGGTTTTGAAGTTACTGAGCTACTTCGTTATGTTCCTTTGATTTACGTACACTCAATTTCATTCTTTACAAGGCTCCTAGAGCAAAACTTGGAGGAGTTAATTGCAAAGCTTAGCAATTTAAGGGAGCTGAATCTTGGCTTTATGGACCTGTCCAACAACGAGGCAAATTGGTGCAACATCATAACCAAATCCTGTCCTAAACTCCGAGTGCTTAGGTTACCGTACTCTCAGATTTCAGGATCGATTTGTGCTTCACTTCATTACTTGCTGTCACTTGAAGTTATTGACCTACGGTTAAATGATTTGTCTGGTCCAATCCCAGATTTCTCGACCAATTTCTCCAATTTGAGTGTTCTTCAACTGAGCCATAATAAGCTTCAAGGATGGATCTCACCGGCAATCTTTCAACACAAGAAACTAGTGACCATTGATCTTTACAACAATCATGAAATTTCTGGTTACCTGCCAAATTTCATAACTAGTACTTGTTTGGAGAATCTGGATGTTGGTGAAACCGATTTCTCTGGCACAATACCAACTTCAATTAGTAATCTCACAGCTTTGAGGAGGCTAGGACTTAGTGCAACAGGCTTTTCCGGTAAACTTCCCTCATCAATTGGTATGCTCAAATACTTGTCTGAATTGGAGATTTCTGGAACGATTGTAGAAGGGTCCATGCCATCATGGATTGTTAACCTGACAGCTCTAACGATTCTCCAATTTTCTGATTGTGGCTTATCTGGATCGATACCATCTTTTGTTGGCAATTTGACAAAATTGCAGAAATTGGCACTGTGTAACTGTAGCTTTTCCGGAGAAATACCTTCATATATCTCTGAGTTAGTGCACCTGCAAGTAATATTGCTATATTCAAACAATTTCATAGGGAAGATGGAGTTTACCTTTTTTAGAAAACGGACACACCTTTCTATCTTGGATCTCTCTGATAATGATCTAGTTCTGGTAGATGGAGCAGACAATTCTTCACTAGCATCCTTGCCCAAACTCAATTACTTATCTTTATCACATTGTAACATAAATAAGTACCCGAGTTTCCTGAGGCACCAAGATCAAATAACCTGGCTTGACCTTTCAGATAACCAAATCCATGGGGCTGTACCACAGTGGGCATAGGAGTCTTTTCTAAATATTCCTTCAGTTATGATCCTAGCAAACAATAAACTTACTAGTGTTGGTTATGCTCCTTTTCTCCCTGTACATTCATGGAAACTTGATCTCAGCAATAACATGTTTGAAGGGCCCATACCTATTCCACGAGGCCCTACAAGGGTGCTCGATTACTCAAACAACAACTTCTCATCGATACCTTCCAATTTTAGTTCTCATCTTTGTGAAGTTACCATCTTCAAGGCCTCTGGAAACAAGTTATCTGGGAGAATCCCACCGTCCTTTTGTGATCTCAGCAAGAATAGCATGCTTGAAGGTGTAACTACTGTACCTTTACAACTGCTCGATCTCTCTTACAACAACTTCAGTGGCTCAATTCCTTCCTGTTTGATAGAGAATGTTAATGGGATACAATCGCTAAAACTTAAAGAAAATCAGCTTCGTGGTCCGTTCCCGGATAATATCAAGGAAGGATGCTCATTTGAGGCACTAGATTTCAGTGGCAACTGGATTGGAGGGCGGCTCCCCAGATCTCTTGTTGCTTGCAAAAAACTTGGAGGTCCTTGATATCGGAAACAATCAAATAAGTGATTATTTTCCCTGTTGGATGAATACACTCACTAGACTTCAAGTTCTTGTCCTGAAATCTAACAAGTTTTTTGGCGAAGTGGTGCCTTCTGCTGATGATCAAGACACTTGTGAATTTCCAAGTCTACGAATTCTTGATCTAGCCTCCAATAACTTTTCAGGTACACTGACAAAGAAATGGTTTACAAGATTGAAGTCCATGATTGTCAAAACTGAAAATGAGACCCAGATCATAGAATATGAGGGCCCAGTCAATGACATGTACAAGATTCTCCAAACAAGTACTAGTTATGAAATTTGGCAGGTAACCAGAAATTTCATGATTGTTGTAAAGATCAATGGTCACTAGTTTCTTGTGTTGAAAGATTGCCGGTGAGATCCATCCTTGAAGCTTATTATGGCTCAGTTGAAGAACACTCAAATTGGAGAAATTGGTCGAGAAATCTGGGATTGGACCAGACAAATCATTTAACCGTAGGTCAATAACTTCAAGTGACAGCAAGTAATGAAGTGAAGCACAAATCGATCCTGAAATCTGAGAGTACGGTAACCTAAGCACTCGGAGTTTAGGACAGGATTTGGTTATGATGTTGCACCAATTTGCCTCGTTGTTGGACAGGTCCATAAAGCCAAGATTCAGCTCCCTTAAATTGCTAAGCTTTGCAATTAACTCCTCCAAGTTTTGCTCTAGGAGCCTTGTAAAGAATGAAATTGAGTGTACGTAAATCAAAGGAACATAACGAAGTAGCTCAGTAACTTCAAAACCAGTAGAGAGGTCAAGCGATATGAGATTTGTCAGGTGTCCAATGCCATTTGGCACCTGGCCAGAAAAGCTTGAACTTGAAAGGTTCAGATGGGTGAGTTCTGTGAGCCCCCAGTAGGTGGGAGCTGTGACCCGTTGAAGTTGTTAGAGGCAAGGTTTAGGTACCTGAGGGAGGTCAGATCAAAAAGCGTGGGATCCAGGCCTCCACTTTCCAAACCACGGTCACCCAAATCGAGGGAAGTCACGAGGCCATTGTTGCAGTCGCAGCGCACGCCCATCCAATGGCAGCAGTCCGTGCCGGCCCTCCATGATCTGAAGGCAATGACAGAGTAGCTGGTGGTGGTGAAGGATCGTTTCAACCGGAGGAGCGCCGTTGCCTGGTGGGGCAAGCATGGAACTGACAGCACACCGGTGGTGTGGTTGCTGATGTCACCACTAGCCCATGGAGGCACAAGTAAGCACATGATGACTGTGAGCTGGAACTGTAAGAGCAGATGCAACACTAAACGCCGTGGCCCCTGGGGCCTCATGATGGTGGACATACTGGCAGCTTAGGATGGCTATGAGGTTATCCTGATTTTGATCTGGGGATATCCTTGCCCTTACCTTGGTTTATACACTTCTAGCTCTGGTCTGCTGATCATGGCATACAGCAAGAGCACGCCGAGTCAATCGAACGCGCTACTATCAAGGACCGGGACCACACACATTGCAGCCTGCAGGTCGACCAATCCTTTCCTGTTATAATTCAAGCCGATCAACCTCTTATGTGTCCCAATCAAAGTAAATATGGATATTTGACCAATCATCGCAGCGGGTTTATGGATGAATGATGAATCATGCTGAGTTGATGGAACGTGCAGTTATTATGGACCACACACAGCAACCTGCAGGTTCACCGGTCGATTTCCCGGTTACTAGTCAAGCCCATCAACCTCATGTTCGGATGTTCCAAAGTCAAAGTAATTCCGGTACTTAAAATCTTCTATAGAGAGAACTGCATTGACGAATCAGCAGTCTTTGGCTGGATCTTTGACCATGATCCTGTACTTTGCAAATGGATGGACGATATAAGGTGACGTTCGATTCGGTGGACATCCAGGGTCAGGAGGGGTCCATCATCTTTGAGCCGGTGTTGGTTTGTAGTCTTGTTGAAGGAGGGACGGGCCATCCCCAAGGCGAATATTCGTCTGGAATGCGGGACGAGCTTGTCTTCCAAAATCAGGCGAACAAGCCTGTCCCCTTGTCACGCCGTCAACGCCTCCGTGCACACGTGGGTGCAGTGGCAGAGGACGGAAAAAATTTTAGGTATGGCGAAATTGATAATATAGATATATTAATAATAAAATGGTTAAAATTTTAGACTGATTAAGGATCCATCTTTACTTAACTAATTTCACTTGTGCACAAATTAATAAACCAAATTCAATAATTAACCAATGAAAAAGTAAATTAAACAAAAAAAATTAAGAAGAACAAGCAGTCGGTGATTTAAAAGAACAAATAATTTACCTTATAACTCATGCTGATAGGATGATTGCTTGATGCAGTGTTGAATTAGCATGCACCATGACCTGCTTCGGCGCATCGTGGTGCCGCAGATTGTGCAGACTGACGTGCCGCCGGCCGTTGGCCGCCGGGCGTGGTGGTGTCTTGCCTTGCCGCCTACCAAGTCGCCGCGTTGGCTATCAAATCCCACCCGCCGGCGATCAGAACCTAGGGCATGAAGAGTCGCATACTGGAGTCTAGAGCACAGAACATTTGGATGGGATCACGAGAAGTCGCCAAGTTGGGAACTCAAGCGTCGATGTGGCCAGATGAATACGCTGCCTACACACGCGACACAGCCCCTGTGTGGACGGATGTGCTAGCCCAAAGAATATAAAGGCCCAAGATACCGGTTGGCGGACGTTCAAGGCTCAGCGTTCATCGTCTATCACGGATTAGCGAAAAGGGTGACTAGACGGCGATTTAGGAGAGGAGATTCGTGGGGGAATCAAGGTATGGCACCCGCCATACCTTGCCCTACCGAGTCCTCCGCCACTGCGTGGGTGGAGCAGCAGCTGCAGCAGTCCAGGCACACCCTTGAGCTCCGGCAAAGGCAGCCACCTGCGAGCTCGTCATCCAGCTCTGGCGAGGGCGGAACAGGCAAGCTCGTCCTCGAGATTCAACAGGCACGTGCACCCACTTGCTGCAGTGGCGAGGGTGCCTTCACACTGATCCATCCCAATCCATATGGGTTGGGAGGTATTAGGGTAGATAATAATTAGGTAATTTTCCATCTCAATACCTACCAGCCCAACCCATATGGATTGGGGTGGATTGTTATGCTACCAAATAAGCCTCCGGTAGCTTGTAAGTCATAAACAGGCAATAATAGCACGTGACAAGTTCACAAGATAAGAACATTAGTCAAAAGTTACGAACAACACATGAGAGCTCACTAGTTTCTTATTACAAGAACATTATAGGTTGTACTTGCTTTTAATAAGCAGAGAAACCTCATTAAAAAAAAGAACATTATAGTTTGCTGCAATCCAGAGCAAAGCAAAATATTAATCGTAGCATACAAACATAGAAAGCAATCTGAAATTTTGATGGATAAATAATCAGATATAAGTGGGTAGTGGTAATCCGGCTTTGGTCTACACTCCAAAGAATCAAAACTACTCCTGCAAGCATTGCACATGAGCACATCTATATCAGAAATAACAATCTGCTATTAAATCCATAATTAAATGTTAAAGTTCTATTGCCAAAGAGGTCAATTATAAAAATACATTTGGTAATTGTAAATAAAGAAAATGTATTCTAGGACCGGAGTACTTGCAAACTTGCTTGATTAGTTGATTTCTCCCAAATTGGCGATGCAGCCCTGTAGCTGTGGGAGTGGAGTGGACTGACTGGCGCACGCACCCTGCAAAGCGCCCCAGCCGGCAGCCGCACAGGTCAGCGCCTTGCAGCTGCCCATGCGTCCCTGCGTCGCCCGTCACGGCGCTGAGCCCGACCAGCAACCGCCTCGCCCCCGCCAGGTTGTGCGCTCGTGCCGCATGGACGCGCCCTGCCTGCCTGCCTGCCGCATGCCGATTGCTCCGCCACGGTACGCCGCCCCGCCTGCTGCTGCTCTGCCTCTGCGAGGTTGCTGGCACGCGGCCACATAGCCGCGCCGCCGCCAGCCCGCCACTCCGCCTTGGTCCGTGCTGCTCGCCGCGCCGTGGCTGCTCGGCGATTGCTCCGTGGACTCGATTTGGGCATTTGGCCGGTTAGGAGAATTGTGGCCTTGCTAGGCCTTATTGGGCCAAATGAAGGCCTTTTATTTCGCTTTTATTGTGAATCCGTGAAGCAGTTTGGTGTTAGACTAACAGCACTGGGTCCGGTAAAAGCTCCGCTAAATGCATATAGCATACGCCATGTCGGACGGGAGAGCTGCAGCAGTGTCCGCTACCTGCGCCCGTCCGCTAAATATAGCGGGATGGCGGACGGATAGCGGACGTCCGCCATCGGTCACCGTCACGTGGGGCCTGCGCGCCCGTTCGTCCGCACCATGAGCAGGAAGGGGAGTAGGAGGGAGGAGGAGGAGCGCGCCGTCGGCCGGAGCTGGCGAGGAGCCACCGGATCTCGGCCCGCCGTCGTCGAGCTTGGCGGCGTCCATGGCCCCGCTCGCGGGCGCCGCCCGGTGGGACCTCGATCCGCGACGGAGGTGGAGGGAGGAGGGAGTAGGGAGGCCGCGCCGCTCGATCCGCGACGGAGGTGGAGGGAGCCGGCTGTCCCCGTGCCCGCGCCCGGAGCCGGAGCCACACCGCGCCGACGCCGCCGTGGGAGCTCCTCCGGCCTAGCTCGGTTCGCCGCCGCCGGAGAGGTGCCGCCGTGGGCCGCGCGGGAGAGCTCCGCGCCCGGCCCTGCACTGGAGAGAGGAAGAGGCGCCGAGAGGAGCGGCGGCCGGCGCCGGGAGGGGAGAGAGAGAGAGACGCGGGTGGAGAGAATGGGGAGGGAGAGGGGTGCGGGTGGATAAGGAGGAGGTGAGGCTGACGTGTGGGACCCGCGTGTGGGTATTTGGTATAGAGGTAAAAAAGGAGGAGGTGGGTCCCACTGGAGATACAGAGGATGATATAGAGGATGGATGGGTGCGGTAGAAAATGCTATAGAGAAATGACTAGGACAGAATATTCCTTATAGAGGATGAACGAGTGCGGTCAGTCTTAGACTGGGTTGAGGATCACCACGTGGTGTATTGGCACCTCCTCCATCATGAGCAGCTAAGCTAAGGTGCGAGCAAACTGACTGACTAGGAGTTCAGGTTCGAACTGACAGTTTCCTCGTCAACCTTAGTTGTGGGACTCAATACTAATTTGCTATGTTTAGAGCACCGGATTCAGATTGCTCAAACTTATTAATATTGCTAGGGCCAAGTTTAGCTATAATAAATCCTTACGTACTCCATGCGTTCAGGACTTCAGGTTTCTGCTCGAGTCGAGTGTATGTCTGAAGTCGGTACAAGAGAGAACTGAAACCAATAAAATAATCTCACTTCTTTTCACTTGAAGTTAACACAACCACCTTCGGGATCCCATATGAAACATAATGAAATTACAAAACCGCAAATCTTAGCCGAGTGAAATTAAGCTGTGTCATCTAACCCATATGGTGATCCATCTTTTCTGAAAAATAATAACAGGCATATACTACTTTTAAGAGAATGCAAAATTCTAGCCTCTGCAGCCGCAAACACCCTAGTCTTACACCAGACACATATTATGTACTGTATTATGTATGGGTTCCATAGTGCTTGCAAGCCCATCCTTCTATGTGGCAAAAGCGGTTGAACATCATTGCCAATGCAAAACCTACTCCGAACCCCAGACCAACAAATGTGAACAAAAGGATGGTGTCCACTCTGTCCTGCCACAAACTGTTGGATTCATGATGATCTGATGCTCTTTGAGTAGCTGAACCTGAACCTGAATTATCACATTGTTTAGAGACTTGACTTCCACAGAGGCCAAGATTGCCTTCGAAAGAGCTGTTGGGAAATGACAAAAATTGGTTGCCCTGTGGTATTCTACCGGTCAAGTTGTTGTATGAAAGATTCAACCAAGCAAGAGAAGTAAGGGAGGTTAACTCCTCTGGGATTTCCCCTGAAAAATGATTCCATGATAGATCCAGCGATTCCAGCCAAGGAAGATTACCAAGCTGTGATGGAATCTGCTCTGTGAAATTATTGTGAGACATGTTAATTCCGTGCAGTGAAGAAAGCCTCCCAATCGATGCTGGTATGGGGCCATCGAATGAATTATTTGAGAAGTCAATTGCTTTGAAAGTGGTTAGTATTTTTGTGAAAATAATATCCAAGCCCTTAAATGTTATAGTGACAGTATCCCGATAGAATCCTTGTGACGTGTTCATTTGATGCCCTACAACTTGTCCCTCTTCATTATTATTTGACATCATCGATTTCAGTTCATTGAACCATCCTTGTGGCAGGTGCCCAGAGAAGTTGTTGGAGGCCAAACAAAGTATCTGCAAACTTGAGAAATAGCCCATGGTTTGTTCATTCTCTTGAAGATCTGTAATCATGCCAAATAGTCGGTTGGATCTCAAAACCAGAACTTTAAGTTTTGGAAGAACCCGCATCCAAGATGGAAATAAATCGGCGATCTGATTGTTACCAACATCAAGTAGCTCTAATTCCTGGCAGTTGGTCAGAGATCTTGGCAGTTTTCCAGTTATGTAATTTCTGCTCAAATCTATTGTCTGAAGCATACATCCTGCTCTGATATTGTCAGGTAGCTCCCCGTGAACAAGATTCCCTCTTAACTTAAGTACTCTCAAGCTATTTTGTGTTAAGCATGGTGGGATCATTCCGCTAAAGTAGTTGTAAGATAAGTCAAGGAATTCAAGGTCTCTTGCACTACAAACTGAAGTTGGTAAATGACCATTCAGTAGGTTATTCGAAAAGTCGAGATATGTTATATCTTTGAGATACTCGCCAAAGTTAGGTGGAACGGCATTGAAGTAATTATTTGAGTAATGCAAGATAGCACTCGGTTTCAGACTCATCCGTTCACATCCTACTTTTACTGTTGGTGTTGGTATGATTCCTTGAAGTCTATTGAAACTGAGATCAATGATATATTGAGATGCCATAGGAATAAGAGATGGAGTATTCTCCAGGCTAGTAAACATGTTGCGCGAGAGATTTAGATAGCTCATGCAGCCAGTCTGGGTCTCCCACAGCCAGCCTGGTATTGCCCCATGAATATGATTGTTTGAGAGGTCAAGTGTCTCAATACCATCTAGAAATCTCAAAGTTCGTGGAAGTTTTCTAAGGTTGCAAGATGCTAGCTCCAAAATCTTGATGTGAGGTAATGAAGAAAGGAGAAGATCATCTTCTTCATCTATCACTGTCAGCATGTTGTTAGAGAGACTCAATGCATAAAGATTCTTGAGCCTCCAGAAGGATCTTAGGTTCACTGTGCCCATCAATTTATTTGAGCCAAGGTAAAGTGCTTCAAGACTTGGAAGCTGAGTGTAAGACTGAGGTATAGATCCCCCAATGTTGTTATCCACCAAATTTACATTAGACAAGAGTGAAGACAAAGGGTTGTCAATGGCATCTAAATGGCCAGAAAGTTGATTTGATAAGAGATAAAGTGATTGCAATTTTGGAAGTGTGAACAAGCTTCTCGGAATTTTGCCTGCATGTAAAGGTACAATGCCAGTCAATAAATTACTATGATTATTTGTAACATAGAATGCTAGTATAGTAAAGCATAATGTGCATGTACAAAATAGCCACCACTCATACTAGGCATGAGGTCAGTGGTAACATTACATGAATATTTACTTTCAAATGGTGATATTCCTCCTGAAATCAGTTTGAAGGACAATTCCCCCTCTTTTTATCTGAACAAAAATGGACTTCTCATTGTTTCATTATACGTCCTACATCCCAAAATATAAAGATTTCTATGTTTGTCCTAAGTCAAACTATAAGTTTTGTCAAATTTATAGAGAAAGTTATAAACATCTATGACATCAAAGAAGTAAGCTATGAAAAATATAGTTCATTTAAATTCTAATGGTGCTCATTTAAATTCCTCTAGACTTGGTCAAACTTAAAATAATAAACATATGGCAAACTTAAAAATTCCTCTAGACATGGACACCAGTAGTGAGTACACTAGAGGGTCTGAGTGTCCATGTAAAACTTTAATGACCCCCTAGCACGCTGTTAAGTCGTGTTGTATCGAACAATTTCTCTACCTTAATACAAAGACGCGCAAACCTATTGCGTGATTGAGAAAAATGAGTGCACAACTAGTTTTTAAGGAGCCAAGATGTGCGCTTTTTTTTAGAAGGAGGGAGTATATAGTAAGTACAAGGAACTTAACACGAGAGCTGGGGATGGCTTTAAATTGTTTGTAAGACACAGTTGTACTATATTTCAATAGTGATAACGAAGAAATAATGGTGCTGTAAAATTCGTTGTGGAGCTCACCAGTGAGGTAATTTCCGGTGAAGTCTATGCTTGAAAGCTGCGTCAAGTTACCAATCCAGGGGGGTATCGGTCCATATAAGCTGCACATGCTGAGCCTCAGTGACATCAGTTCTGTGAGATTGCCGATCCAGGATGGTATTGGTTCAGAGAAGTTGTAGTTGTCAATCAACAAACTTGTCAAATGTGTGAGATCCCCAATCCAAGAAAACTGTGGCTTCTGTAATCCTGATGATGATCCCTGGAGCACTAACGTGCCCAAAGATGGAAGCTTACCTACAAAGGGAAGGTGCTTGGAAGTTCCTTGTGTGGTAAGAGTCAAATAACTCAAAGACTTGAGATTGACAATGGACGCCGGAAAGCCATCAGAAAAGTTTGTGCCCTTCAGGTCAAGCATTTCTAATCTATTTTCCACTGGAAAGCTTACCAGATGCCCAGAAAGCCTTGAATTCCCGGACACCAAAAGGACCTTCAGATTTTTCAGTCGAAAGACCTTTGCTGGAAACTGCCGTTCAAAGTCATTGTCTCTGAGGTCAAGGGTGGTCAAGGAAGAGAAGCCAGCCAAAAACTCAGGAACCTTGCCAGCGATTCTGTTGCTAGGGAGGCTGATCTCGACCAGCGAACGGAGCCGTGAGAAGGAGCGACGGATGGGTCCAGACAGGCCACAGGAGGACAGAGACAGAATCTGCAGGTCCGGTGTGGAGCTTGCTAGAGCAACGGACCAAGTCTCTCTGCCGTCGATGGAGATGTCCACTCCATGAAGGCGAAGCTCTCTTAGATTGCCGAGATTAGCGACCAATGTTTCAAAGCTTGGCTCCTTGAGGACTAGCCTGCTGCTGCTGGGGCCCCCGGCCCCGGCGGAGAGATGGACCAGCTTGCTGAGCCGCGCTACGCCGATGGGGATCTGGCCGCTGAAATTTGTGTCGGCTATGTCGAGGTGGACCATCTCGCTGAGCAGCTCGAACCCAGTGGACGGCAGGCTCTCCCCCATGAAGTCGTTGCCCCGGAGGCTGAGGTTCCTCAGAAAGGTGAGGTCGAAGAGCGCGGGGTGAAGGCCCCGGCGGCTCCGCAGGTTCCGGCCTCCTAGATCCAACGCGATCACCCGCCCTGAGCTTGAGGTCGCGTCACAGGCGACGGCTTCCCAGAGACAGCAGTCCGTCTTGGCTCGCCATGACGTGAGGTCCTTGGGGTCGACGAAGGATTGCTTTAGCTGGAGCAGCGCGGCAGCGTCGGCCGGAGAGCATGATGATGACCCGGCGCCGGCAGTGTTGCTGCTGCTGGAAATGCGCGTAAGTGTAAACAGAAGATGTAATCAATCACGTATGTAATTATGTACACATTAGCATGTTACTATATACATTAGGCAAACTGTACTCCGTTCCAAATTATTATATATATATATATATATATATATATATATATATATATATATATATATAAAACTACTGCCCTATAGCTGACTACAAAATAACTTATTATGTAGCCACTTTGAGTTACGATAATTACTATATTAATTTACGAGATTATAGTAACTCCTTACTAAGTGGTTTACTATAATATTATGGTAAATATCCCATGTGCTATAGTAATTCAACTATCGTAAATATATATTGACATTGTCGTAAATTAGTATATAAAGGCTCTGTTCGGCAGGCTGTTTTTTTGGCTTATAAGCCGGCTGTGGCTGATTTGCTGTGAGAGAAAAAACACTGTTCCACGGCTGATAAACCGTGCTGATAAGCTCAGCCGAACAGGGGAAAAATTATCGTAAATAGAGGTGACTACAGAATAACTTATTCTGTAGCTAGCTATAAAGTATATATATATATATATATATATATATATATATATATATATATATAGTGTTATTCTACACCTGAGGTATAAAATACTATTCTACGTTAAACTGTTATACTGAACAGAACTCAGTATTCGTGTTTCAGTATTGTTCAGTATTTTCGTGGTCCTGAGTGTAGTACTGAATGATACTGAACACTGTTTAGTACTAAGTATTTTTTCTGCTCAGTTTTGGCTTGTGAAACACTCAGGTAACGTAAGTTTAGCGGGCATGTTTAGATCCACCAACTAAATTTTAGCGGGCTAAATTTAACTGCTAAGGATCAGAATGGATCGCTGAGTTTAGTTACTTTAACCTAGCTAAACCTAACTAAAGTTTAGCTGAGTCTAAGTTGGAGGATCCAAACACCACAGATAAAATTTAGCTTAGAAAACCTTTAGCCGGCTAAATTTTAACTTTGAAATTTTAGCTAGCTAAATTTTAGTTGGATGGATCCAAACAGTCCTATATCTAAATACATAATAAAAAATGATACGCAAAAAAGTCCAAACGACTTGTAAATTAAAACAGAGTGAGTAACAATCAATTAGCCTGTTCGCTTGGGCTGAAAATAAACGGCTAAAAGTACTGTTGGCTAAATTGTTGTGAGAGAAAAATACTACTGACTGACTGAAAATAAGTAGCTGAAAGCTCAGACAAACAGGCTGAATCTCGGATTGAGACTTGTAATGCCACGTAAATTAAAGGGCTGCTCCTATGGACTCTATAAAATATAATTACACGGACAGACAGACTCTAAAAAAAACTGTCAAGGAGACGAGAACACTTACATATTTTCAGTGCGGACGATGATGCAGAAGTATAAGAGGAGGTGCAAGAATACGTGGAGCTTTGAGTGCCTGGAACTCATCTCATGTACTGCTGGTTTGCCGGCTCTCACTTTCGTACGATGGCGTTCGATTATTGGCTACCTATATATAGAACAGCAGAGCTAGAGGCCGGAGCATTTTCTTTTTCAAAAAAAAAAAAAGTTTACGTGCATCCTATCACAGGTTCACGGTGCTCGCGTGTGCGACCATCCTGACAGATTCACAGCATCAGTTGACGTAGACGTACAAATAATGAACTGTGCGTGTGCGACCATCCTGACAGATTCAGCATCAGTTGACGTAGACGTACAAATAATGAAACTGTGCGTGCGCGACCATCCTGTGCGGGATGCTTTTCTTACCTGTGCGACACGGTAAGTCGCTACCTAACAATGCGCAGCAGTGTATAGGACTGTTTAGGCCTATTTGATTTCTTCCTCTAAACTTTAGATGTCTAATAAAATTTAGAGCTAATTAAAGCTCCAAATAAGTGGTCTAAAGTTAGCTCTAAACTTTAACTCATCTCATATCAGAGCTTTGAGCTTAAAAATGAGCTAAAGTGCTCTAAAGCTTCAGAGCTCTAAAATTTAGAGGAGAGGATTTAAACAGACCCTTAGTCGTACTTTGATGAGTTGATAAAATTAGATGTTAAATTGTGAGATTTAGCCATTATGTAAAATAGAAAACTCATCTAAAATAGAGAGTTTTATAACAGTCTAGCTAAATTGGAAAACAAAGATAGCAAGTAGGGCTCGCTAGGGAAATATGGCCAGCAAGAATGGTGGAGTTACCAGCTGAAAAAAATAGAAAATAATATAGACAAGCTGTTGGAATACTTTTTTTAGCATAATAGCTATAAATGTCTTCTCGAATACATTTAACCAATCTGTTGGAGTTGCTCTAAATCTCTGATGTGAGGTGGGTTGGACTATTTATTTAGAGCTAACTTTGGACTATTTATTTAGAGCTTTAATTAGCTCTAAATTTTAGACATCTAAAATTTAGAGGAAGAAATCAAATACACCCTAAACAGTCCTATATACTGCCGTACATTGTTAGTTACCGACTTACCGTGTCGCACGGCTAAGAAAGCATCACGCACAGGATGGTCGCATAGGCACAGTTCCATCGTTACGTTCCGACACGGTTTTCTCTTGATTTTTCTGCCATCCAACACCAGTCCGTCAGCCTCGCACATATTATAAACACAAAAGGCAACATATAGATCTACCTGTAGCTAGGCTTTGGGTGGACTTGTTGCAGGAGAGTCGAGCAACTACGGAGTACGTGGCCTAGACAGTCTGCAGGGCCGTCTTAGAGGGGAGAGCGACGGCCAGGGCCCATGCCACGGGGGGCCATGAGTACATCTATGTGTTAAAATAGATCTCAACCGAATTGGTCCAACAGCTAACTCGGACTCCTTAACCACGCCCTGATCAGGGTGCTCAGCCACACAAGACTGGTGGGCCTCCATCGCATAGGCTATATATATAGAAGGTGGGGGCCAGGGCTCACTTCACGAGGTTGAACGCCGCCACACCCCACCTACCTCCCTAGTGCGATCGAGAGGGACGCCTGTAAGCGACGGGAAGCCCACCGCTATTCCTGCATCGACCCCGACGCCCACGCCGCCGCCAGACGCACCGCCACTGCCATCACCGACCGTCGCTGCCTTGAGCAGATCTCGCCGTCGGCATAGACGGCTCCAGCACCTCCACCACGACCTCCGACGGTCAGGCATCTAACCTCTCTCTCTCCCTCTAAGTCTTAAGTGTTATCCCATGTTTTACACAACATCAAAGCAAATCAACCCGCTAGATCTACCCTAGATGATCCACTGAATCTGTAACACCCCAGGGTGTTAAGCATGCATTAACATCCCAAAGCATGAGCATTAGCATCACATACATGTTCATCATCACATGCAATATAAGTTAAAATTTAATTGAAATGTGAAAAACATCTGTTTTAAACATAATTATTGCATTTGCTTGCTAAGAGTTGTAAAACTTGTTTGGCTATAACTTTAAATAACTTAGAATTAATTAGCATGATTTTTGGAGCAACTATTGTATTCAAAATCTCCCCAAATTTTGCTTTTAAAAATATTCTAGAAAAATGAGTTTTAGTTTAAAATTGGACTTTAAATCATTAATTCAAAATCTGTTTGGAATTTTAAAAAGTGCCCTAAATAAAAGTTGTAGAGAATTAAATTTTGAACAACTTTTGTTTTGAGGTCAACCTTTGAAAATGTCTTTTTTTATCTTCAAAATTCAAATTTGGAATGAATTAGAAAATCTGAAAATTTTATTTATAAAAGGAAAAAGGTTTTCTTGCCTCACTGGGCCAGCGCCCCGTTTCCAGCCCAGCTCGGCAGGCCGGCCCGGCCCGCGTCCGCACCCACGCGCTCCCCGCGCCAGCACACGACCGCGGCCACCGCGTGGAAGCCGCTCGCCGTCGCCGGAGTACGGGTGGCACGCCGTGGCCCCCACCGCCTCGCCACGCCTCCAAGTCGACCGAACCGCGCGTCCGCTCCTCATCCCTCCCATTTCGCATTCCTCGCGCGCCAGCAGCAGCCGCAGCGAAGCCAGCGACCACCGCGCCATTGCCGCCGCCCTCCGAGCTCCGCCACCGCCTATCGCCGCCGCTGCTGCACCCGCGTCCGATTCTTCGCGGCCATTGCTCCGCCTCCCTCCGCTCCACCCCGTGCTCCCTCCAGCTGTCGCCATCGTCAAGGTGAGGGGGCCAATTTTGGCCGACCGTTCTTCACCGCCGCTCGTCGGAGCTTGGCTCCGCGCGGGTGGGCTGCTTCCATCGCCTTCCTTCCCTTCTTTCGCGCGCGTCAGCTTCGTCTGGTGACGCTGGAGCTCTAGCTCTCCTCGGACCGCCATGCCGTGCACCGGCGAGGTGTGGCCGTGGTGAGGTAGCGCCACCGTGCGCCATGCGCGCCGGCGAGCTTGCTCTGGTAAACCACCTGGCCAAGTCCGGGCACCTGTCGGTGCGGTTTGGTGCCTCGAGCACGCTCGCGCTGACCGCCTCGCCATTTGGCTCACCGGCGGCGAGATCCGCGCGGTCAACGATGAGCCCGCCTCGGCTCTGGCTGACCGGTGGGGTCAGTTGACCCGTGGGCCCCGACTGTCTGTCTCTCGGTGTGGATTGGGGGTGAAACCGCGGGGTGTGCGTAGCGTTTAAGGCCAAGTAGATTTTCGGGTTTTAAAGAAAAGGGTTTTCCAGAAAATGTGAAAAGCTTTCAAAAATTATATCTCAAGATTTTTAGCTCTAAAAATTGTGAAACAAATTCTGTAGTTTTTCTCATGAGTAGATCTATAGTATAAAAATATTGCATGTTAGTTTTGTGATACTTTTCTGTGTAGATTTATTTAATTATTATAAGTGTTGATATCTTAGAAAATGTCTAGTAAATAGCATATTGATCAGAAAAATATGATTCCTGTTTCATTAGTCTTCTTTAGTGATGTGCTTTCTAGGAAAAATGTTTATGATGCATGTTCTGTGAAAAATGATTGAGGTGTAGTTCAAATGCCTTTAATTGATGATTTTTATCATTTTTGGTAGAGAGCAAAAATTGTATAACACATGTATGTGATAATTTTTGTGATGTGCTTGTTTACTGTGTAGAGCATAGGAAAACTAATAAATCTATTGTTTGATACTTTTCCTAGTATAAAGTATTTTCATGCTCATTATTATGTTATAGCTTGTTTATTTTGTATAGATTGTTTTACTTATCCAAATCCCATGAAATTTTTGTAGTATGCTATTTGGAGTAGGACCATGCT
This sequence comes from Saccharum spontaneum, assembly GCA_022457205.1. Taxonomy (NCBI): domain Eukaryota; kingdom Viridiplantae; phylum Streptophyta; class Magnoliopsida; order Poales; family Poaceae; genus Saccharum; species Saccharum spontaneum. Next base: position 13,070,804 of record CM039589.1, read on the forward strand.
ACTGTAATTTTTATAGATTTTTACATGCAACAAAAATAGGTATTAATGTGTAACCCTAGTTTAAATAGGAAATAAAAGGTTATTCTTTATGAATAATTAAAAGTAATAGAAAGTGTTTGGTGTATCTTTGAAGCACCAAACTACCTTGCTGGTGTTACTTGATAGGTTAAAGTATTAGGGTTTGGCAAAGACTAGCAACACTTGTGTGAGAATTATATGCTAATTAGTATAAGAGTAGATGACATGTTTTGTGGTCATGTTCTTGGATGATGTGGACTATCTTATAGAAGATTTTGTCTTTAATCTATACTATCAGATTCAATGTGCTCATCTGCATATCATGTCATCATGGCATTTCACCGCCTCCGATGCACCGTCTGCATGTTTACTTATGCAATCGCATCATACAGGATCGCAGGAGGAGTCGCCAGTAGCAGTGCCGGAAGATCAGACTTGGACTGATCCGCAAGAGCTCTAGGCATAGGAGGTGCCCGAGGAAGAGGAACAAGGAGAGGAGTTGCCCGAGTGTGTAGATCACCAGCCTAGTTCGTTTGAAAGAGGCAAGCCCCGGAGCATTCTAAATTCCCTATTTTATTCAAGCAATTCTTTGTATATGAGTTATATATTGTTGCATTAAGTTATAGGAGTTGAGTGAAACACTTGCTGCATATAAACCTTTTTCCTTGTCTCATAAATATGCCTAAAATCCGATTTTAGTTTAGGATCGAAAGTATTGCTTAGCCATGCTTAGACCGGTAGAAGTCGGGTGATTTTCTGTCACCTGCGAGATATAGGTGGATACCGGGTTATGGTTAGCTATAATTATTATCATGAAAGGTAACCAAGTGTTGATGAATAAATAGAGACCAGACGGAGTCTTATAGGGTTTTGGACTATAGTGATTCCGTCTGTGTTGATTAAGGACCGATCGTTGCTCGTCCCTCTTGTCATGTTAAACGCATGCCTCATATTTAGCTGGCCGAATAAAGTACCTTTCGACCGTGAAGCTAGTGACACTATTCCAGCCGGGATAAACTCGGATTGGCAGACTAGTGCTGAAGGGGGTATGACGGGGACACGAAGAGTAAGCCCAAGGTGCGTCCTGGCAGTCGAGCGGTCCCTGGGTAGTGCGGTCTATGATTGTTATCCCGCGGCTACTTAGAAAATGTCATTGGTGATCTAAGCAACCCTAACGGAGGAAGCGTGGTTTGTGTGAGGAATAAATCACCAGCTGGTTAGGAATCGATTCGAATCGCCATCGCTCCTGGATAGTGAGCACTTGACTCGAGCTACAACATCATAGTAATAATGATGGAACACGGATGGTTATGTGAATGGTGTTGGAAAAGCTAAACCTGATATGGTAACCTTTGATGTTAATGGTTAATCAAGTAATTGCTCTAGCATAAGTGCTTACTTAGATTAATCAGGTATAATTAAGTTGATGCTTATAGTTTAAATGGTTCATAACTGATAACTCATGCTTTTCTGCAAAACTAGTCAAGCCAGTCCACTTTATAAAAGTCTTGCATACTCCTTGGTGTCATTTATTTCTGGTTTATGACGGGTACTCAGAGCGTTGTTCCCATTGTTGTTGCAGATGGTTAGATGTACTATGGGTATTGCGTCAACTGTCTGTACCCGGCGATGGGCGACAACTAGGACTAATGGCAATGGTCACTCCGTCTATCTTATCTCATGCTTTTGTGGACTATGACTGCCTGTTGGCACTGTATCTGAACTAAGTGTGTGTGCGTGATTTTAAAACTACTTGCTTCCGCTATGTTAATTTGAACTCGTGTTGTAATAACTTTATGTTCTGAACTTCGATGTATTCAACTGTTGTTGCGAACTTTATGTACCATGTGACTATGGCTGCTAAATCAGTACGATCTTGGTTGGAATGTTGGTTGGTTGAAAATCCTTCGTGATTTCACGGAATCTCGGGTTATACGGGCATAAGTTTGGTACATTATCTGCCTCGGTGGGAGATTTTCTTACTTAATCTCGTATAATTATGTTGATCCATTACAGAATCCAACATTGGTATAGGAGCCAGGTTACAGTTAAATTAGTGGTAGATCTAGATTTTGCGGAATGAAAATAGAAAGAAAAGATGACCGGTTCAAATCAAATCGGGAAACACAACTCCAAACCCTAACCCTAGAAATCGAAGTCGGAATGGGGGACTACCTGGTCCTCTTCACCGTCGACGCTACCATCGTTGAGCGGGAAGGAGACCACCGAGGTCACGCGGGAAGAGTGGCCGTGCCGTCGTGCGGGCACATAAGGCCGCGCCGCCGTCATGTGCGTGCACGCGCACACTTGCAAAGGGTGCCGACCGAGGGGCTACTCGACGGTGCCGCGTGCGGACGCACGCGTGCGCCGGCGAGGGGTGCCCCGGCAGCGCCACCTCCTTCCTCCGAGCAGCTATGGGCGGTCATCGCCGTCGCTCGTCTTCAAGCGATGTTGCGGGCTGTGCAAGAGGAGGAAGAGAAAAGCAAAGAAAGGTGAAGAGAGAAGGACACCACCGGCGCCGACGGCCACCATGGCCGCTGCCGCTGTTCGGCCGCCGCTCGCGGCGAGAGAAAATGCAGAGAAATGGAAATGGTGGATTAGGGCTTCGGGTAAGAGACGGGCGGCGTTTTTGTTCTAGCGAGGGACGCGGACAGTCGTCCAATTTCCGATCAACGACAGTGGAGGCTTTGGTCTCTCTGCTGGGCCTGGGCAGGGGGAGCGCTGCGCGCGCGCTGAGCAAGGTAGGCCGCTAGGCCGCATCGGCCTGCTGGGTGTAGGGAGATCGGGGACGCGCGTGGCTTGGGCTGCGAGCCTCTGCGCCAAAGAGCTGGGTCGTGGACCGGCACGAGCGATTGGGCCGCGGGCAAAATGAAAACGCATGCGGTCCAAGCTGCTGATGCACTGTTGGGCCAAAGCGAGCGCGCGTGGGCCGTGGGCCGCGATTTCTTGCTCGGGCCGAAATGAAAGAATTTTGAGAATTTGATTTTTTTTCCTTTTTCCAGAAGCTGTTTTAATGTATATTTGATGAATTTGATTCATTTTTATGCAAATTTTCTGTGCAATTTTATCCAAAGATAATTTTGTTCAGTAAAATATTGTAAAGTGATTCTAGAAAATAGAATTATGTGACTTATTAAATGTTTTCCGCTGTAAAGTTAAAGTTTATTGTCTTCTCATTAAATCCAAACCAACGGGAGGATTTAATTTGAAGAGCAGTTATAGTTATTCAATGAATGATAAAAGGTTTATCCTCCCGTTAAAGTTGGAACCAACGGGAAAATAATTGGAGAAATAGTTAGTTTATAGTTAAGATAAATTGTAATATTGTTATTTTCTGACCAACGTTGATGATAACTATATTATAAGTTTATTTATGAGTTTAAGTTTAAATTTAATTATGATATTGTTATTTTCTGACCAACGTTGATGATAACAATATTATAATTCTATGAGTTTTATGTTTAAAGTTTAAATCTCTGATAAATCTTGTTCAAAGTTATCAATTTCAGAGAATAGATAAGCAAGAGATGCTCCAAAGCGAGCAGAACGTAATGTATTTTCATGTTTCCGCTGCAATTATGATGATGATCTTCAAAATGAAATTCGAACCAACGGGAGGATTTAATTTTGAAGAGGATTATAAGATAATTGAGTTTTGATATGTTAATTCCATTTCTTCCATGTGGAATTAATGTAGAAGAATGTTGTTTTATTCTAATTCTGCCTAACGGTGATATAGAATAGAACATAAAGTTTTAAAAAGTTTAATGAGCATTATTTATGATTATTGATTAATGTTTTTCAGACAAAGAACTTAATGCTTTCATTCTTGAAGGCAGAAAAGGAAATGAGATGGGTACTTGTGACTCAAAAGATGATAAAGAAAAAAGACCATTACATGAGGGACTGTGTTCTCTTTAAAGAATGGCTTCAAAAGAAAATAATTCTAGGATATTGATCCAAGAAAAGAAATAGAACAATAAGAGTTTAGTTTAAGAGATGCCTTTTATGTACTCTTTACGAAGAAGAATTTAGTTTTATCATCATGATAAGAGATGTAATAAGTAATACAATTTTAGTCTTAATCATCATGATATGAAATGTAATAAGTGACATGCATGTTTAATTTGACCAACGTCGGATTAAGCATGTGTGTTAAATAGTATTCGGATTTATTCCTAAATTTGATGGTTGAGTATGAGCCAATCCTGGCTTTTATGTCCCTTCAAGGGAATTATCTCGCATGGTGGGAAAAAGTTTATGATAGTACCCGTATGTCGGGAAAAGTTTGAGAAGATACCCGTATGACGGGATAAAGTTAGTATAGTACTTATGTTAATCAATCCTGCATGACGGGAGAAAGTTATGATGACTCATGTGCTTTTAGTGTATCCAGCACAGGGAAAAAAGTTTAGGGTAGCTCTTATGCTATCCCAGTATGAGTTTGAGAACTGAAAGTTGCAGACGAACCTCAAGATAAGAATGACATGCAAGCATGACTTGCGAAAGTATTAATGATAAAAGACTCTGTTGAGTTCTTGAAGTGAAATGAGGAAAAAGTACTCCCATACGAATTAAGAAATAAGTTCATCTGCATGATGTAATCATGTGGATGAAGGAAGTAATCAAACTTTCCTCATTCACAAGAGTTCTGAATAGTTTTCGAAATTGTGGTAGAAAAGTTCATACCACATTTCGAGGGGGAGAAATGTCAGATTAATTAAGAAAGACAATTAAGAAAGATATTTTCCCATACTTCAAACAATGCGATGCATACTAAAGTGATCTATAAAGATGAATGTGATCGTCGGGGGAGTAAGACGGTCATAATATCGATATCCCTAAAGTAAAGAAATAGCTAAATTTCTGGACCTTTTACAGTTCCAATAGAAAGATAGCATAGTCGATCAATATTCATACTAGACAGTTCAGAGTTATTAAGACGGTGCTAAATGCACTATATAAATTTTAGCAGATTAAACTCAAAATGAGAATTTTTGAAGATGGAACAATCTGGGGGAGCATGTTACAAAAGTACCTAACTCCGCAAGGAGAATGAATAATGTAAACAAGGATCTTATTACACAGGACCTGTCTTTTGGCAATAAAGATCAACAAATGCTAGTAGCTAAGGCCCTAGAAAGTCTCAAAGAATAAGAAAATCAGATATTTCTGATGACTATAAAGTCTATATTAGTGAAATTCAAATAGAAGGTAATCCCACCTAATTTGAAGAAGCCATGAGAGGCGTTCACTCGTCCAAGTGGCAAGAAGTAAAGGAAGATGAAATAAAATCGATAATACCAATAAGATTTTAGGATCTAGAATAAATTCCTAAGGAGCCAAAACAGTAGACTGTGATGGGTCTATAAGACAAAATGTGACTCCAAAGGAAATATGTAAAGATGTGGAGCGCGATTTTAATCAAAAGATTTTGCGCGAAGCGAATGAATAGATTACAATGAGTGCTAGTGGCACATCATGATCTGAGTTACATCAGATGAAAGTAAAGACAGGATTTTCCAATAGGATTTGTATGAAAATAATTATATGGCACAACCCAGAGGTTTTGTCGTAAAAAGAAAAGAACGTAAGGGATGCCACTTGTAGAAATCTCTTATGGACTAGAGCAAATCTCTAGATAGTGGCATTTAAAGTTTAAGAGTCAATTAGAAATTTTGGGTTAAAGAAAATGAGAGGACAATTATGTTTGTATATAGTTAAATGATGGGAAATTCATTTCCTAATCTAATATATGTAGATGACATCTTACTTGTTAGTAGTGATGTCAATCTACTGCATAAGAAGAAAAAGTTCTTGTCCTCTCAATAAGAATAATCTCGGTAAAGCGTCATTTGTTCTAAGAATTGAAACTTACCGAGATAGAAGAAAAGGGGTATTAGAAATTTTCGCAAATGCATAAATAAAGTATGTATATGTGTAAAAATACGCTTGTTCATATAGTTAAGGGTAATAGTTTTGGAAACCTTAATATTCCAAAAAGCAATGTGAGATTGTTATAGATGGACGTCCTATATGCTTCAGCTGTTGAAAGCTTAATGAGTACACAGATAAGACCTTACCTGACATAGTTCACGTATCCGGATTGTTTTGGTAAAGTCCAGTCCAGATATAGATCACTGGAATGGAGTTAAGAATGTTGGCCTCATGCTAAGAAAGAAAGAACAACTACTCTCAAGTAGTTATGGGTACAAATGTTAAATTTTGGCGAGATGTTTAGTGAAACCCACATAGTAGCTAACACTCGCAGTTGGAGTTTTATTGTGAAAAAGCTCCAAAGAAACAGTTTAGTATCATCCGTGATGCAAAGTTACAGTATAGCATGATATGAGGCTACGGGACAGGCAAAATGGTTAAGGAACTTGTACCCGAAATTAATAATGGTTGTCAACAGTAATAACCATTTAAATAGTTTGCTCCTAAGACAACGGGTCAAGTGTGCTGTCAAACACATTGACATTAAAGTTATACGTTGTAAAGGAGAAAGTCCGGAATCATACTAAAATGTATTGAACATATAAGTAATAAGAAAGTGCTTGCGGATCTGCTTACCAAAGGCTTACCACCTAGTGTGTTCAAAGAATACACAGTCGATATGGGTTTATGGTATAGCCTATAATTTCCGGACAATAAAGGGCTAAAAAGTTAAAGAATCTATTTCAGTACAGATATGTGTATTGTAACTGTTAAATCTATCGGCGATTGACCGTGACGATGAAGCATGCTCTATGCACTAATCTGTGATAGAATGGTAAAAGAAATAAGTATGTAAAGAGTAAATCTAAAGTTTAAATGATAAGTTGAGATCAAGGGGGAGAATGTTAAAATAGATCTCAACCAAATTGGCCCAACGGCCAACTCAGACTCCACCGCTGTTCCTGCATCGACCCTGACGTCCACGCCGCCGCCAGACGCACCGCCTCGCCGTCGGCATGGACGGCTCCAGCACCTCCACCACGACCTCCGACGGTCAGGCATCTAACCTCTCTCTCTCCCTCTAAGTCTTAAGTGTTATCGCATGTTTTACACAACAGCAAAGCAAATCAACCCGCTAGATCTACCCTAGATGATCCACTAAATCCAACATTATGTATATAGTATTTTTTTGATGAAATGGAAATTTAAATGTCCATACACTTAACATAAGTCTTTATTTCTCTCAGACTTGCGTGTTTTTGTATTAACAGAAAGTAAGTTTCTTTTCATTACAATGGTAGACTTAGCACAAGTCTAAAATTAAGGAATTAGCTTGTCATCACTTCCTATTCTAATATTTAGCTATTCTCGATTGCCGACCGATCCTGATCAAGCAATCATTTCGCCTCCCAATTGCCTAGACCAATTGCCAAACACAGTTTCTAGTTTGTTTGTTTTTTATATACTAGCAAACATGTCTGTGCGATGCAACGGGAAACAAAAAAATCAAATGTTCAACTTGTTCGCTTCAGCTTGCTGCACAGTTACACTGACTGCAATAGCTTAAATTCGTATAGATGCTATTTTTTATGTTGTGAGTGATTGTTACACCAATCACAAATGAACAGGCTTATTAATGGAAACAAAAACGACAATGTCACATATCTATTTAAGTTTTATCCTTTTTGTAAAATTTAAAAGTTATACTTTATTTTATGATGACCATGACATTCAAAATATAAATAAACATTAGCAATAATATGACAATGCGTTATTAATTCGTGTATTGAATGGAAATAACCTTGATATTTTTTTTCTTTCAGTGTAATGTGCAAAAATATTTACTCGTAAATATATCATAACTTTAGTTTTCATACTATTCATGTATAGATGGAGTTAGATATCAAGTTCCATGACTTCTATTGAGGACCCACAAAACATATGTAATTTTAGTATGTCATTAAAGTCGGCAAGGTCGTATGAAGAATTGGTCTCTCTATTGACGAGTGTGAAGTATGAGGAGACCTTTCTCAATTTTCACATGTCATCCCTTGTCGAAACTTGCTCTGATATATACAAACAACTTGGAGATTTGCATTGGTATATAAGGATAACTTCGAAAAACATTTAATTGATTAGATTAGATGACAAACTTCTCAAGATTTTAGTTTACATTAGATGACAAACTTCTCAAGATTTCAGTTTACAGTTTGAAGCCATTAGTTGATTCATGATAATTAGTTAAGTCATCAATCGATTCATCTTATAATAATAATTTATCAAAATTACATGGAACAACTTCATGATAGAAATATTTATTTAGTAGGTAATTGTTGCAGTTTGGAGGGCCCATAATACTGTTTTATTATTTATTTTTTATCTATATAGAAAAGCAGATTTACATATTAGAAAAGAAAAATCAATCAATTCATCTTATAATAATAATTTATTTCCTAATCAAAATTACATGGAACAACTTCATGATAGAAATATTTATTTATTAGATAATTGTCGCAGTTTGGAGGGCCCATAATACTGTTTTATTATTTATTTTTTATTTGTATAGAAAAGCATATTTACATATTAGAAAAGAAAAGGTTAAAAATCATGAAAAGGAAGGCACGGGACGCCACACACAATCCGCTTACAGGGGAAGGCTTTCCTTCAGACAGGACGTACGGAGGATTTTCCATGAGACAGGCCGTACAGACTACACCTCCGAACTGAAGAAAAAAAAGAGAATAAACTGAGATGGAATATATTTTCTAATTTATACTTGTATTTTTTCCTATTTGAGTTATGATTTCTATACAACATATTTAGAATTGGAGACATATATTTGGATTATGATTCCTATAACTATCTATATTACTTTAGAAACTCTGTCTAATATGTGTCACATAAATATAGGAGTTGCAAAGATATAAATAACATCCATATTCACGAAGTTAATTAGGGGAAGACGGACCAAACAAATGGATGAACGAAAAAAAGAGCATGAAATTTTGCCTTTTTATTAATTACTAGGTATAGATAAAGAGTTTCTAGTTATCTTCGCTAGGTTTGACAAGCGTGTTCCCTCTATGGAGGGTAAACGCCCCATATGGCCGTATCGGCGGCACACCAACAAGCCAACCAAAGTCCAATCCAAACTCCAAAGAGACGACACAATGACGCACAGTCGTCAGACTGCATGTGGACCAGTATTCTTCGTAGCCCTAGGAGAGCTCCTCTTGCAGTTGCAGGACAAAATGGAAGATAGTAGCTCCAACCATGCTATTGCTATCTCCCCACTCCCCAGACTGCCTATTTCATGATAGGTCCAAACACATGCAGCGATGCAAATGCTGTTGGTACAGTCCACGCACTCGTGCTCAGAATCAGCGAAAACAGGCATGTTGATGTTGAGTTTACCCACGGCACCGAGTTCTGAAAATGGTGTCCCAATGGGGGAATACAACCAAGCTGCCGGCATCGCTGTTGGTGTGTTGGAACCCACATGGATCCAATAACACAACTTTATACGGCTACAGGGACAGCTGTGTTTACCTGAACAACAGTTTAACATGAACTACATGCATAGGTGGCCTGCCCCTGTAGCACCGCTGGACCGCAACAGTTCCAAGTAGCATCAAGCTTGGGCCATCTGCACATGAACATCAAGGAGTCAGAATTCGGTAGAGCCACAGATTCCATTGGTTGTTTCTTACTTCTCAAAAGCAGTTTGATTCTGCTTCCCGCAAACTCTGTTTTTCAAAAGTAGATTCAAATGAATGCTTTTCCCTATGCCATGGCAGAATTACCTTTGGAAATCATAATCTTTGGTGAATAAGCCAGCAGGTTTATTAAAACTTCTGATTTCAGGTTCTTTTAGTAACCAATCAGTTGCGTAAGGGGCTAGGGAACTGGATTCTACATGTGAAAGGACAAGAAGGCATATCTAAAAGATTCATGCACTAGAGCTATACCAGTTTCGCAGCATTTCTGTTCTTCAGTGTCAAAACTGCTGCTTCAGCGAAGGCCTGTGCAGCTCGGGCCTCTGCTTCTGCAGCCTCTGCTTCCCTAGCAGCTGCTTCAGCTTCTGCCATGATAGCCTCTGCCTCTGCAACTGCATGAGCAGCGGCAGCCGCAGCTGCCTCAGCAGTCATAGTTGCCATACGAACCAATTCAGCATCAACTTGGGATCTCGTGAGGGTTCTACTAGCATCACTCCCTAATTTCAAGGGTTCTTGCACGTCTTCCAGCAGCATCATCTTGGGGCTTCGGCCCTCTAAGCGTGGTGAACTAGGTGCTAACCTGTACTTCCGATTCACCTGCAAACTTCCACTGGTCATGCTGAAAAGCTCAAGGTTCTTCAATTTGAGAACATGCAACTTCTGATTGGATCAAAATATGAACATTCAGCAATGAAAGATGGATCATTGGCTCATGGACACCATAAAGCCCACAAATCAAGTAGTGCCAAAAATAGCATTTAAAGTAAGATCAGCCAGAAACCTGCAGTCTAACAAGGATTCTACACGAAATTAAACAAGAAATCATTATGTAATAGACTAACAGTGGAGTATTGTGCATCACTAAACAACAAATCAGTGCTTGCTAATACTGATAAACATGTTTGGCACTGTAATAATAGACAGATAGTAGAGTATGGTGCATGACTGAACAAGTCTATGCGTGTGCACCCAGTTGTGGTGCCATAGGACCAGGGTTTGAACCCTGGTTTTCACAAAAGGTCCCTCACTGTGTAACTGCTTTCAGAGATATACACAGTTGCATCCTGGGCAGTCAGCCTTCATGGCCTTCTTGACCCTGTGATTACGGTTTCTCCTTAATGCAGTGCCTTGGGGGAGACCTTTCCCCCAAGAAGAGGTTTTTTTGGTGATAACATTAATTGAATTTAATCACGTGGTATCACCTAGTAGTTTCATCTTTGAATTAACTTTATTTCTCATAGCATAAAATGATGTAGAGAGCTACAAAAATCATATTTACCTTTAACAATTTCCCACTGGTAGCTAAATCCTTCAGTTTTGCAGACAATAAGTGATCAAAATCACTAGGTGGCCAATATTGCTCCTACATAAAACCAGGGTAAGAACCTGATTGTGCACATAGCAAATAAGACGACCATGACCCAGTTGGCCAAGAGTTTTTATTAGCTAATAATAAAGAACATGCAACAACAACAACATAGTCTTTTGTCCCAAGCAAGTTGGGGTAGGCTAGAGATGAAACCCAAAAGAGACGATAACGAGAGAGACACATAAAGGGACATAAATGGCATAAGACAGAAAGAGGTCACGGTTCAGGCACGTTGATTGTCAGTCTCCAAGCGCTCTTGTCCATAGCTAAATCCTTAGAGATATTTCACTCCTTAAGGTCTCTCTTAACGGACTCGTCCCAAGTTAGTTTAGGTCGACCTCTACCGCTCTTTACATTATCGGCCCGCTTTAGAACCCCACTACGCACCGGCGCCTCAGAAGGCCTCCGTTGAACATGTCCAAACCATCTCAACCGATGTTGAATCAATTTCTCCTCAATTGGTGCCACCCCAACCCTATCACGAATATCGTCGTTCCAGACTCTATCCCTCCTTATGTGCCCACAACACCAACGCAACATACGCATCTCCGCTACACTCAATTGTTGGACATGTCGCCTTTTTGTAGGCCAACACTCAGTACCGTATAACATCGCCGGGCAAATCGCCGTCCTATAGAACTTACCTTTCAACTTCTGAGGCACCCTTTTGTCACAGAGGACGCCAGAAGCTTGACGCCATTTCAACCAGCCGGCTGAAATTCTATGCCTAACATCTTCATCAATGTCGCCATCCTTTTGTAGCATCGATCCTAAATACCGAAAAGTATCCTTCTTGGCCACCACTTGTCCATCGAGACTAACGTCTCCCTCCTCATGCCTAGTCGCGCTGAAATCGCACCTCATGTACTCGGTCTTGGTCCTACTAAGTCTGAACCCTTTCGACTCTAACGTGTGCCTCCATAGTTCTAACTTCCTATTAACCCCTGTTCTACTGTCATCAACTAGCACCACATTATCAGCAAAGAGCATACACCAAGGGATATCACCTTGTATGTCCCTTGTGACCTCATCCATCACCAAAGCAAATAAATAAGGGCTCAAAGCTGACCCCTGATGCAGTCCTATTTTAATTGGAAAGTCACTGGTGTCGCCATCACATGTTCGGACAAACGTCACCACATCCTTGTACATATCCTTGATGAGGGTAACGTACTTAGTTGGGACTTTGTGCTTTTCCAAGGCCCCACCACATGACATTTCTCGGTATTTTGTCATATGGCTTCTCGAGGTCAATAAAGACCATGTGCAAGTCCTTAATAAGAAAGAACATGATGATTTCAAAATGAAATCAGAACTCTGCAAGAAGACATAGTGCGATAGCTAACTTTTGACCAACAAAAAGAGGAAATCTAATGTAACTAGACATGCTTTTTTTATTGGATTCTAATATTTGATATCTGTGATATATCATTTTTATACAGTCAAATCAGGTGTACTGAAGTTCTGTTTCTGTATGAAACGGTGTTCACTATTTATTTAGGTGTTTAGGAGTAATGGTCCTTGCAACAGATATGGGTGGCACCAGCCATCACTGCATAGGCAGGCAACCTGCCAACTTGGGCAAAATCATGAGTTCATGACGGCTGGGTAGTGCCACCTAGTTGATTTCTTATACACTTTTGTCAAAATAAATTTATTATTAACAAGATATCTTGTGTATAAAAAGCTTTGGCTCACTAAATACAAACAAAAAGGCAAATAATGTTGACATTCAAAAGTAAAGGAAAATGGAAATGTAGACAGACCATAAAGCATATTATAAGTCTATAAGTCCTAGAAAGAAACAAAAACAAGAGAATAATGCACACCTCTATGTAATTAGCAATAGTAGTTCTGTGTGACCCTGTAGGCTCATTCAAGTTCTTTATAGCCTCCATTATAATATTGTCTAGCCTGCATTAAAGCCATTAAAGTAAGTGAAGACTTCAGTCTATCTAGTTTTCTATTGAGATAACAAAGAGAGGGGAAAAAAGTTAAACGGCACAATTATGTATTATTACATTTATGCATATGCAATCACCTTGAGTGAGATTTCTTTGAATTTGAAGTATTCCACACTTCAACAGGCACTGATGCTATAGGAATAGGATTTACATCAACAATCTCATCATCAACATCAGAAGTAACTGTGCTCAATGCCAACTTGTGATCATTATTCTTAGGAGCAGCTCGGGTTCTCCTCGTGGAAGTTCTCCCCCTGTCACGAGCACTCGATGAAGTGACAATTACATTCATGTTGCGCCATTTGTCCTAAGTAGTGATTAATAGAAAAGAACATATGAGCATTAAGATTGAAGGTGAATCTGTAAATTCAAAAACCAAAAGACACATGATTTCAAGGAATACCCAAATATGGCAGTCCCTTCACTAAAGCAAACTTACGTAAAAAAAGGAATCGAGTGAATAGTTTTAACCTTTAGGTCAACATTCGAGCGGTAGCGCAATGTGGAGCTAAGTTCTGGATCATTCAATATCATACGCCAATTTCCAACTCCATGTCTCGCTACTCCAGCTCTAAGAGCAGCCTCTTCCTCAGAAGTCCACCTCTGTTTTGGAGCCCCCATGCGTAGGCCCAATCTTTTCAGTCAAATACAGTATGAAGACGAATGTATACCTTGTAGCCTGGATTGTGAATTCAATCCATTAGAACATTGTAAAACTGAAAGGAATATAACAACTGCTGGACTACAATAGATTAACACTACTGCAAACATTGAATCATCTGAAAACTTAATTCTAAGAATATTTTGGTAACAACAAACAAATCCAACATGTGCAAAAACTTATCATAAATAAATTCTTGTTTTAATATGTACAACATCCTGCCGCTTGGCTAAAGAAGAAAATCAGGTTTGTACTACAACTTAAATATACTGAATATTAAGAAGGGAAGTCTAATGTACCACATAAAATCTGTACAGGCCTAGAAATTACTGAAGAAATATTTGCTGGTTTTCAAAGGCTCTGTTATTGTTCATGAATACAGCCTATGATATTCGTCATAGTATTACTCCCTTCGGTCAGAAGTAAGTGATGTTATAGACATCGGCACTGTCCCGAACACACAACTTTGACTACTGATCCCTGTTGTGATCTATTATGAATGATCTGCAGTCCAAGTTTAGATTGGTTCTTTGCACACAACCCAAAAACATCACTTATATGTGACTGGAGGAGTACATATGAGTCAAAATGGCAGAAAGTGGTCTTTATGATGTGATCAAACAGAGCTTCAAACTAGACTACTAGAGCTTGCAAAGCAACTTCAGAACTACTATTTTTTTCTCAAAAAAGTGGTAACCGGCAAATCCAATCATATACCAATAATCTTGTGAATTTCTATTTAAGAATTCCATTGCTATGGCATTAACAGCATGACCTAACCTCCTATGGTACTAAAACAAACCAAGAAAAACATTGATGCAAGACATAAGACAACATGGGAGCATTTTTCATTTCATGAAAAGGAAACTGCTTCACCATCTCCATTTCTTACTGAAACTCCAAGGATGCCCTTTCCAACAAATCCTAAGAGCATCTCCAACAGGACCCTATTTGACCCCCTACTTCAGATTTAGGTAGCGGAGGCCAAAAAAACTAACTCCAACAGGCCCCCTACTAGACCCCCCATATTTGTTGGCCTCCTACTTTTTCCCCTCCACCCTCTACTTCTGTTGGCCCCCTACTCTCCACCGTGCAAAATCTGGATGAGAGAGATGACAAAAGAGCCCCACGCGTCATTGACTACTAAAACGAATTTGAGTAGTATAGTTTAGGTAGTATTGCTGGAGTTGGAAGCAAAATATGAGTAGTCTTAAAATAGGTGGCTTCCTAAATAGAGAAGTAGGGGGTGTGTTTTAGGTAGTATTGTAACAAACTTAATAAATTGTAACACAGGAAGATGATGAGTTCAGGGTTAGGGGCGGACCCAGTAAAGTACATGGGTGTACAAATGTATGGTCAATATTTTTCGCCAAAAAAATCGCAGCTGGTACGCATAATAATACATAAATACACTTGCAATTAGATCAGATCCGAATACACAAATACCCATATAGGTTAAGTTAGGGTTCGCATGCTCGGTTCCGCACAACAGGAAGGGAAGAGAAGGGATGCGCATACCTGGTGGGTGCTCGTCCCCGGCCCGAGGAAGACCTGGCGAAGGAACCGACGAGGCTAGACCTGGGCGCCTGGCATAGGTCTGCAACGGCGGTCGCCCAGCTGCGGCGCTGCGCCACGCGAGAGAGAGAGTGAGAGAGCGCTCACCGCTCGGAAAATCGCTGCCAGCTAGTCCTGCCACCCTGAGCCTGCGCTTCTCACTCGTGTGGTCCGGCATCAAGTGGGCACAGACATCACCGAATGGAGGATGCCATAAGGCCCATGGCCCACGGTCGTTAGCACAGCCCATGACCTGATGTTTCGGCCTAATCTAGGCACGGCCCGACCCGACCTGATGGTCATCGGGCCCGTGTCGGCACGTAGAGGCAGATTGCGGCTGCGAGCCAAGAACGGCGCGTGCAGGTTTTAGACTTCCCGCACTGGCTACTCTAAAACGATACTCTAAAGCTTTAGAGTATGAATATAGAGTAAAAACTATTATAGTGGATACTCTAAAACGATACTATATTCTTTCTCTTACTCTATATTTAGAGTGGTACAGTGCTTACTCTAGTGGACAGTGGCGGGCCCCACTAGCTAAACAAAGGAAAAAAATGCTATAACTCACAAACCAAAAATCCAAATTAAATTTCGATTGCACCATTAAATTCGTCTCAATAAATCCTTCAAAACTAGATCACACATGGATATATTTAGATAAAATGACAAGTGGGTCTCGTAGTGGATAGAGGATGATATAAAGGATGAATGGGTGCGGGAGAATTGAGTACAGAGGAGAGAATCTGGCTGACTAGGACGTATAGAGGATGAATATAGAGGTTCATGAGTGCGGATAGCCTCAACATGGATTGCAGGAGGCAAGGTGCGCGCGCGTCAGAGCGAGCGGCTTAGGCCTTGTTTAATCCAAGGCGTTGAAATTTTTTCATTCTCTCTTTATCACATCAACTTTTACATGCATGCATAAAACATTAAATATAAATAAAAAATAATTAATTGCACAATTTAGTTATAAATCACGAGACGAATCTTTTAAGACTAGTTAGTCTATAATTGAACACTAATTGTCAAATACAAATGAAAGTGCTACAGTTAGAAAAATTCTAACTTTTCACCAACTAAACAAGGCCTTATTGCAACGTTGGATTCTGCAGGACGGAGCTAGGCACGAGCACGACCGCGTGCACGAGGGCGGTTCTGCCGGTGTCCAGAATGGCTTCAGACTGGAGCCGAACTTAGGTTGTCCGCACCGGAGACGGTACGTCGTCCGCTATCCAGTTTTGCGGATCATGTAGCGTGAAAATCAGTTGCAGCAGATACTCTATCTCATCCGGTAAAGAGAGCTCGTCCGGCATATATAGTGACATACAGCACCTACGCAAAACCGGGCAGGCCCACCACGCGCAGCGGCTGCGTGCGCATGCACGCGCATGCGGGGAGGTCTGTGGCGGGCCCTACTTGTTTAGTACTCAAAAAATATTATAACTCACAAACAAAAAAAATCAAATTAAATTCCGATTGCACCGTTAAATTCGTTTCAATAAATTTTTCAAAACTAGATCTCACATGAATATATTTAGATAAAGTGATAAGTGGGCCCCACAGTGACTAGGATGGATAGAGGATGATATAGAGGATGGATGGGTGCAGAAGAATTGGGTATAGGGGAGAGAATCTTGATGACTAGAATGTATAGAGGATGAATTTAGAGTACCACGAGTACGGATAGTGTTACGAAGGGCAACGCTGACTGCATGTAACGACGTCTCGTGACATCAGGATCGGTGATGCATGCATGCGTAGAGTTGGAAGGAATCAACATCTGGACATCTGGTCGATTTTCCGGCCGGCCGATGCCGTGACATGCAGAGGAACTTGACAACTTGCAGCCTGTTCGTTTCGCTGGTTTATTGTGGCTGAAAGTACTGTTCGCTGGTTTGTTGTGAGATAAAAACACTGCTGAATGGCTGCTGATTCTGCTGAATAGCTCAAACGAACAGGGTGTTGACTTCTGGCCGACAGTAGTAGTGTAAGCTTGTGGGAGAAGCCTTCGAGTTGCTTTGTTTATATATTTCCAGCAGGGATGCACTGCCATTATTGCCTTTTATATTATTAGTGTAAGCTCGGAAGCTGAAATTCAAATTCAAACTTAACCTACTGCGTGATGTAAATAATTGATGCCAAATAATCTACTTCACTTGTTGCGTATAGGGTAGTTATCTGTAGATACCTATATACCGCACAAGGCATTTTATATTATCGTAGATCTACCTACTTGATGACAATAATGCATATCATTGCAGTGTAAACCGCTAAAAAATCAAGGATATCGACGGTTGAATCAGTCATGGCCGGAATGGCACGGGCGTCAGTGTCAAGGTCAACAATGCCTTCAAAAACGACGTCGACGCAAAGATTGTTGTGTTATAAAATATGTTATCGGTGGCTAGGACAACGTGTATATATATTCTCCAGACAAGACCTAAGAGCTTAGTAAAAAACCTAGAGGTGAGCATATAATTAACCAAAACCAAAAAACCGAACTGAAACCTAAGAATAGGAACTTCCAGATAGCAAGGAACCAAAATAACTAAAATTTTTTTTGGTTCCTACTCTTAGATAACCGAAAGAACCCAAATATATGAATTATACTTCACTTACTTGTATTTTGTAAGACTACGTTTAGTTTATGTATGATGTCTCATATTGAATTGCTATGTATTTGTGTTACCACGTTACTATTGTTATCGACTCCCCGATGACATCATGTGCCGCCCTAAAACTGAGCAAACAATTGTCCTATACAACTTTGGTACAACAACCGGACAACTATAAAAATCCACGCCACTACTTGCTCCAACTTAGTTAAATTGACACAACTAACAAGGACTGAAGAAACACGACGACCTGTCGGGGCGACACCAAATAGCATAGCTTGGGGCACCACCGTAGCCAGATGGCAAAGGAGCAACCGTGGAAGTTGAATGCCTAGCAATGCCTCTAAGGAGGAAACGACGCTAAAAAGCGCCGACAAGATAGCCCGCCAGATGAAGGTTTTTACCTAGCAACATCCAATACGATAGGAGAGGTAGGAAAGGACGTCTCCAAGAAGGGAACGACGTCCAGTACGATAGGTGGAGTTTAAATTAGAGAGGCTTAAAATGGGTTTTGTGCTTAGCGGAAGGCCCCAATCATCCACCTACCTCTGATTGTCTTTTATAATGTGAATTGATCCTACATAGGAGTTGAACAAATCTAAGAGCCTGTTTGGTTTGGGGTGTTAAAGTTTAACAAACACTGTAGCACTTTCGTCTTATTTGACAAAAAGTTTATAATCTTGGACTAATTAGGCTTAATAGATTCGTCTCGTAAACTACTCCTAATTTATGCCGACATGCATGCAATTAGTCTACATTTAATACTCCATGTATTTGCTGCAACATTGATGTGATAGGAGTTAAACTTTAACATATACAAACCAAACAGGGCCTAAAACGACCTGCGATTTGGAACGTGACGTGGCTATAGCTATACTGCTATAGGTAGCCAATGATACCGTCGCAACGAGCCTAATCCATGACGCTTTTTTCAAAAGGATCCATGCATCGCACGGGTCCGCAACATGCCAACATGTCAGCTTTCGCTTCTCAGACTATCCGCACTCATGGACTTCAATATTCATCCTCTATACGTCCTAGTCAGCAAGATTCTCTCCTCTATACTCAATTCTCCCGCACCCATCCATCCTCTATATCATCCTCTATCCACTCTATCCACTGTAGGACCCACTTGTCACTTTATCTAAATATATCTATATGTGATCTAGTTTTAAAGGATTTATTGAGACGAATTTAATGGTGAAATCGAAATTTAATTTGGATTTTTGGTTTATGAGTTATAGCATTTTTTTCTTTGTTTAGCTAGTGGGGCCCGCCGCTATAGAGTATAGAGTAAGCACAGTACTACTCTAAATATAGAGTGAGAGAAAGGATAGAGTATCGTTTTAGAGTACCTAGTGCAGCAATTTTTACTCTATATTCATACTCTAAAGCTTTAGAGTACTATCATTTTAGAATATCCACTGCGTTTTAGAGTACCCACTGTAGGTAGTCTCACAGTGCAACGGGGAAAATAGTAGCAATTGGTCGACGATATTGGTTGAGCCGGCTGCTGACAATTCACACCGTCCCCGGCTGCTGGCAATAGATCGACGATATTGGTTGTTCACTAGTTCACGTACGTGTAGGGGCACCAAGAGGTACTCGATGATCTCCTCTTTTTTTCTCCTTCACCTCGTCCCACAGGCTCAGCTCTCAGCTGTTGGTCGTTATAACAAGCTATTGCACCTGCTCTCATGAATGGGTCGATCACACACACGAGAGAAACTTTCATGATTGAGACGTACAAACTACGACTCTTGTGTTGCGATAAATATATTAATTAAGGAATAAAATTATTCTAGCCACCGCATCAATCATGGATGCACAATGTCATCGATCATATATATTAAAACTTCAGCAGAAAATGAACCATAACGGAAGCCATCTTCTATGTGAACAAAATTACTTTGCACGACTATCTTGCTAGCTCCTATGTGCACCTCTCCAGCTTCTCTAGTCTAGAGAAATAACTTCTCTGGTGAAGCTAAAACCCTTTAGCGAACATTTAGTAAAATGGCTTCTTTAGACTCTCCCAAACAACATTATTATCAAGAAGTAAAACTTTAACACAAGTAAGTAAGAGCAGGAGATTCACGCTTTTGGTCAAGCTTAATGGGAGTTAAAGACAAATTCCTAAACCTAGGAAGGTACAACCTAAAAAGTGACAACCATATTAAGGGGGTGTTTGGGACAGCTCCATAAACTCCACCGTGAAGCAGCTCCACAAAAAACTGGAGTTTGTGGAGCACCTCTTTAGGTGCTCTCACAACTTCACTATTTTTCCTTGAACAGAGTGCATTGAGCTGAAACCGTTTGATTAAAAAACGTGGAGCGGAGCAGTCCCAAACACCACCTTAAGTTTTGGGAAGATAAATGCTTAGGGTCCCAAGCATTAAATTGTACCCTACATTGTTTGTAGTGAGAAAGAAACAACCTAAAAAGTGGCAACCATATCTACCATTACCTTTATTCCTGTAAACCACTTCTAAACATACAGCTGGCCACGTCATTGTTCGTTCCTGTCCGTTCGATCACCGATCAGAAGGCTAAGATTCTTTGCAACAGATTCAATTAGGAGCGGCTTCTCTTGGCTCTTCTTGCCTCCTCCTGCTTCTCCTCCAAATCCAACCTAGCTTCTTCTAACTCTTCTTAACTTTCTCCTGCTTTTGCTTCAAATCCAATCCACAGAATATTTACCACCCTCCCCCGTAGTCCCTAACCTTCCCAACGCTTCTCCTTCCACCTCCGCCACTCCCACCTCCCCGAACGCCGCCCCTGCCTCCGATGTAGCCAACACCACGGACGCACCGCTGGCCGTCGAAGATAAATGCTTATTAGGGTCCCAAGCAAACAAGCAACAATTGTGGAAGTGCTAAGTTCAAATTCTCTCAATGGATCCTTCGGAAGGGCATTAGTTGAGAATAAACCCTCAGTTTGGCACAATCTCTAGAAGAGTCATGAATATTAACCTAATGGAGGGTCTAGATCCATCTGTGTAGAAATTGCACAGTGATGGAACATTTCCAATTAAATCAGTATGTACATATCTTGTCAATAAAGGAATTTAAGGTTATGCAAGAAATTTTTCATTTGAAGATTTCATTGAAAACGACTAAGATTTTTTTGTGGCGTCTCAAAAAGGGAGTCATTATCACTAAGGACAAACTAGGTAATTAAAGAAGCCCGAATGGTAATAAGAAGTTCTGTTTTTGTAGTAAAAAAGATTATCTATCACCTGTTTTTTGAATGTTTATTATCCCAAATGGCAACGTATCTGGTGCAAACTAATTTCTTTGTGCAATCGTGCAAACTTCTAATCTGGGCTAGATGATGTTGATCCAAGGGGGCGCAGGGGGGAGTGGGAGGGGGGATTTGCAGAAGTGTGATTAGGAGCGGGCGGTTAAGCGCAAAATTATCCAATCCCCATGCGCCCCTTGGATCAACATCATGTGGCCTAGGTTAGAGCATCTCTAAGAGTTTGGTATATAGATTTGGCATCCTAAAATTTTTGGCAAATGAGAAAAATACTTCTCCAATAGTTTGGTATATGAGTTTGGTATCTTTATCAAGTTGGCAAATCTCGGTCGATTGCGCGCATATATGCGCGCGGGGCACCGGTCGCGCATCGTAGTTTCCTCGTGCTTAGCGGGACTCTTCGTTCGCTTAACGGGGCTCTTCGTTCGCTTAACGGGGCTCTTCATTCGCTTAGCGGGTCTTTTTTGTTTCGTTAGCGAGTTTTTGGGTTTTTGGAAACAAAATTTACCAAACTGTTAGAGATGAGATCTTTTTTTCCTCCTCATATTATTTTAGGAGTTGGCAAACAACAAGATTTGGGAAACAAAATTTGCCAAATTGTTGAAGATGTTCTTAGAAGTTTGCACGGTTACACGGAGAGATTAGTTTGCACCAGATACGTTGTCTTAGAAAATAAAGGGCACATGTTCAACAACTGGTATAAACAAGGTGACAACAAAACTATTCCCTCAAAAAAGATGATGAAACCACAAATAATCTCTGTTATTAATGACAAGAACATAGCAGTGCTTTGTTGGGATATCTAGCTCACAAAAAATGAAATTGTGTTTAAACAACAATGAACAAAAAACTTTCTTTGGGGCCCTATTCAGGAGAATACATTGCATTCGGTTTTATGCTCTATTACGGCGCATCAGTGACCAAAAGGAGGAAATGGTCAAAGTCATGTCGGCTAGTAGAGCCAAAAGAGCAAATGGACTTCTTGGCGGCAGGATGGCCTTTCGTTTTCCGTATCAATGAAGAATATCAAACTTTTTGTTAGTTGAGACCTTCTATGCTTGTAATATTCACGATCTGATGCCCCTTCCATGAGGAGGTTCAAAACCAAAATATTTTGTTTTCTACTATTAAAATTAAAGGCATGCTCAGATAAGCTGCATCACCATGGGCAGACCTACGTTGTGCGAAAACGAGCTGATGGCAGAAGAGATGTCATTTAGTTTCTCATTTTCTATAGACATACAGGTACTATCTAGTGAAGTTATATATAAAAACTCATATACTACAATTAGTTAGCCGCCGCTTCAATATAATTTTTGGGTTAGGTAGCCTGACAAAAAAATTAGTGCAATGCAGTTTACGGGTACAAATTATCTAGATACAGAAATGATAGGACGTGGGCGTCCGTCCCATCCAGATGTCGTGTGTCTGGCCATGCGGATCAGCCGGCCCAATAAATCTCCCATCTGTCCCCTTCCATTGCTTCTACTGCTCGCCTCGCGCTGCTCCTGCTCCTCCTCTGCTGCCCGCCCCGCTGCTCCGTGCGCTCACCCTGCAGCTCTTGCCACTGCTCCTGCTCCGCGCGCCCGTCTCGCTGCTCCGCCGCCCGTGCCCACTGCTTCTGCTCCGCCACTCGCCTAGCCCGACGACGGCGATAGGCACCGCCAACGCAAGGAGAAGCGTCAGGCCCTAGTGCGAAAGTCCTCCAGCCTCACCTGCTACTACGGTTGCGATGCCCCAATGCAGACGATGGAGGAGGTCGCACCGGGATATGATGCATGTTGCAAGTTCACATTTCAAATGTTTCAGATGTTTTAGATGTATGTTGCAAGGGTTTTATACCGATGTTGTAAAAGTAAATCAAGATGTTGCATATGTTGTAATGGTTGTACATGTATGTTGCAAGAGTCTGTCTCAAATGTCATCTGTTTTTCATACCTATTGTCACACACCAAAATTTCTGATTTTGGGTTGTGCATAGAAAACACAAATTAAACTAAATGTTTTGATATTTGGATAAAATTTTTCAAGTTTAGTTTAAATTAGCGTCGATTAGTTATTAGAAAGATGTGAATCTTCAAACTTTTCTGAATTAATTTGACGGGATATTGCTTGATGTGATTTTTGCTTATTGTTTCTTTGTGTGACGAGAGTGAGCAAAGTCTTTAAAATGCATTTAGTAGGTCGATCTTCCTTCTTCGGTACGTCTTTATCGTTTTCTGCAATCAAATTTGTTGTTTCTCAGCTCAAGCTTTCCTTCGAGCCTCTCAAAATCTTTTCTTTATAACCCAAATCATTATTTTTAGTTTCTCGTACGTCAATTAACCTCTACAAACTTCTCAAAAAATTTTCTGATTTTTCCTAGAATTTGTTCTCACTTTTCTACGAGCATAATCTAATTTTTTAGATGCTCCAAAATATTTTATCATGAGCTCCAATTACTTTATTTTGGTTCCTCATGTTCCATAATGTCTCTGAGAATTTTTCCTGAATTTTCGGAGCTTTCAGAGTATTTTTCACAACTTAAATAATAATTCTGAATTTTTCTAAAATTATTTTATCCACAAAATTAATTAATTCTGAAAATAATAAATCTTTCATTTTTCCAACGCTCAAAGCCCATGTGCAATAATCCTAATAAATCATAAAGGCACATGTCTTTATTTACTAATGTGCTTTAATGTTTATTTAGGCTCATTAGTGCATGTGGATGGTGCAACGTCAATTAGTATCATATCGCTAGCTGACGTGAAAGTGGGGAGTTTTTCTCCTTATACATTTGTACCAACCCCTTAGACAAAGTACACCAAAACTACAGTAAGAGAAGCCCCTAGTTTAGCAAATCCTCCGTGTAGTAAATTATATTTTTCTCCTTCTTATGTCGCCGCCAATAATCTTAGTTCGGGAAGCTGCGCTTGTCGTTCATGATGGGCATAGACCTGGGCTTCTAACCTCCTGGCTTCGGTGGAAACGGGATCAGCTTCTAGCTACAACGGCAAATCGTTGAGTCTCTTGTGCTCTCTAATGACGCAATAGAGAAAAACAGTCTATCTTGTTTGCTTGTATGTTTGCTCGAGTTGCTTGATGTTTGCTACGAGTAGAAAGAGCACTCTACGTGAGCGTTAGAGACAAGAAGCTGATGAAGTTTGAAGAATGTCTGAGCAAGTTGCTTTGAGTGTAAAGCAAGTTTAAGGCAAGTATAGCATGGATTACCTTGTTTTCTAATAACCATAATGCGTTTAAATCATTATGCATGTGACTCCTTGTTAAGGATTTCCTAGAATTGTTCTTATACCTTGACTCCTCTGGGACATTTGCATCAGGTAGCTATTGCTAGTGCTCAACTTAAACAGTGATCTTGTAATTTGACTAATGGATTATGCAATAAACATTAAAAGATGACTTTTTAGCAACATTGATAAAGAGGGCTAGAGCATTAGGCTATTTTTGTGGTGCTCTAGTTTCTCTTCTTAAGGACCTATCTGTAAGTGATCATCCGGAACTTACAGTACAACTGTGAGTAAGAGGATCTTTTCTAGCTCGTTAGAGGTTACCTTTATGGCGCAAAAGGGGTGTGTAACCGGGTCGAGTGTAGTGCAGCCTCTGTCCCTATGTGTATAGGCTGCATGTCATTATGCCATTCGAAATGGGGGCTCTACATTTGTAGGCCACAGAAACCTAGCGGCCCTAACTTGTTAGACAAATCTTTAAAAGACTTCATAGTGATCCATGTCTGCTCACTTTGAAAGTGTTTTGAGAGTTATAAACCTGGACATACGGGTAATCACGAGACAGTGAAAGTGTACGACCTTTGCAAACTGTAAAACCGTTATAACAATCATGCTCACGGTCACGAGCGGCCTTGGAACATTTACGAAATAGATGATCACTAATGGCTATTTTGTTTATGCTATTCATTATTCATATTACCTCATATGCTAAAATTGTGACAGCTAAAAGCTAAATGCAGTCAAACTCATGTCAACCTTTTGAGCCTCATGAACCCGATGCTATATTTGTTGAGTACGGCATGTGATCACTCTTACTATTTACCCCCACACCATAGTCTGTAGTAAAAGTTGCTCAGAAGATTGATGAGGACATAAAGGAGTTCCCACAGAAGTGCTAGGTGTATGTTACCCCCAGTCAGCCGTTCCCTGTGAAGTTGGAGCCTGAAGAAAACATTAGTAACCATTCCGCTATTCTCTGATGTAAGTGTTAATTATAAGTATGTTTACGCTATATAACATTGTTTCTGGTATCATCTAATCTGTTGTTATATGTGTGGACTTCCTGGGCACATATATGACGAGCTTGGTTTTCTTTGGAAAACTAGGCGTGACATCTATGTTCCAAGTGTGTTTATTTGGATGTTGCATATGTTTTCACACATATGTTGTGTATGTTTGCAATGTTTTTTAAGTGTTTTTGCTAGTGTTTCAGACGCATCTTTCAAGAGTTTTCTCTATCTTTTTTGCATGTTGCAAGTGTTGCATCCGAATGTTTCAAAAGTAGATCGAGTGTTGCACTTCGGATACGCGTGGAAAGCTAGAGGGGGCACAAGTGGTCCCCGCGGGCGATGGTCGGTAGCGCAGGGCCCGCGTGGCTGCGAGACGCATGCGCCGGCGAGCAACGTTCGGCTGACGCGGGCCCATGCATGGACAGGGGAAAATGAACTACAGTCGCGCATGTCTGGATGCGGGTGTTCTTTTGGACGTCGGTACGCTAGTAATGCCGATCTAAATAATGATATACTTCTTGTTGGTTGAGACCTTGTCTGCGCTTGTAACAATCGTGATCTCTGATGTCCCTCCATGAAGGTGTTGATTAATTTGAAGCTGGAATATTTTTTATTATCTAAAAAATCGTCATTAAAGGCATACTACTCAGGTAAGCCTCACCAGGGGGCAGGGGCAGACCTACGTTGGGCCGAAACGCGTGCAGAAAGTAGCATCATCAGTTTCGCTCCTTCTCGATAAACACGTATAGGTAGTAGTACTAGTGAAGTCGTATAGGAGTATACGAAGAAGCAAAAACTCATACTCCGTCCTATACGTGTTTTTGCTAGTAGGAATAGCTAGTTAGCCGGCACTTAGTTTTTGGGCTACGGTGCCGCAGCCCTCCTCCGTCCTCGCCGATTGGTGGCAGCAGGCGCGAAAAGGTGTTCCCAAGGAGGTCAGGAGAGGTTTCGATTCGGCGGTCCTGCTAATCACCTGCGACCTCTGGAAGGAGCGCAATCGCCGAACCTTTGACAGCGTCTCTCGGACAGTCGCCCAGCTCTACGGACTCATCTTGGAAGAAGCAAATGTCTGGGTCGCTGCTGGGTTACCAGGACTCGCGTCGCTGCTTGTTCTCCAGCAGCCCTAGACTGTCCAGCCACTGTCGGCACCAGTCGCGCAAAACGTGCCTTTAGCTAGAACAACCTTTTCTTTTTTTTCGAAAACACGCATTTGCACGTGTTGCACTAAGTGGAAAAGGAAATGTTTACACGCTCCGAAAGAGGACACGGCGAGACGCCGACCCTAATCACGGAGTAGCATACAACAAATATCACCGCAAGCGGTGGAGAACAAGGACGTACTAAGTACTAAATTTTGCGACAAAGGGAACGCCGTCAGGCTAGTCGACTAGGGCCGTGAGCAGCGTGAGGTCGCGGAACCCCACGGCGATCCAGGCGTCCGCCTCCTCGAAGATAGCCTGCAACAACTCGGTCGTCGAACGGGACTTGCGGTCGAATGTGCGGTTGTTCCTTTCATTCCAGAGAATCCAGGAGACGAGCAGGACTAGTGAGTCGAAGCTCCGCCACAAGGCCTGCGGGAGCGCAACCCTGCTCGACAGCCACCAGGAGAGTAGTAAGGAATCCTGCTGTGGTGGCACGGTGGACGAGTACAGCGCAAGCAGGAGTCGTGTCCAAACCTCCCTCGCGAAGACGCAGGAGCAAAGGAGTGGTCAGTCGCCTCGTCCAGCTGATCACACAAGGCTCAGGTAGCATCTGGTTGGAGGCCGTGTCGCTTCCTCCGCTCGGCGGTCCAGAGGTGTCCATGCAGAGCGATCCAGAAGAAATATTTGACCTTCGGTGGTGCCGCCGCACGCCAGAGCTCCATTGCCCCAGCCATGGAAGTCCATCCGACAAAGTATGCTCGGTAGGCGGAGCGCACGGAGTACTGGCCGGTCGCGGTCCAACGCCAAACGAACCGATCGGGCTCCATGGTTCTGTTCCACCGTTTCATCCGGTGCTTTGTGTTTTCAGTGTTTACCCCTTCACCATTTGGCACCTGGGTGATGATAGGTGTGAAACTTTGTTCCAACTTTTTCTTAATGAAACACGTGTTAAGCACGTTCCTAAAAAAGAAAAGTTCTTGGGCTACGATCCGGCCGCCATAGAGCCTGACAAAAATGGTGCGAGTTCAATATGATTTTGGTACAAGAGCAAGTATAATATGAGACTATAAGCTGGCTGAATCCAGAGGTGGAGGAGAGAGAAGAGAAGCGAGCTGTAAGTTTATAGCTAGTTTAGACATAAGAACTGAGAAACTTTGTAAGAGAGATAAGTGGATCATATATATGAGTGGGCTGAGAGAAGACTGTAAAGATTGTTAGGGCGTCCCTAACGGTGTTTTCCTAGCTAGCTATTTGACGACGTGGCGGAGAGAGAGCGCAACAAAAACAGCTCGCTAGCGCTGTGTACTCGCCTAGCTCGCACAGATCCCCATAAATTGAGTGCCTCTGACGAAGTGACCCACTCCAGTATCCTATAGCGTTGGGAACTTCATTTCATTTTTTTTTATGTTTCCTTGGCTGACGATTTTCTTGTTCTAGTTGAGGACACCCTTACAGCCGGACTGTCATCTATATTATTAGTCTTGCTCTTGCTTTGTAGCGTAATGCTGTGTAGCGTGTAGACGATGCTGTCGACGCATGCGCTTGACCAAAAATAATAGAAGAGTTATAGTCAAAACACCCACCTGTACTGAGAGTCCTACCAACCGCGACTGATCGAGACCGGCCGGCCGCATCACGGCATCAGGACTTGGTCACGAGTCAGGGGTCAATTTCCCGCTAGTTAATATAGTTATTGTTACTTGCGTGCAAAGGCAGTTACTGTAGATTCGTGAACGCGTAGCTGTCCACGTACTCCGTATTATCTTTCTGTTTCTGAAAACGTCGCCAGACAAGTGTGTGGGTGACTTGCGTGTGCCGTGTGCGAGTCGCTCGATATATATACGAGGCCAGAGGCCCAGAGCGTGGGCAACGCTCGAGCCAGACGAATGAGTCCCGAGTTCTCAGCAGTCAACATGAAGGTCTCCATTACCGGCCACCGCCAGCAGCTCCTGCTGTACCTGCACTTGCTCGCTCACTTGTTCCTTGGGACCCAACAGCTCTCGCACTCCCTCGCCACCTACAGCAACCAAACTACCACACCAGCAGCAGCAGCCGTTCCGTGCCGGCCGGACCAGTCCTCGGCGCTGCTCCGGCTCCGGCGTTCCTTCTCCACCACCGACTCCACATGCACCCTCGCGTCGTGGCGGGCCGGCACGGACTGCTGCCGCTGGGAGGGCGTCGCCTGCGCCGCTGCCGACGGCCGCGTCACCACCCTCGACCTCGCGGAATGCGAGCTGCAGAGCGCCGGCCTCCACCCGGCGCTCTTTGAGCTCACCTCCCTGAGGTACCTGGACCTCTCCTTCAACAGCTTCAACGAGTCGGAGCTCCCGGCCGTCGGGTTCGAGCGGCTCACCGAGCTCACCTACCTCAACGTGTCCTACACCGACTTCGTAGGCAAGATACCACACGGGATACGGCAGCTCAGTAAGCTGGTATCTCTGGACTTCACCAACTGGATTTATCTTGTTGAAGCTGACAACGACTATTTCCTGCCACTTGCCGAAGGAAGGTGGCCCATCGTAGAGCCAGACATTGGTTCATTTGTCGCTAACCTTAGCAACCTCAAGGAGCTTTATCTAGGCAACGTCGACTTATCCAGCAACGGGGCAGCATGGTGCAGTGCCTTTGCTAATTCCACTCCACAACTTCAGGTTCTCAGCCTACCAAATACCCACATCGATGCTCCAATTTGTGAATCGTTGTCCAGCATTCGCTCACTGACCAAGATCAACCTAAACTATAACAAAGTGTATGGCCAAATTCCAGAGTCCTTTGCTGACTTACCTTCCCTCACTGTTCTTAAGCTTGCCTATAATCGCCTCGAAGGACAGTTCCCGATGAGGATCTTCCAGAACAAAAACTTAACGGTTGTTGATGTTAGTTACAATTCCAAGGTATCTGGTCTGCTTCCCAATTTCTCATCACATAGTATTATGAAGGAGCTGCTTTTTAGCAACACTAACTTCTCTGGTCCCATTCCGAGTTCAATAGGTAATCTCAAATCCTTGAAGAAATTAGGTATTGCAGCAGCTGACTTTCACCAGGAGCAGCTTCCCACTTCGATTGGTGAGCTCAGATCATTAACATCATTACAAGTTTCTGGGGCTGGTATAGTAGGAGAAATACCATCTTGGGTTGCAAATTTGACTTCTCTGGAAACTCTACAGTTCTCGAACTGTGGGTTATCTGGTCAAGTACCTTCCTTCGTAGGTAACCTCAAGAACCTAATTAAATTGAAATTGTATGCATGCAATTTTTCTGGTCAAATTCCTCCACATCTATTTAATCTTACTCAATTAGGCATCGTAAATTTACATTCCAATAGTTTCAGTGGTACCATCCAACTCAGCTCATTCTTCAAAATGCCCAACCTAGTCATATTGAATCTTTCAAACAACAAGCTTTCCGTAGTAGATGGAGAATACAATTCTTCATGGGCATCCATCCAAAACTTTGACACTCTATGCCTAGCATCTTGTAACATATCCAAGCTCCCTAATACCTTGAAGCACATGTATTCCATTGAAGTTCTTGACCTTTCAAACAATCACATCCATGGCCCTCTACCTCAGTGGGCATGGGATAATTGGATCAACTCTCTCATCTTGATGAACATATCACACAACCAATTTAGTAGTGGTATTGGATATGGCCCTGTCATTTCTGCTAATATGTTTGTTATCGATATCAGTTATAACCTATTTGAAGGGCCTATACCTATACCAGGACCGCAGAACCAACTATTTGATTGCTCAAGCAACCAATTCTCATCCATGCCATTAAATTTTGGTTCTCACTTAAGTAGTGTTTCCCTACTCATGGCTCCTGGAAACAAGTTGTCTGGAGAAATTCCACAATCAATCTGTGAAGCAACAAACCTTATGCTCCTTGATCTCTCCAATAATGATTTGATTGGCTCCATCCCTTCTTGTTTAATGGAGGATATGAGTCACCTCAATGTATTAAATTTGAAAGGAAACCAACTTCATGGAAGATTACCAAATAGCTTGAAGCAAGATTGTGCATTTGAGGCATTAGACTTTAGTGATAATCAAATTGAAGGACAATTACCTAGATCTCTAGCTGCTTGCAAAGACTTGGAGGTTTTTGATATTGGGAAGAATCTTATTAATGATACATTTCCATGTTGGATGAGTATGCTTCCTAAACTTCAAGTCCTTGTTCTAAAGTCCAACAGGTTCATTGGAGATGTGGGGCCATCTATTTTAGAAGATCAAAATAGTTGTGAGTTTGGAAAACTTCGAATTATTGACTTGGCTTCAAACAATTTCTCTGGATTATTGCGAAACAAGTGGTTTACGTCAATGGGATCCATGATGACTAAAGATGTCAATGAGACGTTGGTCATGGAAAATCAATATGATCTACTTGGCCAAACATACCAGTTCACCACTGCCATCACATACAAAGGATCTGATATTACTTTTTCTAAAATATTGAGGACCATTGTCATCATTGATGTTTCTAATAATGCATTCTATGGCTCTATTCCTGAGTCAATTGGGGACCTTGTTCTACTCGGTGGGCTAAATATGTCACATAATGGCCTCATTGGATCGATACCATCTCAGCTTGGCATGCTACATCAACTTGAGTCACTAGACCTGTCTTCAAATGAACTTTCTGGAGAGATCCCATGGGAGTTGGCATCATTGGACTTTCTTTCAATGTTGAATCTATCCTACAACCAACTGCAGGGAAGAATACCCGAGTCTTCCCACTTCTTGACATTCTCTGATCTCTCATTTTTAGGAAACATTGGCCTGTGTGGGTTTCAAGTGTCCAAAGCATGTAACAACATGACACCAGATATGGTTCTACATCAGTCAAAGAAGGTAGACATTGTACTATTCCTTTTTGCTGGATTGGGATTTGGTGTTGGATTCGCAGTTGCAATTATCTTGACATGGGGAATCTCAAGGAGCTCATCCTTACCTTCCCAATCCACCCATGTCGAGGATAACGTTCCATCTCCAATGATATGTCCAACTACTTCACCTAATCAACCATGTCATCTCAAGGAGGACGAAGGCCACCTTCCCATTGTTCAAGAACTAAAGTCTAATAGGCTTCATTGTACGAGTTCCTCTTCAGAACATATTTTCTCCAATTAGGGGTATGCACATTTTGGATTTCAAATAGGGATTATGCTCACCTTGACGTCTCTCTACCTAATTTGGAGAACCTGATGTTGTCCCTGGTAATAACCTCACCATCCAATGGGGTTTCTAGACTATTGATTGTTGATTGATGACAAGGCTTATGTTCCATCCATTACCATGCATGAAAGGTGGATCAAATCTACAAATCCTAGGTCATATTGGAAGAGGGATTCTAGCACCTACAACTAATGACATTTGCATTTGAGGTACCTAAATGTGTTACTTTAAATTCTTGTGTCCATTCTAGTTCCAACTGATATTTTGTTTCATTCTAACAATTATTTGAAATGCAATCCAGAGCATGAACTTTTCCACTTTGGATGCATGGTGTGTTTTCAACGGTCATGGCATTGTCTCTGAAGGTGGAATCTCCATATTTAATGAGTGTACCTAGCTCCCATCATACACTGCTATGTTTGGAAATACTCCATACCATTGTACATGCTTATCATAGCTTTAGTCTTTTGACGTTGTTGTTTATGATAATCCATTATTTTACTTACCAATGTGCCCGCCTTTATACAGTGCAAAGGTTGTCCAATAGAGGCTTGTATATGTACCAAACTTTTGTCAGACAAATGTGCCCCCCAATATTGTCTCCACTGAACATTTAGACACAATTCAAGATTATGATTAGGGGCCATTCATCCCCAAGAGTAAATCAGATATATGCATGTGTTTCGTTTGGTCTGATGTTGGCTGAGCCCTACCATAGGCTTAAGGAAGGCAGAAAATTGTGGTACTTATGTGTTTTATTTATGGCCTCAAATGAAACTTAAAATAAATTATTTTTAACTAATTCCTAACATTGTGCTCTTATATATGTGAATGGGACCTAATGAGAACGCATAACAAGTTGAAGGATCATTGGCGAATTTTCTCTTATGTGCATGTTAGAGATAGAGTTTGACTATGACTTGTATTGTATTCTTCTTGTAACACAAGTCGTAACTTGGCTATATATAATGAAAGATCACCCAATCTTAGAGGTGCAAGGTGTTTTGCTATTTTCTACAAGGTACCATGAGCCCAGGTCTCTCTCCAACTCCTCACACAACCCTAACTCTAGTGTCATTGTCTTTCCTTTGCTCAAGTGCGCTCCTTCGACACCATGGTTTCCATGGTCATGATATCCACTCGCGCAAACCCCATTCCTCTGTGATCCACCTCCACTTTTCTCTATTTTCAGATCCAAGAGTAGAACTCCACCAATCCTTGCTCATACCCATGCTCCCGTGCACGCTACTATATCTATGCTGGCCCAATCCATCCCTATGATATGCCACCCCTTCGATTCCCTCTATGCGTGTGTGATTCCTCAGTCTTGGTAGGATGCCTTCCTCATCCTCTACATCTAGTGCTACATCTTAGCTCAATATATAACATTTCCATGGCCAACGAGATTGTCACCATCTTCACCAAACCACATGTCCATCACCCTAGAATCTAAGAATCCCAACGTTGCCAAATGGTCCACTTTCTTATATTCCATGTGTGGTGTTGACGATGGTTATCTACCATAATAAAGGGTTAAAATAAATATATAAAGGGATAATAAATGATCACCAAAATAGGTTTAGGGTGTCAACTAACGAAATTCCACAAATTTTGGTGAATCTATATTTTGCAGGGGGTTATTAGAATAATTCAGGAATTGATATCTTCCACGAGAAGGAACCCACGTCAATCGGCCTAATCTCCACGTCACGAATACGCAAGAGGCTTCTAGAGGACACCAGAGGACTCCACGAAGAGGGCCACCACGAGGCGCCTCTAGGTGGGGCCGATCAGCCTCAACCCTAGGCTGACCGGCCCCTGGTCGCCGCCCCTCGGCTCCTTCCTTTGCAAGCTACTTCAACCGCCTCCAAGGATGCATACTAACCCTACATGAAGGTCGGTTTGATCCAAGGGACACGGTTCCATGCTCTGGGCTATATAAATGAGGCCCTAGACTCTCCTCCAAAGGGGAATTCATTCAATCAATCATCAGCCAGAAAGGAGAAAACCAACCAGCAACTCTCATCTCCTTAGAGCTCCATCAGATCTAGGCATAGCTAGATTAGAATTAGAAGTAGAGGAGTCAAGTAGCCTTAGGCTCCAGATCTAGTCAAGAGGAGCTTGGTAAATCTAGTTCTTCTCTCTTATATCAACATTGTTCTTCAGATATTCATCTAGTTCATCAGTTCTTCTAGTTCTTGATCTAGTTCATGTTCTAGTTCTTCATGTTCTAATTGTTTATGTTCTAGTTCATCATTGTCTAGTTCTAGTTTATTGTTCTTGATCATTATTCTTGATACATTAGATATGATCTTGTTCTTAATCTATATTATATCCTTGATTATTATGAGATTAGTCTGCTTTGATTATATATTTGGCATAGATAATTTATCATTATGTTTATACACATGTTTGCAAAGCACTCACCTTATTGAGTCATGGGTGGGTGGTCAACATTGTGTAAGTGTGGTACTTATACACTATTTACCTGTAAATGCACTCTATACTCCGGGCCATGTGGTAGATCGCGGGTGTGACATTCCTGTTGAGTCCTTTGTAGTCCACTCCCCGAGTGTAGAACTTAGTAGAACGCGGTCTCATTACTTAGTTGTTACTCTGTTTCTCAGCTTCGTAATGGAGATGTTCCTTGTTTATGGATATGAGATAACCTAGCCAATGATTGCCTGATATAATTGCACTAATCAATGTAGATTATGACTAATAGCTAACGGATTACTTAGGAGTTATTCTCTTACTTTATATTCTGATCAATAACTTACCATAGTAGTACTGCTCTAAGGAATATCATCTGAATGGTCTAATTATCATATATTTTATCTCTTTTTATTTGATTGATTCCTGTTTGAGAGTAAAGGATAGTGATTTCGAATATTCATATCACATGTGTAGAGTAGCATTTAATTAATATGTGCCCCTCTGTTTGTTCTCCTTTGATTAAATATAAATAACGATACCTAGGATAAACTTGGGTGAAATGCTGCAACGGGTGTATTTATCTGTGCGCTTGCGGATATATACTTTAATATCTTTATATAGTTAAGTGGCATGAGTACAATACAACCACACTATTAGTGTCATGTTGGGGATGACAACCTAACGCGAGTGATGCTAAGAAGTGTCAACATGTGGTAATTTTTGACTACTCAAGCACATCAATGTCACCACAACACCATCGCCAAGCAACCCTGTTTGGGAGATGAACAATCACAAGCAAAGTTAGCTCTATGGCTTTGTCACCCCGACATCCTTGATCCTGCTATGGAGCTGAATCAAAACTAGGTGCCCTATGGACAACAATTGAGAAGCTTTCCCAAGCAAACAAGAAACCACCGATGATTTTCTTGAGTCACGAATTCCACTTCATGACTCAAGGCGATCTCCCTATATGTCTGAGTACCATTGACACGTGAAGATCCTCACCCATTCTCTCTTGGACATTGACCACACCATCTCCAACCCACAACGAGTTCTTTTGCATGGCCTCAGTAAGTGCTTCTTCACCATGGTCGACATTGCCAACACCATACTATCATCGACCTTCAGTACTACTCATAGTATCCTGCCCTCAAGGAACTCCGATTGACCAATGAAAGGAAAGTCTCCTATGAAATAGCATTATTTCTTGTCAGGTGTTCCTCCACTGATATACTTATTGTACGACCTTTCGCACTTGTTCAGCATCATCGAGAATGTCGTTAGGAGCATTTAGCACTAGCAACATGTCCCATGGCAACACCTTGGCACAACAATAGGGTGCTGCAACTGGTGCAACAGTAAACAGTAGCAGCACGACACCTCCCCCCACACCTCGCATGCTAGTGCTGGTAGCCCATGGCCCATGGGTCTGTTACAGCGTCTTGTGGCCGAACCTACAAGGCAACCCATGGCTAGGATAGTCTAACACCTCTACCTAGCAAGCTCCCTTGCTTGGATTGTTGGCCCATCTTCCATAGGTCCACATGACAATGTCTCCCTCAAAGGTTTTAACAC
Organism: Saccharum spontaneum; assembly: GCA_022457205.1. Taxonomy (NCBI): domain Eukaryota; kingdom Viridiplantae; phylum Streptophyta; class Magnoliopsida; order Poales; family Poaceae; genus Saccharum; species Saccharum spontaneum. The sequence goes on from CM039589.1 coordinate 13,106,469, forward strand.
CTTTAAACACCTGTGATCCATTTGCTCTGGTTGCAGCACTAAACTAGCTCTAGTTTTAGCAGCCTAATCTATGGATGATGGACACATGCACTACGTCTCACATGAGATCCATTGATGGTACTCTGCTCTCTTGCCTTCTTCCTTACTTTGACATTACCGATGTGAACAACTCTTTTATTCCAATTGTTGCTTGGGGTCATTCCATCGTTCCTATCCCTAATTGCACTTTTTATTAAACAATGTGTTGGTGGTACCTTCCCTAATACAAAACTTACTTTCTGTTTGTCCAGTTCACACATGTAATTCTTGTTCTATTGAATTTACGACAGTCGTTTACTATGACAACATGAATCTAGCCTACATGACAAGCAGCCCTATCCATCATCGCCGCACGAAACATATCAAGATTGACATTGATCAGTTTGTTCATGAGAATTTTGCTTTGGGGGCAAGTTTGAGTTCTGCAAGTCCCGCCAACACATCGGTTTGCGAACATCGTGACTAAAGGACTACCGCTAATTCATTGATTTTAGATCCAGTCTTTATGATTGGGATCCTCCGGCTGCAACTGTAGGCATGCTTAGAGATAGAGCTTGACTATGACTTGTATTGTACTCTTCTTATAAGACAACTCATATCCCATCTGTATATAATGAAAGGTTACCTAACCGACTAACCCTAGGGTACGAGGTGTTTTCTTATTACCCACTGCGTGAATGTTAACGTCACACCCAATTTTAAGGATAAAATGGGATGCATAGTCTTATGTGCGCCCAAAGATCAGTCATACATAAGCCAACAAATTACATAAAGTATCATCATGAGTGTTTATTACATCACGTATATTATCACAATCTTTACATAAATATAGTGAAAATAAAAGATAACTCTCTCGTGGTAGCTCCATAACATAGGGACGTCAACTGGTTGACCACAAGACTAGTAGTCCTTAGGAAAGTCATCATTACCAAAGCAATCTATTACCTATCCGGGATTTTTATCCAAATAATGAAAATAAACAAGTGTAAGTACATGTCGTACTCAACAAGTGTAACATGGGGTTCATGAGGCTCAAAAGGCATGACACAGGTTTGACTGCATATAGCTTTTAGTTGTCACAATTTTAACATATGAGTAGCAACAAGTTGTCAAAATTCCCATAATAAACTCATGATCAAGTAATAAGAATAATGAATAGCATAAACAAAATATTCATTAGTGATCATCTATTCCATAAGGGTTCCAAGGCCGCTCGTGACCATGAGCACGACCGATATACCAGTTTTACACTCTACAGAGGTTTTACACTTTCACTATGAGTCGTGATTCCCATATGTCCGAGGTCATGACTCCCCAAAACACTACCAAGGTGAGCAGGCAGGGTTCACTATAAAGCCTTTCCAAGGTTTGTCTAACAAGTTAGGGCTGCAAGATTTCCAATTGGCAAGCAGATGTAGAGCCCCCTTCCAAATGGCACATTCCACGCAGGCTATACACACAAGGACAGATGCCACACTATACCCATTGTGTCAAGCCCCTTTTGCGCCATTTTGGGTAACCACTAACAAGCTAGAAAATGTCCTCTTATATGACTAAAGCTAGAGTCATGTAGCCCTCACAGTTGTACTGTAAGTCCTGGATAAATACTTACAGATAGGTCCTTAAGGAGAGAAACTAGAGCACCATAAAAATAGCCCAATGCTCTAGCCCTCTTTATTAATGTTGCTAAAAAGTCATCTTTTAATGTTTATTGCATACTCCATTAGTCAAATTATAAGATCATAGTTTATGTTGAGCACTAGCAGCAGCTACCCAATGCAAAATTCCATAGGGGTCAAGGTATAGGAACAATTCTAGGTAATCCTTATCAAGGGGACACATGCATAATGATTTAAATGTATTAAGATTATTAGGAAACAAGGATAGTCCCATACTCATGCTATACTTGCCTTGATCAAACTGCTCTAGCTGGTTCTGCTCGTAGAAGTACTCTTGATCACCCACGAATTGTTCACCATTTATACTCGATCAACATAGCAACAACAATCATCCAGAGACAATCATGTAAAGTAAACAAATCTATAATTAGAATAGTACATCAATAGTAGAGAAACAAGATGAAAGGTTTGTAAAACGAATCTACCTTTCACTATGATCACACAGACACGAAGATCACAAAAATCAGAGCTATAACGAAGAAGTTATGAATTAAACAATATTTCTTTAGTAAAATAATAGATTAAAACTAATCTCAAATTTTAAAATTTGAAAACATGCTTAATAGTAGTACTAACATGTAGATTACGCGATTACGAATCTAACGCAATTTGAACTGACCAAATCAGAGTTAAAACGAAGATTTTATAAGCACAACAAAATCAGTGGCAAACTTGTAAATAGAGAAAACGTATTTTGAATCCACAGAGATGAATCTACGCTTTCAGAAAGAGGAAACATATTCCTGAGTATATGTCTTGGAATGCGGGTTCTATTTAGATGAAACTAAGGGTCTCTTTAGAGAAAATAGCAGCGAAGGGGTACCGTGTGATATAAGCCGTTGGATCTACTCTGAACGGCGCAGATTAGAAGGAAGGGGGTGAGGGTCGCCGGTGGTGAGTCGGATTTCTTGCCAACGTTCACGAATTCGGTGATAGGAGCCACAATTGGGCTCAAGAAAGGCACGAGAAGCAAGAGGGATGATTGCGAACTCACCAAGGCGAAATTGAAGGCGGAGGTCAGCTGAGGATAACGCGCAGCTCGAGAAGGCGGGTGGCGAGCTCCTGTAATGGTTCAGCATCGGCGTGTAAGCAAAAGAGAGCGAGGAAAATAGGGAAAACAGGCTCAGCGACTTCGCAAAGCCAACGTGAAGCTCGGCAGCGACTTACGGTGGCGATTGAATCGACGAATCGGCAAAACAAGCTCGGCGGCGGCTAAGCTTCGCTTTGCTAGGATTTTGTTGTGACTGCAGGCTCGAGTGAAGGCGGAGCTTGCGATTAGGGTTGAGGGGAGGCGACGGACGCTGGTGCCGCTATTTATGAGGGGCCTTGGCGTGCGGGTCACGCCAAATCGCGAGGAAATCGGCGCAATGGCGGCGGATTCCATCGAGAGGAGTCTAGCTCGAGTCTGACCGGAGGAGGAAGACGGTTGACAAGTGGGCCCGAGGTGGCAGTGAGCGCGAGCGCGGGGCCGAACTGTCGGTGACACAAAGTGGATAGGGGAGGCGCATAGGCCTGCAGCTTGCTGGGCCGGCCTGCTAGCGTGGCCCGTGGGTCACAAAGAGTTAGGCCTGCAGGGTTGGGGAAAGTACAGGAGGGCAGATGAGCCGCTCGGGCCAAAAGGCGAGAGGGAATGGAGAGAGAGAGGAAAAAATCCTTTTTATTTTCTTTTCTAAATTTTCAAAAAAAATCAAATGACTTTTGAATTCTCTTTTCACTTTTGGTAAAAACCAGACATCACAAAAATTAACATGCAGCAGCATGTATGCACAAACACGTAGCTAGGCCTTATAGTTGCTTTTAGATTAATAAAAATTATTATTTTTTCTAAGTTTACATGCTAACAAAAATGCATAATTAAATCAAATTCCCCTATTTAAAATAATGCAAATTTTAGGGTGTTACAGTTAATCATGTGAAATTATTTATTCATATACATATAGCCCAGTTCTGACCTACTACTAGGCTACGCTAGCAAGTATTAAGTTCTCTTCTTGTAAATCTTTGTTGAATACTCTCTCTGATCATAAATAAGTGATGCTGGATTGTTTTAAATCAACCATTTTAAAATTTTAGTTATATATTACTATTTATGTAAAGTTGGATGCTTGAAAATGATACGAGTGCGTTTGCCTTAGGATGTAGGGCATATTTGGAATCTTAAAAGCAGATTCTCAGTGGCAGAACACAGCAATTGCGCCAAACACATTGTAGCCAAACACATTGTAGCCGTTGTGTTTATCATGTTCTTCTCTAAGCTCTTTGTTGGAAGTTTTGAGCTCCTTAAGACTAGAAGACACAACTTTGTTTTGTTCTCTAAGCTCATCACTAGTCTTTTAAGCAACATCAAGTTTGGATGAGAGTGATTCATTTTTATTTTGAAGCTCATCATTCTCGTAAAGTGGTGTCTGCAGCAGGAATCGGGGAACAACTTATGTGGATACTATGTTTGCTAGTTCCTCATGTAGTACTTGATGAAAACAAGTGAAGAGGTTCTCAAAGTACGTAAAAAATATGCACAATTTATCTATTATCATTGTGTTGATATATATATAATCATATATATTCATACTTTTCCTTTCATTCAAATTGAAGGTTGAATGGATGTAGTAAAGGGTCCTGCGAACTGACCAGATCAAAGCAACTCAAGAGGCATTGTTAGGATTCATTACGGATCAGGTCATAGATCCCAATGGCGAGTACTACTATATGACAGAAAAGAAATATTACCTAATAGCCATATCAACTGAAGATTTGGGTTGAATGAAATCCCAAGGACATGAGGTACAAGCTTTTTGTTACTTTATTATGTACATATTTCATGCATGTATAACCTCTTGAAATATTTGTATACATATATGTAGTTTCATATATTTTAGTGTGTTATTTATGTATAATGCTTGAACGGAACCTTATACATATATATGTACGTACATTAGCAGTGTATAATTTGTATATGAAAAGCTAATTGAAACAAAAAAGAATTAAATTGAAAATAAATCATAAAAGAAAAAGGAAAGAAATGGAAAAAAAACCTTTAGTACCGGTTGGAAACACCAACCAGAACTAAACGTGCCAGCCCCAGGGCAAAGGTCTGGGAGTCCATTTAGTCCTGGTTGGTAGGTCCGTTCCCGGGACTAAAGGAGGGCCTCTAGTTCTAGATTCGCAATCCCGATGGAAAAACCGGGACTAAAGGGGGTTTCCCAATTGGGACTAGTGCTTAGTCCTGCACTATGCAGGTTTTGCGGACGCCTGCAGAGCCTGCCGTGAGGAACAATGCCATAGCAGTCTAGAACAATGCCAATCTCAGGCACCCAACCGGGACTAGTGCTCAGTCGTGCACCAGTGCAGGTTTTGCGGACGCTTGCGGAGCCTGCCATGAGGAACAATGCCACAACAATCCAGAACAATGCCAATCTCAGGCAAAATTTCATATATTAGTACATAATATTGAAGCCTAAAAATGCAACAGTCCAGAACTATGCCAACTAGTATGTATACTGCAAGGTTATAATGCAACAATCCAGAACTATAATGTATCCAACGTCCTGGACATATATGAAATTTTGCGATGACGAGCAGAAAGTGCGAGCATAAGGTGGATCTGGGCTGTGCTACCCTCCTGATGCAGAATGGGTTGGGCAGTGAGGAGTTGGATGGGGAGCCAACATCGGGCACGGGGGTGGACCGGAGACGATCTCCTGGAGGTAGGGTGGCGCCCATGGTGACGAGTGGCACTGACAAAAACAAGATTCAGATTAGAAGAACAAGAAGAAGGGAGAAGGAGAATGAGTAGTTGAGTGGTTCTCACCGGAGCAGTTGACTAGTGCTTCCCTAGAGCCGCCGCGGTGGATGCGGTGCTCGAGCAGGAGTCTGCTCGTGCGGCGGACGCGGCGCGGTGCTTCCCATGGATGACCGTAGCAGGTCTTGCAGGCCTTGCAGGCTAATGCAAGTGGCCCATTCCAGTTTCTTGGGCTTTGCAGACTTGGCTGCTTAGGCCAGCGTCACTCGAAGCAGGAGCCCGCAATGTCCACAGGGGCTATTTTTGCAGGTGGCCGAGCAGGCTGGCAGGTCGGCCCGCACCTGCTTGCATCCCTAATACCAGGGCTAGATTATTATTATACATTCATACATGCACACACCAGAGCCGCCATGGACATCGCGCCTTTCTTCATTCCCCTTTCTCTCTTTGCGCCGCCAGCCCTGGCCCCACATTTGAGCCCAGCGCCACCGGTTGCTGGCCTGTAGCTCCGTCCCAGCCTATTGGCGTCACCGCCAAAGCTGTTGCCGCTTGCTCTTAGGCCATCCGCTGCCCCTTTGCTCCCTTTTTCGTCCCTCTGCTAGCGCCCCTGCAAGAATCTGCTAAGCCGCTCAGGCCGCCATTATACGCCGCCACATCTAGATGGCGTGTGTGCATCTCGTTCCCTTCCTACGACGCATGGGCCCAAACATCAAACGTGTCTAGGTGAGCCAGCTTGGACTGTCACATCAACAAAACCGGGAGCCAAAACCACTACAAAGGTGTTAAATAACCGGTTTGGAGAAGTTTAGGGTGCTCGATACATGGTTTTATAGTTCATGGTGTGAATTAGACACATGAGCAAAGATTGGGGGTTAAGTAGGGAAAAAGAAATAAAGAAAGAGAAGAAGTCATTTCTGTTACCACTTACTAGGAGTCAGCAATGCATACATTTGAAACGCTGTTCTGTCAAGGTATATGGTTGAATCTAGCTGCAGTGCATACGATGATCTGAGAAATTGCTTAGGGAGCCAATCTGTGAAAATCAGAACTTTGTCCGAGCCTATGAGCCTACCTGTTGGAATGGATCTCCCAAGGGATGGCGATTTGGACCCCTTGCTTTTTTTTGCGACAAAAGAAGAATTATATTGTATGATAGCTGGGCACATTAACACGTTATAAGCACTCTGAATTATAAAATAGTAATGCTTCTGGTGCCAGTCTTTGCTCACAGCGATGTTTGATGCATGGTGGCGAGAATGGATCAGTTTAGTGTTTTCATGTTTGCTCACAACAATGTTTGAACGGATCTGTTCCCTTTCTCGGGCTGGCGGGAAGGCAAGCAGCAGGGCGTCCAACTCCAACACGGTTTCACCGGCCGGTCTCGTAGCGAAATGGCCGATGCAGATCAACCAAGCAAAAAGTCTATTTTACCTCCCTAAACTATCCTCGAAGTCTAGTTTTCTTCCTGAACTCCAAAACCGAGTAAACCACCTCCTTCAACTTTTAAAATGTTCATTTTACCTCTCGATCCGGTTATAGGTGATCTTCAAAGACGGTTTTGTCTTTTTCTTTTTTATTTATTTCGGCTGAATTTTAAAAAAATCAAAGTAAATCATAAAAAATCATAAAATAGAAAATTCAATTTTCTTAGACTCCACATGAGTAGATCTATACAGTGAATATATAATATGGTATGCTTTAATACTAAATTTTTGCTATAACTTTAGATATATGCTTTTCTGTAATTAATTCAAAGCTGCAGTTTTTATAGTCCAATTGTGGTGAAGTTTTTATAGTGAACTAATTATTATATGATTGAACTATAGTAAAAATTTCATGCTCATTGGATCATGTATAACTGAGTTATAGATTTATTTAGTTTTATACTTGTTTAATAGTTTTAAAATAGTTAAAAGTGTGTAAGAATATAAACACATATGAAAATTTTACTACAGTTAAAGCATAAAATAATTAGACCATCATCAAAATCTCACCACAATTGAACCATAAAAACTGCGGTTATGAGTTATTTACAGAAAAGTATAGATCTAAAGGTACAACAAAACTTTGTTTTAAAGTATATCATATTATATGTTTACTGTGTAGTTCTACTCACGTGGAGTCCAATAAAATTAGATTTTTTATTTTATAATTTGTCTGTGATTTACTATGATTTTTCAAATATTCAGACAAAATAAATAAAAAAATAAAAAGACAAAACCGCCTTTGAGAAACCACTTATAACCGGGTTAGGAAGGTAAAATGAACGGTTTTAAAGGTTAAGAGAAGTGGTTTACCGGTTTTCGAGTTTAGGGCGAAAAACTAAACTTCCAGATAATTCAAAGATAAAATAGACTTTTTCCATCGACAAATGCACGCACATATAGCAGATCAAAAGGCTCATCGAGTCATGGATATACCCGACGTCTCTCCTTGCCAAAGCCCCCTGTACAAAAGGCCCAGTACGATCATCATTACGTATGAAAACCTGGACCGGGCCGGGGCTTTAGTTGGGCTGTAGGTACGCTCCTCCCCTGTCACAGCCACATGCCCCACATAGCCGACTAATTCCTTCCTTCCATCGATTCTCAGCAATTCTCCCGCCACCGCGCAGGGTTTAGGGTTCTCAGCAGCGGCGGCACCAATTTTTCTCCTCAAGAGAGCCGCTGCCACCGTCAACGAGACGAGCTGTCGGCGATGTCGTCTATCGCATCGCAGCTAAAGGCCATCAAGTCGGCGCTCGGCGCCGCGCCGGAGCCGGCCCGGCGGCCCGTCACCCGGCCGTCTGTGCTCTTCGACGCAAAGGAGGCCGCCGACATCGACCTCCGTGCCATCCTGCCCATCGCCCTCTCTGGTTCGTACCACCGACCTGATTGATTCGAGCATGCTGTTGCTTTATTAGCTCTGCTCTTCTATAGTAGCCAGCATTTCATGAACGACAGCTTGGTGGCATTTTCCGCTACTCCGAGCGCTCTAGAATTTTGTTTGGTTTGTTTGGTTCTTATTTGAGCTCCCATATAATGCTCGAATCAGCTTTCTCTGAATTCGAGTTTAGCTGCTACTTGCAGGTTCATCCCATCCGAGTACAGAGTACACCTAGTTGTTTATGCTTGTGCACTTATTCATGTGATTTTCTGAAACTTTACTAATATCTCAAATCGAACTAAGTTTTGAAAAACAAAACCAATTTAGTTTTGCATATGAGGTACTTCAATGAAAAAGCTTTTCCTTTACATTATCTGATTCAAATTGCTTTTCAGGGTTGGAGCACCTTACCAGCATAGATGAGAGATTTGCAAGATACAGCAATACTCTGTTCAGGGAGACTAGCCTTGAGGTGAACCGCGAACAGCTGACTCCCAAGGAGAACGACAAACTCAACAAGTCCATCTCCTCCTACCTTCGCCTTCTAGCTGGCTATTTGCATCTTCCCTCTGCCCTCAAGACCCTCGAATACCTTATCCGCCGATACCTGTACGAACTTAGCTCAGCTACTTTTGGTGATGGCTCCTACGAGCTCTAGCTTATTCTCTTGTTTCTGGTGGAAACCTTCATGTAGGGTGCATGTATACAATTCGGATGAGTTGCTGCTGAGCACACTGCCATACCATGATACACATGCATTTGTTCGGATCGTGCAGTTGGTTAACTTAGGGTGAGTGTGGCTCTGGTCTGGATTGATACTTATTTTCTCCATTGGTCTTCAATATTAACTTGTGCTTGATGATGTGTTTTCAGGAATAGTAAGTGGGCATTTCTTGGTGGCGTCAAGTCCTCAGGTGCGCCACCACCCAGGAGTGTTCTAGTGCAGCAGTGCATCCGTGATAAGGCCGTGCTGGAGACCCTCTGCAGCTATGTAAGGCCGAAATTAATAACCCTTTTAATGGTTGGATTCTGTCATGATTTTGGATCTTATTTGTTGATAATTCATTTTACTTCCAGGTTACACCAACAAAGGAATTCAGTCACTCAAGGACGGCCGTCTGCTTTTGCACTGCTGTGATTGTTGAGTGCTTGGGTGCTGTCCCTAAGCTTGACACAGATGTAGTGCAAAGGGTGTTGGGATTTGTGTTTGACTCTCTTAATCCTGCAGTGACGCGAGACCAGGAATACAAGGTTACCTCAAATGATTTGCAACTTTTTTGGCCCCTTTTCAATGATTGAATTCGTAACCTTATATTTTCTTTTTCTTTCCCTTTTAATTTGCAACCCTCAACTGGATAGTGTGTGTACACTATTTCGTATCCCTTGTTATGAACCTTTTATTGTGCTATCTGGATTTACTTACTGTTAAAGAACTATTGACATCCTGCTTTCTGAGCATAGTTATAACTATAGTTATGTTGGATCTTTATGACAAGGCTGGCGCTCTTATGATTGTTGGAGTACTTGGAACCCGGGCGACTCTAGCGCCTAAACTTGTCCAAAATTTGATTTTCTTTGTTGCAAGGACTGCGCAACATGATGCATCCGAGTCAGTTGACTTGCCATGGCTTCGTGTCTCAGTGATGGCTCTTATAAGTCTTGTTCAGGTTTGGATTCAACTTCTTGTCATACATATCCTTAGGAAGTTTTGGCTTGCTTGAATTCAATATAGGTGATGCTGAGCTAGAAGTATTGATAAATGTCTGCTAATTTTGCAGTCCCAATCTGTCCATGATTTCCCGAAGAAGCCATTGATGATTTTGAAAGACATCAGGTTTAATGTTGTTTTCCCAGCGTATACATTATATATTTGCTCTTTTTCTGTTTCTTTTTCTGGTGTTGAAGTGTTGAATTCTTATGGTAAACTTTTTTCAGGGATTTTTCTGGTATACTTTCTGTATTATCCAGTGAATACAACATCGAGAGATTCATTAGGCTTTATGTTGAATCATTAATTGACTACAGGTGATTTTTTGCTTATCCGATGTGATTATATTTGCATATTTCTCCCTGGCTTTTTATGAATGTTTATGTTTATAACTCTTAACATGTGAACAGTATTTCCGATGGTTCCTGCCACACACACCTGATTGAAACTATTGAGACTCTGCCGGTGAAGAATTTCATTGAAAGTATCGTGTGCAAGGTTCTTAGAAACTGTGTCAAGGTATCTCAGGCCACAGGAAACCCAAATATCAATCACACAGGTAGCTGGAACGGCTGCTTCAATTCCATTTTAAACTTACCAAATAATTTTCTTTTCTTTTTTGTGCATACATTTATTTTAAGCATATCGTGGTTTTCTGTACTGCATGTACTATGTAGTATTTCATATATATATTGTTTCATCTATTTTCCAGAATTATGGGCTAAGAAAATTTTTAGCGCAATTGAAAGACAATATCCCCTGGAGCTACGTGATGCTATTCGTAAATTTCTTGAGGTACAAGATGACACACTTTCCACTTATGGAACTTGTCAGTTCTTATTGCCGTTGTTTGACCCTTCTTTCTCCCTGTTCTCAGAACTCTGAAACTAATTCATCGGGAGGGGATTCTATGTCTGAGGTTTTTGGCATAGTGTTTGATGAAAGCAAGAACTTGCCAACTGAAATATCCGATTCGAAAATTTGGTTCAGTCTGGATCATCCAAAGGTACATATATGATATGAAACTTGGTGTAGCATTTTACTTTCCGTGGAAACTCTGGTGAATTTTATCCTGTCTTAATGCCTCTAGAATGATTTGTTGCCCTTCAAATCATATTTTGGATCGTGTGTTTTCTAGTTTTGATGCAGTGCAATTTTATATATGATGCAGGCTGCGGTTCGTCAATCTGCTCTCTCAAAAGTTGCTACATCTGGCATCTTCAATAACAGTACTCTAAATCCACAGGTAACAAATTTTGCTCTCTCGAAATGTTTGCTTTTATATGTTCATTGTTTTATTGAAGCTTTCCTCAGATGATGATCTACTGGCTTATGTTTCTAATTCTGAGCTCATGCAGAAGTTTATCAATATGCAAGATGCTATATTATGCAGTCTGTATGACGATGATCTAAGTGTTGTCCAAGCTGCTTTATCCATAGAAGGACTAGCTGTTGTTGCCAATCCTGATAGCCTGTTAAAAGCATATGATGGCGTGCTCACCAAATGCATCAAAATCATTAACAAAGGTGGGTATTCTTCAATGTCTGCTTGTTTTTTGGCCCAATTGAATGAGTTTTTTTTTTTATTTTAAGGGAGGAGGTCTGCAGAATTATTTATATGGCCTTAAACTTTTTTCTATCCATTTACATGAGATCTATAGGACGTCAGTTGGCTGGTTGAAATGGCGTCAAGCTTCTGGCATCCTCTGTGACAAAAGGGTGCCTCAGAAGCTGAAAGGTAAGTTCTATAGGACTGCGATTCGTCCGGCGATGTTATACGGTGCTGAGTGTTGGCCTACAAAAAGGCGACATGTCCAGCAATTGAGTGTAGCAGAGATGCGTATGTTGCGTTGGTGTTGTGGGCACACAAGGAGGGATAGAGTCCGGAACGACGATATTCGGGATAGGGTTGGGGTGGCACCAATTGAGGAGAAATTGATTCAACATCGGTTGAGATGGTTTGGACATGTCCAACGGAGGCCTCCTGAGGCGCCGGTGCGTAGTGGAGTTCTAAAGCGGGCCGATAATGTAAAGAGCGGTAGAGGTCGACCTAAACTAACTTGGGATGAGTCTGTTAAGAGAGATCTTAAGGAGTGGAATATCCCCAAGGATTTAGCTATGGATAGGAGTGCTTGGAGATTGGCAATCAACGTGCCTGAACCGTGACCTCTTTTTGTCTTGTGCCCTTTTTGTCCCTTTATGTGTCTCCCTGTTTTCTCGTCTCTTTTGGGTTTCATCTCTAGCCTACCCCAACTTGCTTGGGACAAAAGGCTATGTTGTTGTTGTTGTTGTTGTTGTTGTTGTTGTATTTACATGAGATCTATAGCTAGTATATAGTGCACTTTAAATATAAAGCACTGGTAAAAACTAATTTATTCATGAAGGTTCTTAAATAATAGAGATCAGCATTAACAGAAAGTGCATCCATTGATGTCTTCTAGCCTGGACCACCAAACCAACTTTTGCAGTATATTCATTGTAGCTAAGGTTCATTAGGTTGTACGTTGGTTTAATATTTCTATGTTTGCCCTTGTTCTGAACCCTTATCTGTGATTTGATCTGAAATGTTCTATGGTACGGACGTATGGTGATATACCACATTGGAAAGTTTTTTTTAAATCACGGCTATATGAATTTTGTTTTTGATTCTCCAGGTGGTTCAAAATCATCAAAAGCTTCTGATGTTGCTGTTTCTTGCTTGGAAAAGCTGGTAACGGAATACCAATCGCATCATATGGAACATGCCAAGGATATAGCTACATTAGTGTTTCGTCTCCTTATTGTTCACCCAAAGGTTACCTAGTTATCTTCCATTACTCTATCTACCCTTTTGTACTGTCATGTGTTGATTCTAACTTTCAGTGTTGAAATGGATTACAGACCCTTATGGTGAACTTAAAGGCCTTGGAGCTAGCTAAGAAAATACAGTGGGAGTTCTACACAAGTAGTTCTCTTGTATATGATGGGGTCAATTTTGATAAAATGAAGGTGAGGTTTCTTACTGGCCAGATTAATTGTGCCTTTTGCTATGCTGTGTTGATCTTTAGTGTAAGCCTATCATATGGACACAAGTGTGTCCCCCCCCCCTCCCCAGCATTTGTGCACGATTGCTCTTATTCTCAATGCCCATATCTTGAACCCTTAGATATTTGAGGCTGTGCTTTTTATGATTGAAATGTCTATTTTCTTGATGTTTCGATCTATATGATCATATTTTGTTCTGTTTATTTGTATATGTAATTCTTCTACCCATTATGTTGTTACAGAACATGAGTGCAGACTCCATTGCTTCTATTAACATGAAGAACATAAAAGCTTTTACTGAAACTTTCCTAGCTGACCCAAATAAGCATGTGGAGTGGTTGGCTAACTCTGGAAGTGGAAGTAGTTTTTCTAAAACTTTGTTTCTACTCATAGTATTGCAATCACTTGTTTCCACAGAAGGTATGCCCATCTTTGCTGTTCACTTTGCTATACCATTCTGGTAGAAGTTATGATGGTTGCAATAACAATTCTGTTCTAATTATTATCTATTATCATGTGCTACTGAGAATGCTGTTATTTACTCCATGAAATCCTTAACAATTGTCAATTCTTTCTCTTGGTATAGCACCTGTCATCTAATAGTTCCTACCTCCCTTGCGCATGTATACTAAAAAAATATCTCTTGAATGATATATATAAATGCTGTATATAACAGACTCCTGTGATCCTGATATGTTGGCTTCTGTGCAAGACAACCATCTAATAGTTCCTTTTCAGTTTTGGACGAGCAGGTGAATCTTTGTCATGCTTGTTTGCCAGTCCTGAAGGATGAATGGCATAACATACAGCCCGAAGATAGTGGTGTTGGTGATGAGGTATTTATTCTTTACTTTACCATTCAATGTTGAATGATATGCCAATATTGTAAGGCCATAAACTTTACTTTTTTTTTTGCTTTGCAGATCAGCATTGACAACCTTGAGATGTGCAGTTTAGAATTGGTGAAGCATTTTTTCAACAGAGACACAGAGGCATTGAATGTTAGAATCCTTGTCTGTATATTTTGGGGTATCCTAAGGGTGCAGTCCTCCTGTTTTAAGCAGAATCCCATGGTATGCAACTGTTAAGCAATAGCAGGTTCACCTATTCTTTTCATTTCCCTTCCGAGAATATGTCATGATGTTTGCTATATTTCTGTTATATATATCCAGGTTGGCGGTGGTGGAAACACAATGCTGGATGATTTGTTTCTCTTCTTCCTTGTATCACCTGCTAAAAATATCTTCCAGAAGCACCTACAGTATCTTGTTGTTAATTGCATTGGAGCACCTTATCAATTTATTTCGAAGTACTTTCTGGATGAAGGTTTGCTACATTGTTCTCCCCCATAAGCAAAGCTTATTCTGTTACTCTACCAGACTAAGCATGTGGTAGATGGGTATTTTTCATTCTTAGTGTTGTGCTTTTGTCTAAACTTGATATTTTATACTTTGACTTTGTTTTTAGGGGCATAGTTTTCTATTGTTTTGCAGTCAACCAACCTATAATATGTTCTTAATAATTGTTCTATTAGGCTGTGATTTCTCCTTTTTGGGCAATTATTAGTGACGCCCATGGTTTCCAGTGTTCCACATCCCAACAGCAAATAGTGTGTTTAGTTTTTCAAAAGATAACAATAAGATTGTTGGAATGAATGATCTTGATTGATTAGGCTAACCCTAGAAGGGTAGCTATATAGTGTAGCATACATGGGCCTCATGGGCCTAGCCACATGGGCCTCATAACATACACTCCAACACCCCCCGCAGTCTGAACTACTGTCGTAGCGGAGTCAGACTAGATACCAGGAAAAGAAAATACAATACATACGAGCCCCCCCCACAGACGCAACTAGCCACTGGTGATGTTGAGGCTGGAGCGGAAGGCGGTGAAGGTCGACGACGGGAGGCCCTTGGTGAAGATGTCTGCGAATTGGGACGTAGTAGGTACATGTAGGACTCGCACCTCGCCGATGGCAACCCAATCACGGACGAAGTGAAGGTCGATCTCCACATGCTTGGTCCGCTGGTGCTGCACGGGGTTGGTAGAGAGTTAGACCGCACTGACATTGTCGCAGTAGACAAGTGTGCTCCGGAGAAGAGGGTTGTGGAGCTCGGCCAGGAGCTGTCGGAGCCAAGAGGCCTCCGCCACGCCATTGGCCACGGCGCGGTACTCCGCCTCGGCATTGGAGCGGGAGGCCACCTGCTGACGCTTGGACGACCAGGACACCAGGTTGCCGCCCAAGAAGACAGCGTAGCCGGAGGTGGAGCGCCGAGTGTCCGGACATCCGGCCCAGTCAGCATCAATGTAGACAACCATCTTGGTGGAGGAGGATCGCCGGTGAAGAAGCAGGTCGTAGCCCACAGTGCCTCGGAGGTAGCGGAGGAGGCGCTTGAGGGCAGTGAGGTGGGGCTCCCTCGGATCATGCATATGAAGGCACAGCTGCTGAACGGCATAAGTGATGTCCGGTCAAGTGAAGGTGAGGTACTGCAGAGCACCAGCAAGACTCCGGTACGTGGTGGGATCAGACACCGGGTTACCCTCGGCCTCGGACATCTTGCCCTGTGTGTCAACTGGAGTAGAGCAGGGGTTGCAGTTTGTCATCCCAACTCGCTCAAGGATGCCAAGAGTGTACTGCCGCTGGTGAAGAAGTAGTCCAGCAGGATGAGGCGCAACTGTGACCCCAAGGAAGTGGTGGAGCACACCCAGATCCTTCATAGCAAATTCCTGCTGGAGAGAGGTGATGACGCGGCGAAGCAGTGACTCACTGGAGGCGGTGAGGACAATGTCATCAACATAGAGCAGTAGATACGCAGTCTCAGCTCCATGGTGGTAGATGAACAGGGATGTATCGGACTTGGCCTCCACAAACCCCAGTGATCGCAGAAAGGCAGCAAAGCGATGGTTCCATGCCCGGGGGGCCTGCTTAAGGCCGTAGAGAGATCTGTTGAGCCGGCAGACCATGTCAGGACACGAGGAGTCAACAAACCCGGCCGGCTGACTGCAGTAAACTGTCTCAGTGAGAAGACCATGCAGGAAGGTATTCTTGACATCCAGCTGATGCACGGGCCAAGAGCGAGTGCGAGGGAGAGCACCGTGCGGACTGTAGCCGGCTTCACCACTGGACTGAAGGTCTCATCATAGTCAACACCAGGCCGCTGAGTGAAGCCCCTGAGAACCCAACGAGCCTTGTACCTCTCAAGAGTGCCATCAGCCCGGCGCTTGTGTGTCCAGATCCACTTGCCGGTGACGAAGTTGGAGCCTGGTGGACGTGGCACCAGATCCCAGGTCCGGTTGGTGAGGAGAGCCGCGTACTCCTCTTCCATCGCGTGGCGCCCGTGAGGGTCCAACAAGACCTCGCGGACGGAAGAGGGTACTGGAGAGACCTGCGAGTCGCCGGGCATCGCCGCAAGAGCCCGGGGCTGCAGGGTCCCAGCCGCGTGTCGTGTCACCATAGGGTGAACATGACGCGGATGGCGGTGAAGGAGCGGCGGGTGATACACCGGGGTCTCGACGCGAGCGGTTGGAGGCCGCGGCGACGGCTTCGGTGTCCCCGGCGGAGAGGGAGACGGCCCCAGCGATGACTCCGGCGAAGGAGGGGCCACCGGCTGAGGCGAAGGTGCCGGCGCAGTCCGGGCCCGACGCTGGTACACAAGGACCGGCCGGGCGAAGCGCGCAGGCGGAGCCGGAGGCGACGGCCTGGGACCCCCGTCAGCTGGAATGACAGGGGCAGTCCCGAAAGGGTCCTCGTCCATGCTCGAACGGGGAGCAGGGTCGGGGGAGTCACCGGCCGACGACGAGCTGGGGCATGGGGCCGTAGGACCTGCAGGAAACAACGGCAAAGGTGGCTCGACCACCGCATCAGTGGGAAACAAAGAGGAGAGGTCAAGCTCGGAGGTGGAAGGGGTGGTGGTGGTGGAAAAGGGGAAGACAGACTCATCGAACACCACATGGCGAGAGATGAGGACCCGACGAGAGGTGAGGTCATAGCAGCGGTACCCCTTGTGGTCCGGGGAGTACCCGAGGAAGACACAGAGAGTGGACCGGGGAGCCAGCTTGTGGGGAGCAGTGGCCGTGGTGTTAGGGTAACACGCACACCCGAAGACTCGAAGGTGGTGCGGTGTGGGAGCCGGGCAAGCAGCGGAAGGAAGGCGGTTAAGGAGATAGGTGGAGGTGTGCAGGCTCTCTGCCCAAAAACGAGCGGGGAGTGAGGCCTGGAATAAGAGTGTACTGAAAGGTCTTGATGGCTAGAGGGGGGGGTGAATAGTCTTTTTAAAAATTTCTACAAAGACAAGCTAAACAAGTTTATCAATACAACAAATAGCGAGATGCGAGTTTTGCTTAGCCTACGGGGTGTTTGCAAGCCACCTATCCAATTCACAATTCTAGTATATTGACACTCAACCGCACAAGTTAAACCGAGAAGGAAACTACAACTACAACTAGCAAGCTACACACAAGAGCTACTCTAGCAAAGCAAACTAGCTAGCAAAGATAACTAAGAAAGTAATGCGGAGTTGAGTTAGGAGGGTTTCACCGAGGGGCAAAGTATTGAGCCAACCAATATGATCAACAATGAATACCAAAACAACCGAACACCGGGATCAATCAATCACAATATGAAAGTGATGACACGAAGATTTATCCCGAGGTTCACGTGCTTGCCGGCACGCTAGTCCCCGTTGTGTCCCTTTTCACCACATGGTTCGGTGGCTAATCGGTCTCACACCGAGCCTCTCAAAAGACGCCACAAGAACCTACCAAATGGCAAAAGGTTGCAATGACACGAGCAATTTACTAATGTTGCCTTTGGCGCTTCGCCGAGGTAGGCACAAACCCCTCACAATCACCGGAGGTGGCCAAAAACAATCACCAACTCTTGCCAACGCCTCCAAGCTGCTCCAAGCCGTCTAGGTGGCGGCAACCACTAAGAGAAACAAGAATCCCGCAGCAAATCAACCACCAAGTGCCAACTAGATGCAATCTCACAATGCAAATGCACTTGGATCACTCAATCTCACTTCGAATATGCAAACAAGCAAGAGAGATGAGTGGGAGGGGAGTTGCTTAGCTCAAAGTGCTCATAAATATGTCAAAAGTCTAAGAGATGGAGCCTTGAGCCGGCCAACGAGTATTTATAGACGTACCCCTTCGAATATAGCCGTTAGAAACTTGATTCAGCAGCAGTCGTGCTGACCGGACGCGCTGGTCCAACTGACCGGACGCGCCGGTCACGCAACAACTAGTTTTCGAACCACTGACCGGACGCGCTGGTCGCAACGACTGGACGCGCTGGTCACGACCGGACGCTCCGGTCCCGTAACTGACCGGACGCGCCGGTCAAGCCTGAGCCGCGCACAACGAAACGTCGACCGGACGCGCTGGAGAACTGACCGGACTCCACAGTGCCAGCGTCCGGTCGGAGTCCAGTAAGCTCCCTGGACGACCGGACGCGTCCGATCGACTATGACCGGACGCGCCTCGCGTCCGATCAAACAACTGAAACACGCGAAGACACTAGACACTGACCGGACGCGTCCGGTCAAACAGTGACCGCGTCCGGTCCAGCGTCCGGTCACCACTGTGACCTCCGTTCGCCTCCGTTTCTTTTCCGTTTGATTTCCAACTTCCGGCGTAGTGGAAAATAGGCGTTTCAATTCCTCGAAAACGCCTGAATCCCGCCTCGCAAGCTCGGCGGGAGGGAGAGAGGACCCCAAACCCTCTCTACCGCTCAAACTCCACCGCCTTCGCAAACGTGCTAACATCACCAAGTGACTATCACCATGTGCATGTGTGTTAGCATTTTCACAATCATTTTTCGAGACGTTATTAGTTCTATCCAAATGCATATGACATGAAATGCACACCTAGAGGCACTTAGGAGTTCAATGGCCGCGTCATTCCCCTCTTTATAGTACGGCTATCTATCCTATAATGTAACCACACCAATAGGTGTCTTGGTTACTAAAACACAATCCTTAAGCATATACCTTTGCCTTGCTCACGTAGGGTTGCATCCAAATCCAAGTGTGGCCATCATGATCACCATGTCCATCTTGCCACCAACCTTGGAATGTACTAATCTTCATATGCTACATACAACTTAGGCATAGGATTAGTACTTAGGCATTGTCACTAATTACCAACACCAAACATAGAGCTTTCATGTACGCACGGTGTCATTGGTTGTGCGAATCATGCGCTCAGCCTTGCCGTTCTGAGAGGAGGTGTACGGGCAAGACATGCGCAACTGGACACCGCGAGAGAGGAAGAAGGTCCGGGATGTGGAGTTATCGAACTCAGGGCCATTGTCGCACTGGACGGCCTTGATGGTGAGGCCGAACTGAGTGGAAACCCAAGCGAAAAAATGGTGGAGCGTGGGGATTGTCTCAGACTTGGCACGTAAGGGAAAAGTCTACGAATAGTGAAAAAAATCATCAACCACCACAAGATAGTACTTATAGCCAGAAATGCTGAGTACAGGAGACGTCCATAGGTCGCAATGAAGATAAAAAATGCGAGCCGCATGTGAAGAACTAGAAAACGGAAGATGAACATGACGGCCCATTTGGCACGCGTGACACAAATGCTCATCATGAGCTCGAGTACAACGAATGTCTGAGCTATGACAAAGCTGCATCAGGGCATCACGTCCAGGATGGCCGAGGCGCCGGTGCCAAGTAGTAGAAGAGGTGGTGGCGAAGGCAGTTGACAAAAGCGAAGACGGCGAGGCAGACGCCGGAAAACGGAGGGTGTAAAGGGGCCCCATACTATCACATCGGAGCAGAGGACGCCGGGTAGCCAAATCCTTCACAGTAAGACCAGAAGAGTCAAACTCCACAGAACACGAGTTGTCAGCTGTAAAACGACGAATAGAAAGAAGGTTGTGAACCATAGAGGGTGCAACAAGAACATCGGGAAGACGAAAGGACCCATGAGCACCGGCGGTACCCACAGAGGTGACAGGAAGACATGAACCATTTGCGACCATAATGGACGAGGGGGGAGAGAAGAAGGAGAATGAACAGAAGAAAGTATACCAGGGTCAGGGGTGGTGTGGTAGGTGGCACCCGAGTCGGCGATCCACTCAGGTCCGACAGGGGGTGTCAGGCCCATGGTGCTGAACGACCGTGCCAAGGCCGCCTGGTCCCAGCCGGCAAGCCCGGGCGGGTTGCCGGAGGGAGTAGCCCACGGAGGCGTAGTGGAGACACCGGGAGGTGGAGCACCAGTAAACATGGCCACCGGTGGGTGAGGCTCACCACCTGGAGCGTGGTAGGGCCACATAGAAATGCGCCCTGACCACGGGTTGTGGAAGGAAGGCCATGGTGCCCCCCCGGTGGGCCAGCTGGCGGGGTGACTCCACCACGGCCTCCCCCACGGCCCCCACCGCGTCGGCGACGACTGCCACGATCCCCCCACCTCCGCTTGGCCCGGAGGGAGGAGGACCAAGAAGAGACGACGGTGGTGGAGCAGACGGACGAGGTGGAGCAGACGGGCGCGGCGGAGTAGCAGCCAGGGCCGTCGAGGAAGACGACGACCCCGGGGTGGTGATGGACCCCGGCTGGAGGCCCTGAGTGAGCTCCTCCATGACAAGGTCGTCACGGACCTGCAGGAAGGTGGGGAAGGGCCGCTGACGGGTGATCCACGTCTGGAGGTGGGCGTAGCGGCCGCTGAGCCCGCGGAGGACGTTGAGGACGAGGATGCGATCCTCCACGGGCCAGCCCAGGTCGCCGAGGGAATCGGCCATGGCCTTCATCTTCCGGCAGAACTCGCCAACGGCAAGGTCCCCCTGGACGAAGGTGCAGAAGCTCGCGTCGAGTCGCAGAGCTCGGGCCTCAGCATTGCCCAGAAACTGGCCCTCGAGTGCCAGCCAGGCCTGGCGAGCGGAGGTGGTGTTGCGGACGAAGTCGTGGAGGTCGACGGAGATCGTGCCGAGGATCCAGGAAAGCACGACGCTGTCCAGACGCTGCCACGACGGAGTCTGGACCACGGGCGTGGGATCGTCGAGGACGTGGTCGCCGAGGGCGTAGCGGCGAAGAGTGAGGACCACCAGATCCCGCCAACGGGCGTACGAGGGCGACTCGGGGTCGAGAACAACCGGAACGAGTAGCCGGATGTTCTGGACACCGCCGGCCTGGTAGTGGAGCTGCGAGACGAGGGGATCGGCCGGGTCGTGACGGAGAGCCGTAGTGGTGGAGGTGAGGTGGCCCGTCGAGCCGGAGGAGGTGGCCCCCCCGTCCTGGGCGAGAAGCTGCTCCGCCTCGGCGATCTGGCGGGCCAGAGTGTCGGCGGCGTCCCGCTCCCGTTGCCACACAAGGGCAGCCGCACGGACTCGCTCCTGTCCCGCTGCGGCCGCGGCCTGGGCGGAAACCAGCGCGACAGCGAGGGCGGAGACGGGCCGAGGAGCGTAGAGGGCGGCCGAAGGCGGGGCGTGGAGGTTGAAGGCACCCATGCGCAGCCCATGCAGGTGGGATGCTGCACCATCACCACCAGGCAGAGCCAGGCCGGCTGCAGCTGCAGCGGCAGCGGCGGCGTCCGCAGGAGGCTCGAGCCCGACGGCTTCGGCGAGATCGGCCGGGGCGGCAGGGAAAGCAGCAGCCGCGGGAGCAGTGCCATCGGAGGCGAGAGCGAGGGCAGGGCGCGCCGCCTGGGCTGCTGGAGAGGCGCCGGACGGCGGCCAAGCCGCGGCGGCGAAGGGGGCAGCCGGCGGCGCCCAACCCTGGCCAGCGCCCGCGCCAGAGGAAGCTGGAGGCGTGCCCGCGATCTGGGCCCAGGAGGTGGTGCTTGAGAGGGGAGGGAAGGAGAGAAAGTAGGAGGGAGGAGGAGGAGGCTCGCCAGGTCCGGCCATGGCACCTGGCGGCGTGCCGGCGGCGGCGGCGGCCCCTGGCGGGCGGGAGGGAGGGAGAAAGGGGTGGGGAAAGGAAACTAGGCTGCTGATACCATGTTGGAATGAATGGTCTTGATTGATTAGGCTAACCCTAGAAGGGTAGCTATATAGTGTAGCATACATGGGCCTCATGGGCCTAGCCACATGGGCCTCATAACATATACTCCAACAAAGATATTGCAATTATTGTATGGATTGTCAGTATCCATTAAATATGATACCAAAAAAAGTGTAGCAGTCATATAGTTGTGGATTGGCTCGATCCTTAGCGAACTAGTCTCAGCTAACCCATAACCAGTTGAGGAATCTCTTTTTTCACACTATTCCTGTTTTGATGCTTCTATTTCCTAGCTGATCTAGTGTTTCCAAAAATGGTCATATGACACCAAGAATCAATAATATTTAGAAAGGGCTTCGCCCACCAATCCGGCATCAATCAGAACCTCAAGTTACAAGGGAGAACCCTAGCAACCTGAGGGTGATCAGGCCTTATCTTGCCGTCACCATTTCGTCTGCATTCCGCATGTCCACATTGCATGTACTGGTTCTATTTGGTTTTATTTACTAGTAAAAAATTAAGGATTGAACTTCTGCAAGTGCACACAACATTACTTAACAGTATGGCCACGATTTTTTTCCTCTTTATGTGTTTTTAAGGGTGCTTGCAATGTAGACATGGGCTCAAGGGGACACCAGAATCATTCTATTCCTCTTGTTAAATGCCTGTGCTTTTGCAATGGATTTTTTTTACATTAATATCATATTACCCAGCACCCAGCGTGTTAAGCTGTCACTCAGCCATGCTTCATGGGAGCTCACGTTGCACATCTTTTACAACGCTTGACCTACACAACACCCTTTTCTCTGCCTTGATGACTGGCTGAGTTCCATAGCTGCAAGTGTTACACCTCCATAGCCATGCCTTGTCTTTCATTGTTGTAACCAAGTTCATTGGTGGCCAATTGCTCTTCTAATATTTTAGCGTAACTCGTTATTCCTTAAGCAACTTGTCTGTTGGAATATAAGTGTATTAGGCCCATGAGGCTAGGCCCATGAGGCCCATGTATGGTTTCCTATATAGCTACCCTTCTAGGGTTAGCCCAAATCAATAGAGACACAACTTCTAGCATGGTATCAACAGCCTAGGTTTTCTCCTCCCCTAACCCAGCCGCCGCTGCCCCCTGGCAGGCGCCGCCGCCGCCATCTTCAATGGCTGGCCGGCCTCCTCCTCCCCCTCCTTCCTACTTCCATGCCTTTCCACCTCTCCCCTTCTCTTGGCACAGATCGCCGCTACCACCGCCACCCGCCCGCTCTCTGCAGCCGCCGCCGGCCCAGCGGGCGGCGCCGCCCCAGCAGCCGCCGCACCGGCCGCTGCTGCCGCCGCCGCTGGGCCACCTCCTCCGCGTGCGCACGGCCAGAGCGCCGCTGGAGCCACCACCGCAGTCCTACCCCCCGGCGCCGCCACCGCCCTGACAACCGCGGGCGCGGGCGCGGGCACAGCCGCCGTGGGCTCGGGCGCTGCTGCTGCCGAGCCGCCCGCCGACGCCGCGCTCCTCCCTGCAGCTCACCTCCCCGGCGCCGGTCTGGATGTCGCCGGGCTTCTCCCAGGCGCCATCCTCCAGGGCGTGAGTCTCCCAGGCGCTGTCCTCTCGGCGGCGGCAGCCACTGACGGCGTCTACGCCTTCCCGGCCCCACCTCAGCCGCTGCCGACCCTCCTCTACCCCGGTCGTGCCGACCCGACTCTCGCCGCTGCACTCGTTGCCGCTCGTGCTGCAGCTGCTGAGGGCCAGGCTCGTGTTCGCGCGGCAGCCCTCTCCTGGGAGCGTGAGCGGGATGCGGCCGATGCCCTGGCCCGCCAGATCGCTGACGTGGAGCAGTGCCTCGTCCCTCCCGCCTACCACGACCTCGGGACCACCTCCTCCGGCTCGACGGGCCACCGCGCGTCCACCACAGCGGTCATCTGGCACGATCCGGCCGATCCTCTCGTGGCGCAACTTCACTACCAGGCCGGGCGTGTTCAGAACGTCCGCCTGCTCGTCCCGGTGGTTCTCAAGCCCGAGTCGCCCTCCTACGCCCGCTGGCGGGACCTGGTCCTCACCCTCCGCTGCTACACCCTTGACGACCACGTCCTCGTCGATGGCACGGTCGCAACTCAGACCCCCTCATGGCTGCGCCTTGACAACATCGTCCTCTCGTGGATCATCGGGACGATCTCCCTCGACCTCCATGACCTCATCCGCAACACGGCGGATGCTCGCCAGGCCTGACTGGCGCTCGAGGGCCAGTTTCTAGGCAATGCCGAGGCCCGGGCTCTGAGGCTCAATGCGAGTTTCCGGACCTTCGTCCAGGGTGACCTCACTGTTGGCGAGTTCTGCCGCAAGATGAAGACCATGGCAGACTCCCTCGGCGACCTTGGCTGGCCCGTGGAGGACCGCATCCTGGTCCTCAATGTCCTCCGCGGGCTCAGCGACCGCTACGCCCACCTGAGGACATGGATCACCTGCCAGCGCCCCTTCCCCACCTTCCTCCAGGTCCGTGACGATCTTGTCATGGAGGAGCTCGCTCAGGGCCTCCAGCCTGGGTCCACCGCCGCACTGGGGTCCTCGACTTCCTCGACGGCCCTTGCTGCCACTCCGCCGCGTCCGTTCGCTCCACCGCGTCCGTCCGCTACGCCGCCGTTGTCCCTTCTTGGTCCTCCCTCTGGGCCGAGCGGGGGTGGGGGGGGCCGTGGCGGTCGCCGTCGCCGCGGCACTGGACGTGGGGGGGGGGGCGTGGTAGGGCCAACCAGGTGGCGCCGATGGCTCCACAGGGTGCACCATGGCCGTCCTTCCACAACCCGTGGTCTGGGCACATCTCTATGTGGCCCTTTCACACTCCCGGTGGTGAGCCTCGCCCACCGACGGCCATGTTCACTGGTGCTCCACCTCTCGGCGTCTCCACTACGTCTCCGTGGGCCACACCCTCCGGCAACCCACCCGGGCTTGCCGGTTGGGACCAGGCGGCCTTGGCTCGTTCGTTCAGCACTATGGGCCTGACACCTCCTGTCGGTCCTGAGTGGATCGCCGACTCGGGTGCCACCTACCACACCACCCTTGACCCTGGTATACTTTCTTCTGTCCATTCTCCCTCTTCTTCTCTCCCTTCGTCCATTATGGTCACAAATGGTTCGTGTCTTCCTGTCACTTCTGTGGGTACCGCCGGTGCTTATGGCTCCTTTTGTCTTCCTGATGTTCTTGTTGCTCCTTCTATGGTTCACAACCTTCTTTCTATTTGTCGTTTTACAGCTGACAATTCGTGTTCTGTGGAGTTTGACTCTTCTGGTCATACTGTAAAGGATTTGGCTTCCCGGCGTCCTCTGCTCCGATGTGACAGCACGGGGCCCCTTTACACTCTTCTCTTCCCGGCGGCTACTTCATCTTCTTCGCCGTCCGTTTTGTCAGCTGCTTTCGCCGCCTCTACCTCCTCTACTACTTGGCACCGGCGCCTCGGCCATCCTGGACGTGATGCCCTGATGTAGCTCAGTCGTAGCTCTGACATTCCATGTACTCGGGCTCATGATGAGCATTTGTGTCATGCGTGCTAATTGGGCCGACATGTTCGTCTCCCTTTTCGTAGTTTTTCACATGCGGCCCGCATTTTTGATCTTGTACATTGCGACCTATGGACATCTCCTCAGTATTTCTGGCTATAAGTACTACCTTGTGGTGGTCGATGATTTTTCACATTATTCGTGGACTTTTCCTTTGCGTGCGAAGTCTGATACTTTTCCCACGCTCCTTCACTTCTCACTTGGGTGTCCACACAGTTCGGCCTCACCATCAAGGCCGTCCAATGTGACAATGGTTGTGAGTTTGATGACTCCACCTCCCGTGCTTTTTTCCTCTCTCACGGTGTTCAGTTGCGCATGTCTTGCTCATATACCTCCTCACAGAATGGCAAGGCTGAACGCATGATTCGCACCACCAATGACACCGTGCGCACCCTTTTGTTTCAGGCGTCTCTTCCTGCTCGTTTCTGGGTTGAGGGCTTGCACACCTCCACCTACCTCCTCAACCGTCTTCCTTCCGCTGCCTGTCCCGCTCCTACGCCACACCACGCTCTTTTCGGTACCCCTCCTCGGTACGATCACCTTCGCGTCTTCGGGTGCGCGTGTTACCCCAACACCGCTGCCACTTCTTCCCACAAGCTGGCCCCCTGTTCGTCTCTTTGTGTCTTCCTCGGGTATTCCCCGGATCACAAGGGGTACCGGTGTTTTGATCTTACCTCCCGACGGGTCCTCATCTCTCGTCATGTGATTTTCGATGAGTCCGTCTTCCCCTTCTCCATCTCCAGCCCAACCACCACTACTCCTGATCTTGATCCCTCCTTGCTGTTTCCCACTGACACGGTGGTTCAGCCACCTTTTCCGTGGTCTCCTGCAGGTACTACTTCACCGAGCGTGCCGGGTTCCTATCCCCGCTCCCCGGCCGCCCGTGATTCCACGGGTCCGGGCACGTCGTCCTCCGGCGCTGCCCCGGCCTCTCCGATTGGCGCGGGTCCGGGGACCTCGTTCCCTGGTACTGGCCCGGCATCTCCGCTCGACGCGGATTCGGCACCGTCGTCCTCAGGTGCTGCCCCGGCCCCTCCTACGCGGTTCGCTGCGCCGGTACGCGTGTACCAGCGCCGTGCGCGGCCGCCGCCGCCGCTCGAGGTCTCTTCTCCACCGGGGACACCGACACCACCGCCGCAGTCCCCGCTAGCCCGTGTCGCACCGCCGGTCTATCACCCGCCGCTGCTTCACCGACACCCGCGGCATGTTCACCCGATGGTGACACAGCACGCGGCTGGCACACTGCCGCCCCGGGCCCTCGCGGCATTGCCCGGAGACACGCCGGTCTCTCCAGTACCCTCTTCCGTCCGTGACGCCTTGTTGGATCCTCACTGGCGCCGCGCGATGGAAGAGGAGTACGCCGCACTCCTCGCCAACCAAACATGAGAGTTGGTGCCCCGACCGCCGGGCTCCAACGTCGTCACCGGCAAGTGGATCTGGACCCACAAGTGTCGGGCAGATGGTACTCTCGAGCGCTACAAGGCTCGCTGGGTTCTCCGGGGCTTCACTCAGCGCCCTGGGGTCGACTATGATGAGACCTTCAGCCCGGTGGTGAAGCCGGCCACCGTCCGCACCGTGCTCTCGTTGGCTCTTGCTCGGTCATGGCCCGTCCATCAGTTGTACGTCAAGAATGCCTTTCTGCACGGTCTTCTCACTGAGACAGTTTACTGCAGTCAGCCGGCGGGGTTTGTTGATTCTTCCCGTCCTGACATGGTCTGCCGGCTCAACAGGTCTCTCTACGGCCTCAAGCAGGCACCCGGGCGTGGAACCATCGGTTTGCTGCTTTCCTGCTGACACTGGAGTTTGTGAAGGCCAAGTCTGATACATCTCTGTTTATCTATCACCATGGAGCGGACACTATGTACCTGCTACTCTATGTTGATGATATTGTCCTCACAGCCTCCAGTGAGCCACTTCTCCACTGCATCATTACCGTTCTTCAGCAGGAATTTGCTATGAAGGATCTGGGTGTGCTCCACCATTTCCTCGGGGTCACTGTTGAGCCTCATCCTGCCGAGTTCCTTCTTCACCAGCGGCAGTATACTCGAGATATCCTGGAGCGAGCCGGGATGACTGACTGAAACCCCTGCTCCAGTCCGGTTGATACACAGGGCAAGTTGTCGGAGGCAGAGGGACCCCCAGTGTCAGATCTCACTGCATACCGGAGTCTTGCTGGTGCCCTTCAGTACCTCACCTTCACCCGGCCGGACATTACCTATGCAGTTCAGCAGATCTGTCATCACATGCATGATCCCCGAGAGCCTCACCTCACTGCTGTCAAGCGCCTACTCCGCTACCTCCGCGGCACGATCGACTACGGCCTACTCCTTCACCGGTCCTCCTCCGCCGAGCTTGTCGTCTACACTGACGCCGACTGGGCAGGGTGTCCGGACACTCGACGCTCCACCTCCGGCTATGTTGTCTTCTTGGGCGGCAACCTGGTGTCCTGGTCGTCTAAGCGCCAGCCTATGGTCTCCCGGTCCAGTGCCGAGGCGGAGTACCGCGCTGTCGCTAACGGCGTGGCTGAGGCCTCCTGGCTCCGGCAGCTTCTCGCCGAGCTCCACACTCCGCCCTTCCGGAGCACGCTGATCTACTGCGACAATGTCAGTGCGGTCTACCTCTCCACCAACCCCATCCAACACCAGCGGACGAAGCACGTGGAGATCGACCTACACTTTGTCCGGGATCGGGTTGCCATCGGTGAGGTGCGGGTCCTTCATGTTCCAACCACCTCCCAGTTCGCGGACATTTTCACCAAAGCCTCCCGTCCTCGACCTTCACCGAGTTTCGCTCCAGCCTCAACATCACCAGTGGCTAGTTGCGTCTGTGGGGGGACTCGTGTGTGTTCTTTCTTCTTTCTTGTTCAGTCTGAAACTCCGCTGCGCCGGTAATTCAGACTGCGGGGGGTGTTGGAATATTAGTGTATTAGGCCCATGAGGCTAGGCCCATGAGGCCCATGTATGGTTTCCTATATAGCTACCCTTCTAGGGTTAGCCCAAATCAATAGAGACACAACTTCTAGCATTGCTCACCCTTTTATATTCATCTTTTGTAAATTATTGATGATAATCCTGAAGTTTATGTAGATTTATCAGAAAGAGTTCAAGTGGAGAGTCTTCTTGTGCTTGCATCTATTTGTTCCAAGTGTGCTTCCTCTGAAAGTAATAGCTTGGATGAAAGCATCTGTATGCAGCTTCTACTAGGCTTTCCTTCCATCATTCCCCCACTTGCTCATGATAACAAGGTATGAATACACCCCCAATACTTTTTGTATCTGGTAATCTGTGAGCTAGCTCTCTGTTGTCCTGCTTACAGCTCTTCTATCTAGATATTGAACATGTTTATTGTCTTATATGTTGTAGGATATAAGGTCATCTGCGATTAAGTGTATTGAGGGGTTATCTTTGGTGTGGCAGCGCTTGAGCACTTCAGTACCAAGAAATGGTCTGTTAGCCTTATCTTCATATTTATTTCCATGTGGACCAATTCGATGTCGATATTTATTATCTGATCTAACATATACAGAAAACAACATCAAATTACCTCAATACTTGTCATCTCCAACTTTTGGTAGCTTCCTTGATTTGTTGGTTAACCAAAAGACCATGATCTCCTCGGACGCAAAATTTCTTCCTGCATATATTTCATCTATGCTGAGTTCATGTAATGATATGCTGGTTCCCGAGAATCTCCATGAAAGGTTGTCCTGGTTTCATTCTTCTACAGATACACTTCTCTTGTGTACTCATTATTAATTGGGGTGTACTTTTGTTTCTGTTATCAGATTTGACCAGCATACAAAGGATACTATTCTTACTTTCATCTTGCGCTCTGCTTTGAAGCTCCCTCCTTACGGAAAGGTAGGTTGATCTGCAATCTCGAGTCAAATCACTAAGTCAGTCTAGCCTACTAACACACTCCCACACATTATAATTCATTCACTTAACCCCAATCACGACCACAGAAGCAAATGCATATGCATGGGCACCTATTTTTTGATGGTGGTTGATATTTTGAAACATGTTGCAGTTTATGGTTCTGTCAGTCCTGAAAGGAGTAGGAAGCATCTTATTTCATGCAGAAGATGTGAAGTCTCTGTTCTTTGATCTTCTGGACCGTCGTGATCAGTATCAGAATCGACATAATTGCAAGCAGATCCTATCCACCCATGAATTGCATACCTTATGCTTGCTTTTGGAGGTAAACACATCATCATGATTTGTATATATGTCCATGGATGATAAATATGTCGTCAAGTAGAATAGCAATTATGCATATTTACTGCTGTTGTGTATTTTGTAGGTTTTGATCTCAACGCCAGATCATGCAAATATTGGTTTTAACATGTTTGAACCTCTGATGAAAGCTTTAAAGGTGAGCAAAACCTTCTGTTAAGTACAGATATCAAAATTATCTTCTGGACTCAACTAACTGTATAGAACTTTAGGTTGATGCTCCGTCTCGAGGTGATCCTGTTGTTGTGATGCCATGTCTTACTGTCCTGCAGAATCTTCAACCAGGGTTCTTTGATAATTTAAAGACCGATACTAAGGTTCTTTTCTTGCATTATATCATCCCACATTACATTTTCTTTATTTTAGAACTGCTTGTTTGGTGTCATTTCAATTATCTGCACATCTTAACAGGAAAAGTTCTTTTTTTTTTACTGTCTAGGAATTTTTCTTGTATATTCAACTAAATTGTTCTGCATACAGTAATTTGCCATTGGATAATTTACTGAACAAAAGCAGTAATATATTTTTGGCATTGCTAAAGGTTATATTTGTAGCAAGTGATATTGCTTGTCTTGCGTATCCATTTATGTTAACCCAATAAAAAAATTGTTGGATGTGCAATTGTGCATCATGTCTTAGTATATCACAATGTCATTTTATATGACTGATGTACCATGAGCCTATGAAATTTGAGTGCAATTATGCTAATGGGTAATCGTCACTTTTCCTGAATTTCTTTTGAATTTGCCACCATTCCTAGTTTTTTGTGTTTTATACTGTATAACAAGCTAGGTCTCACTTTGTCACATGTTTGGTTCTGATGTGATGATCATAAATGAGGTTACTTTAGCATATGTTTGTACCTGTCGAGATTACCATTTCTGCCTGATACATGATTTTTTTGTTTGGAAATTAGTAGATCAGGTAAACATGAACCTTTTAACTATGCTTATTTAGGTAACATGCTTTTGCAGGAAAAAGTTGTTGGACGCCTTATTTCCTTGGTTCGAACTGAGAGTTTCGAAGTTCGAAATGCCGCACGGGATGCTTTACTGCGTATTAATGTTTGTATCGATACCCTTTTCTTTATTTTTACATTTTCCAGAAGACTAATACATCTGTCCTGTTGCTCAAGTGTTTCTTTTGTGTCCTGGATTTTATTATCGTTGTATTTGATGTTTACTGTTATATACCCTTTTTACATTTTTGCTTGTGGCAGGTTCATTCTTCCACTTTGGTCAAGTTTATTGAATTAATTTTAGCACTTGATGGCGCAAGAGGACATTCAAAAAGGATAAAGAGAAATGAAGATAGGATTCTTGACGTGTTTTGCAGTTTTGAGGAGATATTTGGAGAAAACTCTGTAGCTTCTATTCTTGTTTCTCTTCTAGATATCTTGTTTCTTAAGAAAGATGTGAAGCAAAGGTCTGGAACTACATAACTATTTTTGTGTAGTACCCTATGTTGTCTACGGCTGACATGTCACCCTCATGCAGGTCGTGTTTATTGCAACCTCTTTTCCAGATTCTATCGAAGCTCCTTTCTGATCAATGGGTCTTAGTAATTGTTAGTCAGTATAACAACCAACAAGATACCTCATCTGAAATCCCTGATTTACCCCGTTTTGTAAAAGAAGTTCAACACTTGATACTGCTGGCCCTCAAAGATATTACAGATACACTACAATCGGGTCACCATGTACTTGCTTTTGTTATTTTCATTTGATCACTCCAGTTGTTTTTTTGAGGTTCCTTTATTTGTTTGGATTTATGGATTACATATCTTCCTGCAGGATGCAATGTTCAGCAGCTCCAATGTAGGTCTTCTTATTGATTGTGTACGGTCCATCAGCGATGTAGGAACTCGGAATCATGGCTTTTCTGCTTGAGTGAATGATTCTATTGATTTGGGCTAACCCTAGAAGGGTAGCTATATAGGTTCCTTACATGGGCCACATGGGCCTTAGCCTCATGGGCTTACATATAGGGCCACATGGGCCTTAGCCTCATGGGCTTACATATATTCCAACACCCCCCCGCAGTCTGAACTACCGTCGCAGCGGAGTTCGAGGCTGAACAAGAAAGAACACACACAACCCCCCCACAGGCGCAACTAGCCACCGGTGATGTTGAGGCTGGAGCGAAACTCGGCGAAGGTCGAGGACGGGAGGCCCTTGGTGAAGATGTCCGCGAACTGGGAGGTCGTCGGAACATGAAGGACCCGCACCTCGCCCATGGCCACCCGATCACGGACAAAGTGGAGGTCGATCTCGACATGCTTCGTCCGCTGGTGCTGAATGGGATTGGTGGAGAGGTAGACCGCACTGACATTGTCGCAGTAGATCAGTGTGCTCCGGGAGGGTGGAGTGTGCAACTCAGCGAGGAGCTGCCGGAGCCAGGCGGCCTCTGCCACACCGTTAGCAACGGCGCGGTACTCCGCCTCGGCGCTGGACCGGGAGACCACCGGCTGACGCTTGGACGACCAAGACACCAGGTTGCCGCCCAGGAAGACGGCGTAGCCGGAGGTGGAGCGGCGAGTGTCCGGGCACCCGGCCCAGTCAGCGTCGGTGTAGACGACGAGGTCGGTGGAGGAGGCCCGGTGTAGGAGGAGGCCGTAGTCGAGTGTGCCCCGGAGGTAGCGGAGGAGACGCTTGAGAGCCGTGAGGTGAGGCTCCCGGGGATCATGCATGTGGAGGCAGACCTGCTGAACTGCATAGGTGATGTCCGGCCGGGTGAAGGTGAGGTACTGAATGGCCCCGGCAAGACTCCTGTACGCAGTGGGGTCGGCTACCGGAGGTCCCTCAGTCTCCGACAGCTTGCCCTGAGTGTCGACCGGAGTGGAGCAGGGCTTGCAGTCAGACATCCCAGCCCGCTCCAGGATATCCCGAGTGTACTGCTGCTGATGAAGAAGAAGCCCAGCAGGACGGTGCTCAACAGTGACACCGAGGAAGTGGTGGAGCTCACCCAGATCCTTCATCGCAAACTCCTGCTGGAGAGCTGCAATGATCCGCCGGAGAAGTGGCTCACTGGAGGCGGTGAGGACAATGTCATCAACATAGAGCAACAAGTATGCAGTGTCGGCCCCATGGTGGTAGACGAACAGGGACGTATCAGACTTGGCCTCCACGAATCCCAGGGTCATCAAGAACGTAGCGAACCGGTGGTTCCACGCCCGAGGTGCCTGCTTGAGGCCATAGAGGGACCTGTTGAGCCGGCAGACCATGTCAGGACGGGTGGTGTCGACGAACCCCGCCGGCTGACTGCAGTACACCGTCTCGGTAAGAAGGCCATGGAGGAAGGCGTTCTTGACGTCCAGCTGGTGGATGGGCCAAGACCGAGCAAGCGCCAGCGATAGCACTGTACGGACTGTGGCCGGCTTGACCACCGGGCTGAAGGTCTCATCGTAGTCGACGCCAGGGCGCTGAGTGAAACCCCGGAGGACCCATCGAGCCTTGTAGCGCTCGAGAGAGCCGTCCGCTCGGCGCTTGTGAGTCCAAATCCACTTGCCGGTGACGACATTGGCGCCCGGCGGCCGGGGCACCAACTCCCACGTCTGGTTGGCGAGTAACGCGGCATACTCCTCTTCCATCGCGCGGCGCCAGTGAGGGTCCAGCAGGGCGTCGCGGACGGAGGAGGGTACCGGAGAGACCACCGCGTCGTCGGTCGAAGCCGCGAGGACAGGAGGCGGCAAGGTGCCAGCCGCGTGTCGTGTCACCATCGGGTGAACATGCCGCGGGTGTCGGTGAAGCAGCGGCGGATGATAGACCGGCGGGGTACCACGGGCCGGTGGAGACAGTGGCGGCGGTGTCGGTGTCCTCGGTGGAGAGGGGACCGCGAGCGGCGGAGGCCGCGGCCTGCGCTGGTAGACCCGTACCGGCGCGGCGAACCTCGACGGAGGTGCCGGTGCGGGTGCCGAGACGGGATCCGGCGTCGGCAACCGGCACGACCCCCCCGGGGCAGAAGCGGGGGACGAAGGCCCCGGGTCTGCACCAACTGAAGGAGACGGGGCCGCGCCGGAGGACGAGGGGCCCGGACTCGCAGGGGAGCCGGGACCGGTGGCCGGCGCGGAGCGCGGTGAAGCGGTACCTGCAGGAGACCACAAGAAAGGTGGCTGGACCACCGGGTCAGTGGGAAACAGGGTGGGTGGGTCAGGTACCGGAGAAGTAGAGGTGCCGGAAAAGGGAAAGACGGACTCATCGAACACCACATGGCGCGAGATGAGAACACGTCGAGAGGCAAGGTCGAAGCATCGGTACCCCTTGTGATCTGGGGAGTAACCGAGGAAGACACAGAGCGTGGATCGAGGGTCCAGCTTGTGAGAAGAGGTGGCGGCAGTGTTGGGGTAACAAGCACACCCAAACACGCGGAGGTGATCGTACCGAGGCGGGGTACCGAAGAGGGCGTGGTGAGGGGTGGGAGCGGGACAGGCAGCAGAAGGAAGGCGGTTAAGAAGGTAGGTGGAGGTGTGCAGGCCCTCAGCCCAGAAGCGAGCAGGAAGAGAGGCCTGAAACAGAAGAGTCCGCACGGTGTCGTTGGTGGTGCGAATCATCCGCTCTGCCTTGCCATTCTGCGAAGAGGTATATGGGCAAGACATGCGCAACTGAACACCGTGAGAGAGGAAGAAAGCTCGGGAGGTGGAGTTGTCAAACTCGCGACCATTGTCACACTGGACGGCCTTGATGGTGAGACCGAACTGAGTAGACACCCAAGCAAAGAAGTGAAGGAGCGTGGTGAACGTATCCAACTTCGCACGTAAGGGAAAAGTCCATGAATAATGCGAAAAATCATCAACAACCACAAGATAGTACTTATAACCAGAAATACTGATGACAGGAGAGGTCCATAGGTCGCAATGTACAAGATCAAAAATGCGGGCCGCATGAGAAGAAGAACTAGAAAAAGGAAGACGAACATGTCGGCCCAATTGGCACGCATGACACAGTTGCTCATCATGAGCTCGAGTACATGGAAGACCAGAGCTACGACTGAGCTGTATCAGGGCATCACGTCCAGGATGGCCGAGGCGCCGGTGCCAGGTAGTAGAGGAAGTAGAAGTGGCGAAGGCAGCTGACAAAAGGGACGGCGAAGAAGACGAGTGCGCCGCCGGGAAGCGAAGGGTGTAAAGGGGCCCGGTGCTGTCACATCGGAGCAGAGGACGCCGGGAAGCCAAATCCTTTACAGTAAGACCAGAAGAGTCAAATTCCACAGAACAAGAATTGTCAGCTGTAAAACGACGAATAGAAAGGAGGTTATGAACCATAGAAGGAGCAACAAGAACATCAGGAAGACGAAAGGAGCCATGAGCACCGGCGGTACCCACAGATGTGACAGGAAGGCAAGAGCCATTTGCGACCATAATGGACGAAGGAAGTGAGGAGGAAGGAGAATGGAGCGACGAAAGTATACCGGGGTCAGGAGTGGTGTGGTAGGTGGCTCCTGAATCAGCGATCCACTCGGGTCCAACCGGAGGTGTCAGGCCCATGGTGGAGAACGAGCGAGCCAGGGCCGTCTGGTCCCATCCGGCGACCCCCGGTGGAGTCCACGCTGCAGCAGGGAAGGCGCCGGGTGGAGTACCCGCAGGAGGAGCCCCGGTGAGCAAGGCCACCGGTGGGCGCGCCTCGGCCCCGGTGGTGTGGTAGGGCCACATAGAGATGCGCCCTGCCCATGGGTGCTTGAAGGAGGGCCATGGTGCCCCCCCCGGTGACCCACCGGGAACCTGAGCCTGGGTGTGGCCGCCCCGGCCACCCCCGCGACCCCCACCGCGGCGTCGGCGACCGCCGCGACCCACCCCGCCTCCGCTCGGCCCGGAGGGAGGAGGACCCAGGAGAGACGACGGTGGTGGAGCAGTGGTCCGCGGTGGAGCAGGTGGGCGCGGTGAAGTAGCAGCCAGGGCCGTCGAGGAGGACGAGGAGCCCGCAGGAGTGGTGGAGACCGGCTGGAGGCCCTGCGTGAGCTCCTCCATGACGGGATCGTCGCGGACCTCCAGGAAGGAGGGGAAGGGCCGCTGACGGGTGATCCACGTCCGGAGGTGGGCGTAGCGGTCGCTGAGCCCCCGGAGGACGTTGAGGACCAAGATGCGATCCTCCACGGGCCACCCAAGGTCCCCCAGGGAGTCGGCCATGCCCTTCATCCGGCGGCAGAACTCACCGACGGAGAGGTCACCCTGGACGAAAGTCCGGAAGCTCGCGTCGAGGCGCAGAGCCCGGGCCTCGGCGTTGCCCAGGAACTGGCCCTCAAGGGCAAGCCAAGCTCGGCGCGCGTCAGGAGAGGTGCGGACGAGGTCGTGGAGGTCGAGAGAGATCGTCCCCAAGATCCAGGAG
The DNA here is from genome assembly GCA_022457205.1 of Saccharum spontaneum. Classification (NCBI taxonomy): domain Eukaryota; kingdom Viridiplantae; phylum Streptophyta; class Magnoliopsida; order Poales; family Poaceae; genus Saccharum; species Saccharum spontaneum. The sequence goes on from CM039589.1 coordinate 13,142,553, forward strand.
AGGACGATGCTGTCCAGACGAAGCCACGACGGGGTCTGGACGGCGGCCGAAGCGTCGAGGAGGACGTGGTCGTCGAGGGCGTAGCGGCGAAGAGTGAGCACCACAAGGTCCCGCCAGCGAGCATAGGAGGGTGACTCCGGCTCGAGAACGACCGGCACGAGGAGGCGGATGTTCTGGACCCCCCCGGCCTGGTAGTGAAGCTGCGCCACGAGCGGGTCAGCCGGGTCGTGCCAGAGGACAGTAGTGTGAGACACACGGCGACCCGGCGAGGCAGAGGAGTTGGCACCAGCCGGAGAGGCGGGAGAGAGGAGCCGCTCCGCCTCGGCAATCTGACGAGCCAGGGCGTCGGCCGCTTCGCGCTCGTGCTCCCACACGAGGGCGGCCGCCCGCACCCGGGCCTGCCCCTCCGCGGCGGCGGCACGCGCGGCGACGAGAGCAGCGGCGAGAGAAGCGGTGTCACGACCGGCGTAGGGTTGAGAGCCGGCGTAGATCTGAGAGAGGAGTGGCGGTGTCGAGGCCGGGAAAGTTTGGGCACCGGCGGGAAGGTGGTTGCCGGTGTCCATCCCGGCGCCGGGAAGGTGGACGGCGTCGGCGGGGCGCTCTGTCAGGGCATCCTCAACGCCTCCTGCAGGAAGGGCTGCAGCAGGGTCCCCCCCATGCCCCCCAACCGCCGGAGCAGCGAGGGGGGAAGAGGCCGAGCCCCCTGCAGCGCCCTCAACAGCAGCGGCGGCTGTGAGGGCAGCAGCAGAGGGAGGAGAGGCGCTGAGGCCTGGGAGAGTGGTAGGAGAGCCGACGGCGGAAGAGAAGAGAGAGGAGAAGCCAGCGGCAGGGGAAGAGACCGGCCGGGCGGGCAGGGTGGGCCAGCCACCAGCGGCGGCGGCCAGGTCTGGCCGGGCGGAAGTCTGGGCGGCGGACAGGGCCCCTGCAGCGGCTACCTGGGCCCAGGAGGATGTGGGGAGAGAGGGGAAGGAGGAGAAATAGGAAGGGGAGGGAGGAGGGGAGCGGCGGCCTGCCATGGTGGAGCGCCGGCCAGGAGGGAGCCGGCGGCGGCTCCACCCAGGGGTGGCGGCGGCTGCTGCTAGAGGGTGGGGAAAGAGGCTGCTGATACCATGCTTGAGTGAATGATTCTGTTGATTTGGGCTAACCCTAGAAGGGTAGCTATATAGGTTCCTTACATGGGCCACATGGGCCTTAGCCTCATGGGCTTACATATAGGGCCACATGGGCCTTAGCCTCATGGGCTTACATATATTCCAACATTTTCCTTGATAGCTTCTTTGGGAAAGGCTTGCCCACAACTGGTCTCAGAAAATATTGTTGATTTGTTTGTCGCTATTGGGGATGCTATTAAACAGGTCTGTTTAAATTTTCTGGGGGCACATATGATCTTTCTGCAGTTATTCTAGGAGACTTCTTTCTGTGTGTTGATTTATACTACCACAATCATAATCCTTGCCAATGTTTATTTTGATTTTGAAATAGATCCACTTTTAATGTATTTTCTCATTTGTTTGTGAAAGTAATGCTACACAGATCCTTTTGGTTTCCTAGTAACACCTTTTTTTTTCCCTTCTGTCTGATATTTGCAGGATGACAGCCACTCACAACGTGTTTTGGAGGATTTATTATCTGTCTTAGTCCCATGTTGGCTGTCAAGGACCACAAGTATAGAAAAGCTTCTTCAGGTTCTCTATAGTTTTCCTTGAAGTTCCTTTCTGTTTTTCATTTTCTTGAACAGCAATGCATTAAAAGGTTGTGCACCGTTGCTGTTGCAGATATTCATTAAAGCTTTAGCAGATGTGCCTGAACATAGGCGATTGACGCTCATGGTTTACCTCTTAAGGTAGTTTTCTATCCTAAGTTCATTAACATTCTCTTATTTCTTGCTCACTCTATCCCAAAAAGAATTGCATTCTAGTTTTATCCTAAGTTAAACTGTCTTAGGTTTGACTAAGTTTATACAAAGAATACCAATATTCATATTACTAAATAAGTGTCATTAGATTCATCATGAAATGTAGTTTCATGATGTACTTATTTGGTGTCGTAAATGTTAATAATCTTCTATATAAAGTTGGTCAAACATAAAATAGTTTTGATATAAGACAAACTGACAAAGCTAAAGTGTGATTTTTGTTGGGACGGAAGTAGCATATGGCTAACTAGCTAAATTTATTATACTATTTTCAGGACCTTGGGGAAGGAAAATAGTTTGAGTACTGTGATCATGCATCTATTACACTCGATGGTTGAGCGGATTTCGCACTCTTTTTCTGAACATCATGGGAGCGATTATAGATTGGCTATGTCACAGGAGTGGGAGTATGGATTGGCAGTAAATGTGACCGACCAATTTTCCTATAAATTATGGTTTCCTTGTTTGAGTAAGCTACTAAAAGACATCAGGGTTCATGAGAAGCAAGATCTACATCTTATGCTACATTTGGCAATGAGGCTTATTCTATTTAAGTTGCAAGATACAGAATTGATTTTTGAACTTGAATCTGAGGAAGCTGCTAATTTTATCCAGGTAGCTCATTTGGTTTAACTATTGCTCTATTAGCGTTTTTCTCTATGCTATGTTCTGTTTTGCTCTATGAGTCTAATTAGTATTTTTTGTCATTCATTTACTGGCAAGTTAACAGTGAACTCCAGAAATTGTTTAGTCTTTATTTTTATGCCGTCTCTCTGCAGAATTTCTGCGGGGGTAAGACTTTGCTTCGGTTATTTCCTTCCCCAGACCCCACTCGGGTGGGAGCCTCTGGCACTGGGTCTGCCCTTTTTTTTATTTTTATGTGTCGTCTTCTTTTGCTCTTGTAGGGTTCTCTTGGGGCACTTATGGAGGAAGTTGTCTTGTGTGGTGTGTGTGCCAGAGATAAAAAAAGAGATGTTTCTAGTGACATTACTAAAGAAGTCAGAGATTTTGCAAATACAATACTCAAAACTATTACAGGATGGATGAGTGCTTCAACATATTTGACAGGAATTACTCGGCTGTTGGATCATTCAGATAGTCATGTGAAAAGAAAGGTACTTGTTGGTTAGCAGATTTTTTGTTCTATTGGTTATGTTGTAATTTTCACTAATTGATTTCCTTGGAAGCTACCTTTTTTTCCAATGTGATCACAATTGATTTGTACTTCTCTACAGACACTTGGGATGTTGTCTGAAACGGCCAGAGGAAACAGTTTGGTCCAGAAAAATCAAAGGAAAGCACAAAAACTGAAACATATATCTGGTACTACTGCTATCAAAGTAGACAAGAGCTCTGGTCCTTATTTCAGCAAATTGTGCTTAAAGATTCTGGAGTTGATTGACAGAGATGGTGATTCGGACACTTCAGTGAAAATTACTGCTATTTCTTCGCTTGAAACACTAGCAAAAGAATATCCCTCTGATAATCCTGTTTATAACAACTGCCTTGCAACAATCATTGATCAAATAGGCTCTGATGAGGCAGCTGTGTCTTCTGCGTTAATTCATACTGTGGGCTCTCTGATAAATGTGATTGGATCAAAAGCATTACCAGAACTCCCATTAATCATGAAAAATATAATGCTAATATCACATCAAATTTCATGTTGCCCTAGTGGAAATTATGCTCATGGTTCCACTAGAACTGCCGCTGAACTTTCTAACCAAGACATAGCTGTGCTGCTATCAGCACTGACAACAATTGAGGTGATTGTGGAAAAGCTGGGTGAATTTGTTAATCCATATCTGAAGGAAATACTTGATCTGGTAGTACTGCATCCTGAATGTAGCACTCAAATGCATCCCAAATTAGATGCAAAAGCAGCACGTGTTCGAGAGCTACTGACTGTAAAAGTTCCAGTATGTTCCATCTAAATTTATTCAGTTCTTTTCTTTTATCATATGATGAAACATAGATGTGCCTATTTTTCCTTGGATCTCATCAAGTTATTGGCTGCAGGTCCGGCTTATCCTCTCACCTTTACTGAATCTGTACTCCCTTGCTGCAAATTGTGGAGATGCAAGTCTTTCGTTGGCATTCAATATGCTTGCTAGTCTAGTTCGTACAATGGACCGGCTGGCTGTAGGAACTTACCATTCGAAAATATATGAACATTGTTTAGCAGCTCTTGATCTCCGTCGCGAACACCCTGACTCTTTGAAGAATATAAATATGGTGGAGCAAAGTATTATTCATGCCATAATCTCTCTCACCATGAAGCTTACAGAGGGCACTTTTAGGCCACTTTTTCTTCGCACTTTGGAATGGGCTGAGTCTGAAGTTGATGAGTCCTCATCAAAGAAAAGTTTGGACCGTGCAATTGTTTTCTACAAATTGGTTAACAAACTTGCTGAAAAACACAGGTACCTTCATAACTGCATCAAATACTGTATCCGAAGTTGATTTCACCTTTCTTTAACTCAGTATTGACTCTATTGGTCTGTTGTATTAAGCTCATCATTATTAACAACCCCAACTAAAGCATGCTTTTGTCAACTACCAGCTTCCATATATTTTCTGTCCCTTGATTATTTAATTTGTCTGTGAAGGTCCCTGTTCACACCTTACTTCAAGTATCTACTTGAGGGATCTATACAGTATCTCTCTGAAGATGATGCTTTGGCTGGTTCAAAGCAAAAGAAGAAGAAGAAGGACAAACTTGAAGATGTTCAAGTTGAACAGAAGGATAAATTATTGGGGTTAAAACTGTGGAGTTTAAGAGTTCTAGTTTTGAAATCCTTACACAAATGTTTCCTCTATGATAATGACCAGAAGATCCTTGATTCCTCTAATTTCCAGGTTAGTTGGTTCATAGTACAAGTGTTTCCTTTTTTGTTGTTGGCATGCTTTTGCAAGTCACAGAAAAAAAAAAGTGCATGGCTGTGACCTTTCATGTTCTGTTACCATTTTTTGTTCCTACGATATTAATACCATCTGCCTTCAACCCATTCAGTTTTTCCCAGTGATATCTTTGTATTTTAATATATTTTTGGTGTTTGCAGGTTCTTTTGAAACCTATTGTCTCCCAGTTTGTTGTGGAACCACCAGAATCTATTGAATCAGTTCTTGATGCTCCATCAATTGAAGAAGTAGATGAAACTATAATTTTGTGCTTGGGCCAAATGGCAGTCACTGCACGGTCAGATGTTCTTTGGAAGCCTCTTAACCATGAGGTGAGAATCTCTTGAGGTTTTCAGATTTTTTGCCTAATAACTTAGTGATATACCTGCACTTATAACTAAAGTAATTTCGTAGCTCACAGGATTTAGGTTACCCTAATATAAAGAAATAGTAAAGACTAAAGACTATGAACAAGAGTGTGTACAGGATTTATCCACTCCCTCGGTCTTACAACTTTCTCATAAAATTGCAGGTGCTGATGCAGACCAGGAGCGATAAAGTTCGCCCCAAAATGCTGGGCCTGAAGGTTATCAGGTACATGGTCCAACATCTGAAGGAGGAGTACGTCGTTCTCCTACCAGAGACCATCCCGTTCCTAGGAGAATTGCTCGAGGACGTGGAGCTTCCTGTCAAGACACTGTCGCAGGAGATCTTGAAAGAGATGGAAACCCTCAGTGGTGAAAGCCTCCGGCAGTACCTGTGAGCTGTGAGGCCTCAGCTCCTCGCAATAGTACCCTCTGGTTGATGAACCGTAGAACATCTGCTCATTTCCTGTAGAACAACAGCTCAACAGGTCAGCATATTTGTCTGATGCCTGGAAACTGAAATCACATGTTGGCCCCGTTCGCTTGTTTCTGAAAAACCAGCAGAAACACTGTTCCGGCTGGTTTTCTGTGAGAAAAGAACACGGTTCTGGCTGAAAAAACAAGCTGAAATGTACGAATTATAAGCCAGCTGAACAGAGTTGTCGTCTTCATGCAAAACAAGTGCAATTAACCAAACCTTCAAGGAGACAAAAAAATTATATATTTCAAATTCAAAAGCGCCCACACTATGTCCTTGGATGGGTTTCTATGTACTTATGTAGAAAGTATACTTTTTTTCTATACAACGCTTGCTGCTGCAAATGCTCATGTTGGCCGGCGCGCTATTGCCCAAGTCCGCAGTGGCGGTGGGTCCAAGTCGACCGTGCCTGCGTGCCCGTTGGCGGCCAGGGTGGCTGCAGAGACGGCCTGTCAGGCCTTCTCGTCCGCGCCTCCTTAATTTTTAACCATTTGCTTGTCTGCGCCTACTCTTAATTTTTAACCAGTAGATCTTACCAGACGGATGGCTCTTATTATTTTCAAGCGCCGTAAAAAAAATTCGATGTATTTATCTGATTTACTGATGGTAATGGTGATCTTGTGAGCTGGACCTGTGCTGCAGCCCGGGCAGCACCGGTCCTGTCTCCGCCCCTGCCCACAAGGCCGCAGCGAGGCGTATTCGTCTCGGTCTTGGTCACGCACTCACGCTCGTCGGTCGTCGCAGCTGCCGGGTGTGCAATGCAAAGCGTCTTCGTCTCGGTCTTGGTCACGCACTCACGCTATCGTTGGTCGTGAGCCGTCGCAGCTGCAGGGTGTGCAATGCAAAGCCACTCGTTCGCTTAGTGAACATATGCTGTTCAACCTTTCAAAAAAAAACATATGCTGTTCAGACTCTGTGCGGTCTGTCTATCTGTCTATATCTATATATATATAAGGATAGTGAGGGAACGGGCAGACCATCACCAATAATTCACCGTAGAGCAAGGAACAAAGTTCTTAGCCCACGACATTGGCAATCAACATTCCAACATGTCGTCCACCTTCGGTCACCACCGCAAGCCACCGCCACAGCTACTAGTGTTTCTCATTCACGTATTCCTCGGAATCCAACTCTCCTACTCGCTTGGCACCTACAGCAACCAAACTTCCCTACCAGTCGTCCGTTGCCGGCCGGACCAGGCATCGGCGTTGCTCCGGCTGAAGAGTTCCTTCTCCACCGACGGCTGGGGTCCCTTTGATAGGGGGGACGTATGCACTGCCCTTGCATCGTGGCGAGCTGCCACGGACTGCTGTGACTGGGAGGGTATTCGCTGCAGCCATGCCGATGGCCGCGTGACCACCCTTGACCTGGGTGAGTGCGGGTTGCAGAGTGGCACCCTGCACCCTGCGCTCTTTGATCTAACCTCCCTCAGGCATCTCGACCTTTCCTGGAACAGCTTCAACGGCTCACAACTCCCTGCCGATGGGTTTGAACGACTCATCGAGCTGGTTCATCTCGACCTCTCTAACTGTGGATTTGATGGCCAAATACCACATGCAATAGGGAAGCTCACTAAACTGGTATTCCTGGACCTCTCTACTGAATTTTCTCTTGTGGAAGAGTATGATGAATATTACGCACTTAGCCTATTGTCGCCTGAATGGAAACTTGTGGAGTCAAATATTGGACCATTACTCGCCAATCTTAGTAATCTGAAAGAGCTTTACCTTGGCATGGTCGATTTGTCCGGCAACGTGCCAATATGGTGCAGTGCCTTCGCTAATAATTCCACTCCTCAACTCCAGGTTCTTAGCTTACCATCTACCCGCATCAGCGGTCGGATTTGCGAATCATTATACAGCTTACTCACACTCACTGAGATTAACCTACGGTATAATCAATTATATGGTTCAATTCCGGAGTTCTTTGCTGATTTACCTTCTCTTAGTGTTCTTAGACTTACAGAAAACATCCTCCAAGGATGGTTCCCATCAAGGATCTTTCAAAACAAAAACTTAACAGTTATTGATGTTAGGTATAACTTCGACTTATCTGGATCATTGCCGAATTTCTCGTCAGATAGTATTTTCACAGAGTTGCGTGTAAGTAGCACTAACTTCTCTGGTCCTATTCCGAGTTCCATTGGAAATCTCAAATCCATGAACAAGCTAGGTCTTGCAAAAGTGGATTTCTCTCAAGAGCTTCCGTCCTCAATTGGTGAGTTAAGATCGTTAACCTCGTTAGAGGTATCTGGAGCTGGTGTAGTGGGAGGAGTGCCATCCTGGATTGCAAATTTAACTTCTTTGGTACGGCTCCAGTTCTCTGACTGTGGCTTGTCTGGAGAGGTGCCTGCTTCGATAGGTAATCTTAAGAACCTAACTAGATTACAATTATACAATTGCAAATTTTCCGGCACACTACCTCCACAGATATTTAACCTAACTCAACTGGAATACTTATATCTTCATTCAAACAACTTCCATGGTATAGTACAACTCAGCTCATTCTGGAAACTACCTCAACTATCCTGTTTGAGCCTGTCAAACAACAAACTCACTGTAGTTGTAGATGACGAAGATAATTCTTCAGCCATCATTCAGATGGATGCTTTGCACCTATCAGCTTGTAACATATCCAAGTTCCCAAGTGCCTTGAGGTATATGTATCATGTTCGATATCTTGACCTTTCAGACAACCAAATCCATGGTGCCATACCTCATTGGGCATGGGAAAATTGGAGCGAAATGCGAGTTCTGAACTTATCACACAACAAATTCAGCATCATTGAATATAGTAGCATCAATATGGTGGATATATCAGTCATTGATCTTAGTTTTAACCAACTCGAAGGTCCCATACCTCTACCTGGACCTGATACTCAGCTGCTTGATTGCTCAAACAATCGGTTCTCATCCATGCCACTTATTTTCGGTTTTCAAGCTAGTAGTATTTCATCTTTCAAGGCCAATGCAAATACCCTCTCAGGAAAAATCCCACAAACCATATGTGAAGCAAAGAATTTGATACTCATTGATCTCTCCGACAACAGTTTGAGTGGCTCCATCCCATCTTGTTTGATGGAAGGTACCGTGACTGTATTAAACCTGAAAAGAAATCAATTACATGGAGAGTTGCCAAATAATGTGAACCAAAGTTGCGCATTCAAGGAACTTGATATTAGTGTCAATCAGATAGAGGGAAAGTTACCAAGATCCCTAGTTGCTTGCAGAGACTTGGAGGTCTTCAACATCGGGAATAATCATATCAATGATACTTTTCCATGTTGGATGAGTATGCTTCCGAAACTTCAAGTGCTTGTTTTGAAATCCAACAAGTTTGTCGGGAAGGTGGGGCGTTCTGCATTAGGAGGAAAGAACAGTTGTGAGTTTGTCAAACTCCGAATTCTCGACTTGGCCTCAAACAAATTCTTTGGCACTTTACAAGATGGGTGGTTTACAACCATGAAATCCATGTCAACCAAATCTGTAAATGAGAGCATGGATAATCAGGTGACTCAACTTGGGCAGACATATCAGTTTACCGCTGCAATCACATATAAAGGCCATGAAGAAGTCATGCTTTCCACGATTTTGGAGACCCTTGTACAAATTGATTTTTCAGACAATGAATTCCATGGTGCAATCCCAGAGTCAATTGGTGATCTTGGTCTTCTAAATGGTATAAACATGTCACACAATGCTTTCACTGGCCCAATCCCACCTCAGTTTGGTGATCTGAATCAACTCGAGTCATTGGATCTCTCTTCAAATAATCTCTCAGGGGAGATTCCACAGGGATTAGCATCACTGAACTTCCTTTCATTGTTGAACCTGTCCTACAACGAGCTGGTGGGGAGAATACCCGATTCACCTCATTTCTTGACATTTACCAACCTCTCGTTCCTGGGCAACATTGGCCTGTGTGGGTTTCAGGTGTCCAGAGCATGCAACAGCACAACACCATATGCGGAGCTTCATCATTCAGAGAAGAAATCGGTAGACCTTGTATTGTTCCTTTTTACCGGACTGGGATTTGGCATCGGATTCGCAATTGCAATTGTCCTGACATGTGGAACCCAAGTTAGGAGGAGATCCCAGAACCACATATTTCTGTGCTGGAAGAAAGTCCTCTTCTTCATGTAGATGGCCTGCGAGTGCAAATAGAAATGCCTCTGCATTAGTGAGTATATTGCTATGTTTGTATCATCAATAATGCTGTACTGAATGTTTGAACCCTGTAAGTGTAAAAGGCGGAGAGCGCAGGATGACTATTGTTCAATTCGCCATACACCATATATTCAGTTTGGCCCATTATCTAAAAAAAATATATTCAGTTTGGCTTCATTTATTCAGAGCACGTATATGAGTTAACACTTAACAAACGCATGTCATGGTTAGATTGTGCCCTCGCGCTGTCGGTGAACTTAGGCACCGGGCGAGCTCGGGGGCTCGGGCCGCAGGGGCGCCGCCCCTGGTAGCGAAGAGCCGCAGCGGGCGCTGGGTTACCCCTTCTGTATGGCTGGCCATGGCCATGGTCGGAGGCTCGGAGCTCGAACTTGTGTAGTCGACAACGAGGAAGAAGCGGATGAGGAGGACACGGGATGAGCGCAGGAGGTCAACCGGAGGTGCAGCGGCGGGCCGGGATGGGAGCTCGTGCGGGCGCGAGAGAGAGAAAGGAAGGGAGAAGAGGCAAAAATGTCATTTTCCGTGTCCTGAAAATGCAGAATCGCAGATTCAGTTGACGAGTAGCAATGTCATCTGAGAATATAGCTAACGAGCCTATGGGTCTGTTTGATTCAAAGGGCCCGTTTGGATTCACATTACTAAAGTTTAGTTGATTAAATTTAACTTTTTGTTAGAGCCTTAACATCTAAAGTGGTCTAAATTTTAGTGGCTAATTATATCTCGTGATAATTTATATAAAAGTAGCATTTCAACATAATAATACTCTCTATTTTAAGTTATAAGATATTTTGATTTTTTTAGATACATTGATTTACTATATATTTAGATATAGTTGTATATCAAAATACATAACAAGCCAAAACGTGTCACGATTTGAAATAGATAGAGAAGGATTTCTATTCTTAAAGAGCATATACATTAGAGTGTACCTGCTTGGTAGGCATGAAACCACCGACAAAGAGTTGCTTAGTTCCGATGAAATTGCAAGCATAATTTGGAATTTAATAGAAGCGGGCATAGCTAGCTAGGGGTGAACCACTAGAAGTTGGAGCAAGAGCTCCATTTAGATATATCGTAAACATCCCGAGTGTATCACGACATTGAAGTAGCAGAAACAGAAATGTTTTCTTTTCATTGTAGCCAATATATAGGCTATTAAACTAAATAATGTGCTTGTACCTTATGCTGCGGGGCTCTTAGTGTTGAATCGGGGGATGATGTGGCTGCCATGAAATAGACACATATTTTTGCGGTAAATCTATTTCTCACGCGGGTGTTTCTGGTCGTCTCCGCAATCGATTTGGCTGCCATCGGATTTGCGCTGTCAACGGAGGCGATTGCACCATCTCCTGTTTATCTTCTTCGGCGGGTATAGAAGGGGCCGGACAGGCGGTGGGCATGGCGGTTGGGTGGTTAGAGGCCCCGGCGGCAATGGAGGCGGCCGGACCAGGTCGGGGCGGGGCGCCATGGCCGGAGCTCGCCGTGGCAAGAGGGGGAAGGGGAAGAAGGCGGCCATAGCGGGGTGGTGGGCGGTGGCGGGAGCGAGGAAGAAGATGAACATTGAAAATCGAGAGGAGGAAGATGAACAGTGAAATCGAGTGTGAGAACACTCGAGTGCCATGTAGTCAGACCCTATTTTTGTGAAGATTCCTTGAAGAAAGGAGTACTAAAATGTTCTATTAGCAGAGCTAGTATGTGCCTATGCACTTAAGTCCACCGCCGTGTGCAACTCTTTTTTCTTCACCGTAGTATTACCGTGGAGAGAAGACAACAATATCATACAGAGCAGGTTTTATGCCAATGCACATGGGTAATTAAAACCCTCGAACCATGGGGCGCATCGAGATTTGGGATCTGTTCATCCAAAAAATACCTGTTCAGTATTTTACTCGGAAAACCGTGGATTTACAATCCCAATGCAGCAATTTTTCACCCCCGTTTTCATATCCTAATCATACTTGGCTTAGCTATGACCTTCTTTGAATGAATGAAAAGAAAATAGAGGAACCGAAACCCAGCAAGGCTGCATGAGCCACCGGATTCCCCTTCCACACTCTTGTTTGACCCTTGCCAGTTCGCCACGCACGAAGACACGATCCATGGCTGGCAACAAAGAGCTGATGAGTGATTTGCTCTTCAACCTTGAATAAATGCCTGAGATTTTTTTTTGTTTAAAAAATGATAAGTTCACTGGCACTAAGCAGACACAAGAGCCAAGACAAAGAATCATTTTTTTGACAAATATTACAAGTTGCGAGGCGCAACTCTCATGCATGCCGTCTAGCCACAATGAGGGAGCAGTACAGCAGCAAGCCGGTCGGCATCCGGCGGCACTATCGCCGCTGCGCGCCGGCAACGCCCCACATCGCCGTCGCCTTCCTCCTCGTCGCGCTCGGCATGCTTTACCTCATCTTCGGCCCGACCAACTCCGACCTCAACCTCGTTCTCGCCATGCCTCGCGTCCACGTCGTGTTCAACGAAACCGCCGTCGTCCCAGCGGTGCCTGCTGCCGCCGCGCCTGCCCCCGGCAACGCGACCGACGACGACGAGGACCGCGGCCTCCCGCCGCCTCGGCAGCTGACGGACCCGCCCTACTCGCTGGGCCGAGCCATCCTGGACTACGACGCGCGGCGGTCCGCGTGGCTCGCGGCGCACCCGGAGGTGCAGGTACAGGTGCAGCCGGCGGCGGGGCGGCGGCGGCCGCGGGTGCTGGTGGTGACGGGGTCGGCGCCAACCCGGTGCCCCGACCCGGACGGCGACCACCTGCTGCTGCGGGCGTTCAAGAACAAGGCGGACTACTGCCGCGTGCACGGCCTCGACGTGTTCTACAACGCGGCGTTCCTGGACGCCGAGATGTCCGGATTCTGGGCGAAGCTGCCGCTGCTGCGCGCGCTGATGCTGGCGCACCCGGAGGTGGAGCTCCTCTGGTGGGTGGACTCGGACGCGGTGTTCACGGACATGGCGTTCGAGCCGCCGTGGGAGAGGTACGAGCGCCACAACCTGGTTCTCCACGGCTGGCCCGCCAAGGTGTTCGAGGAGAGGAGCTGGGTCGGCGTCAACACCGGCAGCTTCCTCATCCGCAACTGCCAGTGGTCGCTCGACCTCCTCGACGCGTGGGCGCCCATGGGGTCGCGCGGCCCCGTCCGCGACAGCTACGGCGAGCTCTTCGCCCGCGAGCTCTCCGGGCGCCCGCCATTCGAGGCGGACGACCAGTCGGCGCTCGTGTACCTGCTCCTCACGCAGCGGGGCAGGTGGGGCGACAAGACGTTCATCGAGAGCACCTACGAGCTCAACGGCTTCTGGGAAGGGATAGTGGACAGGTACGAGGAGCTGCGGCGGAAGGGGCGCCCCGCCGGGGGCCTCGGCGACGACCGCTGGCCGTTCGTCACGCACTTCGTCGGGTGCAAGCCGTGCCGGCGGTACGCCGACAGCTACCCGGCGGACCGGTGCCGGCGCGGCATGGAGCGCGCGTTCAACTTCGCCGACGACCAGATAATGAGGCTGTACGGATTCGAGCACGAAGCGCTCAACACCACCGCCGTGCAGCGCGTCGGAAACGAGACCGGCGGCACGCTGGACGCGGACGATGAGGAGCTCGGCCGGCTATTGCACCCCACGTTCAGGGCTGCCAGGCCCACACAGACGTAGTCGACTCCACCACGTTGAGGGCCGGCCTTATGGTTGACTTGTCTTTTTCTTTTCTCTCTTTCTCTCGTGCCCTCTCCCTTGTTACTCAGACATTCGACTTCATATTTTTATGGTCATTCTGGATTTACTATTTTACAAGTAGCAGTAGGCATAAAGGTTTTACTTCAGATTTTTCCTTTCTCCTGAGTTACTAATTTTTAGCTAAGGTTTCAGTTAATAACTAGTTCATTACCAAGCCAACTGTAGCTAACTTAGGATAAAAGGAAGCCACATATAGAAAAATGACTACGATGACCTCCCCACCTACCCTATTTCCGCATATCTCCCCTATCCCTATGTCTTCCTCTCCCAATCACCCACGCTGCTGCTTGCGCCATCATGCGTCTCCACCCAGCCACCGGCGTCCCAAGCAGAGAAGCAGGGCTGGTCATCCCAGACCACTCGCCTCCACCATGCATCTAGCTTTGGCCACAGGTCTCCCGCACTAGGAAGCAAGTTTGGTCGACCTAGATCCACACCCATCCCAGCTGCCAACATCCTTGCCCATTGCGTGTCTAGCTCTGGCTGCAGTCTGCCAGCCTTAGCCGCTTGTGTCCCTGCCCGCTGGTCCACAACATACCTAGCACAGCTCCACACCCAAGCACTAACAAGGGTGGTGCCGAGGAGATGATATGGTAGAGGAGGAAGAAGGAGAGTAGACATGTTTGAGGAGAGAGAGGAGAGGGTGGCTTGGAGTGGGAGGAGGCGAGGGCAATTGTCATAGGAAAGAAGGCGGGTGTGAGGAGCGAGAAAAAGAAATGGTACTCTAGGTCCAATCATTGCAATAAACTACTAGCTAGGATCAAACAACCAAATGTCTAAAGTTTAGCTAGCGAGATTCAAACAAGGCCTTGATCCTCCATTGAGAGCACACACGTGCTTGAAAATGTGATTCCAATGGGTTGCATTGCATCTCTAGCCCTCAAAATTTGAAGGAAAGCAATCATATGAGTTCAAAACTCATGTTTCAATTCCAATTGCAATATATATATATATCGAAATGGATGACATGGTTATTAGATAAATTACTGAGCCACGGGGTCGTTCATATGACCATTCAACAAGGTGTATATTCCTGTTGCAATGTGCGGGCACGTTTGCTAGTACCTTATAACTTGAAATGAATTTTGAACCTTTGATAAGAGGAAAATTCATGGCCGGTCTTCGAACTTGGCATGAGGTGTCATTCAGGTCCATCTACTCTCAAAATGCTATTTTTTGGGTCCTTAAACTTGGTTTCGGGTCTCATCTAGATACAAATGGGTCTTAACCCACTCTGTACGCTGACGTATCACGCTAAATGTGCATTGAAGTGGAGCCGACATATGGGGCCCACTTGTCAGGTCCTTCTCTCCCTTTTGATTCTTCTCCTTTATCTCTTTCCTTACGTCTCTCACCGTCGTTGTCGGCGCTATCGAGCGCTCCGCGACATCGTGGAGCGCGATGCCTAGCATGTCCTCGCTGGTGGCCTAGTCGAGCACGGCCACCACGCAGAGCTCCATGTTACGACACATCTTGGTCGAGCCTCGACGGTGACCAGAGCGTGGAGGCTGGAGAGGAACTTAGACGGGAAAGGTGCGTCGATGGCGGGAGGCAACGCGTCCACAGTGGCCTCGAGCAGTGCGTGTTGGTCCGTGTCCGCCCGATCTCGGCGGATAGGCGTTGCGGGCGTGAGGACCCCGACTAGAACGCGCTCTGCATACGAGATGGCCATGGCAGCCATCACCTTCGGGTCCACGCGGCGACCACCCTCTGGAACGACAACGTGGCGAGCTCAGCCACCCACCACTCAGGCGGTGGCACGACGCCCATGCCCGTGTCATCAGGAAATAGCACCTCGTGCGCGCACTGCTATAAGAGCGGCGGTGCCGCTGCGGAGGTGGGAGGTACTAGTGGTGGCGGTGGTGCGGGCCGCCCAAGCGGTGGATCATGACGCACCCGTGAGCGTCAGTGCGCGCGTGGACGAGCCCGGGAAGGGGCAAGGGGGCACGATGAGGTACGTCTGAAAGTCCTATGTTTGGTGTTGGTAATTAGTGACAATACCTAGTACTAACTACATAGCAAAGACATGTGTGTAGCTATGATGTGGTTGGTGCAATGACATGGTGAAGCAAGGATCAAGCAATGGTGATGTGATCAAGTGCTTGCCATGATGAAGTTGGATGAAGGTGCAAAGCCAAATCACGGAGCTCAAGGCAAAGGTATATGATAGAGTTTTTCATTTTGCATCCAAGATACCATAGAGGGTGTGGAAGGCTTAGAATCGATAGTTGTACTATAAATAGGGGAATTTTCAGATCTATTGATCACTTAAGTGCCACTAGATGAAGATGCATTTGCATATGCATTTAGATCTAGTGGTGAGTTAACTTAACGCCTCGAAAATGATTATGAAATTGCTAACACACATGCACATGGTGATGTACACTTGGTGATGTTAGCACATTTGCGAAGGCGATGGAGATTGAGCGGTAGAGATGGGTTTGGGGCCCTCTTCCTCGCAAGCTCGGTGGGATTCGACACTTTTTGTGAAAGTGAAATACATATTTTCCACTATGCCAGAGGCGGAGATTTTCTCTAAGTCATCGTGGATAGAAACGGAGGCGAACGGAGGTCACTGGGGTGACCGGACGCTGAACTGGACGTGTCCGGTCAGTGACAGTAGCTGTCTGGCACATGGACTGGGGTTTACCACCGACGCGTCCGGTCACTCGCGGGACTAGCGTGTCCGGTCAGGCGCCGGAGGGATAGCGAACGCGAAGGATCGATCGGACGCGTCAGGTCATGTGTGGTAGCTTACTGGAATCGACCGAACGCTGGCACTGTGGCATCCGGTCAGTTCAAGCAGCGCGTCCGGTCACGTGGTCAGCAACGCGAATCAGTGTCGACCAGACGCCTAGGCGCGTTCGATCAATTTTGATTGGCGCGTCCGGTCACTCTAGTGCGTAAACGAGTACATTTAAGTGACCGTTACGATTGAACGAACGAGATTCAAAGCGAGACACGTGGTGTTCATCGGGGAGGTCACGGTGGAGCGACCGGACGTTGTGGCGCGTCTGGTCAGGCCAGACCAGCGCGTCCGGTCACCCCGAGTGTAGCTGTTTCGTGAGCCAATGGCTCTATTCTTTTGGGGTTCCTATAAATACTTGTTGGCCGGCTCCTAGAGGTCTCTCTTGAACATTTTGACTCTCTAACATCCTCTTGAGCTGAGCACATCCCCTCCCACTCATCTCCCTTGCTTGATTGCCTAATCAAAGTGAGATTGAGTGATCTTAAGTGCATTTGCTTGTGAGTTTGCATCTAGCTGACACTTGAGTGTTCTTTTGCTGCGGGATTTTTGTTTCTATTGGTGGTTGCCACCACCTAGATGGCTTGGAGCAGTGGAGGAGGTCCGGTACGTGTTGGTGATTGTTCGTGGCCGGCTCCGATGAGCTTGTTGTGAGGGGTTGTTGTGGTTCCCCGGCGGAGCGCCAAATTCCAACTCTAGTGGATTGCTTGTGTCGGAACTTCTCATCATTTGATAGGTTCTTGTGGCGCCTTTTGAGAGGCTCGGTGTATGATACTGATTAGCCACCGAACCATGTGGTGTAGGGGGACACAATAGGGACTAGCGTGCCGGCAAGCACGTGAACCTCGGGATAAATCTTGTGTCTCAATTGTGTTCGATCAATTGGATTTCATCCCGGTGATTGGTTACTTCATTGACTATCTTGGTATTCACTTTGGTTGGCTCAATCATCGCCACTCGGTATAACATTCCAAATCCTCTCTTACACTTACTTTGGTATCTTCTTGTTTAGATTGTTGTTGTTCCTTTTTGTTGCTAGCTTGTGTAGTTCTAGTTGTAGTAGATTTGTAGCTTTGCTAGCTTGCGGTTTGTCTTGTGGCAGTTGTGTGAACCAAACTAGAATTGTCAATTGGATAGGTGGCTTGCATCACGCCATTAGGCTAGGCAAAAGTCGCATCTCGCTATTTGTATTACTAATTAAATTGTTTGAGTGATCTTTGTAGAAAGTTTTATTAGGCTATTCAGCCCCCCTCTAGCCATCAAGACCTTTCAACGTCACGGCGGGGCAAGTCGTGGGGAGTAGCGCAGACGTCGGAGGAGCACCAGGATGGAGGTGGCCATTACCGCGGTTGTACACGTAGGCTGAGAGAGAGGAGAGAGAAAAGGAGAAGAAACAGGGAGGAGTGAAGGACCTGACAAGTGGGCTCCTTGTGTCGGGATCACTTCAATGCACATTCAGCATGTGAAAGGTCCTAAATGGCTAGAGGGGGTGAATAGCCTATAATAATTTCTATAAATACACTAAAGCAAGTGGGTAGTACACTAAATGGCGAAATAGTGTTTTGCTCTAGCTCTAATCAAGAGGCAAGCCACCTATCAACAATTCTAGTAAGTTAGGATCTCTAATCACTCAATGGCTATGTCTCTACTTGCTGCACTAGTTGAGCTAGCTAGAAACTAATTAAAACTAATTAAACTAGGCTACTCAATTAGCTAAGCTACCACAAGCTCTACACAAGGTAATACAAAATGCAATGCAAGGGAGTGGTAGTGGAGATATACCACCGACAAGTGATCAACCAATGAATTCCAATGAATACCAAGGAAGACAATGTGACACAATGATTTTTCTCTGAGGTTCACTTGCTTGCCGGCTGAAAGTCCCTAGTTTGGTTTTGGCTAATTGATGAAACCTAGGACTAACCTTTGTATCTAAGTGGATGATTTAGATAAAGGTGGTCATTGAATATGAGACATGACATTGACTCATATGACCAAAATGGTGAAGACCAAGATGAGGTCTGGCTCGATGGACCGGTTGTGAAGGTGAAGGGTAAGTCGAGGCTTCGAAGCGAAGGACCATGCGATGGTGAAGCTTGAGCAAGACTTGGTGCCGATGGACCGATGCAACGGTGAAGAGCAAGTGAAGTCAAGGTCGATGGATCGAGATGGTCATGTGATGATATGAAGTGGATCATATCATTTGGAGAAACAAAATGGGCTCAAGGCAAAGGTATAACCATAGGGCCATTTTATTTTACACTCAAGACACCATAGAGGGTGTGAGTGGTTTAGGGTCAATAGCCGAACTATTAAGAGGGGAAGTCTTATCAGTTATTCGACGCACGGGTGCCACTAGGTGAATTCATAAAGTGCATTGCATATAGGACCTAGTGAGCTAACTGGAAAACCTTTGAAAATGATTGAGAAAAAGTTAACACACAAGCACATGGAGATGTACACTTGATGGTGTTGGCACATTTGCAAAGGTGGCGTTGGTCGCGCTGTGGTTTGCAGGCGATTTCGGGGAAATGAAATGCCTATTTTCCACTACGCCGGAAGTCGAAAAAGTAACGGAAGCGAACGGAGGTCACCAGCGTAATCGGACGCTGGACCGGACGCGGTCATGGTTTGACCAGACGCGTCCGGTCAGTACAGCGCAGCAGTCAGGCGCGCGGGCTAGGGTTTGCAACCGGCGTGTCCGGTCACTCGCGGGACCGGAGCGTCCGGTCGGACACCCAGAGGAACAGTGCGTGGCGAAGGGCTGAGCGGACGCGTGGCGCGTCCGGGCACACGCGATCGGACGCGTCTGGTCGCGAAGGGAGCTTACTGGACTCTGACCAGACGCTGGCACTGTCGCGTCCGGTCGTTGCGTGGAGCGCGTCCGGTCGATGCTTCGTAGGCGTGTGGTGCTGTGCGATCGGCGCGTCCGGTCGGTTGAGCAGCGCGTCCGGTCATTGCGTTTGACCGTTGGTGCGCAGTGACCGTTGAAAGATCTGGTGGTCGCGTTTGAATCTGGATGGACACGTGGACAGTGCAGGGTGATCGGACGCGGTTGAGCGCGTCCGGTCAGTTTCGACCGGCGCGTCCGGTCGTCCCGAGAAAACGGTCAGTGGAGTGGCAATGGCTCTATTTGTATGGGATGCTTATAAATACTCGTTGGCCGGCCCTTGGGGAGGTCTCTTGGCATTTCTAACACTTTTGTGCATCCTTTGAGCTAAAGCTTCTCCTCCCACTCATCTCTCTTGCTTGATTGCAAATCAAAAGTGAGATTGAGTGATCCCAAAGTGCATTGCATAGCTTGAGGGCATCTAGTGGCACTTGTGGGTGGTTTAGCCAGTGGATTTCTTGTTACTCTTAGAGAGTACCACTCCTAGCCGGCTTGGAGATTGTTGGAGGCGTTGGCAAGAGAAGGTGTTTGTTCTTGGCCACCTCCGGTTGATTGTAAGAGGTTCTTGTGCTTTCCTCGGCGGGACGCCAAAAGCAACTCTAGTGGAATGCGCGTGTCATTGAGTTACCTCACTTGAGAGTGGTGTCTTGTGGTGCCTTGTGGGGCGTGCCTTGAGGGGCAAGTGACTTGAGGGTCACACCAGGAAACCATCTAAGTGTTGGTCGACACAACCGGTGACGTAGCTTGTCGGTGCACAAGTGAACACCGGGTGAACAAAAATATTGTGTCTCTTATCTTCCGGTGATTGGTCTTCATATTGTGTTGTTGTTAATATTGATTGATTGTGTATCATCTTGATGATTGGCAACATCTTCACTCCACCGTCGGTATAAGAATCACAATCCTCTCTCTTGCACTTACTTTTACTAGATTATCTTGTGTAGCTCTAGTGGTAGCTTTGCTAGTAGTGTTGTTAGCGTGCTCTCTAGTGTAAAATTAGTGACTTAGCTCTTGTGTGATTTAGAGATCATAATCTACTAGACTTATGGATAGGAGGCTTGCATCACAACCCTTGGCTAAGCAAAACTCGCTTTACGCCGTTTGTTATTCTAACAAGTTTGCTTAGTGTCATTTGTAGAATTTTTTATAGGCTATTCACTCCCCTCTAGCCATCTAGGACCTTACACCGGTAAGCTAGTCCCCATTATAGCGATTCACCCACTTGGAGGTTCATGCGCTAATAGGCATCACACGCCTAACCCGCAACCAGATGCCGCACAACCAACACAAGTGGGGATCCACAAGATACGCGCAATCTACTAGAGTTGCCTTTCCTGATCTCCCACGGGGAAGGCACAAGAACCCCTCACAATCCACCGATCAGAGTCGAAGAAAAACACCACCCTTAGCTCAATGATCCTCGCTGCTCCAAGCTGTCTATATGCTGGCAAACACCAAGAGTAACAAGAGAAATCCATAGCGAAACTCAATCACCAAGTGCCTCTAGATGCAATCACTCAAGAAATGCACTTGGATGCTCTCCAATCTCACTAAATGATGAATCAATCAAGCAAGATGAGTTAGAAAGGATTGGCTAGGTTCACAAGGTTGTATTCTCAATAGAAATGGCCAAGAGAGTGAGCCCAACCCAGCTAAGATCTATTTATAGAGCTCCCAAACAAATCCAATTGTTATGCCCTTCAATGGGCTATCTGCGTGTCAATCAGACCCGCCGACCGGACCCACAACATCCGATCTAGACCGAGTCCGATGCATGGGATGAAGTCACGCGTCCCTGGCATTCAACCTCGCCCATTGATCTCCAACAGTCACCTCAGCTACGCACTTGAGTTACTCCGGACCAAACTCTGATCCCTAGGGCCCCGTTGCTCCTTCTCTGCGTTTGAGCGTGCAAGCCAACGGTCAAAACCTCCGGACCGGACTCTGAGGCCAGGGTCCGGTCGCTGCACGCCACGTGAGTCCAATCATTTACAGAGAGCTCCCCGAGCGCCAAAATACAACCGGAGCGGGTCCAGTGCTTGTGACCGAACCCTGGCCCAGGGTCCGGTCCACCACGAGCCGCCATGTCACCACCGTGCTGAGCAGTCGACCAATCGGACCCTCAGCCCCGGGTCCGGTGCCTCCTCCACGCCGGGTCTGGTCACAACACCGCACCCTCGGCCTAAGGACGTGTCCGGACCAGACTCGCTGTCATAGGGTCTGGTCCTGTCGTCAGCAGGGTCCGTTCCCTGTTTTCACCTCCTTTTCTTCTCCAACTTCTTCACCCTTACTCACATGTGCTAAACACCAAGTGTATCACCAATATGCACGTGTGTTAGCATATGTTCAAAGCATTTTCAAGGGTGTTAGCAATCACTAAAATCTAAATGCATATGCAATGAGTCAGAACATCTAGTGGCAGTTTGATAACCGCATTTCACAAATGAATTTCGCCCTCTTCATAGTACGGCTATCTATCCTAAACCCACTCACACTCACTTGGTGTCTTGAGTGGCAAAACAAAATGGCCCTATCAAATATACCTTTGCCTTAAACCCATTTTTTTTCTCTTTCTTCTTTTCCAAGTTTAGAGCTTTGATCACCATCATCACATGTCCATCTTCATCTCCATGGACTTCATCTTGCTCCAACACTTGGTCTTAGACCATCCTATCTAGTCACACACTTAGATGCAAGGATTAGTTCGATGGGTTTATCAATTAGCCAAAACCAAACTAGGGCTTTCAGCTTGTCACGTCAGCGTATAGAGAGGATTAATTTCTGTTTGGACCTAGGTGAGACCTGAAACATAATTTAGAGACTCAAAAATAACATCTTAAGAGTACATGAACCTAGATAACACCCCATGCCAAGTTTAAGGACCGGTCATGAATTTTCCTCGTTTGATAACTTATGTTTAGGATCGGTAATGCTCGGCCACGGGCGTCCGTCCGTTCGGATGTGGCTCCCAAGCCTACGCAACGGACCGCCCCCCATCTCTCTCAACCCCCCACTCTGCCTCACAATGCACATGCCGAGCCAAAAAAGGCATTCCCAATTTCCAAGCAACGACTTCGCCTTCGCCGCATGACCTGCAACTCACGCCGGCCAAGCTGATCTCTGCCGACTGCTGCTACCCCTCTCTTCTTCGTTCAAATCCGGCGACCAACATCCCTCCACCACCAGCAGTAGGCTGTAACAACTCCCGACGTCGCTGTTACACCTGCATCATGCGCTAGCTGGGCTAATTCTGCCCTACCGTGCCCCCATCCCGCGTGTGCGGATGACGCTAGATGACTGCGGCCAAGCATGCAGCGACTTGGAGTAGAAGTAGAGGGGCCGCGTTGACGGGCACATGCTTGGGCCGTGAGTAGGCACGAGAGAATCGCAAGAGGAGTGACGGGCCACACCAATGGGCACGAGCGCGTGGAGTGACATGCCCCTGATCCGAGCTTGCTGGTTACCGTAGTTCCTCACCAGATAGGCTATGGTCGCCAGCAACGTCAGTTTTAAGTGTTTTAGGCGTTTCAAACTTATGTTTCAAGTGTTTCTTCTGGATGTTGAAAAAGTAGATCTGGGATGTTGCACTTGCAAAAGTAGATCTGGGATATTGCATATGTTGCAATCACAATATACGCATGTTGCAAGGCTATGTCTCAAGTGTTTCTGGTGTTTCAGACGTATGTTTCAAGTGTTTCATCTGGATGTTGCATATGTTGCTATGGCTATACACGTATGTTTGAAGCGTATGTTTCAAGTGTTTCAGATGTTTCAGACTTATGTTACAAGTGTTTTATCTGGATGTTCAGAAGTAGATCTAGATGTTGCATATGTTGCTACGGTTATACACGAATGTTTCACTCGCATGTTCGAATGTTTTATCTGTTTTAGACACATGTTACAAGTGTTTCATTTGAATATTTTAAAAGTAGATCTCGAGGGAACACATGTTGCAATGGCACCGGTGTCTAGCAGACAACGACCAACCATAGCCGCCTGTTGCTAGGGCAGTAGGGCACCTCCATGGGTCACTGCACCGCCTGCCAGTGCCGCCGCCGCTACTGCATGCACACGAGTGCCAAAGCACGTGACCACGCCACCTGCTACTGGTGGTGCTACGTGCATGCGGGCGCGTGAAACGGAGAAGGCTCAGGTGTTCCCTGCGCGTGGGCATGAGCAAGCAAGCCGTTGGCGGCGCGGCTTCTTCCCGCAAGCACGCGTGACAAAGGAGGTGCAAGAGTTGTGTTCGCGCACGTGACAGAGGAGGCTCGGGAGCCACGTCCGGGGGATAGCCCTTCCGTTCTAGGGTGGGTGGAGATTAAAGAGAAAAAATCAGAAGAAATCTGCAGAACGAGCAAAAAGTAGTGGCAAAAAAAGGCTAGACCAAGCGGACGAAACAGGAAATAAAGCGAAGAACAGGAAAACGGAAGACGGTAGATGGACAAAGAAAATTAACTGGGCGGAACGGAGAAGAAAATTAACCAGACAGATTGAAGGACGGCGGACGGACGAAAGAAATAGATACTATTCGGACGGAACACTGGCAGACGGATAACACTTTGATATTCAGAAAACGGAAAAAAAAGTACTTACCAGATGAAAAAAACGGATATAACACTTTAATATTCAGAAAGCGGAAAAAAATACTTACCAATTTAATATTCAGAAAGTGGAAAAAATTACTTACCAGATGAAAAAAACCAGACCGAAGGAACAGGAGAAGAAAATTATGTACCTTAGGGATAGAATAGAAAACAATGTTTCTTTTATATGCAAGTTGTAATGGCAGTCATAAGACCGATACAAGTCGCGAGTTTGATTCAGCTGTGTGAGTTGTAGAAAATCTGTCGCGAGCTATATATTGTGAAAAATATGCAAACTGTTTAGTTAAAATAACTATGAAACATATCCCCCCTCTCTCTCTCTTTTAAAACAACTATGAAATGTCTTCCTATTTTCAACCATATAGTAGAAAAGAAAAAGGCAAAAGCCGAAAGTAAAGTCCAAGACGAAAATTATAAGTTGTAAAAGAGGGGGAAAAACAGCTTCAAATTCCATTAATTTGGTTAGTGTTGAGAGCGGAACTTTTCAAAAGCTGAATCAAAGACAACCTATTGCGTCCTCTATCGAATAGAGGTACCCTAGGAATTCTAAGACATAATATATGATAAACCAAATGACACGATGTAACCCTTCTTCGTTTCACCATATTATAATAGAAAATTAATGGTACGTAGGTGAATGTAGCATTTTTAAACTAAGTTACAGGTTAGTTCACCTAGAATCACTGGCGGAGCTACATTAGGGCCATACTGGGCTATGGCCCCCCCTTGCCTCTGGGGTGTTTCAAAGGAGTCTATAGTCTATTTTGTGTCATATTGTTCAGCACCCAGCACTTCGCTAGCCTCTGTGACTCCCGTTCCTACTCGGCTACTCCCTACCTTCCGCCGTTCCGTGCATGTGAGTAGTCACCGTGTGCCGGAGTTAGCGGACAGCAGTGAACGGCCAGGGTTAGCTCCGGCCCCAACACAAAAGTCCGTGTTCGTGTAGTGCTTCCACTGGCCACTACTCTGCTGCTCTACGTATGGCCGTAGTACATTTGAGTTTTTATTGGATTGTTTTTTTGCTTCTCCATTATTCAGTCTGTAAAATCTATAGCCTATGTGTCCTATAAGTGGCCGATTGAGTAACATTTTGTTATTATCGAGATCTTCTGTTGCTCTTTTTAGAGAATTTTAGATGCTTACCAATTTGATTTGCCCTAATCTTCATGGACAAACAGACTATACACTCAATTGTATTTTATTTACTATAACTTAATTATAATATAATATTATTTTTTTTCATTGTATTTTTGTGTATAGTCCAATTGGCAAATTGGCCCCCCCTATATTTTGGGTCAGGCTCCGCCACTGCCTAGAATCCCTTATAATCTAAGACAAATTTTGAAGGCTTGGATACCCTGTATTTCAGGATGGAGGGAGCAACCAAAAAGACGTCAAAAAAATAACATAGAAGGCGTGCCTGGGCACGCAGAAAAAAGTACCACTAATTTTCCATATTATGGTTACCATGTATCATCACAAAATGTAACACAGAAAACGATGCACTTTTTTTTCTCCTTTTATTGCTGAGTGTCTGTACAAAATGAATTATCTGTTAATGCATTTCCTCTACCAGCTTTATACCTTAGCATCTTCTCTAACAAAACCCCAATGTTTCATGTCCAATTGGATGAACCATTGTATCTTGACAACTGGAGATCAAATGGTCAGAGGTGTTAGCAACGAGAACTTTGTATCAGCAACTAGTTTAACTGGTTGGAGCTACACCGGAAATACTTCGGTTAATTTCTCTAAATATGCCTCAGTAGGAGTGTAGGACCAGTAAAAATCATCTCGATGCCTGAGGCAAAAAAATTGCTGAAACAAAACGGGAAATTGTCAATCAGGCATCAAGCAATGTCACCTACAGTGATGAAAAGATCTGGTCAACCCGCTCAGAGAGCTTGCGGATCTTTTTGGTCATTTCACTGATCTTTGAAAAGTAAGATTCTGCATTTGAAAGCATCACAGTGGTATCATGTCTGACAGCCTCCAGAGTTCTGTAATAATTGTTTGCTAATCTTGTCTTGATCACCTCAATAGAAAATTGGACAGGGAACCTAGGGCAAGAATTGTATGGCCAGGAGTCAGTTAAGATGAACATTACTGTTAGATATAACATTAGTGTAAATAATACACAACAGATATTTGTAATCTTTGTACTGAGCGAAAAAAAAACTCAAAGCAATGTACTCCGTATATGGTATCTCCTTGACGTAAAAGAATATATTATGAAAGAAAAAGGAATAAAAAAGAAAGGAAGTATGAAGTCACATTTTTTTCTGTCAACCTTTTGTGAAGAAAACTTCAACAAATATTGCCTTGCAAATCATAATTCAGTGGAAAGTTGTTGGAAAACAATATATTAGAAGTACCTGTTGATGAAATCTGACTTTTCTGCAACCTTGTCCAGCTTTAAAACACCATAACGATCCTGTAAAACCATAAATTTATATTGTAATTGATCAATACCACAGAAAAAATGGTAGCAAAAGTGTGATGATTAAAAATCAAATGGCTTCACCTGATCCCTGTGTGACATTTCCTGTAAATTTTCCATTTCTGATATCAATTGATCTCGAATCGTGAGATCGATATGCGGATGTTTCCATGGATCCCATAAATTGCCAGTATCATGAAGTTCCCAGGGGCTATGAGCGTGAAAAGAACGATCCTCCTTATACTGTATGACATATTTTTCCCATGGACTCTCAGGAAAATCAGGTGATTTAGGTCTTACTGCCGTCACCCGTCCCTCCCACCAAGTTCCTCCTACCTGTCCTTCTACGTCCCTCCACCAAACTTTGCACTTGTCTCTGTGGGTCCAGTTCCGCTCTATAGCAGCTTCATACCTTGTTCTCTCCACAAGAAAATCTGGAAAGTTAACCAGCTCACGCAACGTGATCAAAAATGTTTTGCCAAATCCACTGCAAGTGCGATCAACGAATTCAATGGTTAATTTACAGCAGCTTTCGCCAGATCCTCTGTAGGTGGCATACTCAAGACCCTGTATTTTGCAAAGTTCTACAGCTTTAAGGCCTTTTATCCGGTTCCAAGGGCAAGATTCAGATGATTGCGCTTCTTTAAGATATTCCTCATGGCCCTACAAATATAGCAAGCCCAGAAAGAAGTATTATAATAGTGAAATACTAAACAAAGCAACCCAAGAAGTGACAGTCACATGCTTGTAATTCATTTCACTTTACAATTTACATGGACTTTTTTCCACCAATTAGTAGTCCTACACTTAGGACAACGAGAAGCAGCAAAATGAGAACAAAAAGTGAGAGCTTTCATCCCCATTATTTTTGTAGACAATGTAAACATAACATTACCTGCCCCAAGTACATAACCTCATCACCGAGTTGAGGAATATAACGGTAGCTATCTTCATGCTCAAGCAACATTAACCATGAATACTTTAAGGAAACCTGGTGCCTTCTACCCAATGGATGTGTATCAGGAAAGTTGCTACTTTCTCTTTTGTTCCTAGAAGACCTTAAACCAACAGTTTTTGAGTTTTGTCGCCACATAATATCACGCACATCTGTGACAACTCGTCTTCCACTAGTTGATGCTTCATGGGAACTGTAAGAATCTTTCACTTCCGAGATATCCTCCCGTGCTGTACCATCGATATTGTATGCAAATGACTTCCTTGCACTTCTTCTCAATCTACCACTTGCAGCTGCAACAGGACTGTATTCTGGAGGTTGGTATCCACCATCGTCATTGGAGATAGAAGTGCTATCCTCGTTTGCATATTCATCTGAATCCATTTTTTTCTTGTTCTTTGGCTTTAACCTTTTGTACACTGCGGTGTACTTCTTTGAAGAATCCAAGTACAGTTTTTTTGAATCATGCAAACTAGTGCTTTTATCTGGGCATTCCTGAGAACTTTTGGGCACATTAAGGAAGTCAGCATTTCTAGGTTGATTGATGGAAGAATCATCACCATGCTGCACTGAATCTTTACCATGCTTGGAGTTCATGACATTTCCTACTGCATCTGCAGATCCACTTGACTTGAACTTAAGTTTTAATTGAGACTGAGAAGTATTGGGAACTTGTACTGCGTCATTCACTCCATCTGCATGGGCCTTACTATTGTTAGATATTTTTTCTTGATCCCCCATATTTTCTCTGTTGTACTCATCAGTACTGTTGTTTTCCTGAATGTTATCTAGAATTATTCCATGTTGTACTTCTTGCGCATTTTGCTCAACAGTTTGCTGGATGCCATCACCATATTCATGAGGCATCTGCTGACTGCCCGATCCCTCAATATCCTGCAAAGCAGCATTATTTGAAGAGGACCACAAACCTCCAGCTGGCTCACTGTACTTGCAACGCTTTGAGGATCGCGCCTTAACCTCACCCCACCTAATTGAGTTATTACTACGAGCAGCAGAACTACCATGCAGATCACCATCAGTTGTTAATTCAGCCTTGCAGGCAGAGGAATGTCCCGGTTCAATAGTTAGTTCTTGCTCAGCTGGTTCATCATTAGCTAGAGAAAGAGATTTCACTGCTTTATCCTGTGTGGAGCATTCTGCTTTTCCGCTTCCTGAAGGAAATTGAGTTTTTAAATCACGTCGTCGTATTCTGAGAACTAGTTTCTTACCAGTTCCAGAATTTCCCTTGTTATCAGTAAAATGAGAAGGTTCTGTAACATCTTCAGTGTCATATTGGGAGTTAATCCCTCTGCTGGTTCTTAGATGGCCATTCCATTCTAACTGTTCAGCTTCAGTGCTATCTGTGTTCAATTCACTATCAGAGAAACTCTCGGAGTCATCTTCATCCTCTTCTGTTGAAGCTCGAGCTCCTATCTTTGAGAAAAAATGTAATGCGTTTCGAGCAGCACGTCTTTGAGGTCGCAAACCCCTGGATTTAGGGGACCTTTTCCTTTTGCTAGAACGTCCATTCCTAGATTTCTTTCCTCTATGTGGCCTTGACACTGTGGCTACACCAGGCTCATCCAAATTTTTTTTCCTAACTCGCCGACCAGACGAAGTAACAAGATCAGCCTGCAGGAGATGAAAATATGCCAAAACTTAGAACACAACACCAAGGAATATAGGATGATCTTGAAAGTTGACACTTACCTCAGATTTTTTCTTCTTTCTTCTTGATCGGCGCAGAAGAGCACTATTAGGGTCATCCACATCAATTTCTGCACTTGAATATGAAGTACCTGAGGAATCACCACTCATAATCTCCTGTTCTCCTTCACTTGAATACTCATCCATGCCATTGTACTCAGAATCAGTATCGTCAGAGATAACTTCATTTTCAGGTTCAAGCTCAATGAAGTCTGGTATCTCTGGAAGCGGTTCCCACCTATCCGGATCAATAATTGGGATAGTCTGGTATTCACCGGTTGTTGCATTGTAAGTGGGGCCAACAGCAAAATTTACAGAGGGAGGTCGCCACTCAAGACCAAGGGTACCTAACCGGCGTTTCTGGTACATACTCTGGAAGGGCTCTGGATATGGTATCATACCTGCAATTGCCAAGTATGACAAGAGTGCAACTGACTATTCAAATTACTCGAGAAGGACTAGTATGAAAGTTACATACCAGCGTCACACAAAAGGTCTTGCATATTTCTCCTGTATGGTACAAGCTGTGTTTCCTGCATAAAGCAAAAGCTGCATAAGGAACAGCTGCATAGCTCACTAGCCTATGGGCTTTTACAGAGAAAACAACTCTACAAAGTGATATTAGAACAGGGATGAATTCTGATGGTTTCAACTGAGGAGAGCTGTCTCCTTTGTGTTTAATAATGTTTCAACAATCCACTAAAACCTACAAAACCAGACAGCTACAAATGTAGAATGAATTTTGTGAAGCTCCTGAAATAACTGTGCATAACTTCTTGACATTCGCACAATGAGAAGCTAACATTACAGCTACTCAAAAACATATAGTGTACGAAGATCATAATGATACAAATATTTTCAACCAAGGCTATTAAGATGTCAAGCACTCCTGGATGCCTAGGCAATACCATATTAGCCATAAGGAGCGGCGTTTAGAGTGGATAATGAACCATGCAGCTGTACTAGAGAGAAACGATATGACGCCCAGCCCACCAGACCAATCCAGTTGACAACAGGGCAGTTCAAAGTAAAAGTGAGCAAGTGTAGCAGCAATGCCAAGAGACAATGGCACCAACAGCAACAATGAACAACAATTTTTTGAAAGCAACACATTATACAAGAACATTCTGTTCAGATTTTCAAATCGTAATGAATGAAATTATCCATTTTAGAAACAAATCATCAGGAAAAAAAATAACTCTGAACTGTACCACTAAAAACTCAAATTGAAAACATTTCAATATCAGAAATTAATCACATTTTCTTAACAAACCTGATCAATAACGCTTCCATTGTTATCACGGATGAGAGGCCGATAGTCTCCAAGGAAGAACTGTTAGAAAGAACAACTGTAGTCAGCATCAAAAGGGATAGTCAACTACACAATAGTTTATTATTGTTATTATTATTTTTGGGTAAATTCCAGCAGCAATCCCTAAACTTGTCCAGCATTCTCATATAGGTCTACAAACTCTCAAATTGCATATTAGGCCTTAAACTTGTCATGGTTTTCCAGGTGGGTCCAAATCAATGTTCTCATCCATGGGGGTACTAAGCAAACTTGTGAAGTATTAGCCGGGGGGTTAGAAGATATTAATATGACTCACATTAACTAAGGGGGCATCATGGTTGCATGCCACATGGGCAGCAGCCAATTTGGACCTGTTTAGACCAAACCTACCAAGGACAACTATTAAGGTCCAGATATGCAATATGAGAGTTTGTGGACCCCAGATGAGAACGCAGAACAAGTTTAGGGTCCACTGATAAAAAAACACTATTTTTAATTTTTGCCGAGTGGGTGGGGGGCACTATGTAGTGTAAACATGTCTGAGTGCATTCTGCAAATTCTATGAAGTAGATTACCAGGGATATTGGCACACGTGTGGCTAATTTTGTGAAATAACACTAACCCAACAGACCTGCCAGATTAGAAATTTATACATGACATAAAAATTGAACTATAGATTCCAATCCATCTGCTACTCAGCAAATGATTCACATTGTCACTGGGATTGGGGTAATATGCATGGTTGCACCCAGACATTAGTTTGCACTAGGCAATGCCTGAGAACGTGATAGTCCAGAAACAACTAGTGTACCTGATCGTATTTTGCATCTTTCTGGGACTCTCCTTGCCCAGTACCAATAATGAATATTTGACCAATTTCATCCGATAAAATAAGTGATGTACCATCCCTAAATGACCATCCAGCATACAAGAAAACATGACACATAATTAGTTCACTTTCATTAACAACATTAAACAATTAATCAATGTGGTAAATCAACTTTGAAAAGGGGCTACCCATACTATAATGCTATAACTAGCCGGAGAAATGTAGTAGTAGTATTTGTAAGTATACTCTAAGAAGGAATAGGACCGATACTAAATTCTTAAGTATATGTGGAGCCCATAGACATCCAAGGGTACAAGGCACTGCAACTCAAAATCCAACCTCATCCACAAAGCAAATACTCCCTCCATTCCAAATTATAAGACGTTTTGGCTTTTCTACATACATAGCATTTGCTATGCATTTAGATATACACTATGTCTTGATACATAGTAAAGGTAATGTACCTAGAAAAGCCAAAATGTCTTATAATTTGGAACGGAGGGAGTAGAAGTAAATAGAGTAGTGGCAGCAAGTTCTTCTGCACACAATTCTTGTGTAGAGAAGTTACATGGTGCCTAAAGGTTCAAGAGGATTATAAGAATGACAATTCCTTGTACTCTTTGAGGTTGTGCTAAAAGAATTTGAGGTCAGCATCGTAAAAGAATTTGAGGCTGTAGCACGACAATCCTATTAGGTTCTGAAGTGACAGCAGTAAAGTTGTGCATGAACGAAGGCATTCGGACTGTTGACCATCTCAGTACCTTAAACAATTCGAATGCTGGTTAGTCTGGTCACAGAAACGAAATAAGAACAATAACTAAGGTCGTCATATTGGAATTCTTGTAGGGAGGACCACCCTCAGCTTAACAAGGCATTTGCATATCTATTGGAGTGGAGGTCATGAAAATTTTGAGGCAAAAATATCAGAATTGTGTTTCCGCATCAAGCAACAACAGATTTTTACCATGTAGTTAATCCCTCGATTCCAAAATGCAAGATGTTTTAGTTTTTCCCAACTCAAACTTCTCTTTGACCAAGCTTATAGAAAAAAAATACCAAATAAACGCAATATGAAAACATATTTCATGTTTGATTTAAACAAAAGGTACCGAGTCTATTTTTG
The DNA here is from genome assembly GCA_022457205.1 of Saccharum spontaneum. Classification (NCBI taxonomy): domain Eukaryota; kingdom Viridiplantae; phylum Streptophyta; class Magnoliopsida; order Poales; family Poaceae; genus Saccharum; species Saccharum spontaneum. Next base: position 13,174,710 of record CM039589.1, read on the forward strand.
AAGCTTGACATATCGAAAGCATTCGACTCGGTATCGTGGGCGTTTATGATGGAGGTTCTTGCACACTTGGGTTCGGTCCAATATGGCGAAATCTCATCTCTAATCTGCTGCGCACTGCATCCACATGGATTTTAGTAAATGGCCAACTTGGGGAGGAAATAAGGCACCAACGTGGGCTAAGACAAGGGGATCCCCTTTCTACCATGCTTTTTATCTTGGTTACCATAGCTTGTTTACCAAGGCAGGAGAAATTGGATTGCTGCAGCCGCTTGCTCGACACAACGCGTGCGAACGCATCTCATTGTATGCCGACGATGTGGCGCTTTTTATCAAACCAACCGAAGATGAAATGAGTTTCACCATGGAGATACTTAACAAATTTGGGGAAGCTTCGGGTCTCCAAACTAATCTTCAGAAAAGTTGTGCCATTCCCATTAGATGCGAGCAGCCAGCGGTGGACAACATCAGTACGTTTATGCCTTGCACACCAGCTCAGTTCCCTTGTACATACTTGGGTCTGCCAATTTCGGACAGGAAGTTGAGAAAGACCGATTTGCTTCCTTGGATAGAGAAGATTGGGGATAGGTTGCCAGGATGGCAAGCAACACTCATGAACACAGCTGGCAGGATTACTTGGGTTCGTTTTGAGCTGTCTGCAATTCCTATCTATGTGCTCATTGCCATCAAAGTGCCCAAATGGTTTATCAAGGCAGTGGACAACCTTCAAAGAGCATACTTATGGAAGGGTCGTAAGCAGATCAATGGTGGAAGTTGTTTGGTAGCTTGGGAAAAGGTGCAGCGACCACTTGATCTTGGGGACTGGGTGTCCTTAATCTTGAGTACATGAGCTGGGCACTACAAATGCGCTGGCTGTGGTTCGCAAGGACAGACAGTAACAAATCCTGGGCGGGACTTGAAATCCCAGTTCATCCCAACGTGGTGGCACTCTTTTCTATTGGTCTGATCTCTCATGTGGGCAATGGAAACAATACATTTTTTCAGGACAGATAGGCGGCTTTTT